>NW_026844366.1:171742556-171827714 GCF_025583915.1 Anolis sagrei ordinatus | reverse complement strand
ATTTGGAATCACTTAAAACATTACATGTAATACAAATGTCTGGTTGCTGATGACACGATAAATAAAATAAATCACTTAAAACAACCAAACAATCAAAGTAAACTGTGTAATCTGAATTTAAGGCAAAATATATCCCATCTACATAAAAGTTTGGGATCTCTGAATATATTGGAAAAAACATGTTTTATGCCTCTTTCATGGGAAATCATCAGAGGGAAATGATCTGTAAATAACATCTCTCCTCAGAGAACGTAATGTGTCGTTGTACCTAGCCTTGGTAGAAAATGGCCAAATGTCACTCTTCATCCCAAATAAGAATCTTTATTATTATTATTTATGATGATGATGTTTGTTTATACCCTGCTTTTTCTCTCCAGAAAGGAGACTCAAAGTGGCTCATCTTGCAGTCATCTCTTGTTGGTTGGCCTGGCTCCCAGTTGGCTGAAAGTGAAACTCTCTAGATATTTTTAGCTGATATTTTGTTTCCGGTTTTCTTTGCGAGGAGGGTGTGCACGGTATTTCAGTTGTCTGCTAGTTCTATTGGGGCAATTTAGCCATTTAGTGCAGCTCCCTGAATTAGGGACGTGCATCGACTTCAGTGACAATAGCAGATGTCTAGGGCAGGTCTGTCACAAAACCTGAGGAAGAGACCACATGCAACTTGCACGTTGCCTCCCTCTGTGTTCATGGATCTATATGTCCACAGTGATTTCAACAACGTCCTCAAAAGGAAGGTTGGGTCCCAAACCAAGCCCCCTCCCCCCAAATTTCTAGGCTGGAATGAACTACGTGCAGTCCATCATTTGCATGCTCCCTTGGAGACCCCAAATACTTCTTGATTTCCAATTTTTTCATTTTTGGGTGATTTGTTTTTTTACAGGTCAAATGCATCTGAAGTGCAATATTTGCTTCCCAACTGACTAGGATAAAAACCTGCATAAATTGTATCTGGGACTGGCATAATGTCACTTCCAGGGTCCTGAAATTTTGGGGAGGGGAGGCAAAATTTGTCCCTCTTTCTCTGCATTTTCCCACTCCTATTCCAGTTTCGCCCCACCTCCTCTGGTACCTCTGCGTACTCCAACCTTTCTTGATTTATGGTTTCTTCCAAGAATAAGGAAAGTAGATTTCCAGACAAGAAGAATCAGCTGCAGTCTCACTGAAGAACAGAAAGGCAAGTTAGAAAATGCCTCATGTAAAGACGCCTTTGTTTAATGAGATCTTAGTGGAATAGCAAGAATTGCAACCTTTTGGTGTTCTCTTTTACAGTCCAGTCTGCATGTCCCATGATGACTTCTGGATAAACAAGTTTTAACTGCATTGTTGTTGCGCTTTGAGAGATTTCTGTTCTAGAAACGAGGTACCCATCTCAGTCTAACAGCACAAGAGTCTGAATTGCTTCCCTAGGGCCCTTCCAGACAGGCCCTATATCCCAGGATTTGATCCCAGGTTTTCTGTTTATCCCAGATTATCTGGTAGTATGAACTCACACAATCCAGTTTAAAGCAGAAACCCTGGGATCAAATCCTGGGATAGAGGACTTGTCTGGAAGTGCTCCTAGTAAACATTGCTGGAGAGCTCCAGAAAGAGCTGCCACCTGATGTCATTGTCACCCTCTACCTTGCTCTTGAAGAAGGGCTGGGCATCTGAGGTTGGTTCGGTGGCTCAATCCATCCCCATTTTTAGAGAGTGGCAGACTCTACGGTGGTAGTGATGATGCTGCGGAAAGAGAGGTGTTGGGAGCAGAAACAGGACCATTTATTTCTATGCGTCACAAGAGCCTGAACAGTGCTACATTCTGTTGTTGCATCCAGAATCTAGTATTCATCTATTAGCTCAGGGATCCTCAAACTTTTCAAGCAGAGGGCTGGTTCGTGGTTCCTTGGACTGTTGGGTGGTCGGAGTATAGTTTGAAAAAAAAAACATGAAAGAATTCCTATGCACACTGCACATACCTTGTTTGCAGTGCAAAAACAAGACAAAAAATAAAAATTAAAAAACCCCAAACCAATGAAAGAACAATATAATATTTAAAATGAAGAAAAGTTTTAATCAACAGAAACTTACCATGGGAAGTGTGGGCCTGCTTTTGGCTGATGTGATAGTCAAGTTAATTAGGATTGTTGTTGCTATGTGCCTTTAGTTGTTTCAGGGCAACTTAGTCTAAAGTTTAGGGTAGGGGCCGGGTAAATGACCTTGGAGAGTCTCATCCAGCCCGTGGGCCTTAATTTGGAGAGCCCTAGACTAAATTCTGTACACTAAAACAAAACAATTTGGCAGAAAAGATATCTGGGAAGGGATAAATTCATATATTGCTTCGTCTAATTCTTTTATTGTATTACTAGCCATCCACTGCCACATGTTGCTGTGGCCCAGTCTGTGTATATGTGTTTTGTGTGTGTATATGTGTGTATATATATTTGTTTATATGTGTGCTTGCGTATATATATGTGGTTCTGCGCATGCATTGTAATTTTTGTTTGTGACTTTTTAAGTCGCTTCTGCTGTGTTTTTTCAGTGTTTTTATGAGTGATGGCTTTTTTGTATGAGTGATGGTGGAGCCCCCGGTGGCGCAGTGGGTTAAACCCCTGTGCCGGCAGGACTGAAGACCGACAGGTCGCAGGTTCGAATCCAGGGAGAGGTGGATGAGCTCCCTCTATCAGCTCCAGCTCCTCATGCAGGGACATGAGAGAAGCCTCCCACAAGGATGATAAAACATCAAATCATCCAGGCGTCCCCTGGGCAACATCCTTGCAGACAGCCAATTCTCTCACACCTGAAGCGACTTGCCGTTTCTTAGGTCACTCCTGACACACACAAAAAAAGAGTGATGGTTACTTGTTGGCCTGATAGGTATATTGTGTTCAAATTTGGTGTCAATTCATCCAGTGGTTTTTGAGTTATGTTAATCCCACAAATGAACATTATATTTTTATTTATATAGATTGGCATTATTATTCTCTTTCCCAGTCTGGTCATTTCGTTAGGAAGTACAGTATGAAGTAATAAAATAACATTAAGTTGTACAACAACCCTAAGTTTGGTCGCTCTTGTGGATCAACTTGCCCTTTCTACTTCCAGGCCCATAGTTTTGGGCAAGTTGTGACATATTTTTTTGCCGTGTTTTTATAGAGTGTTTTGCCACAGCAGTAAAACAAAATGATTAAACCCACTCTGTAATCCAGGGCTCACTTTTCTCCCAATCCAATTGTTCATTGTTTTCTTAGCTGCTCAGCTTAATACAAGAGCCAGATGTTGCTGCACCCTGGTGATGGTGTTTTTCTTCAGTAGCATTAAAGTTTTGATCTCAGCTGAGCTGGATTTGTTGTCAGAAAGTTGCCGAAATAGACATTATTTGTTGTTGTTGCTGCTGTGTGCTTTCAAGTCACTTCCGACTTATGGTGACCTTAAGGGCTGTTTTCTGGGGCCAAGAGTATGTAACTTAGTAAGGTCACTTAGTGGGTTCTGTGGCAGAGTGGGAAATTTAACCCTACTTTCTTGGGTTGTCGTCCAAAATCCAAACCACTACATCATTCTGGCTTTGTGTAAAGAAAATTACTGCACTAGGAAATGTATATTGAAGCTGTCTACTTCACAGGGATAGCTCTACCATTAGGCAAAGTGGGACAACTGCTCCAGACACCAGAGGTTGAGTGAGGAGAGATCTCCATTTGTCCCATGACCAGGGGCGGCTCAACCCATTACGCCAGTGGTTCTCAACCTTCCTAATGCCGCGACCCCTTAGTATAGGTCCTCATGTTGTGGTGACCCCCAATCATAACGTTATTTTCATTGCCACTTCATAACTGTAATTTTGCTACCATTATGAATCGTAATGTAAATATCTGATATGCAGGATGTATTTTTAGTCACTGGACCAAATTTGGCACAAATTTGAATACTGGTGGGGTTGAGGGTGATTGATTTTGTCATTTGGTAATGCTGGAGTTGCTGGGATTTATAGTTCACCTAAAATCAAAGAGCCTTCTGAACTCCACCAATGATGGAATTGAATCAAACTTGGCACACAGAATTCCCATGGGCAAGAGAAAATACTGGGAAGGTCTGGTGGACATTTACCTTGAGTTTTTGGAGCTGTAGTTCACCTACATCCAGAGAACACTGTGGACTCAAGCAATGATGGATCTGGATCAAACTTGGCAAAAATACTCAATATGCCCAAATGTGAACACTGGTAGAGTTTGGAGAAAATAGACCTTGCCATTTGGGAGTTGTAGTTGTTGGGATGTATAGTTCATCCACAATGAAATAGCATTCTGAACCCCACCAACGATAGAATTGGACCAAACTTTCCACACTGAACCCCCATGACCAACAGAAAATGCTATGTTTTCCGATGGTCTTTGGCGACTCCTCTGACACCCCCTCGTGAACCCCACAGGGGTCCCGACCCCTAGGTTGAGAAACACTGCATTACGCAAAGTAAGCATTTGCAGTATAGTTGATTTTGCCCAGGGGCGCTCTTGAGGTGATCTTGGAGGAAAATAGACCTTGACATATGCGAGTTGTAGTTACTGGGATGTATAGTTCACCTAAAATCAAAGAGCATTCTGAACTCCACCAATGATGGAATTGAACCAAATATGGCACACAGAACTCCCACGACAAACAGAAAATATATATCAGTGATTGATTTGGGTGGGGGGAGGCGCGCGCCAAAATATTGTTTGCTTACCATTGAAAATTACCTAGGGCCGCCTCTGCCCATGACTTGCTGTGCATGCCATCCAAGTGACTGATTCCTTGTAGATAGTGGAAGACTCTGCCCTCTTATTGGTATTGATCCAACTGCTGGCCCTGTTTTGCCCATACGTAAAGGTAAAGGTTTCTCCTTGACATTAAGTCTAGTTGTGTCCAACTCTGAGGGTGAGGGTGCTCATCTCCATTTCTAAGCTGAAGAGCTGGCATTGTCCGTAGACAGTTCCAAGGTCACGTGGCCGGCATGACTGCATGGAATGCCGTTACCTTCCTGTCGGAACGGTACCTATTGATCTACTCACATTTGCATGTTTTCAGACTGCTAGTTTGTCAGAAGCTGGGCCTAATAGCGGGAGCTCACCCCATCTCCGGATTTGAACTGCCAACCTTTTGATCAGCAAGTTCAGCAGCTCAGTGGTTTAAACTGCTGCATATATCAGATAAAAGTCTGGGAGGTGCTCTTGAGTTCTTGACCACAAGCAGTGACACGTTTTGGGCTGCCTCTTTACGTGCGGCAGATTCCTATCAAGTATTAAGTAACCAGCACTCGAGAAGATTGTTTTAGATTGAAACTGGATGGTTGCTAAAGTGTACATGGTTGCATGACATGATTTGGTATGAAATGTGTTTAAAATTACAGACTAAAGCTTATTGCTCTGGCACTGTAAACGCTAACCTGATTTGGGGGCAGGGAGGAATGTGCAAGGAATGATTCAGGGAAATTGAAACAATATTATGATATTAAGGAATCTGGGTGTGAGTGTGTGCTTTGCATTTAGTCCAGCTCTTGTTACAAAAAAGAGGCTCTGGAAGCAGCACCAATTCTATTATTACTCATCCCAGCTGCTGGATGTCACTGTCTGCAAAGGCTGTGTGCAAACGTTATTGTGCAATTAATCCAAGCGATAAGGCATCACAGATGCAGCTTTTGGTTTTGCGTGAACAGAAATATCTACTGTATTTCAGTCCAGAATGGCACAACTGTCCCTGTCACCACCCTTGCTTCGGGATCTGTGCCACACTGCTTTCCCTCACTAGACACCTCAGCTATCTTGTTACGATTCTTCCAAAAGCCGCACATCTTCCACTACAAAGCAGGCTATCTCCTTTCAGCAGTCAAGACGTTCTTAAGGAACCTTTCTGTTTCAGGGGAAAGGGCTCTACTGGTTGGCTACAACACATTCATCATGAATAAGGATAGTTGATACAGTTTTTTCTGCACATTTTTTCATGTTTTGGTAGAGAAGGAATATGAGATCAAAAACTCCTACCTGTGGGAGAAAGTAACATTGGCAGATCCATCCATCCATCAAGGACGAAGATGCAGAACAATGGCTTCAAACAACAGGAAAGGAGATTCCACCTGAACATTAGGAAGAACTTCCTAACAGTGAGACCTGTCAGCAGTGGAACTCTTTGCCCCAGAGTGAAGAAGTAGAAGCTTAATGGCCATCTGTCGGGGGTGCTTTGAATGCAATATTCCTGCTTCTTGGTAGAATGGGGTTGGATTGGATGGCTCAAGAGATGTCTTCCAACTCTATGATTCTAAGGTCCATTAACAAATCTGGGTTTTAATCCCTGCATATTCGTATTTATTTAATCCCTGCATACTCGTATTGAACTTTGTGTGTGTTCATGTGTCCTCATCTTTAATAGAACATTAAGAAGAACTTCCTGACTGTGAGAGCCGTTCAGCAGTGGAACTCTCTGCCCCGGAGTGTAGTGGAGGCTCCTTCTTTGGAAGCTTTTAAACAGAGGCTGGATGGCCCCATCTGTCAGGGGTGCTTTGAATGCAATATTCCTGCTTCTTGGCAGAATGGGTTTGAACTGGATGGCCCATGTGATCTTTTCTAACTCTATGATTCTATGATTCTGTGATTGTAGTCCATGCTCTGGTTACATCCCGTATAGACTACTGCAATGTGCTCTATGTGGGGTTGCCCTTGAAGACTGTTCGGAAGCTTCAAATAGTCCAGCAGGGTGTATCCAGGTTGCTAACAGGAGCAGCGCTCAGAGAGCATACAACTCCTCTGTTGCGCCAGCACAACTGGCTGCCGGTTTGCTACCGAGCACAATTCAAAGTGCCGGTTTTAGCCTATAAAGCCCTAAACGGTTCTGGCCTAACTTATCTGTCTGACTGTATCTCTCCTTACAAACCATCCAGGAATTTAAGATCATCTAGGGAGGCCCTGCTCTCGATCTTGCCTTCCTCGCAAGTGCGCTTGGTGGGTATGAGAAACAGGGCCTTCTCAGTGGTGGCCCCTCAGCTGTGGAACTCCCTTCCCAGGGATATTAGATCGGTCCCCTCCTTCCAGACCTTTCAGAAAAGAGTAAAACCTAGCTCTTCAAGCAAGCTTTTGGTAGCACAGCATAATTGGATATATACAGTATGATGAAATAGCGAACACAGAATGGTTTAGACCTCAAACTTTTTAAACAGAGGGCCAGGTCACAGGTCCCTCAAACTGTTGGAGGGCCAGATTATAATTTGAAAAAAATATGAATGAATTGCTATGCACGCCACACGTATCTTATTATCGTGCAAAACACACTTTAAAACTATATAATAATTAAAATGAAGAACAATTTTAACAAATATAAACTTATTAGTATTTCCATGGGAAGTGTGTGCCTGCTTTTGGCTGATGAGATAGGGTTGTTGTTGTTGTTGTTGTGTGCTTTCAAGTCGTTTCAGAGTTAGTTTGACCCTGAGTGAGGGCCGGGTAAACGACCTTGGAGGGCCGTATCCGGCCCGTGGGCCTTAGTTTGAGGACCCCTAGTTTAGACAATGCAAATGGATAAGGTAGACATTAATTATTATAGTTTTAATTGGTTTTATATGGATTTTTATTATGTGATATTAAATGTTTGTAATTGATATGTATGTATGTATGTATGTTTATGGCATCTAATTGTTGCCAATCTGTACGCTGCCCTGAGTCGCCTTCGGGCTGAAAGGAGTGGGATGAAAATGCTGTAAATAAATAAATATATTTTTGTTGAATTTGTTTGCAAGTTTTTGTAACCTTTCTGCGTGGGGATGGATTTCTGACTGGTGTGCCATTTCTTCTTCCTTCTCAAGTCTAATCCTTTTAAACAATTGTGAACACTTCCTTCATTATCGCCTGCTGGCCGTGGTTCACATTCCACCATTACGTTGATTATTTGTTTGTTCCTGGAAGCACTTGAGAGCTGTAAGATTTCTTTCCAAGCTATCCTGTTGCAGCTCTCAATAGCGACAGTGAAAGTTGCATAGATCGTTTCTAACCTTAGCCGTGGGGGTATCCTGCCAAACCCACCCACCACTTTGCCCCAGAGGGTTCTTGCTTTAATCCTGGCTGAGATCAAGCTGTGCACCTCTTTTTGTTGTTTCTCAGCTCTTTGATTTCTTGCCAACAGAGAAAATCAGGGTGAAGCTTTGCCCTCTGGTTCTGCGCTCTAAAGGTGGAAGGGGTAATGATGACAGCTGTGTCTTTGGGTTTATCTCTAATGACGAGGGTTTGTCGGTCATCAGCATCCCATCTCATGGGATTCCAGGGCCAAAAAACAAGACCAGGGAGTGATAGAAACAGAGTTGGAAGGCACGCCAAATACCATATATTCTAGTCTTTTTCCACTGCAGGAATCTACCACCAAAACTGTGAGGATTTGAAAAGGGGTGCTTTGAATGCATGATGTAATGGGTTAACTGGAAAGACATGTGTTGGCAGTTGATTGGCTGAGTATGCCAGGGGCCAGAGTTCTGATTGGCTGCTGTCTCTGTCTTGCTGCTAAGACAAACGGTTCTAACTGTCACTTTCACTTTGGACAGTGAAGAGAGCTCTGGCTGCCAACTATTTGAAGACTGATCATTTTTAAGGCATGAGGGTTATTTTAAAGACTGTTTATTCCCTCTGTTCTCTGTCTAAATTCAAAGAGCTTGCTGTATATATTATTGCCCTGTTTGAACTTTTGAACTGAAGTAAAGATACTGTGACTTGTTACACAAGCCCGTGACATTTTATTATACTGCAGGGTATATCTTGGTTTAAAAACTGGGGTAATGCTTCTGTTTATTTACAATTACCAACCTCCACAAAAACATCCCTGACAATGGGCAATCTAACTTCTAACCTGATGAACCAACCTGGACACAGCATATTATTCGAGAGCACAGAAATGCTGGATCACTCCAACAACCACCATGTCAGACTACACAGAGAAGCCATTGAAATCCACAAGCATGTGGACAATTTCAACAGAAAGGAGGAAACCATGAAAATGAACAAAATCTGGCTACCAATATTAAAAAACTCTAAAATCAGAACAGCACATCAACAGAGAGGAAACAAACAAGGACATCTAATCACCTCTCAACAAAAGATTGCTCCAGGCACTGCCAGGCAATCAAATGCTAATCAAGGTGGTCAGTTGAAACATTCACACCTAGATCCAGCAGACAAGAGTCCTTTGTCCCACCCTGGTCATTCCACAGATATATAAACACTTTTTCCTAGTTCCAACAGACCTCACTACCTCTGAGGATGCTTGCCATAGATGCAGGCGAAACGTCAGGAGAAATGCCTCTAGAACATGGCCATATAGCCCGAAAAAACCTACAACAACCCAATCAAACTTCTGTTTATATGCTTCCAACCAATGAGGGTCCACCACTTCCACCAGATGAGAACAAACTTCACAGGTTATGTGTCATCTGCCACTATATGAGACTCCCTCATCCAGACTCACTTTTTTTAATTTCAGATATTTGTACCCCGTCCTTATTTATTTATTTTATTTATTTACTATATTTCTATATCGCCATTCTCAGCCCAGGGGCGACTCATGGCGGTTTACAGAACGGCACAATTCGATGCTCATAATAATATAAAAATAGCTAAAACATTTAAACATAGATAAAAATTCACAACATAATTTTTTTTTGTCGTGTCAGGAGCAACTTGAGTAACTGCAAGTTGCTTCTGGTGTGAGAGAATTGGCCGTCTGCAAGGACATTTCCCAGGGGACGCCCGGATGAATTGATGTTTTTATCATCCTTGTGGGAGGCTTCTCTCATGTCCCCGCATGAGGAGCTGGAGCTGATAGAGGGAGCTCATCCACCTCTCCCCGGATTCGAACCTGCGACCTGTCGATCTTCAGTCCTGCTGAAGCCCCCCACTGTGCCACTGGGGGCTCCCACTATATAATAACATTAATAAAAACATCATAAAACAATAAATCCTCCGCATTTTATTACCAAATCATTACCCAGTCGTGTTGTCCAGCCATTCTGAGATCAGAGTTTATCTGCTACACTGCATTTGGGAAAGCCTGCTCAAATAACCAGGTTTTGACTCTTTTACAAAACGTTAAGAGGGTGGGGGCCGATCTAATGTCGCAACCCCCGGGGGCGGGGGGGGGGCAGCTGGCTCAGGGCGGCTTCCAGTGAACAATTTAATGCCTCCAATGTACACATAATAAAATAGATAATAAAATCCAATAATTACATACATTTAAAACATTAAAGCACATTAATTAATTAAAATCGGTTTCTGTTTCAGTAACAGCCTGGTGGCCTTATCGGAGCTGAATTCTGTAGTTAGAGACTCCATCAAGCATGTCCATAGTCGGTTTCCATAGCGCTTGTCATAATTGTCACTGTCATTGTCAGCAAGATTACCCGAAGGCCTGGTCCCACACATGTTTTTAATTTTCTTCTGAAAGAGAGGAGGGATGATGATGATATAATTTCCCCAGGGAGTGAATTCCACAGGTGGGGGGCCACCACCGAGAAGGCCCTGTCCCTCGTCAACCTCGTTTGTGACAAGGGCGGGCCCAAGAGCAGGGCCCCTCCAGAAGATCTTAAATTCCTCAGTGGTTCGTAAAGGCACAAATATCCCATATGCCCACATTGAATACTGGTGGGGGGGGGGGGTTGATTTTTGTCATTTGGGAGATGTAGTTGCTGGGATTTATAGCTCACCTACAATCAAGAGGCTCCTCTCCTCTTCGTTACCTCCCTCACTTACACACACTCCGCATGCATACCCCTCGACACCCATCAGTGCTTGAGCACCTTGTCAACATCCCTACTGCATTTTCGTGTGCACACCTACACGTAAGACCCCTAATCTCTTCGAGGGGAACGTGCGGCCGCGCTTTTTGTTGTCCCTTAATAGCGCAACTCTCCGTTCAGAGTCCTTGATCTCCGGCTCGCAGAGCCACAGTTATCAGCTTTCCTCACCTAGGGACATCCCCCCTAGTATTGTTTGATTCACACCCTCGACTTCTGGGCTCCCCCTCCTGATTCACCCACTATCCACATAACCTCAACGTCCCGCGCAGTTAGCTATACGCACAGTGTCTCGTGAACAGCCTCGCTCCCCCGCCCCGCACTACTACCCTATATCATGACCAACCTCCACTATCACATCATCTCGCCAATAATGCCACAAGACTCCTTCAGGCGCAGTCGAACAGCATCCTGGGAGCGACTGGTATTATGGGGGGAACAATTCGGACCTGCACCATTTGGCGACGCAGAGTTGTAGTGTTCTTGTTGCGGATTTTATACGCATCAGCCTGCCACAGTACTCAAAGCTTTCACTCGTGTAAGCACCTCACCAGAATGAATACAATATAGTTCACCTGCAATCAAAGCTCATTCTGAAGCTCACCAATGATACAATTCTGCCAAACTTCCCACACAGAACCCCATGACCAACAGAATATACTGTGTTTTCTGATGGTCTTTGATGACCCCTCTGACACACCCTCGCGACCACCCCGGGGGTCCCGACCCCCAGGTTGAGAAACACTGATATAGGGAGACCAGCACTTTGAATTGTGCTCGGAACTGGACTGGCAGCCAGTGGAGCTGACATAACAGGGGATGGTGTGCTCCCTGTATGACGCTCCAGTGAGCTGATGACCGTTGGACTAGTTGGAGTCTCTGAACTGTCTTCAAAGGCAACCCCAGATAGAGCGCATTGCAGTAATCTATTTGGGATGTAACAAGAGAAGTAGATAACTTGGTTTCCACAATGCAGCATCTTGGAATTAGGAAAAGTTGAAGGGCACTATTGAACCGTGGGAGTGGACAAAAGGAAAGGGAGATAATACTGAGTTGAGAGGAGACGCTAGAATTTTTCCTTTCGTCATGTATATCCTAATCCTGATAACTAACAATTCCAGACGAGGTTGTCATGGACAGAGTATCTTGTTCGATTGCCCTTCTTTTTCATGCCACTTACGTACAACAAAGTCATCTGCTTGTGTACACACACATTATATTGTGCACATCTCTGTGCCGTCATTTTTTTGAATGCAAGACCTCTCTTTTTTCTTTCAAAACTGCAACAGTAATGTGCATGGAGACAAAGCACCTTTGACCAGATTTTCAGGGTTAGTCTCCAGTGAAGAAGAGATGGAAGTAAGGTGGTGTGGGGAGCAGGAAAGCAAGCAAGGAAGGGAGCAGCACTACGGCACAAGGGAAGTGCTGATCAGGGAAACATTCAAGAAACATCTGGCGAAAGGTGTAAAGCCGCAGAGTGAATTTTTTTAAAGTAAGGAAAACACAAGGATTAGGTGTCACCATACAGAATGCAAATAATCCTGCTTCCTCTGTCTAGAATCACACAGTGTTGCATAAATTATGGATTGAGCGAGACGGGAAGATATTAAGCATAGCAACACCCAAGCTTCTCTGCGCAGTCTTCTTGCTATGCAAATACCACACATTGTATTCATGAACACACTGAAGCATCACATAGTTTTCCATTTTAATTTAAGGTGAGATATATTTGTGTGCTTCTTTTCATGAATATATATTCACAGTATTTCTTGGGGTTTTTTTTAGGGCTTGGTGCTGACCTAAAGGAAAGAGCATTTATATTGTGGAATTTCACCAAATCTCAGTGGAATGTCTGGAAATCGGTTTTATCTGTCATATCCTGCAGGCAAAAAGATTGGGTGAGGAAAGGACAGTAGATATACAGGTTTAGTTGTTTAGTCTGGACGAGGGCAAACAAATTAAAGCTTAATCCAGACATAAGTGCTCTTGTCAGACAAGACAGATCATAACTTAAAATACTGAGTCTGTTCTGGATTCTGGAATCTCAGGTTCACAGTATGAATGTACTCCTGGATTCAGATTGTAGTCTGGGTAGGCAAGTCTAGAGCGCTAGCTGTTCCTGTTCCTGAAGAAGTCAGATATGGCTATGCCTTCATTATATTTGTCGCACCTCCGAATAGGTTCACCTTGGAAGGACTTGAGAAACTGCAAGTCGCTTCTGGTGTGAGAGAATTGGCCGTCTGCAAGGATGTTGCCCAGGGGATGCCCGGATGATTTTGATGTTTTATCATCCTTGTGGGAGGCTTCTCTCATGTCCCTGCATGAGGAGCTGGAGCTGATAGAGGGAGCTCATCCGCCTCTCCCCGGATTCGAACCTGCGACCTGTCGGTCTTCAGTCCTGCCGGCACAGGGGTTTAACCCACTGCACCACCGGGGTTTTCACCTTGCTGAAAACACCAAACTGCACACAACCAGAGGTCTTTATAGCTTGTTAAAAAGTAAAGATAAAAAGTTCATAAAAGCAAAAGCAATGTTCTAAAAGATCAATACAAAATAACACTTTGAAGCATGATCCAAAAAGGCACCAACAAAAGCAAAATCCCATGAGAACATGACTGAGTCCTGAGACCATGAATACAAGAACTGCAAGATAATCCAGACGACCAAAATGCAAGCTACTTGGTTAAATGAAAAGTTGCTCTGACAAATGTTTGGTCCCAATCACACTGCTTAATACCCTTTGCAAAAAATGAAGGCGTTTCTTTGGCCTCTGACCTCCTTCTTGTTAGCTATTCTCACACTCCTTCGAACTCTGAATTCCAAATGGTCAGCACGATCTAAGGTTCCCGTTTCGTCAAGGTCAGTCTGTTTGTTAGTGTTATCCAATTTGCCTTCCTGCTTATTATCAGGCTGAGAACTGTCCTCCTTGTCTGAGTCAATTTGCACCTGCACCTGGCTAGTTTCAGTATCAACAAACTCATTCCTTGGTGTGAGAAACTGAATTTCCACACCCTGTTCCTCATTGAATATAACAGGGACATTTTGAACCAGATTGTGAACCTGAGTTCCATCATCCTCATCAGAGGCACTCTGTGGTTCCAGCTGAGTCACAACAATATTGAGTTTGAATTACTGAAAAAACAGTCAATGTGGGGCTGTTAGTGGGTCCAAAATGCTGTGGCCAAACTGCTGACTCAGACTGGTAGCAAGGTGCACCTAACTCTTAGGACCTCATCACATTAAGTTGCCTATTGTGAGTGATAGTGAGGGGATTCGCCAGACATTTTGGCGAATCTGTGGGGCAGCAGAGGAATCCATCACCCACAGCGCCACCTTCCTCATCACACGGGAGAAAGCACCGCTGTCTGGCTTCCCCCTACACTCGTCCCATCACTGGCAACGAGAACACGGGAAGTCTCCTTATTGCTCCCTTGTATGATGCTTCCAACACTTTTCGGGTACGGAGCTCTGCTGGTAGTAGCTCTATGTTGTTTGATGGGATTCAGTGGAGTCCGTCCTTGAACTGTGCTGAAAGCATTGTGTTGCTCCGCCGGTAGTAGCTCTATGTCGTTTGATGGGATTCAGTGGAGTCCGTCCTTGAACTGTGCTGAAAGTGTTGTGTTGCTCCGCCAGTAGTAGCTCTATGTCATTTGATGGGATTCAGTGGAGTCCGTCTTTGAACTGTGCTGAAAGCGTCGTGTTGTTGTTGTTCATTTGTTCAGTCGCTTCCGACTCTTTGTGACCTCATGGACCATCCCACACCAGAGCTCCCTGTCGGCCGTTACCTCCCCCAGCTCCTTCAGAGTCAAGCCAGTCACTTCAAGGATACCACCCATCCATCTTGCCTTTGGTCGGCCCCTCTTCCTTTTTTCTTCCATTTCCCCCAGCATAATGAAAGTGTCGTACAACAGGTACATTTGCCCGTGTGATGATGTCCTAATTGAAAGAGCTTCATAGGCTGTGAGTGGAATTCATAGTGCTGGTTATGGCCTTTAAAGACCGAACTGGCTTGGATCCAAACTGAGACTGCCAGAACTGTAAGATATTTACATTTGGTGAAGATAGGGAAAGGGGCCGTCTTGCAGGCTGTAAGATTCCTTCCCACAGGAGAATCACCTGGTCATCGCTCTATTATATTTCCACTGTCAGCTAAATACAATTTTTATTCAGGCAGACTTTTCTCTCTTAACCCATGGAACAGAGAGAGTTTTCCATGGGTGTCATTGCTTTCATCTACTTTGATTATGCTTTAAACTGTTTCAACTGGTTTGTTTAATTCAGAAACATTGGTATCAATACTTGTTTTAGCAGTTCATTGTTTTAATTTGTTGCATAGGATCCTGTGCTGGAAGGTGGGAATATAAATAAATAGATTAAGACATTTAGGATAATTATTTTGTAGAATCTCATAAGGGGAAAAGTCCCCATCTGGGGTTCTTTTTTGGAGGTTTTAACTTCAGATTTATTTTGCAAGGGGAGGCTGCAGGGGACAAGGGATGTAAACCACTCTAGACAACAACGTCTGATGTTAATATTGCCTTGTTTTTACTATTGCAAGCTGTTTTGAGTCTCCTTTGAAAGAGGAAAGCAGGATATAAATACATAAATATCATCATTATAATCATCACCAGAGGGGATGACATCCAAATGGTTGTCCATAAAATTAGAATGTTTCAGCTGAATTTTCTATTTTTTAAAATAAAAATATTGCTGTAGTTAGATATAATCACAAAAACACAAAAGCCCAGGTTGCATATATTATAGTGATATATCACAAAGGCTAAAATTCTCTTTTTTAACCAACCTAATATACTTGCTTTGTAGTGAGAACTGTCCTTTTTACCCAATTACAATGACGCTTGGAATCACGGGGGTTTGTTTGCATGCGTCAAAAGCACATGCTGTTGTTTTAGTTGCTGCTATTTTATTATGGCTGCTGATTTTGTCAATGTTTCTGCTACTTTAACTACAATATTATGGTCAATATTATATAGGATGAGAGCCATGGGGGAATGGCCCCAATCCTAGTGGTGCCAATGGATGCATTCCTTGTTTTCCTTTTGTCACATATAGTCTTCAGTCTGGCAAACAATCGGCCGATAGTTCTGTGAATAAAATGTGTATTGCCCCTGAGTGCCTGGCTTTTTAATATTTAGTGCCTGAGTAATAAAACTTAATGGAGCTATCCTGTATGGCAGTGTTTCTCAACCTGGGGGTCGGGACCCCTGGGGGGTCGTGAGGGAGTGTCATAGAATCATAGAATCATAGAGTTAGAGAAAGCCAACATTCTTTGTGGCATACCAGCAGCTATTCCCACTTTTCAGACCACGCAGACTGAAGTGATCAGTAAAAAAGATCAACAGTTTCTGGGAATGATAACCAAGTACCATTGTTTTAAAACAGCGTTTCTCAACCGGGGGGTCGGGACCCCTGGGGGGGAGGTCGCGAGGTGGTGTCAGAGGGGTCGCCAAAGACCATCAGAAAAAGTATTTACTGTTGGTCATGGGGGTTCTGTGTAGGAAGTTTGGCCCAATTCTATCATTGTTGGGTTCAGAATGCTCTTTGATTGTAGGTGAACTATAAATCCCAGCAACTACAATTCTCAAATGTCAAGGTCTATTTTCCCCAAGCTCCATCTGTGTTCATATTTGTACATATTGAGTATTCATGCCAAGTTTGTCCAGATCCATCATTGTTTGAGTGCTCTCTGGATGTGGTGCTCTCTGGATGTGGTGAACTACAACTTTAGGTCAATGCCCAGCAAATCCTTCCACTATTTTCTGTTAGTCATGGGAGTTCTGTGTGCCAAGTTTGTTTCAATTCCATCGTTGGTGGAGTTCAGAATGCTCTTTGATTGTAGGTGAACTATAAATCCCAGCAACTACAACTCCCAAATGACAAAATCAATCCCCTCCAATCCCACCAGTATTCAAATTTGGGCATATCGGGTATTTGTGCCAAATTTGGTCCAGTGAATGAAAATACATCCTGCATATCAGATATTTACATTGCAATTCATAACAGTAGCAACATTAGTTATGAAGTAGGAACGAAAATAATTTTATGGTTGGGAGTCACCACAACATGAGGAATATTGCATTCACCCCTGACAGATGGCCATCCAGCCTCTGTTAAAAAGCTTCCAAAGAAGGAGCCTCCACCACACTCTGGGGCAGAGAGTTCCACTGCTGAACGGCTCTCACAGTCAGGAAGTTCTTCCTCATGTTCAGATGGAATCTCCTTTCTTGTAGTTTGAAGCCATTGTTCCGCGATGGTCGCCAAAGACCATCAGAAAACACAATATTTTCTGTTGGTCATGAGGGTTCTGTGTGGGAAGTTTGGCCCAACTCTATCATTGGTGGGGCTCAGAATAATCTTAGATTGTAGGTGAACTATAAATCCCAGCAACTGCAACTCCCAAATGTCAAAGACTATTTTCCCCAAATTCCACTGATATTCAAATGTCAGCATATCAGATATTTGTGCCAAATTTGGTCTCATGAATGAAAATACACCCTGCATATCAGATATTTACATTATGATTCATACCAGTAGCAAAATTACAGTTATGAAGTAGTAATGAAAATAATGTTGGGGGGTCACCGCGACATCAGGAACTGTATTAAGGGGTCACGGTATTAGAAAGGTTGAGAAACACTGCTGTATGGGATCAGAAGAAGGAGTGAAGTAGTTGGTATTCTGTTGCTGACTGATCCCTTTTGTCTTATGCCAATTTTGGCAGTGTATGTGTATGTGAAATGAGGTTATTTAATTTTTCAGCCTATTGGATCACGGCCTTTTATTTCCTCCTCCTGATCCCTATTCACTGTTGACAGCAATGGGAGGCAATTGGCTGTTTCAGTTCTAGCTGCTAGGCTTGTCTTGAGCTTGTCTTGAGGGAATGGAGCAGAAAATGCAAAGCCAAGCCGTATTAGACTAGCTGTCAGGAATAGTCAGTGGTTAGTGGGTCAAATAGTTGAACAGGATAAGAAAGGAGGAAAGCTACACGGGTGATAGACATTACATCAAAGTGTTTGTATTACCAAGCAGCAGAGAGAACCCAAGAATAGTAGTGATGGAATAAACGAATCTTCTTTTGTAAAGGAGGAGAGGTTGAATCCCTCTGTATTTATGGAGTGTTCGTTACTGATAGGACGTTAATAAACATTTAATATGGCAGTGCTTTGGGTCTTTCCAAAATAAGCTGCAAACGATGGGGAAATGGTAACGGAGAGTCGAATCCTCCTTTCCCGTGGGCTTTTGTTATCAGCCTGATGAAAGAGCTTGCACAGGTCCCGGCTGCCATGACAAAGTGTATTATTTGTGACTTGGAGAGATTGAAGCTCTGAGAAGGGGTTGTCAAGATAAGACGAAAATCCGTTCACGGTTGCCATTTGGTATATATACTGTACGCTCATCAGGAGTCTATTTAGAACTGAAAAGTGAGCCTATCATTAACTATATTGGAAGCAAATCCCAGGTCTGGGATCTGGAGAATTGTTAGGCAATTTCCAAGGGCCAAGATCTGTAAGGGATCCCAGTGTCGTCCACCCCAAAAGCCTTTCACTTTTTATCTTCTGCATGACATAAAAATACCCTAAAGGCATCAGATCCTGTCTGTTCTTGCAAGCTTAGGACCCTTCCACACAGGTGTATAATATCCACATTGAACCGGATTATATGGCAGTGCAGACTCAGATAATCCAGTTCAAAGCAGATATTGTGGATTATCTGCTTTGATATTCTGGGTATAGGACTGTATGGAAGGGCCCTAAGCAGGGCTAGCCTTGATTAATACTAGGATGGGAGATCATCAACAAATACCAGTGTTGTGGGGTATATTTCAGAGGAAGAACCACCTTTGAGGATTCCTTGCCTAAGAAAACACTATGCAATTAATGGTCTCGCCTTAAGATGATAGACTTTTTTTGTCAGGAGTGACTTGAATAACTGCAAGTCACTTCTGGTGGAAGGCGAATTGGCCGTCTCCAAGGACGTTGTCAATGGGATGCCTGGGTGTTTTGATGTTTTGCCATCCTTGTGGAAGGCTTCTTTAATGTCCCCGCATGTGGAGCTGGAGCTGACAGAGGGAGCTCATCCGTGCTCTCCCTGGATTCGAACCTCTGACCTGTCAGTCTTCAGTCCTGCCGGTGCAAGGGTTTAACTCATTGCACCACCGGGGGCTTGATAGATTTTTTTTTTGTCGTGTCAGGAGCAACTTGAGAAACTGCAAGTCGCTTCTGGTGTGAGAGAATTGGCCATCTGCAAGGACGTAGCCCAGGGGATGCCCGGATGATTTTGATGTTTTTATCATCCTTGTGGGAGGCTTCTCTCATGTCCCTGCATGAGCAGCTGGAGCTGATAGAGGGAGCTCATCCGCCTCTCCCCGGATTCGAACCTACGACCTGTCGGTTTTCAGTCCTGCCGGCACAGGGGTTTAACCCACTGCGCCACCGGGGGCTCTGGCTTGATAGATGACTTGAAGGTAAACACACACAGAGTGGCTTTAGGTGCTTGACTACAGAAAAGAGTCAGGAGTGCCCTGTGCGGCTTCTTACTTAGTTTGTTGAGTGATGTCTGGAAAAGTAACTTCCTGTGGCGTCAGAGATATGATCAGTTTCAGAATCTGGCACACTTATGTTTTTCAGCGCATGTGAAGCCACTTCCTTTATAAGCAGAAGCAGAAAAAGAGGAATCCCACTTCATTTGGACTTCTCTTCCTGCCACGTCTTTATATTTATGTATTTTTCTCAAGATGGAACCCAAAGGGGCTTACAATGTAAACAAAAAACTAAAATAGTGTATGTTACAGAAGATAGAAAATGCATTAAACAGGCACGGCAAAAAAATAATAATTAAAAACACACCAAGTACAGTACTTAAAAAGGTAAAGGTAGTCCCCTGACATTAAGTCCAGTCATGTCTGACTCTGGGGTGTGGTGCTCATCTCCATTTCTAAGCCGAAGAGCCAGTGTTGTCCGTAGACACCTCCAAGGTCATGTGGCTGGCATGACTGCATGGAGCGCCGTTACCTTCCTGCCAGAGCGGTACCCATTGATCTACTCACATTTGCATGTTTTCGAACTGCTAGGTTGGCAGAAGCTAGGGCTGACAGCAGAATCTCACGCCGCTCCCCGGAATCGAACCTGCCACCTTTCGATCAACAAGCTCAACAGCTCAGTGCTTTAACCCATTTTCATATAAAAAAGGCAGTGTGCTCATTGTACATTTGAAGCTGGCTCCTATCCATGCTTATTAAAAAGTCCCATTTCCTAGCAAGTGTTCATGTCATTGTGGTGCCTAGTTAGATATACTTGGTTGTAGTCCAACGCTGCCTGGGTTAACTATTTCAGTCTGATTCAGCTGCTATACAGGTTATTTCATCCCTGGCATTTGCACATTGCGCCTGCCCCATTTTTTTGATGTCAGCTGTGCTTGTCAAAAGACCCCGGAGAACCTCCCCACAACCCATGCGTCTTCCTATCTCTATCTGTCGGTGTAGGTCAGTAGGAGAGACCTGCATATCTCTGAAGTACGGGTTTGGATACTCAGATACATAACCTCCCTCTCTTTGCAGATACATGACAATTCATCATTCAGTCGGTGAAATCAATCATCATGGCTGAATGCGGCTACCTTTAATATTAAGGGACACTGTGTGCTATGTCTCCAATGACAGCTTCAGTTGTTTCCAGTACTGATGTTGCAAGTAAGTAAGTAAGCAAGCAAGGAAGCAAACAAGCAAACAAACAAGCAACCCACCTATTGGAACAATGCCCAAATTCTATTTGATCACAGATGCTACTGTTCTGTTGCCAGCATGAATGTCGAATTACTGTAGTGTTAAAGTCAAGTATCTGACTACGCAACGCACTTTGCCCCGTGATTCAGTTAGACCAGTATTTTGCTGCTCCCCAAAGAGGGCAATATTGCCTCTTGGGGGCTGCTGGAATAATAGGAAGGGGTCGGTAATAGCGTGGGGTGCAATTGGGGGTGTTAAATAAAAATAATGGGGGGGGGGGGGGTTGAAGCATAATCAGCCTGTGATTGCGTTTCAGGATCAGGATGCTTTGGATGTGGGGAGCGATGTCAATGAGTTTCAAGATTGCATTGGTTTGGTCAATGATATTGATGCAGAGAATGACCAGGAGATCCCTGTTCAAAGTGTAGTTTCCCATGAGAATGTCCCTGAGGGGTGTGGGGATGATGGTGTACTCCCTGAATTGCTACCAGAGAGCTCCCAGGATTTGGGGCTTGAAAACAACTTGGCACCTGGGCCAGCTGCAAAAGTTAATGAGCAAATAGATAGACGGCAGGAGATTAGTCAAAACAGACAAGCTGAACAGTGGCTTTGGCGTTCTGCCAGGCTCCGACAGAAAAAGATAAGGGAATCTCAACTAAAGCGAGACCAATTTCTGAGTGCTTGGGATAGCTTAATGAGGAGGAATAAAAGTCTCAAGTACGGGAAATATAGCCAGATGAAGCATCATTTGGAATCAAGTTAAGTTCTCACCACTGTTTCATGGAAGCCCTGCTGGGAAGATTCATGCTTAAGTATGTTTTGTTTCATGGTTTTGATTCTTGGATTTAAGATTGCATGCTTATGCCTTGGATTAATGTTTCCTGGTTTTCCGGATTTTAATAGAGAAGTGTGGACTTTGTTTTCATGGACTTTGCTGAACTTTACCCTGGACTATTTTGTTCCTGCTTATCTTCTTACCTAATTGGATTTTACCTATTTCTTTAAAGTGCTTTTTTACTTTGCTGCTTTTAAATTATCTCCAATAAAAGGATTGTTTTCCTATTCAACGTGTGGTGTTTAAAGTCAGAGGGCTTTTCCTGTCCTGGAGTGCAACAAATCTGTTATGTAACAGAGTTAAAGTCATAGTGAGTATTTTATTTTCCAAATGAGCAACACTAAATTCAAATCATAAGTGATCATTGGTCAAGTCCACCAACAGGCCTTGAAAGTCATGGTAGGCGAGTGTGTTGCACATTGTCAGGAAGTCCAGCTTGCATTGGCAGTAATAAAAGAATGTAATGATGTGTTTACAATAGTAGTAAAGGTAAAGGTTTTTCCCTGACATTAAGCCCAGTCGTGTCCAACTCTGGAGGCTGGTGTTCATCTCCATTTCTAAGCCGAAGAGCCGGCATTGTCAGTAGACATTTAGGATTATTTTTAACGTTATTCGTAACTTTTATTTTAATATTAGCCTTTGTTGTCTTAATCTATGTGTAATGCAGATGTTGCTATGGTTAATTTTAATAGACTTTGAGTGAGGTTTGGCCAATGCAGAAGGGAAGTGTTACTCCACTGAACCTTACTGGACTATTTATATTGATGCAGCCTCAAATTGCCTAGGCTTTTTTGCCCCTGAGTTGCACTATTGACTCATGCTTATCTTGTGATCTGTGAAGACCCCTATAACCTGTAGATCAGTGGTTCCCAACCTTTTTTTTTTACCAGGGACCACTTTGACCAAGGACCACTTGACCAGGGACTACTTGAGCAGTGACCACTTGAACAGGGACCACTCTCCATCATTAGTAACAAAGGATTATGAAAAAGTTTTTCATCAGTTTTAGATTTGGTTTGGTTACTTGGGGTGCTGATTCAGAAAATTGCATTAGACAGACCACATCAGCTCTAGTTTCTGATACAGAACATATGCCATCCACTGTATCCAGTAGTTGCCATCTGCTCGCCCACAGAAGAACATATTTAATAATCTAGAGCTAATGTGGTAGTAGTAATCTTTCGTGGGTAGTCAGCCTCTCCCCTCCCTACATCCCTGTTGCCTTAGCACTATTAGAGGATTTCGTGAGACCAGTCACTCTTGTTGCCATGTGGTTTTGAGGCAACTGTGTAGTAATGGTGCGGCAGTGCACCATATTTTCGTTCTTGGGGACCACTGGTGGTCCATGGACCACAGGTTGGGAACCACTGCATAGATACATACTGCTGTCAAATCAATCATCAATCATCATCCATTCAATGATGAAGCTGCGGACCATATTTTCATTCTTAGGGACCACTGGTGCCCCATGGAAGACAGATTGGGAACCACTGCGTATTCTTTCTTGTTGTTGCTATAGCCTTTGTAGACCCTTCACTATGGTTCTGATAACCTATAGTATTAACTAACTTAAAAACTACTGTGTTGTTGAAGCAATCCACTTCGTATCAAGACCAGTATGGCCCTGAAAAGAGTTTGTTTCCTTGCTTGCCTGAAGTAAGGTGTCTAAGCCAAGTTCACCCATTTATCTGTGTCCAGAGGCAAAATCTTTTGGCCAACCATTTGCAAAGTCTCTGCATTGTGTTGCAACAATGCCGTGCTTTGTAACATCTGCTCACTACATAAAGAGAATCTGTTTGCATTTCATAGCTACGGAACATATTTTTTGTGTTTACCTGCTGCTCCGCTGCTTTTGTCTTGTGATAACGCATGAATAATGAAAAGTATAAATAATTGAGCGTGCTAACAGCGCTGCATGGGACCTTCTAAAGATAGAGGAATGGATTTAATGACTAAAGTACATTGAGTTCATGCCTTTTTATTTCCTTGCTGGAAATGAATAAGATCGGTAACCCTGAAAACATTCTCTCGCCCTTTTTTATACAAAGACTACATTTTTAGTTTACTTTATTTTTCTCAAATAGATTTCCAAGTTTCTGTAATTGGGAACCCTGTGATGGCGAGGCTTCTGAATGCAGGGTGCTTTGTTAGTGTTCAGCTGCACATACTTTAGAACAAACCCCCTTTCAGATCTTTGTGTTAAATGTGTGAAGATCTGTAAAGCAGCCAGGGACATTGAGGCCAGATTTGTGTGTGTGCGCACTCAAGTCCTCACTCAATACATTCTCTTCATGTTCTGGGAAAGTTCCTGTCCTGCGACTGCAACTCATTGAATCTCCAGAGACTTTTCCACATACTGCATAGGCCTCTTCGTTGACTACACAACACTATAGTGATAATATAACAAGCCAGAAATCCATAACAAGACACCCGGCAAGTGATATTGGGGCACATGGCCATGCCTACTCCCTTCTTTAGAAGATATATGCACGTTTTTGTCTTCTTCCTGCCTCCAGAAGATATATGTTGCCATTGTACTTTGTTGTTCCTATAGTATAAGTTATGTGAATGTGCATGCAATATACATAGAATTGGATGCTGTTGTTATTGTTATGTGCTGTCAAGTTGGCTTTGACTCATGAGGCCCTTCCACACAGCCCTATATCCCAGAATATCAAGGCAGGAAGTCCCACACTATCTGAGTGTGGACTCAGATAACCCAATTCAAAGTAGATATTGTGGGATTTTCTGCCTTGATATTCTGGGACAGAGGGCTGTGTGGAAGGGCCCATGGATTCACATAAATGAGAGACCTCCCAAAATATAATTGCCCTGCTTAGGTCTTGAAAACTCAGAACTATAGTTTCTTTTATTGAATCTTCTTGTTTTTGTGTGCCTTCAGGTAGTTTCTGATTTATGGCAAGCGTAAGACAATCCTATCATGGGGTTTTCTGGAGTTGAAAATGTGTGCCTCATCCAAGGTCACCCATGACTAAGGACCTTTCTACACTACCCTTATATCCCAGGATGTGATCCCAAGTTATCTACTTTGAACTGGATTATATGAGTCTCCACTGCCAGATAATCTGAGATAAGCAGATAACCTGGGATCAAATCCTGGGATATAGGGCAGGATTCCCTCAGCATTTCCTCTGAAAAATCCTGCAAATCTTTTGGGAAGACAGGCGGACAAATGTCAGCGTGCTGGAAGAAGCAAAGACCACCAGCATTGAAGCGACGGTCCTCCGCCATCAACTCTGCTGGACCAGCCATGTTGTCCGAATGCCCAAAACAGTTATTCTACTCCGAACTCAAGAACGGAAAACAGAATGTTGGAGGACAGGAAAAGAGATACAAAGGTGGGCTCAAAGCCAGCCTTAAAAACTCTGGCATAGACACTGGGAAGCACTGGCCCTTGAGCGCTCCAGCTGGAGGTCAACTGTGACCAGCAGTGCTGTAGAATTTGAAGAGGCACGAATGGAGAGCGAAAGAGAACATGCCAAGGGGAAGGCACGTCAAGTCAACCCCGACTGCGGCCACCTTCCACCTGGAAACCAATGCCCTCACTGCGGGAGAAGATGCAGATCAAGAATAGGGCTCCACAGTCACCTACGTACCCACTGCCAGGACATTGCACTTGGAGGACAATCTTACTCGGACAGTGAGGGATCGCCTAAGTAAGTAAGTCAGGTCCCTTCTACACTGCCATTTAATCCAGTTTATCAAAGCAGATAATCCACATTATCTGTTTTGAACTGGATTATACGAGTCTACATTGCTATATAATCCAGTTCAAAGCAGATACTGTGGATTTCATATGGCAGTGTAGAAGGGGCCTAAAGTGTCCATGGCTGATCAGTGAATCAAATCCTGGTCTCCAGAGTTATAATCCCTCAAACCACCATGCCTACTGTCTACCTATAATGAGATCTTTTTATCCCACTAACACTTTAAATGGATGGATTTGTATCCTTGAATGGACACAATGTAGATGGATGGATGGTATCCTTGAAGTGACTGGATTGACCTTGAAGGAGCTGGGAGTGGTGACAACTGACAGGGAGCTCTGGCATGGACTGGTCCATGAAGCCAGGAAGAGTCAGAAACGACTGAACGAATGAACAACAACAACAACACTTTAAAGAAGCATGATCGTCTTTTTCAATGAGTCATGTGTGTGTGAAAGTGTTAGTGGGGTTGGAATCAATCCCAGATCCAGTAACAAAAAAATGTCTGTGTGCCTGGAAAATAATGACCTTCCTTGCCCATCTGCTAGAATGACATTAACAAGGCTTTGGAGACAGGCAAGTTAGGGATATGTATGCAATTTTGTCTTGTTAGAAGAAGGAAGACTGCAAGAAAATGAGGCCCAAACTAAATATGTGTATGTTTATTAGTCATGTTTGCATGTCTGTCTGTAAAGCAGGAATAGCTTGTATATATGTTTAAGTTTTTTATGCTGAAAGAGGTGCCTGGAGGAAGAGAGGCCCACTTCTCCCTCCCCTCCGTGATCCTTTGCTTTCCTCGGCTTCCATAAAGCCAGTCTCTCCCGACTTGGCACGGATTCTGGGAGTGCGCTGCCATGGAGAAAAAGCCCAGAACTGCTGAGCACAGCAAACTGCAGCCCGGGAGGAGCGTCATCATGTGTTGCTCTTCTCCTTTGCGCACTGCTTTTTGGTAAAATGAAAGATTTAGCTTCCAAAGAAGGATCTGGATCTTATTTGTTGCTTACCAGAACTAAATTTTGGGCAAATTGAAGAGGGTAATATCTAATCTATATGATTTTTAGAGAACAGCCTGAATTCGGAATGGGAGTGAAGTAGCAAAACGAGCTCTCGCCTCCAAAGCTTGGCTGACTCATGTTTGGCTATGGCCAAAGTGATGATTTTCTTTCTCTTTGCCTTGTAGTTATTTATGTTTAGGAAATTTTCACTGGTTTCAATGTGGGAGGTGAAATGAACTATGCCAGCTTTGGCTGAGGGGGTACAATTCTAGGAAAATGGAAGAGATCCATTAATATGTCCTATCCACCCTGAATCTGTCCCTAGGACATCTTTTGAAGGCCGGCTACCAGGAGCAATGTTCCCATTATGGTAGATCTTTTCTGCAAAGCTCCCATTCATGGAATAATCTTGTCTTGTGTCAAAGAACACACATGCACTTATTTTCAGTATTTGGACAATAATGTTGGCCTGACAGTTGTGGTTTGTCAATGTGCTATTCTTTCATGTGTGGAATCCCCACAATTTGCACATGGCAGGAATGGATGCCTCCAGTGTTGCTGTTGTTTGCTTTCAAGGTATATCCAATTTATGGAGATGCTGTCATAGGAGTCCCCGGTGGCACAGCGGGTTAAACTGCTGAGCCGCTGAGCTTGTTGATCGAAAGGTTGCAGGTTCGAATCTGGGGAGTGCTGTGAGCTTCCGCTGTCAGCCCCAGCTTCTGCCAACCTAGCAGTTCGAAAACATGCAAATATGAGTACCGTATATTCTGGTGTATAAGACAACTTTTTAACCCAATAAAATCTTCTCAAAAGTCAGGGGTTGTCTTATACGCGGGGTCGTCTTATACGTGAGAGTAATCTTATACACTGGAGTAGTCTTATAGAGCGGGTGCTGAAACTTCCAATCGGATTAGAGAATCTGTGGTTGCCGCATATTGTGGGGGGAGCTCAAAAATGGCAATGGCCGTGTCCCTGCCATATGCAACGACTGTATGAAAGCACTAAGGGTGACGCTGTACAAGTACGGTAGAAGAAAATCCATTCATCCGGATTCGTGGACTTAATGCAGTCCTGATGGTGAGGTGAAGGGGCGCCTCACTGGGAAGGTGTAAGTGAAGGGCGGAGCAAGCTGCAGTCTTCCAGGATGCCCGGGGTATGGAAAACAGAGATAGAGTGGCTCTGGGCCCAGATAAACACACCTCTTTTATCTGTCTGGCCCGCCCTTGTATCCTATTACCATACCTCCTCCTCTGCCTCTCAGATCTTGCTCCTGAAGACTGCAGTGAAGTGGTGCAGGTGCACATGTGCTAGATCTGAGAGGCAGAGAAGGGGGTACAGTAATAGGAAAATTACCATATTGAAATGAAATCTGATGCTTTTAAAAATTTTATTTAGTGTGCACTGGAAGAGGGGTAGTCTTATACGGTGAATATATCCCAAACTCTATATTTTAATTGGAAAAGTTGGGGGTCGTCTTATACGCCCAGTCGTCTTATACGCTGGAATATATGGGTAGATCAATAGGTACTGCTCCGGCAGGAAGGTGATGGTGTTCCTTACAGTCATGCCGGCCACATGACTTTGGAGGTGTCTACGGACAACACCGGCTCTTCGACTTAGAAATGGAGATGAGCACCAACCCCCAGAGTCTGACACGACTGGACTTAATGTCAAGGGAAGACCTTTACCTTTACCTGTCATGGGGCTTTCTGGGATTCACAGCACATTACTCACTCAAGGCCATGAGGTGGGTTTCCACAACTGAACAGAAAATCAGACCCTGGTCTCCAAAGTTATAAGCTAACTTCCAAGGCACTACGCCATGGACTGTTTGAATTTTCTTGGTTTTTAGAAGGTGCTTTGTATTCATTGTGCTAATTACACTGTGTAACTAAATTTGAAAGTGATTTTCCTGTTTCATTTTGTGGTACTTACTTTGAAAAAAGTTGCTAAACTCTAGAAATTTCATTTTTGTGGCTGCCATAAACTGTATTGAATTGGGTGAGACTATGGGCCCTTCCATACAGTCATAAAACCCAGTTCAAAGGAGATAATGTGAGATTGTATACAGCTGTGTGGAAGGGGACTTAAGAGATATTCCCTGAAAAAACTATTGCTAAGTGTGCTACAGGATGTGGCTACTAGTATTAAAAAACTCTAAAATCATAACAGTAAATAAAGAACAACAGTCAAAAACAGGGGAACTCCAGACAAGAAACAATCAGGGACAGCTAATCACCTCTCAACAAAGGTTTCCCCCAGGCAGTAAGAAGTCATATCTCGAAAACTGTCAGGCCATCAAATGCTAATCAAGGTGGCCAATTGAAACATTCACAACAGAAAAGAGGTCATTCTCCCACCCTGGACTTTCCACAGATGTATAAACCCAATTTTCCTAGTTTCCAACAGACCTCACCACCTCCGAGGATGCCTGCCATAGATGTAGGCAAAATGTCAGGAGAGAATGCTTCTGGGACATGTCCATACAGCCTGAAAAACTCACAACAACCCAGTGATTCCGGCCACGAAAGCCTTCGACAATACAAAAAGATGGATCTTCTTCATATTAAGCACCTCCGGCAGACAGTTCTTGGGGTTCAGATTGCTCTCTTAAGTATAAGTTACAACTGTTAATAGCATAAATTTAGCAGGGGAATAATAACAATGCAGTACAGTTTTAAGGAGCTCTTTGTACTTATCATGTGGTGGAATGTGCTGACATTCTTACCTAAATAACCCTTGAACATATTTTCTGTTAAAATATTTTTAAAAACTTTATTGTGAGTTGTTTTTATAGAAACCAAAATGGATTTAAATTAAACTTTAGGAACCTTTATGAAAACAGTTCTGTGGCTCTCAGTAAAGCTTTCTATGAGCAAGGATAACAAGCCTTTTGTATCCTGAACCTCACTGGGATGTGAACTTGTGAGCCTTAATGAGTTTAACACATGCCATTCAGTATTTCCCTACAGGAGTGTGGGTGTTTGTTTTGCAAATATGGACCTCAAAGAGGAAATCTGAATGTGCAGGCAGCAACTTTCCATAACAGCACAGGTATTACAAGGAGGAAGCTTTGGAACATTAAATGTAACGTTCAACTAGTCCCTTTCCCACTCCAGTCTTTCCTCCCTCCCTTTCTCTCCCTCGTTCTTGTGCTCTCGCCCTCCTCCATCCCTTGTAGAGAAATCAAGGATGAGCACAAACAGGAAACAGCATTAAACATGTTGACTTCATGCACTCCAGAGTTCATATGCTATTTTAAAACCAGCCTGTAACTCAACAAAACATGCTGTGCCATTAGAACAGTTGGATCCCAACCTGTGGTTCGTGGATCACCAGTGGTCCGCAAGAACTAAAATATGGTCCGCGGCCTCACCGTTATTACACTATTGCAACAAGAGTAACTGGTCTCGTGAAACCCTCATATAGTGCCACTGATAATAACACACCCAAACATTTTTTTTCTTGGTGACTTCGTTTTTACGCCTGTCCTAGGGTTATTTGTGGTAGTGATTCAGAAAATTGCATTGGATAGATCACATCAGCTCTAAATTATTAAATATAGTTTTCTGTGGACGAGCAGATGACGACTACTGGATGGTATATGTTTTGTATCAGAAACTAGAGCTGATGTGGTTTATCCAATGCAGCTTTCTGAATTGGCACCCCAAATAAGCAAACCAAATCTAAAGTTTGTTGCGCTAAGTGTATTTCAGTCAAGTCCAATGCAGAAGACATTGCACCCAGGCAAGAGGGAAAAAAACAGAAAAACTTTACTCTTATCAACAGAGTTAAAACAAACTTGCAATGTTACAAGCATGCAACAAACTTACATAGTCTTTGTAAGCAATACACAGTAAACTTCTTCATCCAAATGAGAGAGCAGTAGAAATGGTTGAGCACAATGCCTAAGCAAAAGCTCCTCAGAGCAAAACCTGAACTGTATTCTAAAAACTATACAGTTATACCCAAACTTACTAGTTGACCTCAGAGTAAAAGCTTAACTGTGTTCTAAAAACCATACAATAAGTCAAAACTTACTAGTTGACCTACATTAGCAGCTGCACATAATAATTAACAGCATACTGTTTTCTTCCACACACACACACACACACACACACACACACACACACACTTGATTCTGTTATGACTTACTGTAACAAAGTTGACCAAAAACTGATTTGTAACCCTTTTGGTACTAGTGTTGGAGAGTGGTCCGTGGTCAAAAAAGATTGGGAACCACTGTATTAGAAAGACATTTCCTTAAACAATCGCATAACTGAGAAGCAGGAATGTGAGGTGGAAGCAATGCCGTCTGGAGTAGCATTTCATTTGAGTACAGGATCAATCCAGTCTTTCTTTCAGTTTTCAACATCATCAGTTTTATTTATTCATTTAGTTCATCCGCATTACATCTTTGCTGATTTGCTGGATTTCTTGCTGTGCCTCTTAGCAGCCACAGGTGGACAGAGCTGGGATGTGGATTCCTTCAGTCTCCTTTCTTTGGGTCCATGCCTTTCATGAGTTCTACCAGTATGGCCAATGCCAGGAGTGATGGGAGTTGTGTGAAACATATTGAGAGGGAGCTGAAAAGAGTGTACTGATGGAGCAGGGATATGTGCGTGTGGCAAGAAAGATTACCCTCTGTCACACGATCGTTGTTCCTGGGTTATAAATGTTATTTCCTAATTGGGTCTATCATAAAAACACAGAAAAAGTTTATTAAACTGCAAAAACTTTATTTTTGCAGGACATCTTGAAGCACACTTTGCTATAGTTTTTCAATAAGTATTTCATAGAGTCTCAACCAATTCAACGTAGCTTGTTCGAGCCACAAAAACAAACTTTCTGACGTATAATAACTACTTTCAAAGTAAATATAGCACAATTAAATAGGAAATAAAACTTTCAAACCAGGAACAGATTTTTTTAAAATTGTTACATAGTAGAGGAAAAGTGGGGAGGAAGCATTGACCTAGTGTACCTGCCCATAATAATAATGCCTCCTTGAAAGCATTAGTAGCTTCCCGAGCTCTGGCTGACCTCATGCCGAACAGCTATAAATAAGTTTATTTTAATGAATACCTTAGGTAGAGTAGGTATTTAATATTTCTTATGGTCAAAACTACAGTATAGCGTGATCCCTGTATTCACAGGGATATGTTCCAAGGCATCCCCCTTAAATGCCAGAAACTGTGGATAATAGTGAACCCCATATTTTGTTTACACTTGGGTTGGAGAAGCATATCATAGGATTGCACTGGAGGACACAGAGAGGTTTGCAAACACTTCCAGGAGGAAAGTATGTGTCAGTGAAACTGAATTTGGACAATATTGGCCTGACAGTTGTGGTTTGTTAATGTGCTATTCTTTCATGGCTGGAACCTTCACAATTTGCACATGGCAGGAATGGATGCTTTTGGTATGTAACATGATTTTTGTTCCTGTATTATAAATGTCATTTCCTAATTGGTTCGATCATAAAAACATGGGAAAGTTTATTAAACTATCAAAATTTTGTTTTTCTGGGACATCCTGCAACACATCAGTTTTTCAATTAATATTTTATTGAGTCTCAACCAATTCAGCCTAGTTTGTGGCAGCCAAAAATACAAAGTTTCTGGAGTATAACAACTACTTTCGAAGTAAGCACTGCACAATTAAACAGGAATAACATTTCAAACCAGGAACAGTTTTTTTTTCTGTAATGGAAGGAGTCATACTGTATATGTTTTCTTTAGGATACATTTCCTCTTGAAGTGGCGAAGAAACCACAAACCCTTTGAGCCTTATTTATGCACCTAAGAAAGAGAAAAAAAATGCTGAATGGGCACATCTGCCAGTTTCAGTTTCTTCTACATCTGCCTTGTTAAGATCTCCAGTTCTTTTGACCCCAACTAGGAAGAAATTTACAAAATGGTGTTTAATTCTTATTAAAAAAAATAGATTGGAAAACTGCAATACGTTCTTTGGGCCGATTTAGATCAATATTGACCCATCATTATAAATAACTTAGCCAAGCCTCTTATTTGCTGGGGTAAGGGGCACAGGACACTGTTGTTGTTGTTTATTTGTTCAGTCATCTCCGACCCTTCGTGACCTCCTGGACCAGCCCACGCCAGAGCTCCCTGTCGGCCGTCGCCACTCCCAGCTCCTTCAGAGTCAAGCCAGTCACTTCAAGAATACCATCCATCCATCTTGCTCTTGGTCRGCCCCTCTTCCTTTTTCCTTCCTTTTTCCCCAGCATCATTGYCTTCTCTAAGCTTTCCTGTCTTCTCATGATGTGGCCAAAGTGCTCCATATTTGCCTCTAATATCCTTCCCTCCAGTGAGCAGCCAGGCTTTATTTCYTGAAGTATGGACTGGTTTGATCTTCTGGCTGTCCAAGACACACTCAGCACTTTCCTCCAACACCACAGTTCAAAAGCATCTATCTTCCTTCGCTCAGCCTTCCCTATGGTCCAGCTCCCACATCCGTAGGTGACTACAGGGAATACCATTGCTTTAACTATGCRGATCTTTGTTGCCAGTGTGATGTCTCTACTCTTCACTRTTTTATCGAGATTGCTCATTGCTCTCCTCCCAAGAAGTAAACGTCTCCTGATTTCCTGGCTGCAATCTGCATCTGCAGTAATCTTTTCACCTAGAAATACAAAGTCTGTCACGGCCTCCACGTTTTCTCCCTCTATTTCATAGTTGTCAACCATTCTTGTTGCCATAATCTTGTTTTTTTATGTTTAATTGCAACCCAGCTTTTGCGCTTTCTTCTTTCACCTTGATTAGAGGGCTCCTCCGCTCCTCCTCGCTTTCGGTCATCAAGATAAGGGATACTCAACCAGTATTGCCTTTAAGTTGAACATCATAAATATTCCTTATTACCATTGCTTTAACTATGCGGATCTTTGTTGCCAGTGTGATGTCTCTACTCTTCACTATTTTATCGAGATTKCTCATTGCTCTCCTCTCAAGAAGTAAGTGTCTCCTGATTTCCTGGCTGCAATCTGCATCTGCAGTAATCTTTTCACCTAGAAATACAAAGTTTGTTACTGCCTGCATGTTTCCCCCCTGTATTTGCCAGTTGTCAATCATTCTTGTTGCCATCATATTGGTTTTTTTATGTTTAGCTGCAACCAGCTTTTGCCCTTTCTTCTTTCACCTTGGTTAGAAGCCTCATCAGCTCCTCCTTGCTTTCAGCCATCAAAGTGGTGTCATCTGCATATCTAAGGCTGGTAATATTTCTTCCAACAATTTTAACTCCAGCCTTGCATTCGTCAAGCCCCGCACATCGCATGATGTGTTCTGCATACAAGTTGAATAGGTTGGGTGAGAGTATACAGCCCTGCCGTACGCCTTTCCCAATCTTGAACCAATCTTTTGTTCCATGGTCAGTTCTGACTGTTTATTTATTTATTTATTTACTGCACTTGTAGACCGCCGTTCTCAGCCCTGGGCGACTCACGGCGGTGTACAACATGTAAAATCAGGTACAATTCACAGCATAAGCAATATCAAAAACAACATTAAACAGCATCACTATCAATAATACAATTACACTAAGTCATTCGCGACGTCTCATCGTTGAATCACAATCCAAATCTCGTTATCCATGTTCCGTTCCAATCGTCATTGCCAATTGTTGCAGCACTTACTCAAACGCCTTCTCAAACAACCACGTCTTTAGTCTCTTGCGGAATGTCATAAGGGAGGGCGCCAGTCTGATGTCCACAGGAAGGGTGTTCCACAGCCGGGGGGCCACCACCGAGAAGGCCCTGTTGCTACTTGGTCATTATTCAGATTCCTCAGGAGACAGACACAGTAGTTTGGTATCCCCATACTATCAAGAACTTGCCACAGTCTATTATGATCCACACAGTCAAAGGCTTTAGAATAGTCAATGAAACAGAAATAGATGTTTTTCTGAAATTCCCTTTCTCTCGTTCCTCTGCCTTTTCTAAACCCAGCTTGAACATCTGGCAACTCTCGCTCCATGTATTGCTGGAGTCTTCCTTGCAGGATCTTGAGCATTACCTTACTGGCATGAGAAATAAGGGCCACTGTATGGAGGTTTGAACAGTCTTTAGCATTTCCCTTTTTTTTGGTATGGGGATATAAGTTGATTTTTTCCAGTCTGATGGCCATTCTTATGTTTTCCATATTTGCTGACACATGCCATATGGCACAGGACCCTAAACTCCAGCAAGTGAAAGTGGTGAAAAACAAAAATGAGAGGACACCTCTAGAGATCCCTAGGACTTCCAGCACAACCGAATGGTTAACATCTGTCAGTTGGACCTATTGCTGGAGGATCTACAAATGTCTAGAGAGGAGTCAGCCCTCGGAAACGACTGTAGGGTCATGTGGGACGAGCTAAAAATCCCTATATAAAACACATTAATCAATTCCTGAATAATCTAATCTGCAAAAGTTAAACCTGCAAATGTGGAAGGCAGAGTGTGCATCCTATTACCAAGATTTGAAACTGTTGAGGTCAACCAGCCCAGGAATCAATAGGGAGAAGTGCTGCAACTTTAATGCATGGTTTGGTGCAGGAAATGCTTTGCGTCTCCTATGTGCTGCATACAGCAGTCAGGCCTGTTGCTCTTGCTTGCCTTATGCCACTCTACTGTAATTAGAGAGGAGAAAAAAACCAGCTCAGCGGAGGAAGTAGTTAGTAACCTACCAACCACATGTCAGGGCTGTTTGCACTGCTGCTAATCCTGGCTATTTCCAGAAATCCAGTGTGACTCGAAGCTCAAGAAAGCCCTGGGGGTCAAACACCCAACAAGCGAGGCATCTGGCCAAATGGAGGATTTTATGTTTCTGATGGGAAGGTTTTTTTTGTCCTCTTGAATGGATTAATGTTGTCAACAGACGAAATGTACAACAGGAAATGGCATCAAATGGCTTTGTTTATTCCTGTGTCCTTTCGTCACATTTGCCCATTTTTAAATTTCTTTTTATATCACTATGAAAGAAGAATGTGTTCATTGCTGAGAAACAGCTAATGTTAACAGTTTATAGGTTTACATAGTCTGACTTTTCTGTCAGTTTTGTTTGTTACATATGCAACCATATATTTATAACCCCTCTGAAATAGAAATCTTAAAATTAGCCCAAATTTCAAGGTGCAAATTGTTTATATACTCTATTTACTGGAGTCATTAATGTACCAATTTCGGTGTGATGGGTGACTTTCCAAACTTTGAACTGTTTGCATTTGGTGAATCTGCAGCCAAGAGAGCTTTTTTCTGAGACTGTTTCCTCCATTTCTTGGCTGACTGACAGTGACAATGAGAACACTTCAGTTCATTCAAGAGGTATTTTAAAATGTTTGTTCAGTGAAACTCAAGAGCGTGTTCCTGAATCCTTCAGATTGGGCAGGGAGCTGTCATACCAGGTTGAAGAAGGAGAGGTTCACTTTTCTCCCATACTTTTGCAAAAGAGAAGGACTATGATTGCAACACTGAGATGTTGAAGTATGGCAGAGAGCACTTGATAATGCTGAATTTGGACCCAATTTCCTTCTTGAATCACGATGTTCTGTTTTTATCTCTTCAAAACTTTGGGTGTGTAGTGTTTGGTCTAAAAATCATTTCTCGCCCTGTGTGCCAAAACATTGAAATTAGAGAACCCGACAGTGACTGCGTTGGGCTGGAAGAACTAAGCTGGAGGCCCTTGTGCTGAACCCTGGCACCAAAGCTATCCTAATCTATATCTAAATGTTCCTTATGTCCCCACCCATTTGAGTTGCTCCCCTTAGAGGACTGTGTGTGTCTGAAGAGATGGCATATGTCTTGTGACTTTGGGGTGTGGACAGGTTTTAATCATAAGTGAATGGTAGCAAAAAGACATATTACTCTGGCCAGTTTTTTTGAGTTAGACAAGGTTGGGGGACATCTCTGTTTTCCTTTTCCTGATCTAACTGTAAATCCTTTTGATCAGTTTACATAAGTTTTTTTGTTCACTGCCTTAAGGTTAACCCTTTTAATGTTAAGATAAGTGATTTTAATGTTTGCATATATTTATGGTTGAATGTTTGCCGTATATATGTTGTGCTCCGCCCTGAGTCCCCTGCAGGGTGAGAAGGGCAGAATATAAATATTTTAAATAAATAAATAATAAAGATTGGGAAAGGCGTATGGCAGGGTTGTATACTCTCACCCAATCTGTTCAACTTGTATGCAGAACACATCATGTGATGTGTGGGGCTTGACAAATGCAAGGCTGGGGTGAAAATTGCTGGAAGAAACATTAACAACCTTAGATATGCAGATGACACCACTCTGATGGCCAAAAGTGAGGAGGAGCTGAGGAGACTTCTAATCAAGGTGAAAGAAGAAAGTGCAAAACCTGGGTTGCAGTTAAACATAAAAAAACAAGACTATGGCAACAAGAATGATTGACAAGTGGGAAATAGAAGGAGAAGACGTGGAGGCAGTGACAGACTTTGTATTTCTAAGCAGACGCAGAATGCAGCCAGGAAATCAGGAGACACTTACTTCTTGGGAGGAGAGCAATGTCCAATCTCGATAAAATAGTGAAGAGTAGAGATATCACACTGGCAACAAAGATCCGCATAATGAAAGCAATGGTATTCCCTGTAGTAACCTACGGATGTGAGAGCTGGACCATAGGGAAGGCTGAGCGAAGGAAGATCGATGCTTTTGAGCTGTGGTGTTGGAGGAAAAGTTCTGAGAGTGACTTGGACTGCGAGAAGATCCAACCAGTCCATCCTCCAGGAAATAAAGCCCGACTGCTCACTGGAGGGAAGGATACTAGAGACAAAGTTGAAGTACTTTGGCCACATCATGAGGAGACAGCAAAGCCTGGAGAAGACAACAATGCTGGAGAAAATGGAAGGAAAAAGGAAGAGGGGCCGACCAAGAGCTCTGGTTACATCCCGTTTAGACTACTGCAACGCTCTCTACGTGGGGTTGCCTTTGAAGACGGCTTGGAAGCTCCAACTAGTCCAACGCTCGGCAGCCATGATCTTAACAGGAGCGGAGCGCAGGGAGCATACAACCCCCCTGTTGCGCCAACTCCACTGGCTACCGATCTGCTACCGGGCTCAATTCAAAGTGCTGGCGTTGGCCTTTAAAGCCCTAAACGGTTCCGGCCCAAGCTACCTATCCGACCGCATCTCTGCCTATGAACCCACCAGGACTTTGAGATCTTCCGGGGAGGCCCTGCTCTCGATCCCGCCTGCTTCTCAAGCTCGGCTGGCGGGGACGAGAGATAGGGCCTTCTCGGTGGTGGCTCCTCGGCTGTGGAACGCCCTTCCTACGGACATTAGACTAGCACCATCCCTAATGGTATTCCGCAAAAAGGTGAAGACCTGGATGTTTGTGCAGGCGTTTGAGTAATTTAGTGCAATCTGGTAATGGAACATAGGAATGGAACAATGGACGACGAACCTTGGATGATGAGAAGATTGGGTACGGTTTTTTTTCGTAATAATTGTGCATTGTAATTGCTTATTGGTAATTTATGGATAATGTGTTAAGTCAATTGTTATATGTTGTATGGAACCACTGCTGTTTCTACTGTTTTTACTGTTTGTGAACCGCTGTGAGTCGCCTTCGGGCTTGAGATACAGCGGTATATAAGCAAAGTAAATAAATAAATAAATAAATAGATGACTTCTCAAAGTCCTTTCCAACTATAAGTTTCTATTATTATTATGGCTGACAGGGAGCTCTGGCATGGGCTGGTCCATGAGGTCACGAAGAGTCGGAAATGACTGAACGAATGAACAACAAAAATAATAAATAAGGTCTTCAGGGTAAAAATTGGAGAAAGCTCCTTTACCTTTAATGGTGATATATCAGTGATACATGTTGCTGAAAGAATAAACAACAAAATATATTGTTTAAAAGACTAAACCAGTCCCTATTAATATCTCAGTGATTTTCCTGGCTTTGAAGTCAAAGACACTAAAGAAGAGTTTTATACATCATAGTCTCTATTTTGGAATGGAAAGATACTGAAAGTCGATGGAACTTTTGCAATAAGGCAGTTTTGTGCTCCCAATAAGTACCCCAATTGAAAATCTGGCTTTGCATCAGTCCCCAAGCACTTTTCAAAGGCAGCTCCAAATAGAGTATGTTACAATAGTCCAGCCATGATGCAACTAAAGCTTGTGTCACTATGGCCAAATATGACATCTCAAGGAACAGTTTCTTGAAAGGGTAATGTGGTTGGGTCACACCCCCCCCCCCCCGCCGCCCTTAGTTTTTATTTAACATGCTCAATGAAAGAAGAATATCTCTTCACATTCTGTTGACTTTTTCTTTCCACTCTGTCTTCTTGAGACAGATTCTGTCTGACTATCAATATTAATCGTGATATCGAGTCATTTGTATGGTTATTATGTGAGGGGGAGGGGGCGGCGGCGGCTGTCTCTATCAGTCATTTGTGGACAGCCATCTTTACCTACCAATAAAGGAACTTTTCTCCCATGCTAAAATTCACCAAACTTGGTAGGGATAAATGGTTTGCCGGAACACAAATTGCCCATATACAATGCCATATTTCTTTCAACACACACTGTCATTATCTCTGGGTGGCCTCCAACATTACACAATTACAGCACTTAATGACACCACTTTAATTACCACGGCCCCAACCTGTGGCATTGTGGGGTTTGTAGCTTGGTTAGAGGCACCAGAGGAACCCTTAGTTTGAAGATCCCAAAGTCTCTGCCCTACACAGTGGAACCTCAACTTGAGAGCATCTCAACTGAAGAGCATTTTGAGTTAAGAGCTGTTGCTCAGCCCTGATTTTCCTTTGACATATGAGCTGCATTTTGAATTACGACCTAGCACCAGAGGAAGCACTGGCATGAGAGTCCGGGCTTTAGGGCTTCAAAGGAGCAGCCTCCGTGCCTTGTGCTCTTGTCCACTTTGGGAAATTGCTGTCCGCTTTGCTCTTGTCCACTTTGAAGAAGCTTGGGTTAGTTAGTTTTGTGTGGTTTTTCTTCCTGGTATGTTTGGCTTCATGAAGAGAGAGAGGGAGGGAGAACAAGAGAGGGAGGGAGGCTGGAATGAGTCCAGAATGAAGGAAATGATGCTTCTGCCTCTTCACTTTGTGCTTCCTTGCCACAGTTTTGTGCTTCTGCCATTTAAAAGTTGATCTTTTTTTAGATTGTTCCATATGAATGCATTCAAATTGTTCCATGTGAATGCATTTATCCATTGGGTTGCTGTGAGTTTTCCAGGCTGTATGGCCATGTCCTAGAAGCATTCTCTCCTGATGTTTCACCCACATCTATGGCAGGCAACCTCAGAGATTGTGAGGTTGTCAAAACCTCACAACCTCTGAGGATGCCTGCCATAGATGTGGGTGATATGTCAGGAGAGAATACTTCTGGAATGTGGACATACAGCCCGGAAAACTCACAGCAACCTAGTGATTCCGGCCATGAAAGCCTTCAACAACACATTCATCCATTATTTGTTATTTATAAAGTTAATTTTCTTTTTAAAAAAACACATAAAATGGGGGGGGGGGGGTTCGGGGGACCGTAATAGATTAATAGCATTTCAATGGAAAAATTTGCTTTGTGATAACAGTGTTTTGAGTTAAGAGTTCAGCCATGATACTTTTACTTAAACTCTTTAAGTCAAGGTATCATTGCAGACGCAGACTGCAGCCAGGAAATCAGGAGACGCTTACTTCTTGGGAGGAGAGCAATGTCCAATCTTGATAAAATAGTGAAGAGTAGAGACATCACACTGGCAGCAAAGATCTGCATAGTCAAAGAAATGCTATTCTCCGTAGTCACCTACGGATGTGAGAGCTGGACCATAGGGAAGGCTGAACGAAAGATAGATGCTTTTGAACTGTTGTGTTGGAGGAAAGCTCTGAGAGTGCCTTGGACTGCGAGAAGATCCAACCAGTCCTTACTTCAGGAAATAAAGCCCGACTGCTCATTGGAGGGAAGGATAGTAGAGGCAAAGATGAAGTACTTTGGCCACATCATGAGAAGAAAGGAAAGCTTAGAGAAGACAATTATGCTGGGGGAAATGGAAAGAAAAATGAAGAGGTGCTGACTAAGGGCAAGATGGGGAGATGGCATCCTTGAAGTGACTGGATTGACCTTGAAGGAGCTGGGGGTGGTGACAGCCGGCAGGGAGCTCTGGCGTGGTCTGGTCCATGAGGTCACAAAGAGTTGAAAGTGACTGAACGAATGAACAACAACATCATTGCACTGCCAATCCCAGAAATCCCAAGGATTTAGCCATTGCTAGTAAAGAGGGGCCATACCACAATAACTGTTTTCCAAGTATTGTCCTTCTGAGTGAAAACCTTCCAGTAAAGCTTTCCCTACAGTTCCCTCCAGCCGTCTTTGATTATAATCCCAGGTTAGATGGCCAATGATCAGGTGGAATGCAAACTATATGTCCAGATATCTAGAGGTTGCCATTTTGGTGATGATGGGGAGGATGTGGCTTTTCAGATTTGTTTGAGATGTTTTCCAGGGGCACAAAACGGGCATCCCTCCTTTCTCTTGTCCTGAGTCTATGTCATTCAGAAATATATTGCCTCTTGTCCAAGGTTCCCCTTGTCTCTTGTGACGGAGGAGCCATCATGGTCTCTATGGAAACCATCTCCTTCTTTCCTAGCTGACTTCACACGGCATGTCTGCCTTGATAGACACTTGTGCAGAGGGGGATGCTTTTTGACTGCAGCAGAGCAGGCATGAGAAAGACACAGTCCTGCCTTTAAGCCAGGACCACAGGCCCTGGAGAAACAAAATCAGTACAGGTTTGGTACTGGTGTTCCTTATAAAAAATGCTTGGGAACATAAGCATTTTGGATTTCTCATTTAGTTTTGGATTTTGTAGTATCTGTATTTGCATATATGTCACGTTGCCAAGACTCTACCTTATTTAGGTAGAGATTAACCAAACTCCCAGTTTTATCAAACAGTTCAATTAAAACAGCACTTACTTGCTGACTGTTTTAATAGACCAAAACATGAAACATAAAGATAGCACCCAGCCACAGAATAAACAAAAACTGATAGCAAAAACAACTCTGTAGTCAAAAGGGTCCAGTCCAGTGGTCAAATGCCAAGAGTTCAATAAACAAAGTCCAAGGATCAAGAGTCTATACCGTGTAGTCAAAAGCCAGTCCAAAGGTTCAAGGTTCCAGGATTCCAAGATTACAGGAGACAGGTCAGGATACTGAAAAATCCAACAGACCTGGGGGAAAAGCTAGCAACATCCACCACCAAAATACAATAAATACTTTTCTCCCAAAAATAAGTCCCAAGCTTAGCTCCTTAAATCCAGTAACACCCAGCTGCAACCCATCTCCTGCATACCTCCACTCCTAATTGCTTTCACCCATGAACTCCCACTTACAGATCACCAAACCCTCTAGAAATAATACTCACATTAACCCTTCCATCACCAACCACCATCAACTGCAGACCATATGACAATATACATACATAATGATACATCTTGGAGACGGGACAAGAGTCAAAATACACAATTCATTTATGTTTCATATATACCTTCAAGACATAGCCTAAAGGTAATCATATGTAATATTTTTAATCATTACATGCATATAATATATGCTCAGGGAGCGCACAACTCCTCTGTTGCGTCAGCTCCACTGGCTGCCAGTTTGCTACCGGGCACAATTCAAAGGGCTGGCTTTAGCCTTTAAAGCTCTAAACGGTTCTGGCCCAGTTTACCTGTCTGAACACATCTCTTCCTATGAACCATCTAGGTGTTTAAGATTGTCTGGAGAGGCCCTGCTCTCAGTCCCGCCTTCTTCGCATATCCGATTGGCGGGAATGAGAGACAGGAACTTCTCAGTGGTGCCCCCCTGGCTGTGGAACTCCCTCCCTAGAGACATTAGATCGGGCTCTCTCCCTCCGGACATTTTGAAAGAGAGTTAAGACCTGGCTGTTCACGCAGGCATTTGCAGACACAGTATGACTGATTAATTGAGACTCATGGAACGACAGGACGATGCGATGAAAAATGATTTTAACGGTGAGACGCTGAAAACTGTACTTTGTGGTTTTAATTGCTAATTGTTTATATGCGGTTTATATTATATGTAATTGCTTTTGACTGTATTTTATCTTGTGGGGCATTGATTGCCAAATGTAAACCGCCTTGAGTCGCCTCCGGGCTGAGAGGGGCGGTATACAAGTATTGTAAATAAATAAATAAATAAATAAATAAATAAATAAATAAATAAATGTTTTTTGTACACTGAACCCCCAGAAAGCCGAGGCAAAACTACCACCCATGCGGACAGTTTCAGATTTTGGATTATTTTGGAATTCCGAATAGAGGATGTTCAGCCTATGAATAGACTACTGCAACACACTCTACGTGGGGTTGCCTCTGAAGACTGCCCGGAAGCTTCAACTAGTCCAACGTTCGGCAGCCAGGGCTGCTCACTGGGGCTGGGTACAGGGAGCGCACAACACCCTTGTTACACCAGCTCCACTGGCTGCCTATCAGCTTCCGAGCACAATTCAAAGTGCTGGCTTTGGCCTATAAAGCCCTTAACAGTTCTGACCCAGTTTACTTGTCCGAATGTATCTCCCACTACGATCCACCTAGGGCCCTAAGATAATCTGAGGAGACCCTGCTCATTGTCCCCCCATTGTCACAATTGCGTCTGGCGGGGACAAGGGACAGGGCCTTTTCTGTTGTTACCCCCTGGCTATAGAACTCCCTCCCGAGTGAAATTAGATCTGCTGCATCCCTCTTGACCTTCCAGAAACAAGTAAAATCCTTGCTATGGGATCAGGCCTTTGGAGAATAGGCTGACCTACTGACGTGTTGACTTATTTAGAACTGATGGACTGCCCTTGGATAATTATTTAAATCGGTGACCGCTGACTATTTGTTGTCTGTTTTTATATTGTTTTTATATTGTTTATACGGTTTTATACTGTTTATACTGTTTTATATTGTTGTTATTATTACATTGCTGTTAATTGTATTTTTATGTTTTGATGTGGGCGCCATGGGGTGCCACTTCGTTAGCCGTCTGGAGTCCCTCTGCAGAGGTTGAGAAAGGACAGGATATAAAAGCTCTAAATAAATAATAGTAAATAAATAAATAAACCTCTCTCTCTCTCTCTCTCTCTCATTCTCCATTAGAGAATGCATACCTGGGCAACGCCAGATACTTAAGCGAATAGAACTAAAACTTTGTACTCTGTAATGTCCCCTGATTAATTTTCTTATTTTGTGTGCCACTTGCCATATAAACATAGCCAAATGTCTTAATATAATAACACTGCAAGAAAAGGAATGCAGTTCAATTTCAATAAATGGCCCCATACCAATTGGTTTCCATGCAAATAAATAATTCATTTTACTTATAGCAAATTTCATTTTACATTCATTCCAAAATAAGTGGTACCAATCATTAAATGCATTTACTATGAATGCTTTTATGTACCTTCTGTTAAACACATAAATGAGAAACAATGATAAAGTGTTACAATGCAGGCCAGGTAATAAATAATATATATTACTCAACAGCAAGAGCCTCTAAAAGGCCAAAGGCAAGATATAGCAGCCAGACATTCTTAATGCTGTCAATAAAAAGAAATGCTTGATGGAGAGATATCCAAGACATTTACTTAAATACAGTAGATGGGCCCCTGCCTGCATATAATCCTGAAGTTTCCAAAATGAAAATTTGCTTGGGCAGGGCTTTCATGAAGAAGGAGGCCTCACACCCTCTGATGTTATGTTGGGCCTCCCTAAACTGGTTCCTCTTCTTAATGGGAGAGTCACTAATATATTTTCTGGCTTCCTGCTTTCAAATAAAAATAGCAAAATCTTTCTGTTCGCAAAAGGGAGAACAAGAGCTAGAGAGTGTTTGGCCTTTTCCTTCTTTTGGCTATTTCTGGCCGCTGCGGATTGTTGTAAACATTTGAGTAAATCCCCTTTTGTAATTAAAGGTAAATGTAAAGATTTTCCCTTGATATTAAGTCTAGTTGTGTCCGACTGGAGGTTGGTGCTCATCTCCATTTCTAATCCGAAGAGCTGGCATTCTCCGTAGATACCTCCAAGGTCATGTGGCCAGCATGACTGCATGGAGCTCCGTTCCTATTGATCTACTATTTGCATGTTTCCGAACTGCTAGAGTGGCAGAAGCTGGGGCTAACAGTGGGAGCTTACCCCGCTCCCCAGATTCGAACTGCCAACCTTTTGGTCAGCAAGTTCTGCAGTTCAGCGGTTTAACCCACTGTGCCATGGCAGCCCGTCCATTTCACTGCGTTTGTGTTTATTGTAATTTTATATTGTTGTATATTCATATGTTTTTTGTAATTATGATGTTGTTTATTGTTTATTGTTTGCATTTTTGGTTTGTGTTTGGTTGTTCTTTATTGTAATTGTTGTTCAGGCTTGGCCCCATGTAAGCTGCTCCGAGTCCCCATCGGGGAGATGGTGGCGGGGTACAAATAAATATTATTATTATTATTATTATTATTATTATTATTAGTGATTACAGCTCCCGAAATACACCAGGATTGTAGGAACTGTAGTCCCAACTAGCAATTTTTCCAAACTCAAGTTACGTTGTGGTTTTGATACAAGATCAATACAAAGGATGATAGATATATACCGCACATAACATAACAAAGTGACACAATGTAACACTGAAATAATTGTATCTAGTGGCAATATAAACACAAAGCACTCCTTGTCCTTAAAAATTCTTAAACTTTCCAACTGTAACAGAGATACAGAGATGGGGAGATATATCTTTGTATACTTTCCAAAATGTCATAGATGAAAACTGGGACACTGGTGGCCAAGCAGCATCAAACACTGATCAAGATGTCAAAAGCTATAAATACAGCAGTTAGTTTTTGCCTGAACATACTGGGAAAAGCAATATTCCACACCCTTCTCATTTCTGCTCAGTTAACTAACTTCTTCTTTACTTTGCACTCAGTTTACTGTATTTGCACTAAACTGAGACGATGGAGGGAAAACTGGAGAAACTGGAGCATTTTAAAAGCAGCTGCAAAAGTGAAAACAATGTATTGAGAATATCCCTAGCAAATCGTAATATTGACAGGGCATCAAGCAGCACCCCAGATTTTAAGGTCATGCTCATGAGTGTCCAGGGCTGGCAATTTGAACTGGGTCAGTTGATCGTGGAAATGGACATGGTGACAATTTGAGTAAATGGGCTTGGAAGTTGGATAACCATGTCATTTAGTAAATTAGAGCTGAGGAAAGCCTTTTGCGATGAGTGGACAGGTAGCAAAATATACCCAGAAGCTCTTCTCAAGTCCCTAACCCCAGTGAGTGTGGAAGGCTGACTGTATTCATGCAGGCTTAGGGTAGAAGATGGAGAGAAACTTTGGTGTCGTTGTATTGTCGAAGGCTTTCATGGCCAGAATCACTGGGTTGTTGTAGGTTTTTTCGGGCTATATGGCCATGTTCTAGAGGCATTCTCTCCTGACATTTCACCTGCATCTATGGCAAGCATCCTCAGTGGTAGTGAGGTCTGTTGGAACTAGGAAAATTGGTTTATATATCTGTGGAATGACCAGGGTGGGACAGAGAACTCTTGTCTGTTGGAGCTGAGTGTGAATGTTTCAACTGACCACCTTGATTAGCATTTGATGGCCTGGCCGTGCCTGGGGCAATCTTTTGTTGAGAGGTGATTAGATGTCCACATGCTTGTGGATTTCAATGGCTTCTCTGTGTAGTCTGACATGGTGGTTGTGAGAGTGGTCCAGCATTTCTGTGTTCTCAAATAATACGTTGTGTCCAGGTTGTTTCATCAGGTGCTCTGCTATGGCTGACTTCTCTGGTTGAAGTAGTCTGCAGTGCCTTTGGTGTCGTTGCTGCGTTTTTGGTAATGTGTGTTTAAATAATTCCCTTGATTTAATTCCCTTTTACCATTTGACCTTGTTTTGTCTTTTATTTAATATTTTTGTCAATTGTCTTTCCCTTTTAAAAAGAGAAAACAAGATATAAATCCAATATATAAACCTGTTGTCAAAATGATGTCGGGTGTACCAGGGAATCACACACAACACACAAACCTGTAAATGGTGTTTGCAGTAAATCTGAATGTAAACCTGTAGTAATTTGGGATGTGGCCTGTTTTTGTAGTGCTGTGAACTTACTTTTTCTGGAAGACCTTTGGAGTTTCCTATTCTGCTATCAGCCTATAATGGCACAGTATAAACAGTTTTGCTTCTCTCTTGAACATAGAAAATGGCTTTGTGTTGTCTAGTATGGAAAAGCACCACAAAATGGACTGAGAGGCAGCATTTGAAAGGCAATACTGTTGCTTCTGTTTTGGAAGATATTACACATGGGGTAATAGGAGTTTGGAAACAGAACACAGGAAGGAAATCACGATTTCAGGCACAAATGATCATGTGGCCGAACAACAAGGCTTGGTGCAGATTGGTTGAACTGATCTGACGCTTCTCCGACTCCAAGCAAAATCTTTTGGAATAGTTCTAGCTATGTCCTTTCAGACATTGATGGCAAGCATGTGTTAGGATTAAAAACAACAAGGCTGATGAGAGTTAATTTCTTTCCTTTCCCCCCCCAAAAAATAATAATGTTTGGCTCTTCTCCATAAGAGAGACTTCATTATCATTCTTGGCAGGGCTTCACTTTTTACATAGTTGGTCTTTTACAGAGTCAAAATCATATTGTTCCCATTTCTCTTTCTGACTTTCCAGAAGGGCTTGCTAAACAAGCCAAGCATACAGAACAGCCTGTGGGTCTCCCCATGCTTGATGGTTTTAACCACACCAAAATTAATTCCTGGTGTAAGCTAAGTTAAAATGCAATGTGATTGTATGTAATAATTTCTAATGTTTCTTTCTCTGACCAACAGGAAATTAAGAGTAATCTTTCCAAGTTTTCTTTGGGTCAGGATTGGGGGCAGAACAAGATAGGAAAAAAGACCAAGTATTGCAAACTTGTGGGGAGTTGTGAACCCTGTAAAAATGTAAAGTAAAGGTAAAGGTTTCCCCTGACATTAAATCCAGTCATGTCCGACTTTGGGGGGGTGGTACTCATCTCTATTTCTAAGCCAAAGAACCTGCGTTGTCCATAGACACCTCCAAGATCATGTGGCTAGCATGACTACATGGAGCGCTGTTACCTTCCTGCACTCATCTATTCACATTTTCATGTTTTCGAACTGCTAGGTTGGCAGAAGCTGGGGCTAACAGCGGGAGTTGACGCCGCTCTCCGGATTTGAACCGCCAACCTTTTGGTCAGCAAGTTCAGCAGCACAGTGGTTTAACCTGCTGTGCCACCAGGGGGGCCCTTTCTCATGGGATCCTAGATTTATATCTCACCTTTCCCCAGTGGTGCTTATTGTAAATAAATATGTTCCCTTGTACTTTCTACCTTTTTTAAAAAAGGTTGTTTATGGAAGTTGAGTATCCCTTTTTTCCAAAGTACTTGAAATCTTAAATGTTTTGTGTTTTCTATTATTTATTTATTTATTTATTTATTTTGGAATACTTGCATATACATAATGAGCTATCTGGGAGATGATACTCAGGACTAAACACCTTATAACCTACCTGAAGGTAATTTTAGACTATGTACTTACAATTTGTGCATGAAACAAAATGTGTGCATGGAATCATCTGGAAACAAAGGTGTTACTGTCTTAGCTATTCATGTGGACGGTTTTGCGTTTTGGAGCATTTTGGGATTAGAGATAAGGGATGTTGTTGTTGTTGTTCATTCGTTCAGTCGTTTCCGACTCTTCGTGACTTCATGGACCAGCCCACGCCAGAGCTCCCTGTTGCCCGTCACCACCCCCAGCTCCTTCAAGGTCAAGCCAGTCACTTCAAGGATGCCACCATCCATCTTGCCCTTGATCAGCCCCTCTTCCTTTTTCCTTCCATTTTCCCCAGCATAATTGTCTTCTGTAAGCTTTCGTTTCTTCTCATGATGTGGCCAAATTACTTCATCTTGGCCTCTACTATTCTTCCCTCCAATGAGCAGTCAGGCTTTATTTCTTGAAGTATGGACTGGTTGGATCTTCTCGTGGTCCAAGGCACTCTCAGAACTTTCTTCCAACATCACAGTTCAAAAGCATCTCTTTTCCTTCGCTCAGCCTTCCCTAAGGTCCAGCTCTCACATCCATAGGTGACTATGGGGAATACCATTTCTTCTACTATGCGGATCTTCGTTGCCAATGTGATGTCTCTACTCTTCACGATTTTATCGAGATTGGACATTGCTCTCCTCCCAAGAAATAAGCGTCTTCTGATTTCCTGGCTGCAGTTTGCGTCTGCAGTAATATTTGCACCTATAAATACAAAGTCTGTCACTGCCTCCACGTTTTCTCCCTCTATTTCCCAGTTGTCAATCATTCTTGTTGCCATAATCTTGGTTTTTTTTATGTTTAACTGCAACCCAGCTTTTGCGCTTTCTTCTTTCACCTTGATTAGAAGGCTCCTCTCTTTCAGCCCTCAAGATAAGGGATACTCAACCAGTATTGCCTTCAAGTTGAACTCAACCAGTATTGCCTTCAAGTTGATTCCTTATTAACAGCAGAAAATTTCATTGATCAATTTTAGTTGATCTCATCAGCACAATGGCCCCAAAGAGAGAACCAGTTTTGCCTAACCATGTGATTGCACCATTTAAAAAAAAAGAAAAAAAAGAAACCAACATGGAAACAAATTCCTGTGTGCACACTCTGGCTTCTCACTCCATATTTTGAATCTTAAATCCAGTCTTCTATTGGGCATAAAATAAACAGTGCAATTTGAATCTGGAGGTGACTTCAGGGTTCTTTTAAACATGCTGTCTAAAACCATAAATATTCTTCATTTAAATGCAGAGGTGACATTTCTTTCAAGGCTCTCTTGGCAGGAGATTTCTTCATCACTCAGCTTTTTTTTCCAAATAAGGAGAAGGTAACTGCTCCTGGAAAGAATTTAATTAGCTCTTAATGCGCATATTGGACAGACTGCTTTAAGTTACCAAAAGAGTCTAGTTTTAATGTGTCTTTTCAAAATGTCCTTAAAAAACCGAAAATTAACAGGAAATAAAATGTAATTAGATAGTCAGGCTTTCCCCCCCCTCTCTCATTTGCAAACTGCTGAGAATTTGAACAGTATATTTGTGAAGCAGCCTAGTAGCTGACTGCTATATTCCTCCAGAGCAGTGGTTCCTAACCCTTTTTTTAAAACCAGGGACCATTTTGACCATGGATCACTCTCCAACACTAGTACCAAAAGGGCTACGAATCAGTTTTTGGTCAACTTTAGATTCGGTTTGGTTATTTGGGGCTGATTCAGAAAAATTGCATTGGATAGACCACATCAGCTCTCCTTTCTGATACAGAACATATGCCATCCAGTAGTCACCATCTGCTTGCCCACAGAAAACCATATTTAATAGGTCTTGGCACTATAAGAGAGTTTCACAAGACCAGTCACTCTTGTTGCAGCGGTGTAGTAACAGTGAGGCCGCGGACCATATTTTCGTTCTTGCAGACTACTGGTGGTCCACGGACCACAGGTTTGGAACTACTGCTCCAAAGTAATTGATTCACTAGAAATATATTATATCTCCCTTGTGCCTTCACTGAAGAAAGACAATCTAGAAGTTTGTTGAAGGGTTTGTTTGTTTGTTTCTTGAGTTTGTTTGTTTCTTCATGAGTTTGGAATGTATGAATTAGTGTAGTTCAGTAGTTATATTTATATTTTTAATGTACTCAACATACCAAGTTTGTATGAAAATGTGATTTCTATTTCCTGTGCTGGTCTATGTCCGAAATAAATGATTTGATTTGATTTGATTTGTATGAATTAGTGTTAGCAGTCCATAAGGGTGCAAGAGGGATGTGTGATACTGCCTTGCTCTGAAGCTCTTGCTCTGAGGCTTCTTCTATACTGTCCGATGTCCCAGGATCTCATCCCACATTACCTGTTTACCCAAGATTATCTGGCAGTCTAGACTCATATAATCCAGTTCAAGGCAGGTAATCTGGGATCAGATCCTGAGATATAGGACAGAAGGGGCCTGAGAGAGACTACAGGTTCATCTAAAGCTCAATCCTGTCAACATTGACCACAGTATCTCCAGGTTTTCAGACAGAAGTATTTCCCAGCCCTACCTGGATATGTTTCTTTTCCAAGATATAGGTAGAAAGATGTGCCCTCCTCCAAGGAGTTGTTACCACTTTCTGATGTTCTCCAGGAGTTTCCAACTCCTGTTCTGTGCCACAACACATGTTGCCTGTCACTTGAAGGAATTTCTTTGGTACACACATGCACACTCAGGCACAGAAGTAGTTTTACAAATACTAAGTAGCTTCACTAATAGTGTTTTACCTACATGCTCCAAGCTTTTTCCAAACTGTGCGTCACAACACATCCCGCTTCAAAAAATGAATAATAATAATAATAATAATAATAACACTTTATTTATATTCCACCCTTCTCACCCCAAAGGGGACTCAGGGTGGATTACAGTTCATATACATGGCAAACATTCAGTGCCATTTTTGGATAGACAATATAGAGACAGACAGAACAGAAGGAGCTGTGTTGTTTTGACTCAATGTCTAGCTTTTTGGTGCCATGAAAGGTTGGGCTCGAATCCAGCCACAGGGGGTGCTGTCACTCCAACCTCTATGACAAAGAACCATCAGGACTTCCTCCTTCCTTTTGGTCGTCCAGCATGTTCTGATCTTCTTTCTTTATGATGTCGTAAAACACCTCCCCTGCTTTTAATGGTAACTAGTTTCATTAATTATAGCTAAAGCTGTTTTTGAACTGCTTATGTCAACAGTAAGCTAGGCTGACAGTCAGCAGCTTACACCAACCCAGGGCTTTGAACTTGCAACCTGATTGTTTTGACAGTGGAGTACTAAGTGATGATTGTGTTGTCAGTGGAGGTTGAAGATCAGCTGCAGAATGTTCAGTTTTCTTTATTGTGGGTAAAACCCAAATCTTATATTGTATGTTGATGTTAAATGTTCTTATACCGTATGTTGATACAAAATATATGGATGTTTTAAAGCCTTCTGTTTTAAAGTTGCCAATCTGGATTTGGTTCCGATTAATGCTTCCAAATGTCTCTCACTTTTTAGTTCAGGAAGTGTTAAGCTTAGAAATCCACCCAAATGCTACCACATGTTTTCCCCCACCCATCCCATCCGCCATTGGGGTTTGGTACATGGTTTTACATATGGCCAGTGGTATACGGGGAACACGGGGCACACTTCTGCACAAGTGCCAAAATTGAAATGATTATATCTTTTCACACTGAGTTAATTTGTTCCTTTCGAAGAGGGCGAAAACAATGGAAATATTATGCTGGTCTTTATTATTCCTTCAGTCAGTGCTTTCAGAAATGATCTTGTAAGCTGAGACGTCTAGGGCCACTTTGTGAATTCAGAGGAAAGACTATAACTTCATGCAGGCTCTGAACTTTAATTCCCAGAAGAGAATAGTCGGTGGAAAAGTTAGGTTACAAGAAAAGATATTGATAGACTTATATCCAGCATTATCTATTCAAAGATATGAATTTCATTCTGCTTATTACAAATAGAGACTCTGTGTTGGATATTGACCAGTGGACCATACTTTGAATTATGATATTTAGGTGCTTTTGAGATTCCAAAGGATTACTTGAGTTAGCAGTGTTGAATTTACATTACATGAAGTTAACACAGTGTTTGCTTTTGGGAATACAGATTTCTTTTCAAGAAAAGCCAGTGGTGGGTGGGCAGGGTGTAGTCTACACTGGGGTCCGTCCTGGTGTGAAAGGTGGGGAAACGGTTAACCCTGTAGAGCAGTGGTTCTCAACCTGTGGGTCCCCAGATGTTTTGGCCTACAATTCCCAGAAATCCCAGCCACTTTATCAGCTGTTAGGATTTCTGGGAGCTGAAGGCCAAAACATCTGGGGACCCACAGGTTGAGAACCACTGCTGTAGAGCAAAATCAACTTTTCCAAGCTGCCCACCTTCATTTGCAATTTGCATGGCAAACATTGTTCCCACTGGAGCAAATGTTTCTCCTTCTACAAGTGGTTGGCTCAGGGTTGTGACTTGGATTGGAAATACAATGGGGGCAAAATACTGAAGCACAAGTCTCATAATTAAGATTAGCCTTTACCGTAGTAGCTGATTCCGACATGCATTAAAGGGGAAGCAAGGTGATTTCACTGTGCGCTTAATTTTGCCTTTTGGATTGCATAGGAACCCAATAAGACAGTATTATCCTCTGACATATTTGGAAAAAACTGGCTAGCTTATTCAATTTTATAAAAGAAGTGTTTTGAGCACATTGGACTCTTTCCAACTAGAATTCTTTATGATTCTACCTATGTTGGAAATAGCAACCTTCTACAAGCCTCCTATACTAGTTATTTGTTACTAGCCATCCCCTGCCACGCGTTGCTGTGGCCCACATAGGGGTTCTGCGTGGGAGGTCTGGCCCAATTCTATCATTGGTAGAATTCAGAATGCTCTGTGATTGTAAGTGAACTATAAATCCCAGGAACTACAACTCCCGAATGTCAAGGTCTATTTTCCCCACAAACTCTACCAGTGTTCACATTTGGGCATATTGAGTATTCGTGCAGAGTGTGGTCCAGATCCATCATTGTTTGAGTCCACAGTGATCTCTGGATGTAGGCGAACTACAACTCTAAAACCAAAGGACACTGCCCACCAAACCCTTCCAGTATTTTCTGTTGGTCATGGGAGAACTGTGTGCCAAGTTTGGTTCAATTCCATTGTTGGTGGGGTTCGGAATGCTCTTTGATTGTAGGTGAACTATAAATCCCGGCAACTACAACTCCCAAATGACAAAATCTTTCTTTTTTTTAGTGAAGGACATACATTGGGTTGTTAAGTGTCTTGTGTCCAAATTTGGTGTCAATTCGTCCAGTGGTTTTTGAGTTCTGTTAATCCCACAAAAAAAACATTACATTTTTATTTATATAGATGTATATAATTCATATTGCTTGCTATATTGTATGTATATTTTGATATGCAGTTTTTTTCTTAACTCTATGTTATTTGAGGTTGTGGGAGGGGGGACTACAGACCAAGTGACCAGATCTGGGACTATTCAGACTGAGACTCCATTCTAAAAGTTAGTTTTGCATCAGAGGCAGTATAGTACAGTACAGTTTAGAAGTAAAGTAAGTGTCAATATCCTGCGGTGTGTAGTCAGTCTATATTGAGTCAATGGTCAGTAATGTATAGACTGAAGAGTTAGTCCGCATTACAAAGAAGAGACAAAACAGAATGCTTTAGAGAACTTACTGTTTAAACCAGGGGTCAGCAAGTCCGGCAGCTCAGTGGTTTAACCTGCTGCGCCACCGAGGGCTCCTGTTTTTATATGTACAGTATCCAAAATTTATTGATGAAGTGAGATGTTGCAAAAATAGCAGCCGGGTCTATTTTTAGTAGATGACATTGAGTTCTTTCAGAGCTTTGGGAAAAGCTAGGGGTTTGTTTTTTTTTTTGATCTGCAATTCTCAAAATTCCCCAGATTTTATTCTTGGTAGTCCAGAAACCTATCCACTCCTCCAACGCTCAGTGTTTTGTGGCAGAAAGCCAATAGGCTACAAGCAGAAAGAGGCAAAGAGAGGAAAATGTTTTCTCCTTCCAGGAAACAGTAGAAATCAAAGGAGTTTATTTCCTTCACCATTTCTTCTGTGTGTTAAAGACAGGCTATGTATAGCTGGATGTTTTGAGACAAAAAAGAACTGTAAAAAATTTAAACTGCTTCTGTTTGTTGACTTCACCAGTTTGACTCACACAATATTCACTGTAATTCATTGGCTGCACCACTGCAGCCAATGAATTACAGAATTACCTCTGGTGGCGCAATTAATTAAACCCTTGTGCTGGCAGGTCCAAAGACCGATAGGTTGTAGGTTCAAATCCGGGGAAAGCATGAATGAGCTCCCTCTCTCAGCTTCAGCTCCCCGGACACGAGAGAAGCCTCCCACAAGGATGGTAAAACATCAAAACATCTGGGCACTCCCTGGGCAACATCCTTGCAGATGGCCAATTCTCTCACACCAGAAGTGACTTGAAGTTTCTTAAGTCGCTCCAAACACAGAAAAAAATCAGTAAGGCTGGATCTATACTTTCATATAAAATCCAGATTATCTGCTTTGAACTGGATGATATGGTAGTGTAGATTCATATAATCCAATTAGAAGCAGATAATGTGAATTATTTGCTTAGTGATTATTGGCAGCGTAGATCCAGTCTAAGACAATAGGATGATAATTCAGAATTATTCAGCATGTTTTAAGCACGGTTACGGTTTCACAAATGCAAGTCTTTTGTGATATGAACATAAATGTCCTCCCAACTCCACTTCACTTCCCAAGTGTTATCATTCAGAGATTAAGCTAGTGTAATCTAGTGTAATATGGCTTCTTTAATGCCGCAGTCTGAATCTATCTCCTCTCTCTCTGTACATGCATTTAAAAGAATGAATGTTGTTTTTATGGCGTTCTTGAGAGCAGAGCCTCACACACGGCTCGACGAGGGTAAAACCAAAATGCTCAGCCTGGATCCCTGAGTACAGAAAACCGCCTTGCATTAATTTCCTGTTATCACTGAAACTAAGCAGAGAAGAGTGAAACATCAGGTCAGAGTTTCCGGAGTTGAAACTTGGTGAAGAAACCACATCAGTGCAACGTCTAAGAGTGACTTCGGTTCCTTAAAATGTTTTTGGGTCTGCACAGTGGATCAAATAAAAAAGACTGGAAAATTGAACATTCATTTAAAAATGGCATAGGTGTGCCAGTGAGAATAACAAGGATTCTTGTGTCCTTGTTTGCTGTTGTTACATACTTTCATGTCAACTCGTGAGTTATAGCAACCCTATCCCAGTGTTTCCTTGACAAGACATATGTCAGGGAGGCTTATCTTTCCTTCCTCTGAGGCTGGAAAAATGTGACTTGCCTTGGGTTTAAGGTCCCTGATGTTTAAGGCACCTTCTACGCCGCCATATAATCCAGATTATCAAAGCAGATAATCTGGATTGAATATGGCAGTGTAGGTGGGGGCATGGGACCTAAGATTCAGAGGAAAAAAATGCCAATCCTCTTCTGAATAAATCTTGCCAACTGTGATGGGTTTACTTTTGGGTCACAATAGGTTGGAAACTACTTTGATGCATACAATAACAAGAACAGTAACAACAACAACAACTGGGTTGTTGTAGGTTTTTCCGGGCTATATAGCCATGTTCTGGAGGCAATTTTTCTCCTGACGTTTCGCCTGCATCTATGGCAAGCATCCTCAGAGGTAGTGAGGTCTGTTGGAAGTAGGAAAAATGGGTTTATATCTCTGTGGAATGACCAGGGTGGGACAAAGGACTTTTGTCTGCTGGAGCTAGGTGTGAATGTTTCAGCGGATCACCTTGATTAGCATTCAATGGCTTGGAAGTGCCTGGGGGGAATCCTTTGTTGAGAGTGATTTTATGTGCCTGTTTGTTTCCCCTCTGTTGTTTTGCTGTTGTAATTTTTGAGTTTTTTAATACTGGTAGCCAGATTTTGTTCATTTTCATGGTTTCTTCCTTTCTGTTGAAATTGTCCACATGCTTGTGGATTTCAGTGGCTTCTCTGTGTAGTCTGACATGGTGGTTGTGAGAGTGGTCCAGCACATCTGTGTTCTCAAATAATATGCTGTGTCCAGGTTGGTTCATCAGGTGCTCTGCTATGGCTGATTTCTCTGGTTGGAGTAGTTTGCAGTGCCTTTCATGTTCCTTGATGAGTGTCTGGGCGCTGCGTTTGGTGGTCCCTATGTAGACTTGTCCACAGCTGCATGGTACACGGTAGACTCCAACCAGAGAAATCAGCCATAGCAGAGCACCTGATCAGGTGGTAAGGTCAATAGAAATGCTTTCCTTTCGGTTTTGGGATCTGGAAAAGCTTTATATTGATTCGTAGGAAAGAGTTGCCTCAGTTGGGTCAATGTTGGAATTTCATGATGGTCTTGCTTTCAAGTGTTCTTAGTTTCATGTACTAAGTTTTTGCCAAGCTCCTGATTTGTGTATTGGATTTTTCATGCTGCCTTGTCTCATGGATTCTTGAGCCTGTTTTATGGATTTTATACCTATGGATTTTGTTTTGCCTTTAAGCTCGTGGACTAACCTTTGTTTTGGAACTTTACTGTTTTTGCTAATTTTACTGCTTTGCTTACTTATATTCTTCAATAAACTGCTTGCTGATTTTACCAAGTTGGTGTGGTGTTTAAGGTCAGAGGTGTTCCTGCTCTGGTGTACGTCACAAATAATGTTCCTTCTTTCCCACATTGGACTTGTGAGGAAGGTCAATGTTGATTCCTCTCTTACATGAAGAAGGACAGATTGTGTGATAACCATAAAATAATTCAGTAAGGGTTTAGTTGTGTGTGGATTTGACTCTACCTCTTCCAGATCCAGTTCTAGCACTGAAGCATGGAGACTCAATAGAGCTGTAAGTTAAGAAAAGAGTCCATGGTTGATAGAATACTCCATTCCTGTTTTCTTTGTGTTGATATAATCACTCTATAGGAATGCCTCTATATGCAAGGAATTTTCAAGACAGCCATTGTAAAATGAGTGGAAAAGAGGGGATGATGCTTTCTTTTGTGCAGTTGGCTGTGACCCATGGTCATTACGTCTGAAAAAGAACATTTGGCAGAGAATTACAAGCAGGGACAAGCAATTAATAAAAAAAAAAGCTTGACCATGTGGCTCAAATGACCCGGAATTCTTTGGTCTAGTAAACTACTGAAACTAAAATGGTTCTCTGTATTCCTGATTTGTGCAAATGAATTTCGTTTTGATCTAAACGTTTGGTACAAAGACAGCGAGAAACTTAGAGCTGCACCCTTTTATCATAACAGGAAGCTGGGGAGTAGAGAAATCCGTCTTTCTGCCTTCAGTCCTATTTCTCAAGAGTATTTCTCAGCCGACATGCTTTTCAACCAGCCAGATGGGAAAAGTGAGCTGAAGCCCAGGGGGATTTGAAAACCAAATGGCTCACAGATGAGGATGTTTGTGATTTTGGTTTCTTGCTGGCTTTTCTACATCTGGCAGGGCAAATGGAAAACACGTTCTCTTAGGCTTTTAGTGGGCCACTGGAGATACTTTGAAGAGAAGGGTGCACGGAGAGAGACACTCTAGGGTCACATTAACTCTGAGCCACTTTAGTTAATTTTAGTTAATTTACACTATGAGGGCAAGATGGATGTGGCAGGGTATGTATTACCAGTGCTTGATTTCACAAATCCGGCTCTCTCTTAGTCTTCCGAGTCTTCTGAAGAATCGAAATGGATGCTTATTTGTTTGTAACAGCTAGGGTGCATCTATACTGTAGAATTAATACAGTTTGCCACTACTTTAATTGCTGTGGCCAGGCATGTAGCCGGTCCTGAGGAATCTGTACAAGGACCAAGTAGCAACAGTCAGAAATGACCACGGAACAACAGACTGGTTCAAGATTGGGAAAGGCGTACGGCAAGGCTGCATACTCTCACCCAACTTTTTAACTTGTATGCAGAACACATCATGCGATGTGCGGGGCTGGATGAATGCAAAGCTGGGGTGAAAATTGCTGGAAGAAACATTAACAACCTCAGATATGCAGATGACACCACTCTGATGGGCGAAAGCGAGGAGGAGCTGAGGAGCCTTCTAATCAAGGTGAAAGAAGAAAGAGCAAAAGCCGGGTTGCAGCTAAACGTCAAAAAAACCAAGATTATGGCAACAAGAATGATTGACAACTGGAAAATAGAGGGAGAAAATGTGGAGGCCGTGACAGACTTTGTATTTCTAGGTGCAAAGATTACTGCAGATGCAGACTGTAGCCAGGAAATCAGAAGACGCTTACTTCTTGGGAGGAGAGCCATGTCCAGTCTTGATAAAATAGTAAAGAGTAGAGACATCCGACTGGCAACAAAGATCCGCCTAGTCAAAGCCATGGTATTCCCTGTAGTAACCTACGGATGTGAGAGCTGGACCTTAGGGAAGGCTGAGCGAAGGAAGATCGATGCTTTTGAGCTGTGGTGTTGGAGGAAAGTGCTGAGAGTGCCTTGGACTGCGAGAAGATCCACCCAGTCCATCCTCCAGGAAATAAAGCCCGACTGCTCACTGGAGGGAAAGATACTAGAGACAAAGTTGAAGTACTTTGGCCACATCATGAGGAGACAGGAAAGCCTAGAGAAGACAATTATGCTGGGGAAAGTGGAAGGCAAAAGGAAGAGGGGCCGACCAAGGGCAAGATGGATGGATGGCATCCTTGAAGTGACTGGATTGACCTTGAAGGAGCTGGGGGTGGTGACGGCCGACAGGGAGCTCTGGCGTGGGCTGGTTCATGAGGTCACGAAGAGTCGGAGACGACTGAATGAATGAACAACAACATTGGGGTAACGATACAAAAGGTTTGCTAGGGTAGACCCTCTTTCACTCAGATTCAGCCCCCCCCCCCCGAAACAAAATCCTGGCTACGGGCCTGGCTGTGACCCAATGCTATGGGATCCTAGGATTTGTAGTTTGGTGTGGCACCAGTACTCTTTGGCAGAGAAGGCTCACGACCTTGTAAAACTGCAACTCTCATGATTCTATAGCATTAGATCATGTTACTTAAGATGATGCCAAACTGCATTAATTCTACTGTGTAGATGCATCCCTAGTCTCAGGGTCACATTAAGTCATATGTTTTACATGTATTTTGAAGTCGCGCTCCCTTAAGTCATATTTGTCAAAGACAGTGTTTTGTTTCCGCTAGGCATCTTGAACCATGGTGGCTCTCCACTTTGCTTCTTAGAATCAGGAAATGTTATCCTTGTGGGCTATAGCTCACAGAGCCTTTTGGGGATAGGTTTCCAAGTTTTGTCTAATCCAAGCCAAATTTCACTGCCAAAGCCCTGTGTCACATCTCGTTGTATCCATGTTTTCTCCATTACCATATTGTGTGGTGGCTTCCAAAGTGGGTTTGTCAGCAAATTGGCTACAACTGCATGTTTATGTTGAAAACCCACAAAAAAACACAATCCCTACAAGTTAAAAACGTTTAGAAAGAGATGCACACTGTATTGAATGTGTTTATTATAGCAGAGCTGTAAGTCAACCACATCCAGTAAGTGCGAATAGAAATTGATAAAGTATTGAGTCCAAAGTAAATTATGTGCTGTGTGTACTAGTAGTCCTGTACTTAATCCTTACATTTCCAGATTCCTGGGAAGATCCTGTTGTGAAATCATTGGAAATAACTGGCAGTAATGGTAGACAAGACTGAGTTAGATAGGCCAGCCATTTAATTTGGTTTAAGGCAGCTTCCTGCATTTAATCTAGATGTCTGCTGACTTGATAGTATACTGAATATACTATCCTCTGTATATACAGTAGACTCTTGGTTATCCGACATAAATGGGCTGGCAGAATGTTGGATAAGCAAAAATGTTGGATAATAAGGAGGGATTTAGGAAAAGCCTATTAACCGTCAATTTACATTGTGATTAAGCACCAAAATATCATGTTTTACAACAAATTGACAGTAAAAGCAGTTCAATACACAGTAATATTATGTAGTTATTACTATAGTTATTACCAGTTGTTCTTCTGGGAGCAGGATTGGTGCCCACTTTGATGGGCACCTATTGGATCAGACAGAGGGCATCAGGCAACTATTCTTTCCCTCCCTTCTTCATCAACTTTTCCTTGAGAAGGAAAGAGAAAACAGTGGAAAAACACTGGAAGCTTGCAAATGGAGAACACTTTCCTCTGAGGAGTTGTGTGGAATAGTGATTGGAGTGTTTGAACCACATCTCCGGTGGGCAAGGTTCAAATCTCTACTTGGCCATGAAAACCTACAGGGTCACCTTACACAAGTTACATATGCTCTGCCCCAGAAAATAATGTGATAGGTTTGTTTAAATTTCATCACAAATTGAAAACTACGTGAAGGCACACAACAACAATATCATGTAGGCAACTCCTATGGAAAAGGCAATACAATGGCATAATAAAAGCATCTACAGTGATCTATCTATTTGTCTTGAGTTGGTAGTGAAACTTTTTTCTGGCCTCTCTCACAACAGCAGATTTTAGAAATGGAGACAATATGAATAGGTTTCTGATTTGATTTTAATTTCTTCCAATTTTCAGTTGGACTCCTGTAGATTTATGTGGCAATGATGGGAGCAATTGTGATAGAATTCACCCTAAAAGAAAAAAAAAAGTATTTAAAATGGGACATAATGTTGTTTTTGCCGTTTGCTTTTTTTCATGCTGAGGGTGACATACACATTTTTAAAATGCCCATTTAAAAATGTTCATGTCTGATGAGCTTGAAAAATGTTGACTCTTTTGTTGCCAAAAGGCAGAGCCCAGTTGCTGCAATTTGCTGTGGTCGGGGAATGGCTCGCTTCCAGGGAATTTCAGGAAATGGCCTCTGTTTCACCTGGAAACATTAGCAACCCTGAGGGCAGGAGTATGGCTATATAAAGGAAAATGGAAATGAGCTCCCTTGGAGCCAAGCTCCTGGCCGAAAATAGCTCTGGAAGCAGATGCGAACCTGTATTTATGCAGTGTACACTACTGATAGACGACTCATAAGAAGCTTGACTAAAAATATCAAATGTTATTTATAGGACTTCAAGTCCTATTATGACTAGGTAATTGTTAGACTTCTTAGGTAAGGGCTTTGAAGATGCCTTACTTTGAGTTTGTCAGCAGCCTTTCCTTTGAAAGGCAGATGTCTCATAAGGAATGTCCATCCAATGAATACATTCGCTGATGGAGTTAGAGCATGTGTTGGTGGAGCCAAAGCACAACGGGGTGGAGTTTGTAGCACCGCAAAGCCATACAGCTTGAGCATCCTCTTATCTGGACTTTCAAAATTCCAAATACTCCCAAATCCAAAAATATTCGCCTGGATGACTGAGATGGTGACACTTCTGCTTTCTGATGTTTCAATTTACACAAACTTTGTTTTGTGCACAATATTATTTTAAAAGATTGTGTATAAATTGACTTTCAGGCTTTGCGTATATGAAACATCAATGAAATTCATGTTCAGACTTGGGTCCCATCTCCAAAATGTCTCCTTATGTATATACAATTATTCCAAAATCACCCCAAATCTGAAATACTTCTGGTCCCAAGCATTTTGGACTAACTTGTATGACATTCTTCATTATTACTTTGTGTTGGCTTTCTTTGGGCCACATTGCAAGTTAAGCAGGCCTTGGGCCACCCCTAGAGCAAGGTGGAGAACTCCTTGAGGTTCAGAGGCCACACGTTCCCCGCTTGCTGGGTCTTACAAACAAAGACACAACTCTGTGGCCCAGATAATTCACTGGAACTTATGTCACAAGTACCACCTGCCAGCAGCAAAGAATTGGTGGGATCATAAACCCGCAAAGGTCATGGAAAATGAACATGCAAAAATCCTGTGGGACTTTCGAATCCAGACTGACAAAGTTTTGGAACACAATACACCAGACATCACGATTGTGGAAAAGAAAAAAGTCTGGATTATTGATGTCGCCATAGCAGGTGACAGTCGCATTGAGGAAAAACAACAGGAAAAACTCAGCCGCTATCAAGACCTCAAAATCGAATTGCAAAGGCTCTTGCATAAACCAGCACAGGTGGTCCCAGTGGTCATTGGCGCACTGGGTGCAGTGCCAAAAGATCTCAGCCGGCATTTGGAAACAATAAACATTGACAAAATCACGATCTGTCAACTGCAAAAGGCCACCTTACTTGGATCTGCGCGCATCATTCGAAAATACATCACACAGTCCTAGACGCTTGGGAAGTGTTTGACTTGTGATTTTGTGATACGAAATCCAGCATATAGATCTCGTTTGCTGTGATATGAATTTAATAATAAATAAATAAATTTATTTATACCCCGCCACCATCTCTCCAAAGGGGACTTGGGCCAAGCCCAAGCCCAAAATCACAACAAATAACAAACAAATACCACAAAATAAAATACAGAGAAGCAAAATACCATTAAAATAAATACATAACATAACAAAATAAAATAAACAGTTCCAAAATGGCATGATAGAGAAATGGGACACAGTAGGTGGGCCAAATGAACTAGAAGTAAAATTGATAGAATTTATAAAACCCTGGATGAGATAGGTAGAATGTGTTTCTAAGGGAGAATGTGTTTCTGAGGGGGGAACTCAAGGGGCCAAACAGTGGGATTAAACCTTCATTAAGGGCGGAAGGAAAGTGCATCATGAGAATGGAGCTGTAATTGGGACAGACTAAAATGGAATATATATTCACTCACCAAAGGCACATCGGAAGAGCCAGGTTTTTAGGTCTTCCTTAAAAGCTGCCAGAGTAGGGGCTTGCCTGATCTCACTAAGCAGCGAGTTCCAGAGTGAGGGGCCACAGCAGAGAAGGCCCTCTTCCTCATCACCGCAAGTCATACTTGTGATGTATGTGGGAGTAAGGGGAGGGCCTCCCTAAGGATCGAAGAGCTCGTGCAGGTTTGTGGTAGGAGATGCGGTCACAAAGGTAGGCAGGTCCCGAACCGTTCAGGGCTTTATAGGTGATAACCTGCACCTTGAATTGGGACTGGAAGATGAACGACAACCAATGAAGCTCCTTAAACAGAGGGGTAGACTGCTCCCAGGGGGTAGACCGGGTCTTAGAGGGCCACCCCTACTGGTAACCATACAGTTAGTTTAGCATAGGACCAAAATCCCTCCCCATGGTGCCCAACCTTGATATATGGAAATTATAGGCCTGGCATTGGATGCTGCTTCAGCACTGCCAACAGGACAGTGTCTTCTACTGCGCTGGAGTGCAGTTAAATCTAATTTAAGGGAGGGAGATCAGCACTGGTTTATGTTGGATTATCATACCTAGAAGCCAAGTCACAAGGTCTTTTGGCCTTTCCTGTAATGCAAAGAATTCTAGGAGCGAGGGAGGCCTCTCATGTGCCTGTTCAGACCCATAAGTTCCATGGGCAGCCTTTTGGATTTCATATATAAGAGCTGGATGATAACAGATATATTGATTGGTTCTATGATAAACTGCCCAAGATGTTTCCTACTACTTGCGGTGGCTAGCTAAGAACTTTATGTTGTGTGTTGTATGTGCCCAGCCATCAGAAATCACTCTAATGAATGGAAGGAAGGAAGGAGGGAGGGAGGGATGGAGGGAGGAAAGAAGGGAGGGAATGAATGAATGAATGAATGAATGAAGAAAGGAAGGAGAGTTGGAGAGTTGTATCTGCAATTCTCCCCAGTGACTGGCAGATAATGTGTAGTCTCTCCGTTGATCAAGCCTGACATTAGCCACCTGCTGTTCTGCCTTCAATGAGCAAAACAGTTCTACCTTCCTAGTCTAATTTCCAGACTAGGCACCATAACTTATGGCATTCTAAGGTGATAAATGCAACCTTCCAAGGCTGGATTTGGACTCAGCCCCATCTTGACCCTGCCGTTGGTATTATTTACTAAAACACTACTGTGATTTTTAATTGATAGAATTGACAGGGTATCTGTATCACTATGAAATTGACACAGTAAAATATTATATAATTATGAATAATACATGGATGCATATGTAAATATCTTTCCCTCATTTTTGTCTTTTCAGCCACCGCTGGTCCAAGCAATTTTCAACGGTGATCCCGAAGAGATACGTATGTTAATCTACAAAACGGAAGATGTTAATGCTCTGGTAAGTGCTGTTTTTTCCAGTCCTTTGTGTTCTGAAATTTGATTAGCTGATTTCAGATTTCATTGTACGAGGGAGAAACGCTGAGATGAGATCTGTATCCAAGTCCAGAATCCCATTCTCTGTGATTGCTGCGATTCTCTGTGCTCAGAACCACTGCACTAAACTATTCTAACACTGCGATTCCAGTTCAACTACTATGACAACATCTCATTAAATTCTGGGATTGGTTATGTAGGGATTTGAGAGTCCTCAACCAGATAAAATGTAAAGGTAAAGGTTTTACCCTGACATGAAGTCCAGTCGTGTCCAACTCTGGGGTGTGATGCTCATCTCCATTTCTAAGCCGAAGAGCTGGCATTGTCCGTAGACACCTCCAAGGTAATGTGACTGTATTGAGCTCCGTTACCTTCCCGCTGGAGTGGTACCTATTGATCTACTCACATTTGCATGTTTTCGAACTGCTAGGTTGGCAGAAGCTGGGGCTCACCGCACTCCCTGGATTCAAACCTGCGACCTTTCGGTCAACAAGCTCAGCAGCTCAGTGCTTTAACCCACTGCGCCACTGGGGGCTCCTCAACCAGAGAGCTCCTCTATTGACTCAACAAACTAAAAAAAAACCCTCTCCTGATTTCCAAAGGGAAAATCATGGCTGCTAGTGGAATCATAGTGTTATAACTATGCAGCGTATAGAGGGATCCTTCAGTCTAAGAACAGAAGTGACAGACAGAACAGTCTCAGTAGGCTGTGAGTTGAAAAAATGCCCATCTAAGGCTCAGAACCTTTTGTGAGTGTAGACCTAGACCTACTTGTGAATAAAGCTTACAAGTAAGAATTTTCCAAGATCCTGCTCACAGTCTGTACCTGCTTATAGTCCTCAGGGGAAGGGAGGCTCTAAGAGGGCAAAGAGGAAGAGAGGTTGCAAAACTGTGTCTGTTTTCTTGCTCCAGACTTTTGTTTAGCAGCTCCTTGTCTATCTTGTTTGAGAAATATCAGTTTAGTAGAACCAAACCTATTCACTGACCCCTAACTTTGCAACCTTGGCACACTGAACCGCATTCAGTGAACATCCAAAACTGATTGAAGCTGTACTTGAAAGTTAGAAGTCCTCCAGTTGTTGCTTAAATTGATGATCCATTTTCTCTAGCTATTTGTTAGAACAATTGATGATCAATTTAACTAATTTACGACGCCATAAAAAACTCACCAGCAGGGTGCAAAAAGAATGAGGAAGTACTCCATCGGAGTCACAAGTGGATGGTGAAGCGACGGCTCCCCCGGTGGCCGGAATTCAAAAAGCATACCCTCATGAAAGCTGGAAAGTTAAATAGCCCCTGTGTCTCTGTCTATATATGTTTTGTGTCTATGGCATTGAATGTTTGCCATGTATATGTGCATTGTGATCCGCCCTGAGTCCCCTGCGGGGTGAGAATGGCGGAATATAAATACTGTAAATAAATAAATAAATAATACATTTGCTCTAGCTATTTGTTAGAATAAAGGAGGAACCAGGAATGAGATCAGAAGTATTTTGCAGCCAACTCACCAAGGGTGTAATTTGTTGGCCTTGCCCTTGAGCGTAAAGGTGCTCTTTTTTGAACTTTTAGTATTCACTGTCAAATTGATGACTACACACCTCATGGCAAAAGCCAGTAATTACTATTACAGAATAAGACAGGACTACACAGAGAATGCTTTAGACAGAATTAATAATATTATTAATTATTAATTAATAAATATATTATTATTATTATTATTAATAATAATAATAATAATAATAATAATGAATAGTAATAATAGCAACAACAACAACATACTTTATTTATATTTCATCCTATCTCCCTTAGGGGACTCGGGGCAGATTACAATATACATATACGGCAAACATTCAATGGCATTATACAATTAACAAAGACAGACAGTACATAAACAGAGGTAAAGGCTTCACATCTTTTCTCCTCTCCGGCATCTGAAAGCTGTGTTCAACTCCGGCCGCGGGGAGGGGGGGGGGTGTCACTCTATCTTCCATGCCGAGGAGCTTTGTTGTCCTTGGATGCTCTCCTGATTGAATCTCTGGCAAGTCCACATGGGCATCTTTTATTACCTCCCCGACAAAGTGGTGCCTATTTATCTACTCAAATTACTGTTTTCGAACTGCTAGATGAAAAGAAGCTGGGCTGACATTTGGGAGCTCACCCCAACCCGGGCTTGATTTTCTGCAGCTGGCAATTTAACATGCTGTGCTAAAACCCGGCCCTATAATAGCTGATTACTCTTCTGATTATTACCATCAATATCTGGCAACTGTCTCATTTGGTAAAGTTTTTGAAGTTATCGTTCTGATGAAAGGTTTTGTCCCAAACATCTGTGGAATCTGCATTGAGCAGTCAAAAGGAATGAAGATGCTCCATATCTTCCTCTTCCTTCTTTGTTGTCTGACATGATAAATGTTTTTTCTGTCTAAAGCATTTTCTGTGTAGTCCTGTCTTATTCTGTAATAGTAATTACTGGCTTTTGCCATGAGGTGTGTAGTCATCAATTTGACAGCGAATACTGAAAGTTCAAAAAAGAGCACCTTTACGCTCAAGGGCAAGGCCAACAAATTACGCCCTTGGTGAGTTGGCTGCAAAATACTCAAGGTCGTGTCTGTTTATGGCAGAAATAAAGATAAGCACATCCTTGACATCAATAAAACAAAGAGTATTTCTTTTCCCAGGAGAGACTGAGTAGGGAAAGATTTTGAGAGGAGTGGTGGTGTTTCTTTGTTGTTGCGAGGGCACTTGAAGCAGCTAACAGCATACACTTTTGTAGACTTGTATTGATTTTGTTAGATGTGTGAAGTGTTATCTTTAATTGAATATATGCACATTTTGCTGAGAAAAATGTTAATAGGAGGTAAGAAGGAAATAAAAAAAAAAAAAAAAAAAAAGAGGCTGTGATTAAGTATGTTGAGGCTTAAGCCCCTCTACGGAGGTTAGAGAAGAACAATATACAAAAGTTTTAAATAAATAAATAAGAATAAATAAATAAGTATTTACAACATGCACACATAATTGGTGAAAACGGAAACATTGCTAAGTCAATGAATGCCTCTAGCACAATTTGAAGTGATGTTGTTGATGATGATGGTGGTGGTGATGATGGTGATATTAACAACAATCACAATTGTGTTGTCGAAGGCTTTCATGGCCTTAATCACTGGGTTGCTGTAAGTTTTCTAGGCTGTATGGCTATGTTCCAGAGGCATTCTCTCCTGACATTTCACCCAATCACAATTGTTATTGTTAAAGCTAGTTGAACCTATTGATGTTGTAATTCAGCAATTTCACTCTTGCCTTTGACTTTCCTTTATTCAAGAATGAACAAATAAATCCATTTAAAATCCTTGCTTCTTGGGCTAGCTTTCACTTGAGCATGTGGTTTGGTTCATAGATACAATGTCAGGTCATGCTTTGAAATGATGTCAGTGAGCCCTTGTTGTCCTCATGTATGCTCTCTTCTAGCATGCCCTGCTTCATAAATAACTTCCCGATTTCCAGAAAATCATAATATATTTAGTCAGAACTGGCAGCTACAGTTAACAGGAGTCCAAGAAACTAGCACTGTCTAGTTGAAACTATGGTTTGCCAGTTGAGATTTAATAGGAAATGATAATGGTGACTATAAAGCCCAGTAGGGAAGCGGGGAAGAAGTTATTAAGAGAGACAATTCTCAATCTTTGGTTTGGCATTCCATTTGAATTGATCCTCTGCAGGCTTTCATGCCACCATTAAATAGCCCTTTCTGTGCAGGATCTCAGCAAGTCTCAACCATTTCAACATAGTTTGTGGCAGCCACAAAAGCAAAGTTTCTGGAGTAGAACAAGTACTTTCAACGTAAGTACTTCACAGTGAAACAGGAAATAAAACTTTCAAACCAGGAACAGATACGCTGAACAGATTCCTTCTACGCTGCAGAGACACAGATACCATCCCACAATTTCTCGCAGCCAAAAGGACTTTCAAAACACCACAGGCTCACCGGATCTATGAGGGGCTGGAACGCAACCTCTTACGAGAGAGAATCCGCAAAGAACTCGCAAACACAGACAAGGAACTGCTGCACCTCCATATCAACATCAGCCAGATGCCTAGTTCCAACAGACCTCACTACCTCTGGGGATGCTTGCCATAGATGCAGGCAAAATGTCTTAAACGTCTTAAACAAACCTACAACAACCCAGGAACAGATCATTTTTCAAATTTTGTTATATGGTGTTATTTGATGAAGCTGGTGCAGGCTTGCCGTGTGGTAAACCTTGGCACTAAAGAAGTTGAATATAAGGATCTGCTCAAAGTGTGGATGGCTTGAGTATGTCTCTTTTGCCAAGATCTGGAGTAGAACAATGAATGAATGAATGAATGAATGAATGAATGAATGAATGAATGAATGAAGCTTTATTTATAGCTCACCCTATCTCCCCAAAGGGACTCAGGGCAGCTTACAACAAAATATACAATGGCAAACATTCAATGCCAACAGTAATATATAAACAAATCAAAACAACTCCATAAATTATGAAACAACATAGATAAACAAGACAATTACTTTCAAAGTCATCATCAGTGATTCCTCATGTCCGAGTATGATTGCCTTCCAAGTGTAGTGTCTTGGCAGATGGTCTGTAGGTGACTGTAGGTGACAATTAAACAGGAAAATAACACTTTCAAACCAGGAACAGATTTTTTTTCCAAATTTTGTTGTATAGCGTTATATATGAACTAAGAATTGTAGTTTAAAAGAAATCCTAGTTGATTGCCAAATAAGGTGATAGCGAATTCTGGCTTGTTTTGATTACTTGTTTTCAGAATCACAATTCCTAGTTTATAAATAACAGTAAACCAGAAATCAGGGAAAGTGATACTGAATCATGGTATGTCCTCCTCCTGGCTCCATAAGACAATCGGTGAGAAAGAGGAAGGGAGAATTGCTTTCCTTGGGCTCACAGAGGATCATGCATCTCTGCACCTTTTTACATCTTAGCTTTGTTCTGACTGTTATTAAGCATGGTTTATCTTACTATTTATTTATTTTTTGCTCACTTGTGAAATATAGTTGATGCTCCACTAAAATCCAGCCATCTTTGCCCTTTTTGTTGATGAAGGACAGTTGTAAAGTTCTAAAACTCATCGCGTTCAGATGCAATTTTGAGCTCCCTAGAAAGACCATGCTGGGCCAAGCAGAAATCGAAATATATATTTAAAGATGTTTTCCAGAATGAGAAGTGGACTTCCAGCCTCTTCTGTCCTTCACCTTTTTGATTTGTGTGTGTGTGTGTGTTACCATTAATCCTTGTGCCTCATAAAGGGACCTGGAGCAGAAGATTGACCTCCTGACCCACCAAAGCAACTCATCTCTGGTTAGGAAGACCTTTTGTTCAGTTTGTGCAGCTAGAATAGTAACTGCTCTGTTCCTTTCACTGGATATAAAGAGAAGCAAGATATTGCCTGTGTATTTGATGGCATTGTTGCTTTCTTATCTCTTCTGTCCTAGTTGTAAACACAGTGTTCCTGCATAGGGCCTCCCTGGCCTGCGGCCCTTGGCTATGGGGATGTTTTGAATTCCTCTTATTGAGTTTCCTGGAGCATTAATAACCTGTGCCAGACTTTAAGAAATAAGACTTCACAAGCCAAGCCCACCAGCTTTGCAAAGCCTAACAATTATGACCGGTGATGTGTAAGTGCTCATTGTGATAGTCTCTTCATCATGAAGATTGCAAAAATGAGGGCGATAGAAGTCGATGTAGTTAAACATTATTTGATTCATTTCAATAAAACAGTTCTAGCAGAGTTTTTAAAATCTAAATCAGGAAAAATGACTTAGATGAAGGCTTAGAAGGCATGATCATCAAGTTTGCAGACGACACCAAATTGGGAGGGAGAGCCAATACTCCAGAAAACAGGAGCAGAATTCAAAATAATCATAACAGATTAGAGAGATGAACCAAAACTAACAAAATGAAGTTCAACAGGGACAAATGCAAGATACTCCACTTATTTATTTATTTACTTTGCTTATATACCGCTGTTCTCAGCCTGGGGGCGACTCACAGCGGTGTACAACATAGAAGGTTCAGAATTCAAACACAATCTAAAATATCAATCTAGCAATAATCAAAAAACATCATCATCAAAAACATCAACAATATCAAAATACAAAAAGCCATTCGTGTCGTCTCATCGTTTAAACCACAATCCAGTATCATTTTCCGTTGTTCCATTCCTGTTGTCATTACCAATTATTGCATTTCTTGTTCGAACGCCTTCTTAAACAGCCAAGTCTTTAATTTCCTGCGGAATATCATCAGGGAAGGAGCCAGTCTGATGTCCACGGGAAGGGTGTTCCACAGCCGAGGAGCCACCACCGAGAAGGCCCTGTCTCTCGTCCCCGCCAGGCGTGCCTGTGAGGCAGGCGGGATCGAGAGCAGGGCCTCCCCGGACGATCTCAAAGTCCTGGTAGGCAGAAAAAAAGAAATGCAAAGATACAGAATGTGGGACATGTGGCTTGAGAGCAGTATGTGTGAAAAAGATCTTGGGTCGTGGACAACAAGTTAAACATGAGCCAACAATGTGATGTGGCGGCAAAAAAAGCCAATGGGATTTTGGCCTGCATCAATAGGAGCATAGTGTCTAGATCTAGGAAAGTAATGCTACCCCTCTATTCCGCCTTGGTTAGACCACACCTGGAATATTGTGTCCAATTCTGGGCACCACAATTGAAGAGAGATATTGACAAGCTGGAATGTGTCCAGAGGAGGGTGACTAAAATGATCAAGGGTCTGGAGAACAAGCCCTATGAGAGGCTTAAAGAGCTGGGCATGTTTAGCCTGCAGAAGAGAAGGCTGAGAGGAGACATGATAGCCATGTATAAATATGTGAGGAAGTCACAGGGAGGAGGGAGCAAGCTTGTTTTCTCTGCCCTGGAGACTAGGATGGAACAATGGCTTCAAAATACAAGAAAGAAGATTCCATCTGAAAATTTGGAAGAACTTCCTGATTGTGAGAGCTGTTCAGCAGTGGAACTCTCTGCCCTGGAGTGTGGTGGAGGCTCCTTCTTTGGAAGGCTTTTAAACAGAGGCTGGATGGCCATCTGTCAGGGGTGCTTTGAATGCGATTTTCCTGCTTCTTGGCAGGGGGTTGGACTGGATGGCCCATGAGGTCTCTTCCAACTCTATGATTCTATTAAAAAAACGATCTATTTCAGACAAGGATCTGACAAAACTGCCTAAGAAAGTCCTGTCAAATTAATGGGATCTCCATAAGCCCCCCAGCAAAAACAAAACATTTGCTAACGACTGGACTGTATTAGTCACAACCTCAGCATGGTTCCTTGAATTGTATATATATATATGCATACATGCATTTGGTGAGATCAATATGTAGCATTGGTCATTTCCCTGCATTCTATAATTCTGACTTAAAAGGAGTTTCATACATGATTTCGAAATCAAATTAAGATTTTAGATGACCTTGATATCCCATTCAATAGCCCTGTGTTTGGAACTGTCTTTTGTTATTGTTCTCAGCAAGAAACATAAATGTCTATAATACTTTCTTGTTTAGAGACCAACAGCGGAAAAGGGAAGTTTGTTGAAAGATGAAGCAAAAAGTCAAATTAGTCTTGCCTATTCCTTCAACAAATGCATCACTGACATTGTTTAGTGTTATCTGGCGTTTGGGTGGACCTTGTCTGTTTGTTTAAGGACTGTACTTGAAACTTGACCTACTTGTTTTAACAAGGTGTGCTCTCCTTCCTTTGTTGGCCTATTGAGTTCTTTTCCTTGGAACAGGCATGTGAACTTGAGTCCTTCACAAATGCCTTTGCCAGCATATTTTCCATACCATTTTGTTTTCTTTTAGCTTAGATGTTGGTGACTTGTCATTTCAGCAAACTGGACTCTAGTGAAAACTCATTACTTCCGTGAGTGAGAGCTGGCGTGTATATTAGTTTGAGAATTGGGCTTTGACTCTGGAGGACAGGGCTTAAATCCCCGCTCGGCCATGGAAACCCACTAGATCAGTGGTTCTCAACCTGGGGTCCCCAGATGTTTTTGGCCTTCAACTCCCAGAAATCCTAACAGCTGGTAAACTGGCCGGGATTTCTGGGAGTTGTAGGCCAAAAACATCTGGGGACCCCAAGTTGAGAGCCACTGCACTAGATGTCTTTGGGTAAGTAGCACTCTCTCAGCCTCAGAGGAAGACAAAGGCAACCCCCTTCTGAACAAATCTTGCCAAGGGTCACTGTAAGTCAGAAACAACTTGAGTGTAAACAACAACAACATCTCTATGAGTGTACGGTTGCCTTAAATCTCCCTTGAGAGCTTAATCACATATTTAGGACTTTGTGTATACACTTTTAAAGTGTGGTGTAATACACCTTTGCTGGAACTTTAATGGTGCTTAGCAATTTTTGGCCTGGAAAGTAATTGTAAGGGTGTTCCCCTGGAATCTTTGAATTCTGTCATTAAAGATAGATAGATTTAAGTGCAATCATGGTTTACACCAGTGGTTCCCAACCTTTTTTTGACCAGGTGCCACTTGACCAGGGACCACTCTCCACCATAAGTACCAAAAGGATTATGAATCAGTTTTTGGTCAACTTTAGATTCTGTTTGATTATTTGAGGCGCTGGTTCAGAAAATTGCATTGGATAGATCACACCAGCTCTAATTTCTCACACAGAACATATACCATCCAATAGTCGTCATCTTCTCGCCTACAAAAAACCATATTTAATAAGCCTCGGCACTATAAGACGGTTTCACAAGACCAGTTGCTCTTGTTGCAACGGTGTAGTAATGGTGAGGCCGAGGACCATATTTTAGTTCTTGTGGACCACTGGTGGTCTATGGGCCACAGGTTGGGAACCATTGGTTTAAACAAGGTTAGAGAAGATCTGCACTGACTTTCAGTTTGCTTCCAGTTCAGATTATTGATGTTAATTTTTCAAATGATCAGTGGCACCTGGATATTTTAAAGTTTTACTTCTTCCCTATGAACACATTGATTGATAGGATGTGAAGCAGAAACGAAGTACCCCTTGTATAGCAACCATCCCAAAGAGAAGGCTCCATCAGAAGTAGTGTCTTATCTGTGGAATACAGTTTCTTTGATTCTTGTATGCATTTGTCGTCATTTATTTTATTGAGAGTCTGGGCCAATGTGTTAGTTACAGAGATTCAAATCCATTTTTTTGGGATAAGGTATATGTTCTGAGTAATTTGCAGTATTTGCACTATTAAGGTTTTGTGGAGGTACCTGGCTACATAGTGAACTTACTATTTAAAGTTCCCAACTTCTGTGTCTCTGGATTTTTGCAACTCTGTCAGTATGTGCATTTCTCCAGAATAGCAGGCACAGAACTGTTGACCACTTGTAAAACTTTTGAATATGAATGCAATAACAAAAGATTGGAATTGTACATCCACATTTCTTCTGCTTACCGCTGTAGACATAGAGGTCTTAAAAAAAATTCCCTGCATGCACTGTAAACTTGGTGCGTGTTTGTGTGAATTGTTGGACACTTTGAAGACCCCTGACTCTATTCAGCCTTGCTATTGCTCCCTCTTTGCCTGTCCCTTCTAAGCAAATGAGCAAGAACAAGAAAAAGGAGAAGGATCAGCAACAGTCTCCATTGACATCTGTCCACTTTTTTGAAGCCACTCTACAGAGCAGATCCAAAGGGGAAAGGCAAATCCAAAAGCGATGGATGGCAACAGGGATGAGGAGAGGATGACCCTTTTAGTGCAAGTCCCACCCCACCCCATAAATGACTTGTCCATAGGCAACTGAAACCTGGTGGTGAGACTATTGCACCTTGTGACAGAATAGGTGTGGAAAACAATTGACCATCTTGATATATCAGCCAATGACTTCAGGTTGACTAAACATGACCAGTGGCAAAATACTGTGAATCGTAATCTGAGACATCTGAAGGATTAACAGTTCTCTCTATGAGAAGAGCCTTGCCTTGTGGTAGGGGAGTGCTTATCTCGAAAGGTTGTTGCACATGATGAATCTTTGCTTGATCCAACCTGGCTCCTGTGTATTCACCTCCAAGCTTAGAGGCATCTAGTTCGGCTTGACAAGGCAGGGCTTTATGTACACTCATGTGAACTGCTTTATAAGCAGTTGTTGTTATTCTGCTCGCAGTCTTTTCCTTCCTAATTAGATTTGTTACTGTGATAATTTGGTTTATGTCCAGGTAGAATACAGGTGGAGATGTGGATAACTGCAGAGAGGTTTGACATATGTTTCCTTTTATACATATTTGCCAGAGGGCATGATGCAAATGATGATTACTTCAAAAATGAACTTTTATATGCTTGTCTAACTGTGTACAGTATATGGAGAGAGAGCAAAGATTATAGAAAGGGACATCCCAAGTCACTTTGCTGCCTGAAGCAGAGCAGCAAATCCCCTCCACTTCATCCCTATCAAGGTAAAGGTAAAGGTAGTCCCCTGACATTAAGTCCAGTCATATCTGACTCTGGGGTGTGGTGCTCATCTCCATTTCTAAGACGAAGAGCCAGCGTTGTCCGTAGACACCTCCAAGGTCATGTGGCCGGCATGACTGCATGGAGTGCTGTTACCTTCCCGCCGGAGCGGTACCTATTGATCTACTCACATTTGCATGTTTTCGAACTGCTACGTTGGCAGAAGCTAGGGCTGACAGCGGAAGCTCACGCCGCTCCCCGGAATCGAACCTGCAACCTTTCGATCAACAAGCTTAGCAGCTCAGTGCTTTAACCCACTGCGCCACTGGGGGCTCGCAGCCAAGTTGCTGTATTTCATCGCATAATAGTCACATTTAAAATTCCCCTTTAGCCTAAAAATGGGTGTGCAAATGTTATACAATGAAAAAAATGTGCCATTGATTCTCCAGTTCATTTTTAAAATTACCTCTAAGACAGGAGAAGGAAGAGGGATGATTCAGCCCCAAACAAACATCTCATTACTGTTTGTTTGTTTTTTAAATTGCCTTGCCTCGGAGAAAGGAGGGAAGATCCAAGCTCAATTTCAGCATTTGTCAACTGCCTTGCCATTGAAGAAAGAAAGAAGACAAGGAGAATCTGAGGCCCAAATGACTGTGTTAATTAAATGCAACAATTATGCAAATAAAGGCTGGAAGCAAATTTCTTACCCAAAAAAAGAGGTGCGACTATTATGCGGTGTTGACTATAACATGGTGAATTATGGTATTTTCATAAATGAAGCAATACCTGCACCCCGGTCTCTCTCCTTTTCCCTGACAGTAAACGATATAGATGGAGCACCCCTTTTCTGGAATTCCGAAATACCAAGTAATCCAAAAACTGAGGTTAATGTGAGTGTCTGAGATAGTGACAACCTTACCTTCTGATGGTTTAATGTACACAGGTGTAATTTTATAAAATTATTTAAAATTGTTTAAAATTGCTTAAAATTATCCTCAGGTGATGTGTATGAGGGGTGTGTGTGTGAAGTGTGTATATATATATATATGAGGTATATGTATGAAGGTATTTCAAAACCCAACAAGAAATAACTCAACAGTGGGTTGTTGTAGGTTTTTTCGGGCTGTATGGCCATGGTCTAGAGGCATTCTCTCCTTACATTTCGCCTGCATCATGGCAAGCATCCTCAGAGGTAGTGAGGTCTGTTGGAACTAGGAAAAAGGGTTTATATATCTGTGGAATGACCAGGGTGGACAAAGGACTCTTGTCTGCTGGAGCTAGGTGTGAATGTTTCAACTGACCACCTTGATTAGCATATAATGGCCTGACAGTGCCTAGAGCAAACTTTTGTTGAGAGGTGATTAGACATCCTTGTTTGTTTCCTCTTTGTTGTTGTGCTGTTGTAATAATATATAAACCCTTTTTCCTAGTTCCAACAGACCTCACTATCTCTGAGGATGCTTGCCATAGATGCAGGCAAAACGTTAGGAGAGAATGCCTCTAGACCATGGCCATACAGCCCGAAAAAACCTACAACAACCCAGTGATTCCGGCCATGAAAGCCTTCGACAATAACTCAACATGTCATAACAAATGAAGCAATGATAAATTTGTCAACCTTTCATGACATCCCAAATTTGTTATATGGCAGGTCTAATCAAAGGGTTGTGTGAATTTGTGTGTGTTTACTCACACTCCAAGGAGTGAGGTGTGTATATTTATATGCATGTGTTAAGGAATGCATGCATTCAAAACAGACTTTCTGCTGTCCATAGAAAAAAGTGAAAAAGATGTTAAGAATTTAGATATCCCTGCCGTGTCTGTATTTCCTATAAAAGCTTACCCATGTTCCTTTCAGCAGAGGCATTGTTCTTGTTCACAAAAGTATTATTTTCTCAAACTATATACATTTGGAAGTTTTAGCCTATTTTAAAGGTTGGCAAAAAGCCAGACAGCTCTGCCCTCTTAAAGATTTCTCTGCGAGCAACCTGAATACCAAGATTTTTTTTTAAAAGCTATCAATTTTGAGCCTCTGATCTCTGCAGTGAAAGCCTTGAATAGATAGCAGGACCATGTCAAGGTCAGAGAATATGCCTCAGGTGATTGCAGATATGTTTTCCCACCTACTTAGTAACTCTGCATTAAACCCCCAAGAACTTGGGGCTTAAATATAAAATCCCAGTGGGGACATTGCAGCCTAAAATTGGGGTTGTAGTGCAAAAAATGAGAGCAGTGTAATATAGTGGGTTTGGGCCAAGGTGCAAATCCATGCTTGGTCATGGAAACCCATTGTGTGACCGTAGGTAAGCGACACTCTCTCAGCCTCAGAGAAATGCAAAGGCAAACTCCTTCTGAACAAACCTTGCCAAGAAAACCCAGTAATAGCTCTGGGCCCTTCCATATAGTCCCTATATCCTAGGATCTGATCCCAGGTTTCTGTTTATTTATGATGGTGGAGTCTCATATTATCCAGTTTAAAGCAGAAAAATTGGGATCAGATATAGGGCCTGTCTGGAAGGGCCCTGAGTCTCATTATTGCCATAAGTCAGAAACAACTTGAAAGAAACAAACAAGGACATCTAATCACCTCTCAACAAAAGTTTGCTCTAGGCACTGTCAGGCCATTATATGCTAATCAAGGTGGCCAGTTGAAACATTCACACAGCTCCAGCAGACAAGAGTCCTTTTGTCTCACCCCGGTCATTCCACAGATATATAAACCCTTTTTCCTAGTTCCAACAGACCTCACTACCTCTGAGGATGCTTGCCATAGATGCGGGCAAAACGTCAGGAGAAAATGCCTCTAGAACATGGCCATATAGCCCGAAAAAACCTACAACAACCCAGTGATTCCGGCCATGAGAGCCTTCGACAATACAACTTGAAAGAACATAACAACAAAATCTAAAATAATGTTTTCGACCTTTGCATTGAGGGCAGTGGTGGTCATGCTGGCTCCACTTTTCACCCGGTATCTTTTATTTTTGTGATAAGGATGGGAAAATATTTGAAGTAGGATTAAAATGTGTGTTTTCAGTATTGGGAAACTCTAACAGGACAGGAGTCTTCATCTTTCCAGACTTCTAGGAAAATGTAGCATGTGGTTGTGGATGTAGAAAGCCAACCTTTCATGTAGTAAACAGCAATGCAATTTTCTGCGCAAAAGAAGTTCAAATTTTGTGTAAAATAAATTTCAAGTTACAGCATTGATCCACATAACCTGAAAGTAATGTAGAATTTATAAACATAAGCAGAATGTAATTGTATATCCATTTTAAATCATTTTGAGCGTGAAACAAAGTTTGTGCTCGTTGAAGCATGAGAAAACAAGGGTGCCACTCTCTCAACCATGCATGGGGCAATTTTAGAGAAGCTTGGATTTCAAGATAAGAGATATTCAATCTTCACTGCCATTTGCAGTCTGTGCTAAGTGGGTGTTGGGAAGAAGAAAAACCAAGCCTGGTACTGTTGCAGTGGTGTTTTATCCTTGTGTTTTATGCTACCTTGACAGCTTTCCAAGCCCCCAGCTACACTGCCATATACAATCCAGATGATCTGCTTTGAACTGGATTATATGGCAGTGTAGACTCATATAATCCAGTTCAAAGCAAATAATATGGATTATCTGTTATTGATTATGCTAATAAAGGTGGCCAGTTGCGACAGTCACACTTGCCTCAAGCAGACAAGAGTTCTTTCTCCCACCCTGGACATTATTCCACAGATACATAAACCCAATTTTCCTAGTTTCCAACAGACCTCACAACCTCTGAGGGTGCCTGCCATAGATGTGGGCGAAACGTCAGGAGAGAATGCTTGTGAAACATGGCCAGACAGCCCAGAAAACTCCCAGCAACCCAATGTGGATTATCTTCTTTGATAATATGAATTATATGACAGTGTAGAAGGGCCCAAGAGGGACCCAGGCCTGGTTTTTGCCTCTCCCCCTCAGATCTATATCTGACAGATAGGACAGCTCTGCCACAATTGCAGCCTGAAGTTTCTATTAATACACAGCGGCATTTGTGATAGTCATGGCTTTACCCTCTGCTTCCTTTCAGGACACAGAAAAGCGCACCCCTCTTCATGTCGCTGCTTTCCTGGGGGATGCAGAGATCATTGAGCTCCTCATCTTGTCAGGTATGTTGTGCTTCCCAGATCAGTATTTGCTAATTTTGAAAATATGACAGTTTGATGGCTTACCATAAATGTCTCCCTTTGGTACCTTGCTTATTTATTTTTTGGTCATGTCTGGAGCGACTTGAGAAACTGCACGTCGCTTCTGGTGTGAGAGAATTGGCCGTCTGCAAGGACGTTGCCCAGAGGACGCCCACATGTTTTGATACGTTACCATCCTTGTGGGAGGCTTCTCTCATGTCTCCGAAATGGGGAGCTGGAGCTGATAGAGGGAGCTCATCCGCACTCTCCCCGGATTCGAACCTGCGACCTGTTGGTTTTCAGTCCTGCCGGCACAAGGGTTTAACTCATTGCACCACTGGGGGCTCCATATTTATGATCATATGCTTATTTATGATCATTTAAGACTGTCCAATGACCAGAGTTCCTTGGGAAAAAGAAGACAAGCAAAGGATGGAGAAAGCAGGGTACTAAAGCCAGGATAAAAAGGTTTAAAAACAGAGGCAAAACAAAAGCAGTAAGAACAGTTTTCTGGGAGAATCAAAAGGCCTTCACATGATGCCAGAAAGACCATGCAGGACTCAAAGGAAGGATCTTGGATGATGGTCTGAATAAGGTAGAGTCTACACTGCCATATAATCCATTTCAAAGAAGATAACCCGAATACCTTGAATGGTTGGATTAGAGGACTCTACACTGCAACATTTTGTTCTAGATCCATTATTTAAACAATGTTGTGGAAATTGGGTCTATCAATACCAACTGTACACACCATCCTTGTTCTGAGTTTGCATTCCTATGAGTTCCAGGTTCTGAGGACAGGCAACAGTGGATAGTTGACACTCTGTTCCTGAGTTATAAATATCATTTCCTAATCGGTTCTATCATAAAACCATGGGAAAAGTTTATCAAACTGCAAAACCTTTGTTTTCGCGGGAGAAACATCTGGCAGTACATTTTGCTATAGTTTTTCAGTGAACATCTCATAGAGTCTCAACCAATTCAACATAGTTTGTGTCAGCTACAAAAACAAAGCTTCTGGAGTAGAACAACTACTTTCAAAGTAAGTACCACACAATTAAACAGGAATAAGACTTTCAAACCAGGAACATAATTTATTTTCAAATTTTGTTACATTATGATTCCTTTGCTGTGCTTCTGAGCATCCATGGAGAGCAGGATGACTGTAGTTGGAAACAGAGGCTCCTTCTGCAATGCCATATATTCAAGATTATCAAACTAGATAATCCACATTATCTGCTTTGAACTGGAATATATGGCCGTGTGGACTCGGATATCCCAGTTCAAAGCAGATATTGTGGGATTTTCTTTCCTTGATCTTCTGGGTTACATGGTTGTGTCAAAGGGCCCTGGATTATATGAGTCTACACTGTCATATAATCCAATTTAAAGCAGATAATCTGGATTTTATATAGCAGTGTAGAAGGGGCAAGAGTGATGGATTTTGGTCCTGTCTTTCACATACAAGCAACAGGTGTCCAAAGAGGTCTTCCTTTTATATCAAATTAAGAGATTATTTAATCCTCCAGAAGATATTGGATTACAATTCCTGTATATCCCATCCAGGCCAGTGTTGATGACAGTGTAGCCCCTTGATACTTGGAGAACCACATGTTCTCCACTCTTGCTTTGTTCTGATATGAAGTCCTTCCAAGTAGAACTGAGTAGTTCCTCATGTAATTGTATGACCCATAATGCTAGATTTCAAAAGGCTAGGTTCGGGATTGTCAGACAATGTGGCCTGCCAGATGTTTTGAGCATCAGTTCTTGCAGGTTTTTTTTACTATTTGCTAGGAATAATAGGAATTGTAGGCCAGAAGCAACTAGAGGACTAAAGTTGTCCACCTTGGTCTATATAAAGTAAAGGTTGACCCTTGACATTAAGTCCAGTCATGTCTGACTCTGGGATGTGGTGCTCATCTCCATTTCTAAGCCGAAGAGCAGGCGTTGTCCATAGACACCTCCAAGGTCATGTGGCCAGCATGACTGTATGGAGCACCATTACCTTCCCGCTGGAGCGGTACCAATTGATCTACTCACATTTGCATGTTTTTGAACTGCTAGGTTGGCAGAAGCTAGGGCCGACAGCGGAAGCTCATGCTGCTCCCCGGATTTGAACCTGCGACCTTTCAGTCAACAAGCTCAGCAGCTCAGCGATTTAACCCACTGCGCCACCGGGGGCTCCTTAGTCTATATAGTCATATCTAATTCTCATAGGGAATGATTCCATCTGGGTGCAAATCTGCATAGGCACCTTCTGCAGTGCAGAAGTACAAGGCAATTGCAACAACTGCATTTGCTTTGTCAGAGATTTGGAAGCATATTTTTTCTTACTTGTAAATATCTCTTCACACATGAGGACATGTGGGAAAGCCACTTAGCACAAACATTAAACATATGCTTTTGGAGTTTGCCATATTTCAGCGTGCAGTGTTCTTCTGACTCTGTACAACATTGTTTTGATTTTTTTATATATATAAAGCATGGTGATTTGTGCATTATACAGTTGAAGCTGAATACTTGAAAAAGCTTTCTGACAGCAGTACTCTCTGTCAGCCGTATAAAAGTGTCCAGCTGTTACAACTTCGTTCATGAGGATAGCGGCATAAAGGGACTTCGAAAGGCAGAAAGGAGCAGAAAGGAAATCTGAAAAGTTTGGGAATCGAAAATAACTGGGGACCTGGTGGAGCACAGGAAATGTGCAGTGTTCATTAAAGGATTTAATTTCATTTGCTTCCTGGCAAATTAATGTGTGGTCATCAGCTATTTCTCACTACCAGAATAAGTCCAGATATTCAAAACTGCAACCAGAAAGCTGATCGTGAATGTTAAAGCCCACTCATTTACACTATAAACATTATTTTAATTACTGCAGCAATCTAACTGGAAACAGAAGCATCCCCGTAGGACATATGTCCAACTTACCAGTATGAACACCTGCACATATTTTGCGTGTGGGATGGGGGGAGGGGGAGCGGGTAAAGAAATAAATTACAGCTGGGAAATAATAAATGATTATATTGATTCAATGGAATCTTTAAAATGTACAGGTAAATCAAAAGGGACTTGTATAAAGCAGCTGTTAGTTTTATATGTCTGTTCCTCAGGTTTTTTGTGACTTGATTTCTTTGTGCAGTATAAATTAATGCCATGGGCAAATTAATTGCATGGCTAACCTGTAATTGGAGAGTGGAAGGACAAAGCAGTTAACTGCAGGCAAAGCCAAAATTAGATGGAGCTAGGGGTTGCAATAGGTGGAATAAGTGGAAGACCATACATGCAATGCAGAGTGTGTGTCGGATGTCTCTGACCCATCCAACAACAACAAATCCTAAACCAAAAAGTCTGGCTGGGCTTAGCAGACCATGTGAAACTGGCTAAACTGCAGAGAATCTTGCCAATCAAAAGGTTGGCAGTTCAAGTCCGGGTCGGGGTGAACGCCCACCGTCAGCTCGTTTCTGCTCATGTAACAGATCGAAAACAGAAATGTGAGTAGATAAATAGTACTGCTTTAAGAAGTGAGATAACAACGGCGCCTGTAAGAACATGCCAGCAATTTGATTGGGAGGATGTCTATGGAGAAAATCCTACCGATCAAAAGGTTGGCAGTTCAAGCCCGGGTTGGGGTAAGCATCCACTGTCAGCCCCAGTTTCTGCTCACATAGCAGATCGAAAACAGAAATGTGAGTAGATAAATAGGTACTGCTTTAAGCAGGAAGGTAATAAAGGCACCCATAAGAATATGTTGGCAATTTGATTGGGAGAATGGCTATGGATGACCAGGCCCGTAGCCAGGATTTCGTTTCGGGGGGGGGGTGAGTTTTTTTCGGGCAGGCTGAGGTTCGGGGGGGGGGGGCGGGGCTGAGTGAAAGAGGGTCTACCCTAGCAAACCTTTTGTATCATTACCCCAATACCCCCATGCATATGGGATATATTGAGTATGGTGATCAGATCATGATATGAATAAACATAACAGTTTAAATAATGCACCAGTAAGGCCTTTTCGCAAACCACCATGAGAATTTCGGGGGGGGGGGGGCTGAAGCCCCTCAAGCCCCCCCGGCTACATGCCTGATGACAAAAGCTCCGTGTTTGTATATTGTCTGTCCTTGTTAATTATATAACCGCATTGAATGTTTGCCGTAAATGTGTTCTGTAATCTGCCCTGAGATAGAGTGGAATATAAATAAAGTAAATGTAAATGTATAAAATCTGGATTATCTGCTTTGAACTGGATTATATGGCAGTGTATGTGCAACTCATAAAACAAAGTTATCAGGAGTTAGGAGGAGGTTCTGAAGCTACCACGTAGCTTATAACACCAACACCCCCTGGATTTTAGGATAAAATGGGGAAAATGAGGATTTTATATGGAGTAAAACAGGAAGCTAATGAAATCCAAAAAAATCCGGAGGGCCACCTTAGCAGGACACAGTTGTTATTTGGAAGTACATAGTAGCAGCAGAAAAAACAGTTGTTGACCATCACCGGCAACCACAAGAAAGATCTAGTTCTGAAGAGCCTTTTTAGATTTCAGTCACAGCACTTATGTTTCCCCTTCAACTGCCATGTCTATCTCCTGTGGAATACTGGAATTCATAGTTTGGTCCAAAGGATGAGAAGTTGAGGATTCTGAAGGTCATAGAATCATAGAATCATAAAGTTGGAAGAGACCTCATGGGCCATCCAATCCAACCCTGCCTAGAAGCAGGAATATTGCATTCAAAGCACCCATGACAGATGGCCATCCAACCTCTGTTTAAAAACTTTCAAAGAAGGAGCCTCCACCACACTCCAAGGCAGAGAGTTCCACTGCTGAACGGCTCTCACAATCAGGTCAGTCTATCAGCTGGCAATCCAGGACTTCATAGCAAGTTGTCATGGCAGTTAATGTGGAATCATAAACCTGTAACTGTCTAGTGTTAAAGGATCCACTCTTTAACCATAGTTTAACTTCAACCATAGTTAAACCTGAATGAGACCAATGTAACTTTTTAGGGAAACGTATTTCAAGTTGGACTTGGAGGACAGTTCAAGTTTGGATCAGCAAATGAGATGTCACAATGTGGTTTTCTTGTGAATTCAGTCACTATACTGGCTCTTGTAATGTTTACATGTATGCACTTTATTGTTATTATAAGCCAAAAGTGACTTCTGATTGGATCTGCTCCCCTGGCATAATACATAAATGGTTTTAAGGTGGCTTAAATGATTTGTCAAGGTCAGTATTTGTAGTCCTGAACCATACCCTTAATCAGACTTCATCGTCTTTGTCCATGAGAAGAAGAAGAGTGATTGAAATGTTTTAGGGGTTTATATACTTGAGGAAGAGAAAAGAAGAGAGAGAAAGTGTGTTTGTCTTCTGGCTGATGGGTGTAGCAAGGCCATCCGCAACTCTCTCCGCAGTTGCAAATTGCTAGTGGAATGAGTTCAATCAGAAATAGCATATTTGTGGTTATATTTAACTACAGAGGTATTTGTATAAGAATAACACTAGCCAACACACATCCCGGTGCCGCAAGTGTTAGCCCTTTTTCTGGGTATATTTGACTTGCTGGTTCCAAAAATGGCATCATTTTCTCTCTAGTTTTTAAGATACAGGACATATGCTGTATAACACTCTTCACTCTGCTTGCCCATAAATAAATCCGTATATTTTAATGCAGTGTTTGCATGAATATCTTTAAGCATGAAGGAAACTGTTGAACGTATTGTCGAAGGCTTTCATGACAGGAATCACTGGGTTGTTGTAGGTTTTTCGGGCTGTATGGCCATGTTCTAGAAGCATTCTCTCCTGACGTTTCACCTGCATCTATGGCAGGCACCCTCAGAGGTTGTGAGGTCTGAAGGAAACATTTTAAAAGAAGGAGACATTTTAAAATTAAAAGTATACATGAAAATCTACCTATTTCATACCAAAAGCACAGATTTATGATTCAAAAATTCCGATCATTTCACACCATAGGATCATAGAATCATAGAGTTGGAAGAGACCTCATGGGCCATCCAGTCCAACTCCCTGCCAAGAAGCAGGAAAATTGGACAGGACACTATCCTCCCATTTCATGCCCAGACACATACAAGGCATTAGTGGAAGCTGGTATGTCACAAGAAAATGTTCCTATTCATATATATTCAGAAAGAGCAAAAATAGATCCATGTAAAAAATGGCTTAGAATCTGTCCAGAGCCACCACTCATGTCTGCTTAGAGAGCAATCTCTGTATGATAGGAGGAAATATGCAAAGGCAAGGAAAGTACTCTTGGTTTTTGAATGTGTAAAAATGGCTCTTTTTTACTTTCATGACTTTCTAGAAGCTAACGTGTCTGGAGGCCAACGGCCAGTTCATGTGCTCCTTTCTGATGTGCATTTCCTGTCACACAAGTAGTGCTGCCTATGAAAACAAGCCTGCGGTTAATAGGGTTCACTTTGGTGCCAAATGGTTGCTGCTGATGTGCCTCAAAACCACAAGTTCACTTACTACACTGTTCATGCACATAGCCTGATCCTGTGAAAAGGATTTTAAAAGACTTGGGGCAATGTAGGAAAGCCTTTTGCATTTCCAGAGGTCTGTGACTTGCCATTGCAGTGTTTTTTAGATTTAAATGATCAAAAAATGATCAAGGGTTGGGAGAACAAGCCCTATGAGGAGCGACTTAAAGAGCTGGGCATGTTTAGCCCGAAGAAGAGAAGGCTAAGAGGAGACATGATAGCCATGTATAAATATGTGAGAGGAAGTCATATGGAGGAGGGAGCAAGCTTGTTTTCT
>NW_026844366.1:171681331-171742010 GCF_025583915.1 Anolis sagrei ordinatus | reverse complement strand
CCAGTTTCTTTAAGTGGTTAAGTATTTCTCAACTATAAGTTGAGAAATTGTAGTGAAAATTGGCCCAGGACACCTAGGTCGACTTACCATTTCTGGTTTCCATAGTAAACAGTTTAATGGCGATTACTCCAGAATGATGCTTTTCCAATGACAACCAGGAAGCTCATGCAATTAGGTGGGGTTTGAGATTGAATGAACAGTTCATTGAAAAGCAACACAGTAAACTTATCTAGGTTTGATGTACACAGATGCCAGCCCACCCAGCTTATGACAAAATGAAAAATGAAGCCAAGACTGCCTTTGCCTAGCTGGAGAAAATATGCTGGCTTGTTTTCCTATGATGATCCAGTCTCTTAAAGCCCTTGTTGCCCAGGAGCACAGGCTCCTCATAGGTTCTTGGAAAAACATCCAGAGTGATCACCCACATTGGGCCATTTGGAAGAGACCAAATGAGCAAGGCATTGAGAAACAACCCAGTAAACTCTTCTCAGCTTGAGATAGATCAAGCTTTATTGGCAGACTTCCTCTTTCCTTCTCTTTTTAATGAGTAGGCCAGCCTCTGTGCATCTCAAACTGGAAGGAGTTTGTGGAATTGCTTTCAACAATTCATTCAACACCCCCTGATCTAGGCTTAGTACCTTCCCTCCCCACCGCCAGCTTACTTTTCAAGAAGCAGACATGAGTGGAAGTGATCCAAATCAAATTTCTCACACTTTGCGCAGTCACTATTTTATTCCCTCCTCAACCACCAATCCTTTAGGGCAGTGGTTCTCAACTTGTGGGTCCCCAGGTGTTTTGGCCTGCAACTCCTAGAAATCCCAGCCAATTTACCAGCTGTTAGGGTTCCTGGGAGTTGAAGGCCAAAACATCTGGGGACCCACAGGTTGAGAACCACTGCTTTAGGGTGAGCATGAGTCCCTGCTGGAATTTTGTAAGTTCTTTGGCATTGTTTTCCTCTGCTTCGTCATTTACATCCTTTGTTATATACTGCCCTAAGCTTTAATCTTGACTTATCCATGGGTCATTGCACATTTTGGGCCTAAAAACTGCCCTTATCTGCAAGATCGAATTATAGTCAATGATATAAAGTAATACACCTTCTTTTCTTAGAAGACTGAGTTGCTACCTCCTAAATACTCACCCAAAGTATAAGGAACAGTACTATTTTTAAACATGATTGTCAGTGATGACTGGTTGTTTTTAGGCCAATGAAATTGTGAAGCTGCTCCAGCTTAAAGGAGCTAGCAGACAAGCTGAATCTGTTGTGAGGAATGGGCTCAGGAGATTTGTTTTAGACCAATGGTTCCCAACCTGTTTTTTACCAGGGACCACTTGACTAGGGACCACTCTCCAACATTAGTACCATAAGGGTTACAGATTAGTTTTTGGTCGACTTTAGATTCGGTTTGGTAATTTGGAGTGCTGATTCAGAAAAATGCATTGGATAGACCACATCAACTCTAATTTCTGATACAAAACACATGCCATCCAATAGTTGCCACCTGCTTGCCCACAGAAAACCATATCTAATAAGCCTCGGCACCATTTGCTTGCCCACAGAAAACCATATTTAATAAGCCTTGGCATTATACAGTCCTCCGAATGTATCTCCTGCTACGATCCACCTAGGGCCTTAAGAACATCCGGGAAGATCCTGCTTGTTGTTCCCCCATTGTCGCAATCGCGTCTGGTGGGGACAAGTGACAGGGCCTTTTCTGTGGTGCCCCCTCGGCTATGGAACTCCCTCCCAAGTGAAATTAGATCTGCTGCATCCCTCTTGACCTTCCGGAAACAAGTGACTCTCATTGCAACAATGTAGTAACCGTGAGGCCGTGGACCACATTTTAGTTCTTGCAGGCCACTGGTGGTCCATGGACCACAGGTTGGGAACCACTGTTTTAGACTAAAACTCAGAGCAGACTAACTTCTGCCACTTGTAATTCTGAAGTGAATCTACCCCTTGGCTAGAATAAAATTTTTGTGTGTGGTGCTCTATGGGAAGTTGCAGGTGGAATGATTCATCTCTTTTTTGAGCAAGAAACACTGTCCTGTTTTACGAGGCTTTTTAAAACCCTGAGATAGTGTGAGGATTGATGCTTTTTCTTGTGTATGTATTCTGGCTGCTTCCCTCTTTTAAATCTCTTGAGTGTCATTATTAATACAACACATTGCTGCTCATATACCCTCCTGGCATAACCTTTTCTTTAGCCGCAGTGGCCTTCAAGAGGAGAGAAGCAAGATACCTCTCTCTCAAACTAGCACTGCACTCACAACTTTCATTGATTTCTTATGGCTGATTTTTTTGAACTGGTTATTAAAGGATAGAGTAAATGAACATGAGCAGTGTAAACAGCAAAGAGAGTACCTATCTTTAAATATTTTCTATTTGTGGATTTTTTTAAAAAAATTAAAGGAACACGTGACCAGATGTACAACCAATAGCAATATTGTCTGCAAGACTAGATGCTGCTGAAAGAATTGGCCCACTAAATTTCCGACGAGGCTCAGGAGAGACGTTTGGTGAAATATGTTCATAGTTAGACTTGTGGCACATGAACTTGTGGCAGTACAAATAAATATAGCATCTAATGAATAAAGCATATGCCATGTGCATTGAGACATATCAGATATGGGCCTCTAGGTTGCTATTAAAATAAATTATTCAGAGGTGAATTACAGGACCTGCAGCCAGATGTATAAAAAATGGCACCGTGAAACTGCAGTCAAGTATGGCTGTGTAGGTTTATTCGGTCTGAGAGCCTGGCATTGCCTGGTTAGACTGAAATAATGGGGATAAAGTTAACATCTCTTCCGCCACATCTCTCTGTGCATTTAAATGGCAAAGCATATGTTTCTCAAGCATGGGACCCCAGTTTAATCCCTGACATTTCTAATTAAAATAGTAAGTAAACTTGACTTCAGTTGAGTGACTAGAACCTACATCTGGAATTGTTTGAATTGGAATCCCAGATTCCTGGAGAAAGTCTTGTATTCACTTCGGTCACAGTGTGAAATAAGGAGAGGATTAGTTTTTACCTATCCAGCAACAACCTTGACAAAATTGGTCTCACTGTACTGCAATGAGTGTCATTCCCTTGGTACCAAAGTATTTTTCTTCATACCAGCATGCTCTCCTGTCCTTCATTTCCTTGAAATTGTGACTGGGGAAAGAATCTAAAAATCCTTCAACCTACACACTGTGGTCTTGAGAAAAATCACATTCCTTCGGCACCAGGAATTACATTAAAGACAATACCTCCAGGCATGGCTACTAGCTGTGCAGTTTTAAATATGTGTAGTTTGACCCTTTATTAGCAAGGTCTTAGGCAAACCTTGGGAAAAAAATCTTGTGAATTACAGCTCCCTGAAGTCCCAACTCAAAGTAATTTTTTTCATTCTCTACAAAGACCTTGGAGAGCTGCAACTGGCCAGCCCTAGTTGAGATCAGAAAATTTTCTGATTTAGTAATACGCTGCTTCAAGTATTCATTTTCGTTTTTCACTTCTTGTATTTTGCATTAGTTGTGAGAAAATTGGAGGAAATGAGAGTTTTGTTATAATAGTATTATAAGCCTATGTATACAATCCTCCTCCGCCTCCAAATCTTGTGGGGGCACATATTGATTGAAAACATCCCCTCTATTTCTTGTGTCTGACAGCTTTGCTGATAAAATGACCCCTCCTTGCTTGTAGAGATTGCTTGTATACCTTATACTATATCTGGTTGTGGTTGTTTGCAACATGGGTTTTGTAGCGGCAATAGAAAGCCATTATGATGTCAGAGCAACAAAACGCATCATTGTTGACCATGCAGTTCAGCACCACGGACAAGTGCCCATAGTTTGATGTGGAGAGACCCATTCCTGAGAAGGTGTTGTGTGCTTCATGCTAGACCAATGGTTCCCAATCTTTTTTTTACCTGTGACCACTTAACCCGCGACCACTTTGACCATGGACCACTTTGGCCATTAGTACTAAAAGGGTTACGAATCCATTTTTAGTCAATTTTAGATTTGGTTTGGTTATTTGGGGTGCTGATTCAGAAAATTGCATTGGATAGACCACATCAGCTCTAGTTTCTGATACAGAACATATGCCATCTAATAGTTTCCATCTGCTTGCCCACAGAAAACAATATTTAGTAAGCCTTGGCACTATAAGAGGGTTTCACGAGACCAGTCACTCTCATTGCAACGATGAAGTAATGGTGAGGCCATGGACCATATTTTAATTTTTGCGGACCACAGGACCACTGTGCTAGACAGTGGGAGCATTGCCAGTACCTTGAAAATGTTGCAACATTCGCAACCATCATGTTGTCTTTTTTGGAGCAAGACAGATTGTTGCCCATTAGCTCTGCCATGTCACTTATTGCAGGAGTTATATCCTTTTCGAATGTAACATGTGCTTGAAAAACACTGGGCGAGGTTGGTTTTGTGAAAAGATGTAGATGTTGATATCAAGCAGAGAGAGCCAGTGTGGTGTAATGGTTTGACTACAATTCTGGAAAATATGATTTAAATCTCTGTTCAGCCATGAAAACCGACTGGGTGATCCTGGGCAAGTTACACTCTCTCAGCCCCAGAAAACCCTGTGATAGGTTCCCTTTCAGGTTGCCATAAATCAAAAACAACTTGATGTCACCCAACAACAATAGTACCAAGTCGAATTGAGTATCATGAATCTATATTGCTGGTCCAGAACACATTTCCTCAGCCGATTCCTATCTAGATATATGGTCAGTGGACAGTACTTTTGTATGTGAGATTTCAATAAGTCAAATTATTACCGTCCTTCTTTGTCTTTTCTTATTTCCATGAAAAGGAGGAATGAGATTCTGTCCTCTGAATTTTTGTTTGAGCACTTGCTTTAAAATATATGTGGATTGAACCAGATGTGCAGACATTTTCTCAGTGTGAGGCAAGCAGCACCTTGTGGAGCTTGCGGAGGAAGAGGATATGGAAACCAGAATGTGATAACACTGATAACACATGCATATATTCCTGTACAAGGTCACATTGGAGCTATGGTTTTGTCTCTTTTTGGCAGCTATAGTAAACAAGCAGCTACCAAAAGAGAATTGCCTTTTTTATTTGCTGCCATTCTGAAATTTTAAATTGTCTGCATGTTGCAGTTTGTTTTATTGTTTAGCCCATTGAGGGTGATCAAGATAGTGATCCCTTTGCTTTATGATAGTTCAACGTACTCAGATTCTGTTCCAAGCACAACATTATTTAAAATACTGTGTATAAGATTACCTTCAAGCTATACGTTTATCATGTGTATGAAACGGAACTAAATTTTGTGTTTAGACTTCAATCCCACATCCAAAATATTTCATTAGGTATGCATGTGCAAATACAGGCATTCCAAAATTTAATAAAACACTTCTGGTCTCAAGAATTTGGATAAGGGATAGTCCATCTATAATGGGTTTGGCTATAGTGAATTTTATGGACTTTTTTCTGATGGGATCTGCCAACCAGTGCAGACTCCTGGATTAAATCTGTGTTCTGGAAATGAGATTCACGGAGTTGCAGTAAAACACACTCACACACACATTTTGAAGCTCATCATAAAGGTGTAGAAGCAATGCAAGCATCAGTATAGATGTAAAAGCTTCCTGTAACACTGGTGTAGACTCTTCCCATGCAGGTTTCCAAGTGAGCAGCTGTATATTAACTACTTCAAACTTTTCTACTTGTTGTGTGCAGAAATCAATAGCATTAGGGAACTTGCTTTATCCTTGAACACTTGTGAGCCTTGCAGGTTCTCCATTCCTGGTCCTCATGGCTTTTTCTTTTTATCTTACCCCTTGATCTCCCTGATCTCCCCAGTGGTTCCCAACCTTTTTTTGACCAGGGATCACTTTGATTTTTTGTTGTTGTTAGCAAGGACCACAAGGTTCAAGAATAATAAACTGTGTTATTCTAAAAATAAACTTTAATCAAAGCTTTTAACATATTCATTAAACTTAATAGTAACATTAATTAAGAGTACTATTATAATATGAAAAAGAATATTTTTAATAGAAATTAAATTTGGTTTGCAACAATGTGATTTTTGAGCTTTTTTACAAGTTGAGTAATCCTGGGGCTAATGCAATTGCTCAATGATACACACATATCATCACTTATTTTCAATCGATTCCTGGCTTGTTTTTAATGACCAGCAAAGCAGAAAACCCTTGTTCACACAAATACTGTATATACTTGAGTATAAGACTAGTTTTTCAGCCCATTTTTTAGGCTGAAAATGTCCCCCTTGGCTTATAATCAAGTCAAGATTATTTATTATTTTACTCTGTTGTTATTATTTTACTATTTATTATTGACTATTTACTATTTATTATTTTACTCTGTTTCTATTTTCTCAGCCTGAGGGCCAAGAAAAGCGGTATACAAATAAAGTAAATAAATAAATAATAATAATAATAATAATAATTATTTTCATTTCATTTATTATTTTATTCTATTTATTATTATTATATTTATCATTTTACTCTATGATTATACATTTATTATTTTACTGTATAATTGTTGTTATTGCTACATTCATTATTTTACTCTTTTTATTATTATTGTTATTATTACATTTGTTATGTTGCTCTCTTTACTATTATCGGAAGGATACATGAGCACATTTACATTGAAGAAGGTAAATAATCATTTAATCAGAGTTGGACAGAAATTACCATTTTTGTAAATATTCAAAAAAATATAACCTACTGATTCCTCAATTTTAATGTAATTTAATTAGTATCTATTTTTATTTTGCAATTTACCAGTAGCTGCTGTATTTCCCACCCTCAGCTTATACTCGAGTCAATCCGTTTTCTCAGTTTTTTGTAGTAAAATTAGGTGCCTTGGCTTATATTCAGGTCGGCTTATACTCAAGTACATATGGTAAGTTGTGGAGAAGAGCAAAATTCCTCAAATTTTAGTATAAAAATTTTCTTTTTTACACCAAAACTCATCAAGAGAATCAGATTCAAACACATCCTTGAAGTTTCTATCATTGCGAAATCCAATGAGCTCTTCCTGGATTTCTTTTACAACTTCTCCATCATTATTAAATAAGTCAAAAATTACTATGAATATTGAGGATTCACTGTCAGTAAAACTACTAAAGCTGTCAAATCACTAAACAGCAAAACAGAATCACTAACACAGCCGAGCAAGACAAAAGAATGGGTGTGATTGACTGACGTTGGTGTGAATACATGACAGGTGACTTTGATCGCTTGACCTCCCTCCGGCCTCCCACGCTCGCCCGACATCTGATTCGCTGCCCAAGCAACAGATTCATTAAAAAATTTAAATTAATTTAAAATGAATAAAAGTTTTAAATTTTAGTTATTGTGGACCACTGATGGTCTGTGGACCACTGGTTGGGAACCACTGCTATAAATCTAGGTGCGAATCCCAGAAATACAAACCAGTGTGCCTATTTTTTCTGCTCAGCTCTCATGGTTTCTTCTGAGAGTCATGAAAGAGTAACTTTAGAACTGCAACCCACCTTTTGGGAATAAATGTCAACTATCAGACTGCAAGATAGAGTTTTCCATGTTGCATATTTATTCTGCGCAACTTGAATTATAGTGCCTCTAATGGATCTCCTATCTCTTTTGTGTAACATGATGCTAAAGATGTGTCCCTTTTCGATTTCCAGGCGCCCGTGTCAATGCCAAGGACAATATGTGGCTGACCCCTCTCCATCGCGCAGTGGCTTCAAGGAGTGAAGTGAGTAATGTATCAAGGCATCGCACAGCCCATATTTCATGCATTTCACTAGCAAAGTTTTGAAAATTGGTTTCTGGACAGTGAAGGTGAAATTTGTTGAGCTCATAGGTTAGATCTGTGTTCTTGAAATGTCATTCATCCTTTCCCTTTCCAGCTTTTTAAAAAATGTCTAGAAAACATTTCAAAACACAAACTGTCTCCACCTCCGTGATTGGCTAGGCTGATTTATTTTAAGAAGGAAAAGAAGATGTATCCTGGTACCTTTCTGGATGTTTCAGAATAAATCAAGAAGGATTTCTGATTCCCAGTTGTTTAACAATAGTAGCATGAAAAGTCTCATATGCATGTTACATTGTTGAAAATGAAGGTTTTTATACGGAAGGAAGGGCTATGGTTATCATTCGTATCTGGCACCCAAAGATTATCCCTGAGCTCAGAATCCTATAATTCTATTTACAGTTGGCTCTCTATATCCATAGATTTTGCACCTACCCAAAGCTTGAAAATATTTGTTAAAAATTCAAAAAGGAAACCTTGATTTTATCATCGTCTGTAAGGGACCCAAATTTGCTATGCTATTGTATGTAATGAGATTCAGACATTCACAGATATTGGTATTGATGGCAGAGGGGTCCAGGAACCAAACCCCAGCAGATATTTATTTATTTATTTATCATTACATACATTTCTATCCCGCCCTTCTCCCAACAAGGGGACTCAGGGCAGCCTTACATGAGCATCCAGTGATGCAGTCCCCATATATACCAATAAAATTACAATTAAAACAATGCAATCCATTTAAAACATTATCCAGATTCAACAGTAAATTCATTAATAATAAATTAGCGTGCCAATACACCAAAGCCAAGCCGGGAGAGTCCAATATCGGGATGTCCAAAAGTTTTTCTTTCATATTGCCTAGTCAAATACCTGGTTCCAGAGTCAGGTCTTCAGTTGTCTTCTAAAGGACAGGTGGCCAACCTGATGTCCATAGGGAGGGAGTTCCACAGATGCGGGGCCACTGCCAAAAAGGCCCTGTCTCTCATCCCCACCAACCACGTTTGCAAAGGTGGTGGGATCGAGAGCAGGACCTCTCCTGATGATCTTAAGCTTTGTGATGGTTCATAGCAGGAGATACTAAGGTTCTACTGTAAATATATTACTTATCCACCAATCAGAAGTTGGCAAAACATAAGGTTTAATAAGATATCCTTAAACAACCTGTATCTCTGTCTGGATTGTCAATCATTTTTGTACAGATGTGTGTACAAAATGTGTGATGGTCACAGACGCAGGCAAAAACCTGGAAATGTACTTTTTCATACTATAATTCCCCAAACACCCCAATCAGCATGGCTAGGTCCATTTCTACATTGCCATATAATCTAGATTATCAAAGCAGATAACCTACATTATCTGCTCTGAACCGGATTATATGATTCCACACTGCCATATAATCCAGTTCAAAGCAGATAATCTGGATTTTATATGACAGTGTAGGAGGAACCATTTGTTCTTAAAGTTGTCATCCAAAACACACTAGTAACATTCCCAAGCTCTTTTAGTAGGATACTGTCTTCAATTAAGTCACGCAAGGTCCAAGAATGTTCTGTATGCAAGCTTATTTTGGTGTATATGGTAAGCTTTTCTATTTTTGTTAGTGAGACTAGTATTCATTGCATTGCTTTTTCTGATCTTTTGATCAGCCCTAACTGCAGTACATCTCATTTTGCCTTGCAAAGTACGTAGTGTGAGATCAAGTTTTATCAAGCCCTTTTGTTTGGTTTGGTATTGTGATATGGCTTAAGGGCTAATCCGTTTTGTTATGTCCATTCGAATGGCACGAAACGGCAAGGCCCCTCCTGGAACGAAAATAAACTTGATACGAAAAGACGGAAGTGGGTACTGGCTTTTTGGATCAATTGCCTGCTTTTTGGATCAATTGCCATGCACTTAGGCCCAAAGTGCCCGGGCCTGGCAGGGCCTGCAGCCGAGCACCTGGGCCTATGGGTACAGGCTTTGGGCATACATGCCCAGGCCTGGCAGGGCCTGCAATCAAGTGCCTAGTAAGGAGCTCTCCTTACTCAGCACTCAGCTGCAGGCCCTGTGAGGCCCAGGCACGCAGACCCAAAGTGGCAGGGTGCCTGCAGCCGAGCATCGAGTAAGGAGCACTCCTTACTTGGCACTTGGCTGCAGGCCTAGGTGTGTAGGCCCAAAACGTACACCCATAGGCCCGGGCGCTTTGGGCCTATGGGTAAAGTCCCCCCTCCAATAATGGGCCGAAAGAAAACGGATCTTTAGGCACTGAAAACTGAAAACAAATATTTGACCTCTGGAGCCACGCAGGCAGCATCAGGCCAGGGAGGCAGGCCTTCCCCACCGTACCTCAGGCTGCCGCACTTCCTGGATCCCTGGCCTCCACTGGACATAAATATTTGATATTTTTAATTAATATTTTCAAAAACCCACGAAACAGTGAATCTGCTAAAAGTGAACCGCAAAGTAGCGAGGGAACACTGTATATATGTTTTCAGATGCCTTTGGAAAAGTTATTTTTTGAATGACTAGCCTAAGGAGATGTAATTCCCCAGCTGTTTCTTCCTCTCTTTGGAGAACAGAGCTGTCTGTGCTTCATTAGCATTTGATACGTCTCTTAAAGTAGTCTCCTGCTCTCAGTTGAGTTAGAAAATGACTGTCATCTTCCCAGTGCTGCTTATCCTTCTGGTCTTTCTATATTGAATGAGAGGCAGCTCTGTCTTGTTTGCTTCAAAGGTAGCCAAATATCTTGGTCTAACCTTGCGCACAGATGTCAACGTTGACCCCATGGATCAGTTTTACTCTGCTGATCCACTTGTAGAAGTATGTGAAGGCACTTAATTTATGCTGAAAGAAATAAAGCAGTGGGTTAAATTACAAAGCTGCAGAACTTGTTGACTGAAAAGTTGGTGGTTTGAATCCATGGGATGGGGTGAGCTCCTGCTGTTAGCCCCAGCTTCTGCAAACCTAGCAGTTTGATAACATGCAAATGTGAGTAGATCAATAGATACTTCTTTGGTGGGAAGGTAACAGCACTCCATACCAGGGGTCCTCAAACTTTTTAAACAGAGGACCAGGTCACAGTCCCTCAAACTGTTGGAGGGCCGGATTATAATTTGAAAAAAAAATTAATCGATTCCTATGCACACTGCGCATATCTTATTTGTAGTGCAAAAAACACGTAAAACAATGCAATAATTAAAATGGAGAACAATTTCAACAAATATAAACTTATTAGCATTTAAGTGGGAAGTGTGGGCCTACTTTTGGCTGATGAGATACAATTGTTATTGTTGTTGTTGTTTTGTGCTTTCAAGTCATTTCAGACTTATGTTGATCCTAAGCGAGGGCTGGGTAAATGACCTTGGAGGGCTATATCCGGCCCTCGGGCCTTAGTTTGAGGTCCCTGCTCCATACAGTCATGCTGGCCACATGACCTAGGACGCGTCTACGGACAATGTGGGTCTTCAGCTTTGAAATGGAGATGAGCAACACCCCCCAGGGTTTGACTTGACTACACTTAATGTCAAGGAGAAACTTTTATCTTTATGTGATTCCAAAGGAACTAGTTAGCATTAATGTTCCATGTACCAGTTCCTTACAGGGACTAATATACCACTTCTTTACAGAGTTTTGTCCCATGACAGAGGCCCATGGTAATTGAGCTCAAAAGCCCACAAAAACAGAAGCCCTCTTTTTATAGGGAACAATGAGTTTCTATAATCATGGCAATAGGAAAAAAAGTGATATAAATATCTTCCAACCTTCCTTGTCTCTGGAACAGAAGAATCGATGCTTTCTTTGGATGCTTCTATCTATTTCATTAATCATTATTTAATTATGGGCTTGAACTGTAAACATATTGCTCATATTTACTCTTCTGAGCTAGACCTCTTGGGCAACTGCATATCATTGAATATAAATAGAATTTGTCACGTACAATATAGTTCTTTTTTCATATTAGCTGATAAGGCATCCAAAGGTAATCTTCGTAGGAAGGAAGAGTGTAGGTTTTGTTGAAAACAGTTTTATTTTTAACTGAGCAGGAATGATCATCCGCTGCTGCCTTCCAGCATCCTGGCACAGGACCTTCCCTTAATGTGATTCTTGATTTGTAGCGTAGCAGAAAGCAGTTCACGGCAGATAATAAGACACTGGAATAACCTTGACAGAAATGGGACATTCCCTAGAGATCTGCTGACTTAGGTTGCAAACCTCTGCACAGTTAGGTTGGAGGCAGGCAACTGCTTCTCACAGAGGGCTGGCTTTTGTATCTAAATGCACATTTCCCCCCTCTTTCCCCCCATGCCTTCTCATCTCCCTGCTTTTGGGAGCAATTTGAAATTCTGTGAAGCCCTGCTCGACAAGGATGGTACAAAGATAAAGATGCATAGAGTTGATCCTATCATTAGATAGTATAAGATAGTATCCAGGAAGAGCGTGGATAAGCTCCCTCTGTCAGCTCCAGCTCCGCATGCGGGGACATGAGAGAAGCCTCCCACAAGGATGGTAAAACATCCAGGTGTCTCCTGGGCAACGTCCTTGCAGACGGCCAATTATCTCACACCAGAAGCGACTTGCAGTTTCTCAAGTTGCTCCTGACACGAAAAAAATAGTATATGATAGGTGCCAGGGACAGGGCCGTAGCCAGAAAAAAATTTCGGGGAGGGTTGAAAATTTCGGGGGGGGGGGGGTTGAAACCTGCCTCCTAGCTCACGCTGAAGCAAAGAGCACAGCAGGGGGCAGAGCAGCCTTCAATAGCCTGCAGCTCCGCCCCTGTCAACCACCTCCACCAAGTCTGGCCTCCTTAATGAGAGCATTCAACACCCCACCCCCCAACTTGGTTGCTTCACTACATCGGCTATTCCTGCAAGTAATGACAGTGTGAATAAATTGTCAATATTTGCTTGAGATAGTGCTTGCAGTTCTGGAGGGACTCTTAATTTTTTGCATCTCATAGACTTAGCATGGGGATTTGGTTAACCAGTTAAAATTCATGAGTAAACAGGGTTTTTTTAACCTGAGGGTTGAACCCCTACCCCCCCCCCCCGGCTACAGGCCAGGGATAGGGGATGGTAAAAAGCGCTGGCAAAGTGTTAGAAGTCACAAGGTGTGTGTGTGTGTGTGTGGTATGTGGCTTATCCTGCTGCCCTGAGGTGCAATACATCTGCCCCATTTCATATTGATTCTATTGCAAGTCAGTGACTGTAGGTGAAATGGTGTATGTGTATGTGTGTACCTTCTTGTCCTTCTGTTTACACAACAGAATTTCATGAGCAAACTTTGACTATGCATAGCTTGAGCCACAACATCTCTCTCACATTCTGTCTCTTTGTTTTGGGTATGAAACATACACATACACAAACACGCCTATGATTTATTTCCAGTTTTAGACTGTTCTAAAATTCATGTACATTGGTGGGATTTTGTCACACTCATCATGTAAGGGATTGCAGCCTTACAGTGCTGATAGAATCGTTCCAGGAGTTGCATGTGACGTCTGTAGACAGTCCACGTTTTGCAGTCATAGAACAGGATTGGGAGGACAATAGCTTTATAAACAAGCACCTTGGTATCCCTACGGATGTCCCATATGGATATGGCCTAAGGGCTAATTCATAACATTTTCTACTACTACTTAAAGTGGTTTGGGATTGGGATCCCTCCCCAACTCATTATTTCCTACATTGGACAACACAAAAATCAGTCAGTGAAAGATAGTGTAGTTGGACACTTTGCTCTCGCCCTAGCAGCCAACTTGTGTTCTTACTGAGAATATATAAACTGAAAGGATTGAGAGAAGATTGAATTCTCTGCCACATCTTAAGATACTCTGAATCCATTTTCCCGTTTTCTCTGTTTTGACAGAAATGTCCAGAATATAGTCATTCCCATCTCCCCACGCTTGTCTCAACACAGTATCGAGTAAAGGGAATACAAAACAGACTGACTGAATTGTCATCAGCGCTGTCATCCTATTTTAGTTCCACTTTTGTTTGTTTTTATGGCATCCAAAACATTGAGTCAACACAAGGCATGCACATGAGTTGACTGCCGAAAGGAACTTTTTTAAAAATAGAAAAAGAAGTTGCTAGCTTGGCTCTTCTCCAAAGGCTGATAGATTTGCCTCTGCAACAATTTGAGCGCTTGCCAAGCCTGGAGGCATGAACCCTTGGAGCTCATTTCTGAACTCAGCTATTGTTTGGCTGCTATTAGACTTTCCCAGCTGCTCGCTTCTAGAACAAGTACACGGAAAGATGCCTCCCGCAGAATGCAAAGGCTCGGAAAGAAGTAAAAGTGTGCGTGCCTGGGTGGGTGGGCAAAGTGTGAAGACAGCCTCCACCTTAATAGTAAAGGTTACACATCAGATTAAAAGAAAGCAAAGAGGTAGTCTTCACCTCCTAGCATTGTAACCTGTCAGGTTTGTTTCACATGTCAGAACTACTGGTTTTTATCAAATATGGCAGAATGATTTGGCTTTGTAATCTCTCTCTTGCTGAAGTGTCTACCTTTTGATTCGAAAGACTAAAATAGTGGAATGGAGTTCATAATGCGTGCAGCCCTTTTCTCTTTTTATTTCCTCCTTTGCAATAATACTTCTCAAAATGATAGCCCATGGACTAGTGATGCCCTCAAATCATCTACCCCCAGGGAGATTCTAGGAAAGGAAAAAAAAAACAGTTGGAACAGTGGGCATCAATGTGATCCTAGTTTATGGAAGTTTGGTTGGAGGGAATTGCCAGTCCCATATCATATATCTTAAGAAGCACTGACTTACTAAACATCATAATTACTATTATCAATGCATACACATTAATCATCCTTTCTATCTATGAGTGGCGGTTCTCCATGCAGTTACATGTAGAGTGAGGCCATGCTACAGGTCGCACTCTCAAGGCTGCACAGCTCTTCATGCCCTTATATCATGCCTGCAGGAGAAACCCTGTAGGAGATGGGATGATATAGGCACACTATCTCCAGGGAATGGCTGGGAGTATCCCCAAGCACAATACCCCCAGGAAAAGGCTGGTATAATGGTTTGAGCACTGAACTTCAACACCAGAGAACAGGATTTCATTCCTTACTCAACCAAGGAAGCGCACTAGGTGACCCTGGGTGAGTCACACACTCCCAACCCTAGAAAACCCCATGATAGATTCACTCTAGGGCAGCATTTCTCAACCTGGGGGTCAGGACCCCGGGGGGGGGGTCACGAGGGGGTGTCAGAGAGATCAATGAAAACCATCAGAAAACACAGTATTTTCCGTTGGTCATGTGGGTCCAGTGTGGGAAATTTGGTCCAATTCTATTGTTGGTGGGGTTCAGAATGCTCATTGATTGTAGGTGAACTATAAATCCCAGCAACTACAACTCCCAAATGTCAAGGTCTATTTTCCCCAAACCCTGCCAGTGTTCACATTTGGGCATATTGAGTATTTGTTCCAGTTTGGTCCAGACCCATCATTGTTTGATTCCCCAGTGCTCTCTGGATGTAGGTGAACTACAACTCCCAAACTTAAGCTCAGTGCCCACCAAATCCTTCCAGTATTTTCTGTTGGTCACGGGAGTTCTGTGTGCCAAGATTGGTTCAGTTTCATCATTGGTGGAGTTGAGAATGCTCTTTGATTGTAGGTGAACTATAAATCTCAGCAACTACAACTCTCCAATGACAAAACCGATCCCTCCCCCCAACCCCACCAGTATTCAAATTTGGGCTTATTGGGTATTTGTGCCAAATTTGGTCCAGTGAATGAAAATACATCCTACATATCAGATATTTACATTACGATTCATAACAAGAGCAGAATGACTGTTCTGAAGTAGCAACAAAAATAATCTTATGGTTGGGGTCACCATAGCATGAGGAACAGTATTAAGGGGTCGTGGCATTAGGAAGGTTGAGAACCACTGCTTTAGGGTCACCCTAAAATGCATTCAACACTTTAGGTATAGTTAAAACCAAATAAATATAATGTGAAGCCATTATCTATCCAGTTGCCACAATGTGCTTCATGGACTGGGTTTTCTTGGGCAAGGGGTAGTTTTGCCAGTCCATGGTGCATAATACATGCAGTCCTGAAATTACAAACAAGATAGGTTCTATAGGTTTGTTCTTAAGCTGAATTTGTTTATAAGTCAGAACAGGAATATTTTTAAGTGTAACTTCAGCCATCCATTTATCTATCTATCGATCTTTCTGTTTCTCTCTCTCTCTCTCTCTATATATATATATATAGAGAGAGAGAGAGGGAGAGGGAGAGGGAGATGCATGCATGCTGTGGATAGCGTAGATAAGGGTGAATACCCCCGTAGTACTCATTTTGCAGTCTGTGCCTCTGTTCAGAAGATTTCACCTCAGTTTCTGTCCCTTCAATAATTGGATTTTGGAAAATTTGGTTTGTTGTGAAAACAAGGATTGGTGATAAAGCTTCATTGAAGACACCTTTTCCCCATGATAACTCTTCCAAAAGTGCATTTCCCTTCCACGGAGTAGATTTTTCCCACTTCCTGTTGTCTCACCCCCATTCTTAACTATTATTGTAAGTTGGATGTTTGTGACTCAGGGACTGCCTCTATATCTGCTTCCATAAAGGATTTAATTATCAGAGTTCAAGTGGTATCTATATGAAGAAGTGAGAAAGTGCAGGCCTACAAAGGGTAAATGTAGAGGCTTAGAGAGTCAGTCTTCGGCAGACGACTCCCTTTGTGCTGGTTGAAAATGATAAGAAGACATGCTGAGAATTCAGACACATGCATAATGAAATTATATTATGTAGGGCATGAGTTGAAGAGGTGAGTTTGCTTGCTTATGAACTGAAAAGTGTTTCAATACTCTAAGAGCAGGCTGGTTCCTTTCTCTGTCTTGTTTACATGTCAGTGGGTGTGTAGCATAAAAATGTTAGGCTACGAGAATGATTTGTTTGGGCATATGTACTCTTGCATGAATTTTGTGATTTGAGTAGAAATGTGAGCCAGAAGGATTTCAGTTTCAGCCTTTTTGTTTCTGTTTCGGGTATTTGCATCTGTTTTAGAATGAATAAAGGGTGATCCCATTCTATTTTAATACGTTCTGAATCAGATGCACAGAGGTGCAAATGGGAATTTGGAGTGTTGCTTGTTTTTGGTGTGCAACAAAGCAGCTTTGATGACTTTCCCAGGCAATCAATCCACACACACACACAAACACCAAGCATTCTATATATTCTAGATCAGCGTTTCTCAACCTGGGGGTCGGGACCCTGGGGGGGTCGCGAGGGAGTGTCAGAGGGGTCGCCAAAGACCATCTGAAAACACAGTATTGTGTGTTGGTCATAGGGGTTCTATGTGGGAAGTTTGGCCCAATTCTATCATTGGTGGAGTTCAGAATGCTCTTTGATTGTAGGTGAACTATATCGGTCATGGGAGTTCTGTGTGTCAAGACTGACGTTATGCAGTAATTGCTTGTTCACACAAAGTTGGTAACTGTTTAGCAGTTATAACCAGCAGTCAGATATATATGTTTTCGAGGGTAGTGAAGATATGTGTGTGTGTATGTGTGTGTGTCTATATATATATATATATATATATATATATAGAGAGAGAGAGAGAGAGAGAGAGAGAGAACGTATATTGTGTAAGCTCCTGCTGTCAGCCTCACACCATATATGTGCTATATATATAGCACATATATATATAGCACAAAGTTGATGATTGTTGAGCAGTTGTAACTGGTAGTCAGATATATATTTTTCGAAGGGTAGTGAGGATATATATATATATATATATATCTCCTCACTACCCTTCAAAAAATATATATCTGACTACCGGTTACAACTGCTCAACAATCATCAACTTTGTGTATACAAGCAAACACTGTATAACACTTCAAGCATTGGACAAGGCCTCTGGAGACCAGAGTCCAAATCCCCACTCAGCCGTGGAAATCCATTGGGTGACTTTTGGGCATATCACACTCTCAGCCTCAGAGGACCTGCTGTCAGCTCCAGCTTCTGCCAACTAGCAGTTTGAAAACATGCAAATGTGAGTAGATCACTAGGTACCGCTCCAGCGGGAAGGTAATGGCGCTCTATGTAGTCATGCCGGCCACATGACCTTGGAGGTGTCTACAGACAACRCCAGCTCTTTGGCTTAGAAATGGAGATGAGCACCAACCTCCAGAGTCGGACACGACTAGACTTAATGTCAGGGGAAAACCTTTACCTTTACCTATCTTGTCTGTAGATAGCAATATGTAACACGATTTCCACTGAAGCTAATTATAAAGAGCTCAGGAAAAGGGACTGGGCTGTTGGGGATGCAGGACTGGATGTCTCCTTAGTATTTATTTTCCTTGTAGCAGAAGAAAGAAGCGGTCACTAAACAGTGTTAACGGAAGATTCCTAACTGTGATCTTTAGCTTGCAAATAAATGCTTGCTTCTAAGACTGAACTGTGCTGTCATTGTAGGAAGCAGTGCAAGTATTGATCAAGCATTCAGCTGATGTCAACGCGCGGGACAAGAACTGGCAGACGCCCCTCCACGTCGCAGCTGCAAATAAAGCCGTGAAGTGTGCCGAAGTGATCATCCCTCTCCTGAGCAGCGTCAACGTCTCTGATAGGGGTGGTCGAACCGCGTTGCACCACGCAGCCCTCAATGGCCACGTTGAAGTGAGTGGCTAAAGCATTTCTCTGTTCTGACTTGGAACCATTTGGGGAAAGTGGGCAATTCTTGATATTAGCATCAAGCTATGCCAGTGTTTCCTATTGCAGACACCCAGAGGTGGCCCTAGGTAATTTTCAACGGTAAGCAAACAGTATTTTGGCGCACCCCCCCCCTCTCCAACCAATCACGGATATATATATTCTGTTCATCGTGGGAGTTCTGTGTGCCATATTTGGTTCAATTCCATCATTGGTGGAGTTCAGAATGCTCTTTGAATGTAGGTGAACTATACATCTCAGTAACTACAACTTGCATATAGCAAGGTCTATATTCCCCCAAGAGCGCCTCAAGAGTGCCCCTGGGCAAAATCAACTATACTGCAAATGCTTACTTTGCATAATGGGTTGGACCGCCCCTGCAGACACCATAGAGTGGAATAGGAGGAATCTCATTGTTGCATAAGATATCCAGATATCTCTCTAATTGAACCGGAGCAAACTGTGATACTTTTGACAAAAAACTTAAAACTGTGTATATTTCACCTTCTTTCTTAAAAGTTCTGCATAATTACCAGATTTGTCTTTGCAACCTGTTGTCTTCCGAATGAGTTGGACTACAACTCCCATTGATCCCACCAACATAACGAACACACTGGCTGGGAATGGTGGACAGCATAGTGCACATAGTCTTAATTAAGGCCATTGCAGAATATGCCTGAAGTTTAAGGCTGGATCTACACTGCCATATAAAATCCAGATTATCTGCTTTGAACTGGATTATATGGCAATGTAGGTTCATATAATCTAGTTCAAATCAGATAGTCTGGATTATCTGCTTTGATGATCTGGATCATATGGTAATGTAGATCCAGTCTAAGATTACCCCATAAAATGTGGTAATTAGGGGTGGAGGACTACTAAACTCCTAAAAATCACTATTTTTTACCCGAGTGAACGCCTCTTTAGGGCCCCTTCTACACTGCTATAAAATCCACATTATCAAAGCGGACAATCCACATTATTTGCTTAGAATTGGATTATATGAGTCTACACTGCCAGATAATCCAGTTCAAAGCAGATAATTTGGATTTTATATGGCAGTGTAGAAAGGGCCTATGTTCTCCAATGTGATTTTCTTCCAGGAGGGATGAAGAAACAGCCTAGAGAGAACATTTTAAGCTAATCTGCAAATAATAAAATTCCACAAAAAAATGAATATGTAAATGTGGAAAGCCAACAATTATCATAGGTTGGAATCACGTGGTCTTCCAGATCTTGACTTGCAAGTTTAGCCAATAGTGAGGAACGCTAGGAGATGTAGTCCCACATTAGTAGCACTGCATGTTTCCTACTCCAATATGCACATCCATCAGAGAGGAATTTCACTTGGGTACTGCTTTGTGATTAACTATTCAGTAAACCTCTTATTAAGCATAAGAAAAATCAATCTTTCTTTGTTGTGAATGTAACATGAATTGTAGAAGGCACCTTGGGCTAAGAAGCGAGTATTGGAAAGCCAATAAATCTCAGGAAAGTGAAAAGATGGTTGAGGGACTTGGATTAATGATTTATGTCATATTTTCTAATACATTTTCTCCAGGCTTCAGATTAATTTAAAAACAATGTCCACAGATTTCTGCTAGAATTCTGGATCAGGCCTTTATGTGCTGGCTGTATCTATAAATACGATATGATCTCAAATCCAACTTCTTATCCTTATGACAGTGATCTGTAGTGAAAGAATGAAATATGACATTCCCAGCAGTGATAGAAAGAGTGGGAAAAGACTGCCAAAAAGATATTTCAGGGAATAATAGAAACCCACCCTTAAGGCAGCGATAATAATCCAAACTTTTATTAGTCTGTGCTTCAGAGTGGTGTTCCAATTACTGTATATATTCGAGTATAAGCCTAGTTTTTCAGCACCTTTTTTAGGATGCAAAAGCTCCCCTCGGCTTATACTTGAGTCAAGGTTATTTATTCTTTTTCTCTGTTATTAGTATTATTTTATTACATTTATTATTTTACTCTATTATTATTATATTTACATTATTTTGTTCTATTAGAGGTAAAGATTGTCCCCTGACATTAAGTCCAGTCATGTCTGACTCTGGGGTGTGGTGCTCATCTCCATTTYTAAGCCGAAAAGCCGGCGTTATCCATAGACACCTCCAAGGTCATGTGGCCGGCATGACTGCATGGAACGCCGTTACTCTATTGCTCTATTATTCTATTTATTATTTTTCTCTATTATTATTATTATTATTATTATTATTATTAYWWTTAYWRYATTTTACCCTAKTATTATTAYYMTTATTATTATTATTATTATTACATTTATTATTTTAATCTATTTATTATTATTATTATTATTATTATTATTATTAATATTATTATTATTACATTTACAGTATTTTACCCTATTATTACTACATGTATTATTTTACTCTATTATTACTGTTTTTATTGCATTTTCATTATTTCACTCTATTATTTTTATTAKATTTATTATTTTAATAATAAGTACATTTACATTGAAGAAGATTAGCATGATGGTTTAATAAGAGTTGGACAGTCTTATCTTAAATTAGAGTTTTATGTAAATATTCACAAACATTTAGCCTATTGATGCCTCAATTAATGTAATTTTATTGGTATCTATTTTTATTTTGAAATTGACCCATAGTGGATGCATTTCCCACCCTTGGCTTATACTTGAGTCAATACGTTTTCCCAGTTTTTTGTGATAAAATTAGATGCCTYGGCTTATATTCAGGTCGGCTTATACTCGAGTATATACAGTATGTATATTTAATCTGGAATGTTAAAGAGTCATGCAAGCCAAAATCATAGAAATGTTCCCTGCCTGGAACATGCAATATAATATAATATTTACTGAATGAGATTTGTTGGGCTCCTTTTGCAGACTTAAGACAAAATATTATATTCCTGTTAATTGTATTTATTTATTTATTTACTAAATTTATATACCGCCCCTCTCAGCCCACAGGCGACTCAAATGATTCCCCGTGACAAGCTTTCTAGGAGTAGAGAGCAAAGATTATGTCTCTAAAAAGACAACTCTTGCTCTCAGAAGAGGAGGATGTACACAGGATTTCTTTATTTTCTTCAGCACACTTGAATTTCCCTGGAGGGCAATGAGAACAGCTTACCTCTTTATCTTGCTGATGGCCAATTATTGAAGTGTTGAAGTTTGCCCAACTGGGAATTTTTTTCAGATACGCCAAAACCAAAGCTGTGTGTTTTCCCTGTTTCCCTCATCCGACTGCTATAATCTCCCTTTCCAGTGAAGAAAAAAGTAAATGCTTTGTGGAGTGATGATTATTTTATAGGCAGTGCTTCTTTACCTCACCTCTAGCTCCCCCAAAATAATTGTTATACTTGAGCTACACAACCGTGGTGGCGCAATGAGTTAAACACTTGTGCCGGCTGAACTGCTGACCTGAAGACCTGAAAGTCGGCAGTTCAAATCCATGAGACAGGGTGAGCTCCAGTCGGTCAGCTCCAGCTTCTCATGTGGGGACATGAGAGAAGCCTCCCAAAGGATGGTCAGCTCCAGCTTCTCATGTGGGGTCATGAGAGAAGCCTCCCAAAGTATGGTAACACATCCGGGCATCCCCTGCACAATGTCTTTGCAGACTGCCGATTCTTTCACACCAGAAGCGACTTTCAGTGTATTCTCAATTTGCTTCTGACATAAAAAAAGCTACACTTCTTATTTCTAAGCCACTTGTAGCTTAATTGGTAGTGCTTTGGTTGTATTTGCTATTACCGCTGTAACTGCTGACTGCTTGATTGTTTTATACTGTTTTATATTGTTTTGTACTGTTTTATACTGTTATTTTTATACTACTGTTAAATTGTATATTTATGTTTTTCTGATGTGGGCGCCATGGGGTGCTGATTTGTTAGCAGTCCTGGGTCCCTCTAAATAAATAAATAAATACTGGAAATATATAATTATATTTATCATTAGTGACAAATCACTTTAAGAACTGCACCACATTCCACAATCCCTTAAAAAAATCCAAGTGTTAGTTTGTAAGTGCCTCTATGATTGAGCCACCTGTTCACACCAGCATGACCATCACCCTTCCTCCAACAATTAACTTTCTTTTCCCCGCTGTTTTGTGTGTTGCTTGCTTGTTTTAGATGGTGAACATGCTTTTGGTGAAAGGGGCAAACATCAATGCCTTCGACAAAAAAGACCGAAGAGCTTTGCACTGGGCAGCATATATGGGTGAGAGTTTCCTTCTTTTTTTCCTTCCCTCTCAAGGGCAGAATGCTCACAACATGGTTTGCAGTCTAGGGTAGGCATTCTTCTACGTTCATATAGGAAAACATATGTTTACAACTACAAACTGTTGAAGTTTCCAAAAATGAAGTAAACCTGGGTAATCCAATTCAGTGTATTTTTCTTATTTGTTTGTTTTTTATTTTTATTAATAATTTTATTACATTTCCACTCCATTTCATTATAAAATATAATCTGTAATTCATATATTTATTTCTTCTCATTTCCCCCATTGTGATCCCCATTGTGTTCACCATCTCTGGAATCCTTTCTTTGTAGTCCCACCAAAACTTCATTTCTTCTGGTGAGGGTTGCTTCCCATCTTCTTTTCTCAGTGTTTCTTCCAATAATTCTTTTCCATATGCTTTCAAAATCATTATTTTTCTTTAGGCCTTCTTTTACCTTAAAATGAAATGTTCATTTATTTATTTATTGCATTTATATACCGCTTTTCTTACCCCTGGGGTGGGGGGACGGGGACGGGACTCAAAGCGGTTCATATCAAATCAATGGCAAATATTCAAAGCCTCATATATAATAAAAACAATACATCACACATCTAAAGTAATAACATATAACTATAAATTACACCATTAAAGCTATAAAACATCAAACATGAACATGAAAACATGTTGACATTACACCAATCCTGAAGTTGTCATCCATCTGCTACGCTATTATAGTCACTCACCGAATGCTTGTTTGCATAACCAAGTTTTTAGATATTTTCTAAACACCAGGAGGGAGCCACTCTAATCTCACTGGGGAGGGAGTTCCACAGCTGAGGGGCCACCACTGAGAAGGCCCTGTCTGTCATGCCCAGCAATTGTACCTGTGACGGTGGCGGGACTGAGAGCAGGATCTCCTCAGCTGATCTTAACACTCTAATCATTTATTGCTAATTTCCATATTTCCTTATACCATTCTTCTATCTTAATTTCTACCCCTCCTTTCCAATTTTTAGCCTTGCTGCCGTTAACAACATCGTTACCAAATTATTTTCATTTTCTTTCCAGTAATCTGAATTATATAAAGATAACAATATGGTCACTGGATTTCTGTTAATTTTTTTCTTCATAATGCTTTCTATCTCTATTATAACTTTTCCCCAGAACCTCTGTACATATTTACTTTGCCACCACATGTGAATATACATTCCGATTTTTGGCAACCTCTCCCAACACTTTTTCAAACATCTCTTATCCATATTATGTATTTTTATCAGGGTCAAGTACCAATTCCATATCATCTTGTATTTTCTTTCATTCTGATTCATAAATTCTTGAGATGTCTTGCTCTCCATGATCTTTCCTAATTTATTTCTCATTTTTTGTTCATGAGTTTCATCAGTTTAATGCATGTAAAGAAGAGTCAGGGCATGCTCCAGATTTTATATTACGGCCTCATCAGACAGGCAGAATTGCCCGTCATATGATGCTCTTTCTTCACTTGTGACACGAAGCCCGCCGGCTCTCATTCCACAACATCGATGACACAAGTGAAGAAGAAGCACCGTACGTTGCCGTGGCACCAACATGGGAGGCTTCCCATGCAATTGGGTAAAGGGGAAGCTGAGTGGGCCCCATTGGATTTGCCACAATGCATGGCAAACCCCACCATTAATGTGATGAGCTCCTTAAACTCCAGAGCAACCCTGCAGGTTCAGCATAGTGTGGATTGCGGGATCGGGTATGATTCAAACATTTCCACTGTCCACATGGGCCACCACTGCCATCCTCTTTATCAGTGTAAAGGAAAGAGAATGGATTGACTCCATCTGTATAAATAAAAATGTAATATTCCTTTGTGGGATTAACATAACTCAAAAACAACTGGGTGAATTAATACCAAATTTGGACACAATACATGCATAAGGCCAATGAGTGACCATCACTCATAAAAACACTGAAAAACACAGCAGAAAAGATTTAAAAAGCCAAAACAAATTGCATTACAATGCATGCGCAAAACCACATATATAAACATATACACAAATATATACACATTTATTTATTTATTTACAGAATTTATATTCCGCCCTTCTGCACGGCAGATTACAATGTTCATATACTTGGCAAACATTCCGTGCCATTGACACACAACATATATAGATGGACACACAGAGGCTATGTAACATTCCAGCTGTCATTAGGGTATTCTGGCCACTAAGGGAGCTGTCGCTTCACTGTCCATTTGTGACACTGATGAAGTACTTCCTCATTCTTTGTATGCTTGCTGGAGATTTTTATGGTGACGTAAATTAGTTACATTAGCCTCCCCACATTCGCGGTACCTAAATTTCTTACTTGACAGATGCAACTGTCTTTTGGACTGCAAAGCTACACAAATTGGTCGGAAGCTCACTCCAATCTGGGTTCAAATTCATGACCTTTCAGTCAGTAGTGATCTTAATGCAGCTGACTCCCAGCCAGCTGCACCACAGTCCCAGTGCACAAATATATAAACAACACACATCTACACACACACACATATATACACACACACATATACATACACACATATACACACACAAAACACATATACACAGCCACAGCAACGCATGGCAGGGGACAGCGAGTATTGCCACTACTGCTATTCCCAGACTCTTGTAGAGCATTGTGAGATCTTCTAAGCATTGTAGTGACATCAACAGAAGTGCATGCACAACTGGGAAGAAGGAAGCAAATTGTCCTGGTTATGCAGGTACCACTGTTTGTATCAGTACAAGCATTGCAATAACTAAGAGCTCTCCCAGAGCTCTGCAGTCATCTGGAAGTGGTGTGACTTGGATGGTAAAGTGATGGTCAGCTGGGCTAATGTGGTTTGGGTCTGTCTGGACTGTTTGTGGATTGGGATGGTCTGTGTAATCACCTCTAGTGACAGTGTAGAGCATTTCTTCTCTGGACTGGACTTGGACTAATGGACCAGTGTAGATTAGCCTGAAGAGCTGATGCTCAAGTTCCCACCCACTTCTTTTCCTTTTGGTATTATGTCTTTGCGACTGCAATCCTTGGTTTCTTTTACATTCTAAGCCTGAAAGGAATTGATTTTTGATTAAAAAGTGGAGCAAAAATCATCCAGACAACCCCCTGCCCCCATTATTTCTAGGGCAGAGCTTTCCAGACGTTTCATGTTGGTGACACACTTTTTAGACATGCATAATTTTGAGAGGCAGTAATTCAATTTTAATAGCAAACTGGAAGTTCAAACAACATCTTATGAGATACACACACACACAACTTGTAATAACAACAAAATGTATGGGGTCACGATGTATCTCATGAAAATCCTTCTCTCTCTCACACACACACACAACTTACTGCTTATTTCACATAGACTCAGACTCAGAGGTTTCTTGTTGTGTTCATGCACCACACCTACACACTGCAGCCATGACATACATTTTGGAAAGCTCTGCTCTAGGGCATTCCAGAGAAAAGTCACCCCATATTTTTGAAAATGCATAATAACAACAACAACAATTATTATTATTATTATTATTATTATTATTATTATCATTATCATTATCATTATCATCATCAAAGTATGGATTGTTTATATTGCAATCACTGGTGACAGCAGGATTGAAGAGAAACAACTGGAAAAGCTGACACGATATGAGGATTTACAAATCAAACTGCAAAAACTCTGGCACAAGCCAGTCAAGGTGGTCCCAGTGATGATCGGCACACTGGGTGCAGTGCCTAAAGACCTTGGCCTGCACTTAAACAAAATCAGCACTGACAAAAGTACCGTCTGCCAGCTGCAGAAGGCCACCTTACTGGGATCTGCACGCATTATTCGCCGATACATCACACAATCCTAGACACTTGGGAAGTGTCCGATGTGTGATCCACTACAACAGCCAGCAGAGTGTCTACTGTGGACTCATCTTGTTGTGTTTCAAATAATAATAATAATAATAATAATAATAATAATAATAATAATAATAATAATAATAATAAATCTTGCCTTTCTCTCTTTGATTGAAACACAAAATGGCATTCAATTATTCTGGCAGGATATTAGTGTGCTGAGCTGGGAACAAGGTCAGGGGACGGTTGAACATATACAGATCTGATTCATATCTTTGAAAAGCCTTTTAAAAAATGCTGCTAATTTTAGAATAGTGGTAGACTTGGATGCTGATCAGCTTTTCGCTGCAATTAATAGTAGCATAGTTCTCAAATGAAATCAAAACAAAATTTGCACTTGTGTACTGTGAAACAGAACGAAAGTATCACCAATTCACAGTCCTTTCATATATTTACTTTCCATTTAAGGCAATATGACACCAACTTTATAGTTATTACCTGGATTATTTTGCTGTTTCTCTAGAAATATTTAGTAAAAGAGAAGGTGTTTTGATCAAGGCTTCATGTTTAGAAATCTTTTCGTAAATAGATTTTTGCGTCATGGAAAAAGAAATGGCGAATTAGTGAGATATCTGTGTTCTGTGGTTACATGAGGAGAGACTGAAATTGAAACACAGTTTATTATAACCAGCTGTGTATGTTTTCGAATTTGAATTGCCTTAAAAAAATCAAACAAACCATAGCCAAAAGTAGAATTCAGCGTAATACTACTTATATTACTTTTTTCAAAAATATTCCTAGAAAGACCTGCTTTAATGCTAGATTTGAGTAATTCTTTCCTGTGTGCTTTGCTCCTCTTTTTAAAACCACTTCAGTATTTAGTCATCTCTTAATTCTATTTCAAATTCCTTTAGGCCAGTGCTACATTCCTTCAGGTTTAATCTCCCACTGCAGTATTTCTCTTTTACTTTCATGTTACATTTACGTGCCTTCAAGTTACCTGTCAACTTATGTTGACCTTATTAATTAAATAGGGTTTTCTTGGGCAAGGAACATTGTGGGGTGGATGTCCTCTGAAATAGAGCCTACAACACTGATGATGATGATGATGATGATGATGATGATGATGATGGTGATAATAATGAATTTATTACCCGCCTGTGGATCAAAGTGGGATACAACATCATAAAAACATTATTAAAAGATATACAGCAAAATACATAGAGTTAAAATACAAGTTGGAATCCATTGATAAAGTGCCGATTAAAATTCACAACTTAAATTTTATATTGTACACCTTACTTAGGTAATCCCTCATTGTCTGAGTATGATGGCCTTGCAAGAGTTGTGTCTTGGCTGTGGATACGTAGGTGTCTGTAGAGCCCTATTCTTGGCCTACATGTTCTCCCACAGTGAGGACATTGGTTTCTAGGTGGAAGGCGGTCCCAGTCAGGGTTGGATTGATGCGCCTTCCTCTTGACATGTTTCTCCCTTTCACTCTTCATTTGTGCACCTTCAAATTCCACAGCATTGCTGGTCTCAGCTGACCTCCAGCTAGAGCACTCAAGGGCCAGGTCTTTCAATTCTTGGTGTCTATGCCACCGTTTTTAAGGTTGGCTTTGAGCCCATCTTTAAATCTCTTTTCCTGTCTACCAACATTCCATTTTCCATTCTTGAGTTCGGAGTAGAGCAACTGCTTTGGGAGACGGTGATTGAGCATTTGGACAACGTGGTCAGTCCAGTGGAGTTGATGGTGTAGGAGAATCGCTTCAGTGCTGGTGGGCTTTGCTTCTTCCAGCACGCTGACATTGTCCATCTGTTTTCCCAAGGGATTTGCAGGATATTTCAGAGGCAATGTTGAGGGAATTGTTACAGGAGTTGAGTGTGATGTCTGTAGACAGTCCACGTTTCACAGGCATATAACAGGGTTGGGAGGACAATAGCTTTATAAACAAGCACCTTGGTATCCATACAGATGTCCTGATCCTCAAACACTCTCATTATACACCTACAAAATATGTGAAGGGAGTAAACCATTTGCCTGTGACAAGGTGATGGTGTTGAGGATAGTTTAGCATCCAATTCTCTAACCGTGCTTTTGCCTACCAACATTTGTCCGAGAGACAATTATATCACTCTATCCACCTTTTTATAATACGTATACATTCATTTCATTTTTGGTTCCTCATAAACAGGAGGTGGAAGTTGCATAATTTCATACCATTTGGCGACAGCTAGTGGATAGCCAAGATGAATGCCCAGTGTGCACTAGACCAGAGCTTTAACCTTTTCCACTCATAACTCCTTTCCACCTGAAAAATGTTTACATGCTTCTCAGTATATAGGTATATAAAATAGATATAAAAACACAAACATTTATTGATCAAAATAAGCGTTTTCAAGGCTTGCTAGACAAGCCTTTTTATGAAGTACAGCTGAAGCATTTTCTGCAGAGTCCACTGTAAACACTGCATGTTGTTGCTAACAGATTCATGTAAATGTCTAAAGCAGCCACTCAATGGCCTTCAGGAAGCTTTTACTGTTGCCAATTTTTCCGCATCATTGAGCTAAGGGATCCCTTTTGGGGTTTGAACCCCTGGTTATGAAGCAGCGCACTAGACAACATAACCTTTGTTACTTTTAAAACCATTTGTCTGAAACTTCTCTGCAAAAGTGTGAACCATTTTGAAGTGTAAGAAGACAAGCTGGTGAGAAGGCACTTGTTTAAGAAAAATATCACCACAGGAATATTTAATTAACGCTCTCCTTTTTTTCTTCTCTTCTTTTCTAAGGCCACTTGGACGTTGTTTCCTTGCTGATCAGCCATGGCGCTGAAGTGACATGTAAGGATAAAAAGGGTTACACTCCTCTTCATGCTGCGGCATCCAATGGGCAGATCAATGTAGTGAAACACCTCCTCAATCTTGGCGTGGAGGTAAGAAGCAATTAATATTATCTTTAATAGCCCAGTGAGAACTGAATGCTGTAATTTAATAGGTATAATTCCTCACTACTGGGACTTTCATTCCGCTATGAAATTAAATTTTCAGTGCCTTCTAAAATTTATTCTCTCATTGACAAGGTTTATGAAGAGAACCCATTTTTTGTCGTATGGATTGTGGATTTGCTCGTCCTTCTTGGTCATGACACTAATATACCATAACTGTTGAGACTGACAGGTTTAGGCGTGATTATTTTGACATCCTTTTCCCCATCATGCTTCAAATAACCATGAGAATATAAAATTTCATGCTGTTAAAACCTTGATATAGACTGGTTGTATTTTTTGAAAGTGAGGATGAATGGTAGGCAGACATTTTTTATATTGTGTAAGCAGTTTTTCCTAACCTAGTGCCCTCCAGATGTGTTTCACTACAAGTTACCCTTCATCGGGCAGCACTTCATCATTTTTATAGGTGGCTCAATGGATACCCATTTCAGCTATGCACTAAAAATCTTTTAACATAGACTTTGGAGGCAAGATGAAGAAACCTCTGGTTTCCAAATGTAAACAAAATAAAGTCAAATGATTATCTGATGATTTTGACATTTTATTGAAAAAGAACTAAACGTGATCCAATTTGAGGTCATACAAGAGGTCATACAAGTGTGGAAAGGTCTTGAAAGGTCTTACAATTGGAAACTTCAGTTAAAAAGCTGGTACCCAGCATAAACATTGTTATAAGTGAAATGGTAATAGACAATTTTAAGGAAATGCCATTTACATTTACCGTATATAACAGAGTAGCTGACCAGAATATAAGCCGAGGCACCTAATTTTACCACAAAAAACCGCCTGGAAAAACATATTGACTCAAGTATAAGCCGAAGTTGGGAAATGCAGCATCTACTGGTGAATTTCAAAATAAAAATAGATACCAATAAAATTACATTAATTGAGGCATCAGTAGGTTTTGAATATTGACATAAAGTTGTAATTTAAAATAAAGATGTCCAACTCTGATTAAACCTTTACATCTTCTTCAATGTAAAGGTGCTTATGTATCCTTCCATTAATAATAAAGAGAGTAAAATAATAACTGTAATAAAAAATAATAATAGAGTAAAATAATGGAAATATAATAACAGTAACAATAGCGTAAAATAATAAATGTAATAACAGAATAAAGTAATAAATGTAAAAATAGTAATAAATAGAATAAAATAAAAATGTAAGAAAAATAATAAATAGAGTAAAATAATAAATGTAATAATAATAAATAGAGAACAACAACAAAACAACAACAACAGAGTAAAATAGTAAATAACTTTGACTTCAGTATAAACTGAGAGGGGGCTTTTTTAGCCTAAAAAAGGACTGAAAAACTCAGTTTATACTCGAGTATATGCAATAATCTCTATGGCAATACAAACGACAGAAATTTGAACCCTCCAAAGAATTACATGAATTTCTGAAAGAATGCATTCAAAGAATGCATAATCAAAGATACTTACAAGAAAGCTCAGTTCTGATTGAAGTATCGTTCACTTCTTGTTTGGGAAGTTTTTCTGTTGTCATTCTGTTCTTCATTGTGGAAAAGCAATAAAAGGCAACTCAAAATTAGAAGTATAAGCAGCACAAATAATGTCCTTTTTGGGTATTCCATAGTTTCATTTATAAGTAAATGCATAAATATGAATGTACACATCCCTAAAGGGAAATATCTGTGTTGCCCGGCAATGCTAGATGCATTTGAATAATGCAATGCTAGATGCATCTGAATAATGGTTTTATGTCAAGCCACTTGATAAATGGGATATTAATATATTATTATTATTATTATTATTATTATTATTATTATTATTATTATTATTATTATTATTTGAAACACAACAAGATGAGTCCACAGCAGACACTCTGCTGGCTGTTGTATTGGATCACACGTCGGACACTTCCCAAGTGTCTAGGACTGTGGGATGTATCGGCGAATAATGTGTGCAGATCATTATTATTATTTTGGGATGAACTACCTGTTTAGACCATTCATGATCTACTATGTATGCTGAAGTTTTATTTAATGTTTCTGTTATTCACAAAAGCTGCTTCCAGGCAAGACTTTAATTGTGCCATAGACTCTTATAGGAGGTCCAGACAGTAGTGACTTCTACTGGTAATATTCCCTCTATTTATTCTGTGTGCCCCCCCCCCCCAAAAAAAAAAAACTAATGTGGAAAATATGGAAGAATTGCACAATGCTTTTTTCATTGATAGCTGTAGAAGCTTTTGTTGTTTTTCATCAGATTTTTTCTTTCTCTCTCCCTCAAAGAGACACTATGTGGGTGTGCCTTCAAATTCCCTGACAATTTATGGTGACTCTAGTGTTTACTTAAGCAAAGAATCCTCAGAGGTAGATTTCCTAATTCTTTCTTCTGAAATATACCCTACAGCACCTGGGATTTTTTGATCTCCCCAAAGTACTAATGGGGACTGACCCTACTTAGTTTCCATGATCAGATGGAATATGGTACCTTGCTGTTTATTGCGGTATGTTTTTGTCATGTCTGCATTCATACAGTAGCAAGCACCATCGTGCAATTCTCCAGCTGTGTCAACATGCAGTCAGTACTGGGTTTGACAAGACTAATGAACCGGTGTCTGTAATTTCATTAAATGGTCTTGTTTCATTGCAGATTGATGAAATGAACGTCTATGGAAATACTGCACTTCATATCGCTTGTTATAATGGGCAGGATTCCGTGGCTAATGAGCTAATTGACTATGGCGCTAACGTCAACCAACCTAATAACAGCGGATTCACTCCCCTGCATTTTGCCGCTGCCTCTACCCATGGAGCTCTTTGCCTTGAACTGCTAGTGAATAATGGGGCAGATGTTAACATTCAGGTAGCGCTATCAGTTTTATATTTATTTATTATTTATTTATTTCAAATATTTGTACTTCACCTTTCCCTACCCCCAAAGGGGGACTCAGGGTGACTTATACCACTCAGTTTGATTGCCTGAACATGATTTCTGCTTCTATTTAATATCCCTGCAAACTGCACGTAAATGGAAGCAAGGATAAACACAAGTGTAGGGGCTGTGCTTTGTATTTGAGTATGGGTCTTGGCTGAATTATTCCAAGGAAAGAAAAGTGCCTGAATGAATCACCTTGTTTCTCTTCCTGAAAATCCTTTGGAGTGGATCATGTTACACTACAACTAAGTAGTAATTGATTTAATGGAGCAGACGAGCTAGAGTTTCCATCTGTAGACAGTCAACCAGTCACTATACAATGAGGCAAAATGGTATCAGTTGGCTTGTTTTGATAACTGTCAAATGATGAAAACTAATGTCTACAATATAATGAAGTCAGGATTGAGAAAAGAGGCCAAGTGATGTGTATTGGTCTTTTCAGTCTATGAAGGTGGCCAGCTATTATCCAGAGTAGAGCAAACAGATAGCTTCTTCTTGGTATTGTGATTTATTTATTTATCATGTCAGAAGCGGATTGAGGGCACAGTTATAATGTATTTTACGAAAACACAGACAAGGTTAAAAACTTGGCATTATACTAGATTTCCTTTGACCAGAAACTGGCCACTTGGAGTGCCTCTGGTGTCGCTGTGAGAAGGTCCTCTGTTGTGCATGCAGCTCAGGTTACATTGTAGTAAGTAGTCTGTGGTTTGCTCTTCTCCACTCTCACATGTTGTAGAGATTGTGATAATATAGAACCAGCAAATAGTACCAGGTATTGTGGCATGTCTGACATTTTCTAGGAATGGGCTGGTACCTTCTCCTTGTATTGTGAACAGGATATGCATCAGACATTTTTCTTTGTAGTCATTGCAGCTACAGCCTGCTGTTAACTTACACCTCAGTTCCATTTAACAGGATGGATATGAGATTCATTGGAAAACTACAAAATTTGAGAAGTTGTCAACTGCTGTCAAGTTGACTTCGACTTGTTGTGCCCATATAAATGAGAGATCTCCAAGTCACAGAACATATATTCATCTTTTTTTATTTCTGGCTATTGTTTTGCACCCCTCTTGAAAACATTTTGCAAATTCATATTATTGAGAGGGAAGGAAAGGCTGTTTAAATTTCTTTAGATACACAATTGCTTCTGCCAAAAAATATATCATTCTATCTATAGTAATTATTTTATTATTACAAGTGTGGCCTTGACTTAAACATGAGCTTGACTGAGACGTGAGCAATACGGTTTTGCAGTACATTCTTTGCCCTTTTTAGCTAGTTTGAACAATTGGCTGCTTACAGGCATAACCTTCTCTTTTTTAAAAATCTTGTACTCTGCAATCTTATATAGGGCTAAAGATTTGAAGATTAAAATTATTCCTAATCCTGATACTTTTTCTATTCTTCTATACCTGGGGCCAGAGAGGAACATATGGTGTGTGTGTGAGAGAGAGAGCGCAAAATAGTCTTCTACATATGAGGACTTGAATTTCTTCTCCTACCTTCCCGAATTTTAGGGCAGTGTGATCTTGACACATATGTGTGCTAACTGTAGGGGATTAAGTACAAAAATTAAGCTTCTTCTGGCAGCAGAAGCTCTCTTTTGTTGGCAAACCCCTCATCTGATGCCTGACCTCAGAGATCTGTCGAAGCAGCAGTCATATACCTATTGGAAGGAATGAGGGGGAGAACTGTTAATTTATGAACAACCCGTAAAATTTAGGACAAAGCATCAGCTCTATATACACATCAAATGGCACTATAGACATGATCATTATGTTATTTTGCCTCTTCTGTTTGTGACAGAGTAAAGATGGGAAGAGTCCACTGCATATGACAGCTGTGCATGGGAGATTCACTCGGTCTCAAACCCTCATCCAGAATGGTAAGACGGTTCTTTCTAATACTCTACAATTTTAATGTATTCTCTTTGTCAGAGACTGGAAATTGTAATTGTGAGGGTGGTGTGGATTTGGCTGGATTACAGTCAGCCATGCACTGGACCATATCAGCAGATTTCATTTCCCCCCTTCATGTAAGCCAGGGATCAGCTAATTATATTCCCCCCTACATTCTGTTTTTGTTGCCCTTGGTCCTTCCAGATTGTACTTTTGAAAACAGAGGAAGGAATTTAGAAGCAACTTCGAGACTGTTTTTTCTTTAATATGAGCTGTTGTGGATTTCAGTTCTTCAGATTCACTGATGGAGTAACATATTAAAGTCACAAGTCCTGTATACATGCACAGATAAGTCTTAAGAATAGCAGTAAACAAAATTGACCCTGCATTGGATTATCCATGGGTCAGTGTCAGTATTGTACTTCAACTTTTTCCCATTATACCAGTGTAGTTATAAACCACTTTGCCACGATCCAATTCCGAGCACAATTCAAAGTGCTAGTTTTGACCTATAAAACCCTATACGGCTCCGGTCCAGCGTACCTGTCCGAACGTATCTCTTTCTACGTCCCACCTCGGAGCTTAAGATCTTCTGGGGAGGCCTTACTCTCAGCCCCGCCTGTCTCAAACACTTTTGGCAGGGACGAGGGATAGCGCCTTCTCAGTGGTGGCCCCCTGCCTGTGGAATTCACTCCCTGGGGAAATTAGGTCATCATCATCCCTCCTCACCTTTAGAAAGAACGTAAAAATGTGGATGTGGGACCAGGCCTTCGGGCAATTAGGTGGAAAGGACAATTGACAATATTGAGAATGGCTTGGAAATGGATTATGGATAAGCTTAATGGAGTACTCAATCATAGCATACGGCTAGATAATGGCCACCAGACTGGTAATGATTTGGTAGACAGTAAGTATATTGTTTCACTGTTTTTATGCTTTTAACTATTGTAATTATTGGTGTTTTGTATTTTATTGTGTGGCATCAAATTGTTGCCAGTTGGAAGCTGCCCTGAGTCCTCCCAGGGATTGAGAAGGGCAGAGTAAAAGTATTCGAAATAAATAAATAAATAAATAAATAACTTCCCTTCATTAGACCAGTGTAATTTTAAACACCTTCACCATGATCCCCTCTTAGCACCGTTTTTAAGAGTGAGGGGAAATTATGAAAACCAAGTAGTTTTTCAGTTGTGGGTTTTGGAGCACTATCAAGAAAGCCTTTATGATTTTGTGTATTTTTGCTGTAGCAATTCAGATAATGCACAGTTAATGATTTGCTTTTACACTTATGTTGTGCCTCTAAGATAGTTTGAATTGTGAATGATGGAAAGTTAATTGCATACACTCCTTTCTTGCCAATGCTGGTATTGTAAGTGGTCTGTCTTTGAGAACCCTGGTGGGTCAGAGGATGATAAGCAAATGCCTTAAAATACATGGACAACGAAACAAACCAGATTAATTGCAAATGATGTAAAATTTTTGGCACACTTAATTTTCAGGAGGAGAAATTGACAGTGTTGATAAGGATGGCAACACACCTCTTCATGTGGCTGCAAGATATGGACATGAGCTTTTGATTAACACCCTAATCACCAGTGGAGCTGATGCTACCAAGTAGGTTTCAAAAGAAATATTGTGCATAGGTGCAAATTATATGAATAATGTTATTGTTTTGATGTTTAAATGTTCAGTTGCTTCTGACTCTTTGTGACCTCATGGACCACCCCATGCCAGAGCTCCCTGCCAGTCGTCGTGTATGCATAATAGAAATGAGGACTGTTTAATAGTGTACTTTTTTGTCAGTACGCTATGTAACAAAATTTGAAAAAATTATGTTTCTGGTTTGAAAGTGTTACTTACTGTTTAATTGTGTGGTACTTACTTTGAAAGTAGTTATTATACTCCAGAAACTTTGTTTTTGTGGCTGGCACAAACTAGGTTGAATTGGTTGAGATATTCAATGAGATATTATTCATTGAAAAACTGTAGCAAAATGTGCTGCAGGATGTCACAGTATTAAACTGCAAAAACAAAGTTTTTGCAGTTTAATACACTTTACCCATGTTTTATGATAGAACTAATTAGAAAATGACATTTATAACCCAGGAACAAAAATCATGTTACATCGGATAATTGTCAAGGAATGTGTGAGCAAGTAAGTGTATTACATGAAGCATGGATTCTATGGCTGATATACTTAGTACCTGACTCCCTCTCGGGATATAGGGCAAATTATAAATACAGTTTATTATTATTATTATTATTATTATTATTAGTAGTAGTAGTAGTAGTAATAGTAGTAGTAGTAGTAGTAGTAGTAGTAGTGTATTGTGGAGCCCCCGGTGGCGCTGTAGATTAAACTCTTGTGCCGGCAGGACTGAAGACTGACAGGTCAGAGGTTCGAATCCGGGGAGAGCGTGGATGAGCTCCCTCTGTCAGCTCCAGCTCCCCATGCAGGGACATGAGGGAAGCTTCCCACAAGGATGATAAAACATCAAAAACATCCGGACGTCCCCTGGGCAATGTCCTTGCAGACAGCCAATTCCCTCACACCAGAAGTGACTTGAAGTTTCTCAAGTCGCTCCTGACACACACACAAAAATAAATCATTATATTAGTTTTGGTTAAAGGCACTTAACTCATGTCAATACCAAATAAGTTGGAAGGGACAACTGCTATAAAACAAAAACAAAAAGAACCATCTAAAACCAAAATTATCTGGAAATTTACTTTCAGTTCTTAAAAAGAAGTAATTTTTTTAAAATGTTGATCTGCATAGAGAGGGCTCGCAGATTATTTAAAAAGCAGATTGTTGCACTGAGAGCATTGCTTCACTCACTTTTGGAGTAGGGGGAAGATGTTCAGAGGATTTTGGTGTTGTGGGGGACTACAAAATGTATCTTTGGAAAAACTCATACTATCCCAGACCCCACTTTGCCAACCCCGGTTTGCAGAGTTAATGGTATGACAAAACAATACAAGCTGAAATGTCTTCTCCCCAGTGGGTGAGACTAAAATGTTGTATTTCATTTTTCCCCAATTGTACACAGTACATGTATTTATACCTTAGCTGCAACCTAAGAACTTCCTTCTGTTTTACCTCCTAGAGAAAAATTAGAAATAATGTCTTTAAATACTGGCTATGTATACAATTAGAGCAGTGGTTCTCAACCTGTAGGTCCCCAGATGTTTTGGCCTTCAACTCCCAGAAATCCTAACAGCTGGAAAACTGGCTGGGATTTCTGGGAGTTGTAAGCCAAAACACCTGGGGACCCATAGGTTGAGAACCATTGAATACAACCCATTTGAAAAATTCAACTTTTTTTGCTTGCTTCTCCATAAGTTTCAATCTATTCATTTTCTCAGTTCTTTAGGGAAAGGGAGGAAAAAAAGGTCCAGCAATCTTGAGCTATCCACGCCAAATTTCCATTACACGCTTCAGTGACCTGCACATTGATCAAATAAAACACCTCTGCCAGTGGCTGAAATGCCCAGTGGAGTGAGAAGACCGTAGATATCTATAATAAAAGGAAATTACCTGCCTGTGACCTGGAATGAAAATCCTGAGTTGCCATTTCTCAGGATCATATTTTGATCTTCCAGTAGCAGATTTATTTACTTATTTGTGGTGGAATTGGCAGGAAGTAAAACGAAAAGACCATTAATTGAGAAAAAAATATAGATGTAGAGGGATGATGGAATAAATAGATGAAATCTGGGTCAGCAGTCGGACTCTATATGGCAGAAGAGACAGCACATTGTTCAAGAGGGATCGTTTGAAGGCTATAGATGAGAGATGGGCAACTGTGTAAGATCTGAAGGGCCACATCAGACCTCCAAGAAAACTTGGTGGGCTGTACTTACTCTTATAAAAAAGGTTATTTTTTGCCCCAAACACCATCTATGGGACATGTTTCCTGACCTTTCTGAGTCCTTACATGGCATTTTGGAATATTTCAATGGGGAAAAATTATAAAAACATCCATAGTAATCCATTTTGACTTTTACAGGGTCTTGAGGGGCTCAAAACACCTGGAAATGCCATTTGCACTTTGTAGAGATCATTTTTGCCATTTGGGAGCAAAACAAAATTCTTTTGACTCCTGGAGGGGGCACAAAAATGGCAGTTTCACATTATCCACTCCTGGAGATTGCAATTATATGATACATTATTTGTAAGAGGCAGAAATTGTATAAGTCAGCATACAATTGAGCTAGGTGGACATTTAGAGTTCAGTTTAATTCAGTGGTTTTCAACCTGGGGTCCCCAGATGTTTTTGGCCTACAACTCCCAGAAATCCCAGCCAGTTTACCAGCTGTTAGGATTTCTGGGAGTTGAAAGCCAAAAACATCTAGGGACTCCAGGTTGAGAACCACTGATAAATGGTTTTAGTAGTTTTCATGTTCATGTGTTTTTGTATTAAGGAGATACCCAAGAGGTTGATATGACAATGTTCTTGTTTGAAAGGAAACAAGTAAATGGATAAGTGGATTGTTCACTGCAAGCTGTAGCATATTGTCACTAGCGCAAATATCATTGGAGGCTTGTTACTCTGAAATAAACATAGATTTCTCTGAGATAATAACATACAAAGCACCTGTCTATATTTGAGCTGCTCCTGTATGCATAAAAATTGAGGAGATCCACCCAGTTTGTTTTGTTACCAGTTCTTTTGCTTTCCCCCCCCAGATGTGGCGTCCACCGTATGTTCCCTTTGCACTTGGCAGCACTAAATGCTCATGCTGACTGCTGTAGGAAGTTACTGTCGACAGGTAAGTCAGTCCAGAGAGACTGCAATGGCAAGCTAAGTTGTGAATGAATTGCCAACTGATCCTCCTGATGCTCTGTGTTGTGTGTTTGTGTCCTTAAACGCCAGAAGCCTCCTGTTCTGTTTCATATATGTGACACTGCTGCATGTGTGCTTATTTCCGCAAATACATCTCCACTTGCATGCACATTAAATCCTATCATCTGGAGTGCTTCTGCTTGAAACATACTGAATGCTTTTAAAAAAAATGTTTACCTGTGTCTAGAGGAAATGATGCTTAGATCTTAAATTTCTGCAAGCTGAACATTAATTATAGGTCGCTCCTTCTGGTGGAAAGGGAGGTGGTGGTTTTGCCCTCTGGCTTAGAATTCTGTTTACAGAACCTTCCTGTTCACCAAAGTTGCCCAAGGTCCAATCCTTAAGCAGCATTTCTCTCCCTATTTGTGGTTGTAGTATGGCTTTGCGTTGTTCATGATGGTGCAGCCACACTGATTAAAGATGTCAGAAAGTCCCCAGATTTGTTCTTTCTAATTTCAGTGGAGAATCAGACACATTTTGTTTGTCCCAGAATATTTTCTGCCACTTCCTAATACAACCTGAGATTTTTTATACTAGTTCCCCAGTTTATCTTAGGCCCTTTTCACACTGCCCTCGTATCTCAGGATCTGATCCCAGATTATCTGCTTATCCCAGATTATCTGGAAGTGGAGATTCATATAATCCAATTTAAAGCAGATAATCTGGGATCAGATCCCAGGAAGTGTAGAAGGGGACTTATCCAGTGTAAAGAACAAGAATAACATCTGCCACTTTTCAATTGGTCTGAATGTGCCCTCATTGATGGTGACCTTTAAGGAAATCGATTCAGAGGGAGGTTGGTGTTGTGATCTTCTCAGGCTGAAAGAGTGTGATGTGCCCGGGATCATCCAGTGGATTCTCATGCCTGAGTGGGGATTTGAACCTCTAGAACAGGGGTCCTCAAACTAAGACCCGGGGGCCAGATACGGCCCTCCAAGGTTATTTACCCGGCCCTCACTCAAGCTAAGTCTGAAACGACTTGAAAGCACACAACAATAATTCTATCTCATCAGCCAAAAGCAGGCCCACACTTCCACTGAAATACTGATGTTTATATTGTTAAAATTGTTCTTGATTTTAATTATTGTATTGTTTTTGAGTGTCTTTTTTTGCACTACAAATAAGATATGTGCAGTGTGCATAGGAATTCATTCACGATTTTTTCAAATTATAATCTGGCCCTTAAACAGTTAGAGAACCGTGACCCAGTCCTCTGTTTAAAAAGTTTGAGGACCCCTGCTCTAGAACCTTGAACCTTGGTTTCCCAGAATACTAGTCCAGTGCTGAAACCACTACACCACACTGGCTCTCTTCTTCCCACTTCCTTAAAATTCTGTCTAAGCATCATTCTTCTGTCTGCTTATTTGGGGTGATCTTTTGCTGGCCTCTATTGCATGTACAAAAATATGAACCAGAAATACTGAGAATGCTGGTTTGTTGTTGTTGCGTCCGTATGCCTGATCCGCCCATCATGGCTCCTTCTGCAAATGGAATGGCTATAGGTACCCATAAACATGCCAGCCATAGAAAGCCCAGTGTTTTCCTCACCTACCTTTACCACCTTTTAAAAGAATGGAGTAGTTGTCACTTTTTGTGCCCTCAATTGAGTAAGAAATAATATTTATGTATAAATAATGGAATACCAAACATACTTGAATATGGAGGTCATGGATTCAACCAATTTTCTTGGCCTTGTATATAAGCACTGTTAAATCAAACAAATTGGAGAGAGAAGGACATTGGTTTGGGACTTCATTTGCAGTTTTCATAATCCGCATACATGCAAAAAAAAAAAAAACCAGTTATGGAGCTAGTGGTTAGCTTTTTAAAAATCCCATTAATATTTCAGGCTAAAATGCAACCTGCCTACTATGTTCTTGAGAAAAATCCCTCCATCAGCACAGTTGCCATAAATGTCTGCTCCCCAGAACTCATTCTCTATATAACACTATGTAACATGATTTTTGTTCCTGGTTTATAAATGCCATTTCCTAATTGGTTCTGTCATAAAAACATGGACTATTTTAATTCAACTGCAAAAACTTTGTTTTGGCGGGACACTCTGCAGCACAGTTTGCTCTAGTTTTTCAATGGATATCTGATTGAGTCTCAACCCATTCAGCATAGTTTGTGGCAGCTACAACAACAATGTTTCTGGGGTATAGCCTCTACTTTCAAAGTAAGTACCACACAATTAAATAGGAAATAACACTTTCAAACCAGGAACATTTTTTTCAATTTTTGTTACATAGTGTTATCCTGACCCACGAGGCAACAACCACTCCTCATTTATGGCAGTAAAATGCAATAAGAGCAAATTGAGAATGCCAACCATTTGAATCCCTTCCATGGAACCCAAAATCTTTTGTAAGAAGTGACAGACTCACTCCTCACAGTGGCAGGGATGTCCCTAACATTTGGGCAGAAACATGTCATTTCTATCACAGCTTGAGCTCCTGGCAAGAAATATTCAGCATGTCTAAAAATTCCCCCTGTAAGAAAAGATAGGTTAAAAAAAGAAATAGTTGTGTTGTTGTAGGTTTTTCGGACTATATGGCCATGTTCTAGAAGCGTTCTTTCCTGATGTTTCATCTGCATCTATGGCAAGCATCCTCACAACCTCTGAGGATGCTTGCCATAGATGCAGGTGAAACGTCAGGAGAGAATGCTTCTAGAACTTGGCCATATAGCTCGAAAAACCTACAACAACCCAGTGATTCCAGCCATGAATGCTTGCCATAGATGCAGGTGAAATGTCAGGAGGGAATGCTTCTAGAACATGGCCATATAGCCCGAAAAACCTACAACAACCCAGTGATTCCAGCCATGAATGCTTGCCATAGATGCAGGCAAAATGTCAGGAGAGAATGCTTCTAGAACATGGCCATATAGCCCAAAAAACCTACAACAACTCAGTGATTCCAGCTATGAATGCTTGCCATAGATGCAGGCAAAATTTCAGGAGAGAATGCTTCTAGACCATGGCCATATAGCCCAAAAAACCTACAACAACCCAGTGATTCCAGCCATGAAAGCCTTTGACAATACAGAAATAGTTGTGTTTGTGTCAGGCACCAGCGGAATCAGAGAAGAACATTTCTGAGTTGCTGTGAGTTTTCCAGGCTGTATGGCCATGTTCCAGAAGCATTCTCTCCTGACATTTCACCCACATCTATGGCAGTCATCCTCAGTATTTGTGAGACCTCTCAACCTCTGAGGATGCTTTCCACAGATGCAGGTGAAACATCAGGAGAGAATGCTTCTGGGACATGGCCATACAGCCTGGAAAACTCATAGCAACCCAGTGATTCCAGCCATAAAAGCCTTCGACAACATACAGAAACATTTTCGCTCCTCCGAGGCTGTATTGCCAGTACATTCTTTGGTGTTTTTGAGGAAAGTCTCCCTTCCTCATCCCTGTGCAAAATCCAAAGTTAGTTTCCTGTATGAAGCCATCTCTGGGCCTCCCTTGTTTTCCTCGCAGAGCTTTCTGCCGCATGCCGGTCTGTCATTTTTCCCGATTGCAATCTCCCTCATAAATGCCTGCTGCATGATTTAAATACTTATACAGCACAGGGCTCCAATGTGAAAATAGATCCCTTTTGCCTTCTTTACGGGCCGCCTTTATTTGGCTGCCAAGCTTGAGCAGGCACCGTCCGTCCCCATGGCAACCTCTTTGCTGACTTACCGTTGTGTCTGCGTTCTGGTTTTTCTCTCTTTCTCTATCTCTTTGGTTGTTTTTTTTCTGACTAACTGATTTTTCTGTCTCTGCAATGTTTCTTGCGGTTTAACTAGGACAAAAGTATAGCATAGTGTCCTTGTTTAGTAATGAGCACGTGCTGTCTGCAGGCTTTGAAATAGACACCCCAGATAAATTTGGAAGGACGTGCCTCCACGCTGCGGCTGCGGGCGGGTGAGTAGTTTTGGAATTATAATGGCAGTCTTTACATGTAATTTTAGTGCTGCGGTTTCCCCGCAAGAGAATGTGTTCCAAATAAGGAGTGGCAGAATGACATAAAGGCTTTCTCGACAGGGGCTGCATTCATTCCGGGACACAGAAAACCCATGCAGTGTCTCAGGAAAAATAGTTCGCTCTATCGGACACATTGTGCTTGTTTTCTTGGTCGAGCAATTAAGGCTGTTCAGCTGCTTCATACCATGTTTTCCTCACCCAGCTGAGCCTTCTTCCCTATTTTGGTCATAGCACAAAGGCTAGATCTACACTGCCATATAATCCAGATTATCAAAACAGATAATCTGGATTTTCTATGTCAGTGTTACATTCCAGGACAGGAATAACCCTCTGATTTTAAAACACCACACCTTGAATAGGAAAACAATCCTTTTATTGAAGATAAGTAAAAACAGCAAAATAAAAAAACACTACAAAGGAATAGGTAAATCCAATTAGGTAAAAAGATAAGCAGGAACAAATTAGTCCAAGGTAGAGTTCAGCCATGCCCAAAAACAAAATCCACAACTCTCTATGTTCCTGATGTACCTAGATCTACATTGCCATATAATCCAAATTATCAAAACAGATAATCTGGATTTTCTATGGTAGTGTTGCACTCCAGGACAGGAATAACCCTCTGACTTTAAAACACCACACGTTGAATAGAAAAACAATCCTTTTATTGAAGGTAAATAAAAACAGCAAAGTAAAAAAACACTTTAAAGGAATAGGTAAAATCAATAAGGTAAAAAAGATAAGCAGGAACAAATTAGTCCAAGGTAGAGTTCAGCAATGCCCAAAAACCTCTCCTTTTTTAATAGAAAATGTGTTCATTCCCCTTGAATCAAAAACAGCCAATAAAATAAGACATAACAGTTTATTGTTCCAGAATTTATGCCTATCAATTTATGCCTATTTAAGCACAAGTAGAGTTGGAGCTGGCTCTTAAAGGATTTTGGTGCTGCTCCAACAACAACCAAGAGGCAGGATGAATGAAAGAATGCAATTTTTTTTAAAAAAAACCCCACTAGATTTAGTTAATTTAAAAAATTCCATAACACAGGCGTTCTTCAGCACACAAAAAGATTACTTCCAATTAATAGGAAGTGGTGATGTTTTTGTCTTGCACCCCATTCTTTTATTGCAGTGTTGTTTGTGTGGGAAGAATGTCTTAATGCAGGGGTCCTCAAACTAAGGCCCGAGGGCTGGATACTGCCCTCCAAGGTCATTTGCCCGGCCCTCGCTCAGGGTCAACCTAAGTCTGAAATGACTTGAAAGCACACAACAACAACAATCCTATCTCATCAGCCAAAGCAGGCCCACACTTCCCTTTGAAATACTAATAAGTTTATATTGGTTAAAATTGTTCTTAATTTTAATTATTGTATTGTTTTTAAGTGGGGTTTTTTTTGTACTACAAATAATATACGTGCAGTGTGCATAGGAATTCATTCATGCTTTTTCAAATTATAACCTGACCCTCCAGCAGTTTGAGGGACTGTGACCTGGCCCTCTGTTTGAGGTCCCCTGTTTTAATGCTTATGAAGGGATTGAGTGACATGGGATCCTTGCTTCTGATTAAACAGACAGGATTATGTATGTCCAAAGTAAGAAGAATATGACAAAAGGATGGTTTTTTTAAAGAAATGCTCAGGAGCAACCTTAGTTTCCTGTTTTGCCTGAAAGCAGTTGTACATTGAAACAGATGGCAGTACAATGCTGGTTAGGGCTAGGAAGAAGAAGGGTTAAGGAGCTCCGTCTTCATCTCAAGCCCTAGAAGTTGATGGGCAACCAAGATGGGAGATACATCTTAATGTTTCAAATCCATCCAAAACAATGTCTCTGGAAAATGCAGAGATAGCTCCTCCATTTCTTCAACTCCAGAATGCCCCATTGGAAATCTTTATGCCGGGTACAACCAGGTCTTCCCAGTGGAAGTTCCTTCTACTTGGCAAGCTTTCAAGAAGCACAGTCAGGATATTCTGACAACATAACACTAGGCTAGCATCATCTTTCTGCTTTGGGTCACTTTTCATCAGGCAACACATTCCAATTCTTTAAATGTGTTTTAATATTTCAAATTTATTATTTGTTTTATGAGTTTTGCTTGTAATTTTTCATCTTATTCAGCAACATGTATATTTAAAAAAATCTTTTGCTAGTTCAGTTGTAGAATCCTTATAATCGTCTGGTCTGAATGGACCATGTAATAATAGCTCATTTCCCTTAAAAGGGCATTCTTCTCTCAAAATATCCTTGGAAGATTTGTATCCAGGCTTTTCATAATCATTTTATTTGTGTGAAGCATCCGCAAAAGAGGGTTATGCAACTAACAAGTGTCAATGTGCTTTTGTTTGCTTAAACTTTATACAGGAATAGAAATATTTTGTTTTTTCATAATGATGGCTGTCATGTGTATATTAAGTGGTAGCAAGGCCAGTTCAGTCCATTTCAGTTCAAGTCTGCATAAATGTTGTGCCACAATAAAAATATTTTTCAATTCTGTAGTGCAGAATATTTTGGATAGAGCAAGTGGTAGCAATGGAAATTAAACCTATTTCAGTTGTGAATATCCATTCCATCCTTAACGTGTCTTGAATTCTAAATTACAATATGATGAAATAGTAACACAGTGCATTATGTATTGCTTTCTCACTACTTTTTAGTTTTTTTATTTGGATGAAAAAATGTCTGAAAAGCAAGAACATAGAAAAACAAATTCCCAAAGCCTTTTGGCTCATACAAATTAAGGATAAATTTGTCAACATTACTTCTTACACAGAAAAAGTATAACTGTTAAGTGTGACTTTCTACATGTGACTTGTAACTTGCTAGTTCCATGTTTTGGTCTTTCTGATTAATATTTATTTATTATTTATTTACTTTATTTGTATACTGTCCCTCTCAGCCTTGCGGCGGCTTGGGGTGGTTTACAAGGCAAAATTTAATGCCACAAAAACACAGTACAATTTTAAGAAAACATTAACAGCAATAAAATTAAAAAAGCAGTAAAAACATAAATCAGTAAGTCCTCAATAAAAAACATTGTTCAATTCCATCATATAGTTGTTCCGTTTTCCTATGTCCATTAATCAATATTTGCAAATGCTTGCTCGAATAGCCATATCTTAAGTTTTTTTCGAAATGTTAGGAGTGAAGCCAATGTAATCTTAGGAATACAAAAAAGTTCCAAGTATATCTATATATTGAAGGGTTTTTTTTATAAACATATGATACGTATTTCACATTGTAATTCATTTCCTAAACTATTAGCAGTGAAGCATTTTGTAAGTGTTTTTTATTCACGAGTTTCTTGTCTTTCCCTTGTGTTTTCAGCAATGTTGATTGTGTGAAACTCTTGCAGAGCAGTGGAGCAGATTCTAATAAAAAAGACAAACATGGAAGGTTCGTAACTTTTGAAACATTCGGATGTTGACCAAAACTTTTGACAAGCCAAGATGTTCAACCACATGGTACAGGAATATAAAAGATCAAACAGAGAGAACTCCAACTTTAGCTGCCAAGGGTCCATCTTTGAAACCCATTGAATCAATTCCTGTTTAGAGCATTTCTGCCAAAATCTAGCAAGTTAGAGAAACATCTCACTCTCAGGTCCCATAGCAGCTTAAGGGCCCAGTAGTAGTAAATTTTATTGATTAGCCCTTAGGCCATATCACAATACCAAACGAAACAAAAAGGCTTGATAAGACTTGGCTGTACTTTGCATAATAAGTTAAATAAAACAATTATAACAATACAGTAATTACATTTGGTAAAACTGAATATATACATCATGTTTCCTTATCACCCCTACAAAGCGTAAGGGCCCAGTACGCCCATAGGCATTCACGTAAGGGCCCATAGGCATTCACAGAACTTTGTATCATGATGGTGAGATTTCAGATTATTTTTGAACAGGCTAAAGTGTGATGGCATACCCTGAAGGTACCGGATCCTATCTGATCTTGAAAGCTAAGGAGGGTCAACCCTGGTTAATACTTGGGCCCTTCGACACTGCCATATAAAATCCAGATTATCTGCTTTAAACTGGATTATATAATCGTATAGTCTCATATAATCCAGCTCAAAATCGATAATGTGAATTATCTGCTTGGATAATCTGGATTATATGGCAGTGTAGAAGGGGCCTTGGATTGCAGCTTGCTAATGAATACAAGGTGCTCCTTTCAGAGGAAGGAACTGCGAAAACCACTTCTTAGAAGGTGGTTTTCTCTTGCCTAAGAAAACCTTATGAAATTCATGAGGTCATCATTCACCAACAGGCAACTGGAAGGCACACACACACACACACACACACACACACACACAATGTGAGTACCAAGGTAAAACTCAAAAAACCTACCAACCCTTCCTTGCATCTCTGAGCTGAATAGGAAGTAAGCATTCCCTGTAGAATATTACTGCCTGAAGTGTAGTGCCAAAAAACACAGGTGCAGACTACATTAAATATATTTTTGTTCTTTCTCTTTCCAAAACAGCAACAACACATAGCTTGTCCTCCAAATATGGCTGTCTAGGTCCTTGGCTTTTAGTTTTATTTTGTCCCAAACATACCATCTACTTGCATTTACTTTTCCATTCTAAGTATACTTACAGCCATGCTTTTTCTGGCTTTCTATGTGCTTCTGGATGTCAGATGTGTTTTGCATAAGTCTTAGTGTAGGCAATGGCTAGGCCTCTGTCCTTTTGTTCAATGTTGAATTCAGCTTTGTTAAAATATCTTTATCTTTCATCTGCCTCATCTTCCATCCATTCTTCATCTGCACCTAGCCAATTTCCAGGGATGTTCTAGAGCTCTAGCCTAGGAACTAATCCTTCTCCTATATTCCCTTAATATGTTTTAACATTATTATTTTCACTATCCGTGAATGCATTCAGGATAGATAAGTGCCTTCCTGTTCACTTTTCTTTACTTTCTTTTTGGACTTATTTCCCCCACTCCCCATTTTCCCCTTTAGGTAAGGAGTTTTTATGTCTTCTACTGTGGTTGTTTACATTCCAACAGTCATTTTCCCTGCTCTCCCCTTCCTTCCTTCCTTCCTTCCTTCCTTCCTTCCTTCCTTCCTTCCTTCCTTCCTTCCTTCCTCCCTCCCTCCCTCCCTCCCTCCCTCCCTCCCTCCTTCCCTTCTTCATACTGCCCACATGTCCTTTTGTAATCTTTACTGCTGGAGCAAGAATATATTCTGGATTTGATTAAATAGCTGCTATTGTTACCCTGAAATGGGCTCTCCCTGCAGTAATGTTTCTGTCAGGAATGGTTAATGTAATGGATGCCATTACTCAAGTAATGTCTAAGCTAATGTGGTTCTATTTATTTTTCAGGACACCTTTGCACTATGCAGCTGCAAATTGTCATTTCCAATGTATGGAGACATTGGTGACCACGGGGGCCAATATTAATGAAACAGATGACTGGGGACGGACGGCTTTACACTATGCTGCTGCCTCCGACATGGACAGAAAGTAAACAAGCCCATTTGTATTCCTTCTTTCTACCTGTGTCATTTCTATTCCCTTCATGCAATGGTTTCATTTCAGGGAAAGTACTCCTGGAGCCAAAAGTATTCCTTTTCCCTTCATGTACATATCTCTGCTAGAATTACTTTGAATCTCTGTCTGGCTTTTGCATTTTAAGTAGCACAGTTCCATTCAGTTAGTTGGTATGCCTGGTCGGGACTTTTTGGTCATATCTTCTCTCTGTATGGGTCACCTTTTACATGGCTGCATAACTATCTCAGCAAGATCTGTTTTGGCAATTTATTTAGAGCCTCCTCATGTAGATAGTGTCCCTTGGTATTACATAAATCTACTTGCAACAGGATGGATCTGGATTTGTCTTTAGCCCAATCTTTTGCTTCAAAAAGGGGACAATCTTTACAAATCTCTTCTTCCTGCTTGCACCCTTAAAGCCTTGCTCTGGGTAGCGTGCAGGTGATACTGTGGGTTGTAGGAAAGATTAGGGATTTATGAAAGGCCCCTTCTACACTGCCATATAAAATTTATTTATTAATTTATTTATTTAGAGCATTTGTATCCTGTCCTCAGGAGACTCAGGACGGCTTACAATTGGCAGTCATTAGATGCCGACAAAGAAACAGTTAGAACACAACAATTCACATAAACAAATCAACAGCAATAAAAATACATTTTAAAAAAGCAATAAAATACATTAAAATATTGGCCCTTAAAATATTAACACAACCAAGTCTGAGTCCAGATTTTATGCTTTGAACTGGATTGTATGGCAATGTAGACTCATATAATCCAGTTCAAAGCAGATAATGTGGACGATCTGCCTTAATAATCTGGATTATATATCAGTGTAGAAGGGATCTTAATTAACACTTCGTGTATTGTCTGGTTATTCCACAATGAATTTCAAAAAATATGTGAAGATAACCCAGATGGTGGTTATATGGGTTTCTCTGATATGGAGAGGCAGGAAATATTTTTGGAGGAGAAATTAATTTCATAAGGCCCGTGGGTTGTTTCATACAACAAACAGCAGTAAAGTTGTGTATGGCACCATTTGTAGATACGACAGAGATCTGTAGTTCACTGCAGCTCCCTTGACAGAGGTACTCGCTTAAGACACACACCTTGAATCATCAAAGTGCTGTACTTGTGTACTGTTCCATTTTACAATTATGTGTAAAATGCTTCGTGATAATTACAGAGCAATGAAATGTGTCAGCCGAGCTTTAAAAACTGGAGAAAGGTTATTTCTTTCAAATTGGAGGAAAAGGCCATATACTAATAGGTGAACTTCTGTTCAAATGCCAGCCAGGTAGGATTTGGTTTAAACAACAGGTTTTTCTGTTAAGATTCCAGATTCTGGTTCTTCTTCCATCCTGTCCCAGGTCAGACACAGTTGCAGTTTCTCTTCCTCCTCCTCTTTAATTGCTTGTTTTTTTCTTTGATCTCTGTCCTGCTCCTCTAGGGTTTGTTTGTCTTTTTTTCTGTCAATAAATATTTCTTTACTAAGTCTAGATTGTTGAGATATGACAGTTCTCCCCTTGTCATGCATTATAATATCAATCAGTATGTCTTGCCTGTGGGGCTCTTGAAAGAAAGGTGTGAGAGGAGATGCTTTCTCTTTAGATGGTGAGACACCATGATCCCACCCTATATGGTTCATCCTGAATAGTTTTGTTCAGTCCCATTGATCTAAAGAATGACATATTGCAGGAGTGAAAAATGCCTGCTGCCTACTCAGTGGTTGGCTTCTTCACTAATGGAAGGGTTTTTATCCTATTTGTGGAATGATCCAAGCTTCCCAACTAGAGGGAGAGTTCTGTGGGGCACTGAAGGATGACATACTTAGTTGCCTCTCACCAGTGAGACATAGGTCTCTTCTACATTACCAAAGTAAAGGCAAAGGCTTTCCCCTGACATTAAGCCTAGTCGTGTCCGACTCTGGGGATTGGTGCTCATCTCAATTTCTAAGCCAAAGAGCCGGCGTTGTCCATAGACACCTCCAAGGACATGTTGCCGGCATGACTGCATGGAGCGCCATTACCTTCCCACCGGAGTGGTACCTATTGATCTGCTCACATTTGCATGTTTTCGAACTGTTAGGTTGGCAGAAGCTGGGGCTAACAGTGGGACTCACACCACTCCCCAGATCTGAACATGTGACTTTTCAATTAGCAAGTTCCGCAGCTCAGTGGTTTACCATATAATCCAGTATATCAAATCAGATAATCCATATTATCTGCTGCGAACTGGATTATATGAGTCTACACTGCCATATAATCCAGTTCAAAGCAGATATTCTGGCTTGTATATGGTAGTGTAGAAGGGACCATCATTTGATGAGCAGAACAAGGACCCAGTGGAGTCTTTTGCAGCATGCTGGCAGGAAGGAGCTAAATAAGTAGGATAAGTGGGAAATAAAAATTGAATGAGAGTTTTAGGCCTAAATAATAAACAGAGGAAATATGGTGAATGCATAGGGAAAGAAAGTAAGTTGGGGAGTATACTTTAAAGAAAGACAGAAATAATAGAAAGCGTTGGCAGTAGCAATATATACAACAATGATCAAAAATGACGAATATATTGTAAGAACATTACAAAATAAATGGCAGAAAGAAGGCCTACTTACAAGACAAACAATAGAAGAAAGTTAGGAAAATTAAAATGGAGAAGTATTAAAAAATAGAAAAAAATTATTCGGAAATGGTGTAAAACCCTAGCTCAGTTATCAAATATAGGAATGGGAATAAGCTTGAACATTCTGGCATTGTGGGAATGTCCAAAGACAATAATTTTTGTGAAAACATAGTAAAGAAAACAGAGAAATAGCAATTCAAGTAAATATTGACTTTATGTTAATGGGATTACTTGGGAACAATAAAATTAATGCAAAAACAAGAGATTTATTTAGAGAAATGATTTTAGCAGGCAAGATGATAATATCATGGGGGTGGAAAGATTAAAAAATGGAATATGGAGTATTTGAATAATTATTTGCTTGATCAAGTCTAGAGATGGGAAGGCCTGGAAAAAAAACTGAAAAGAAATGGAGGTAAAAAACCCAGGTTTTTTCTGTTTTTTTCCAATTTTTCTGGGTTTTTGCCAGGCCTTCCCATCTCTAATCAAATGCAATTGGACATTATAGTACGTATAACTCGAGATGCTGTGCAGGTGACAAGTCAGAAGAAATTAAAGAGAAATGGTTGATCTACATGAAATAGATGAAAAGTGGCAAAGCCAACGCAAATATTGTACAAAGATGAAGAAAATTGTGTTCATGGACAAAGATAAAGATATAGAGGAAAATGTGGTCTGGGGTGGGGGGTGTAAAGGGGCAAAATTAGGAAAAGAGTGGAAAGAATAATAACTTTCTAAAGAGGTGAATAGATAATATAGAAATGATCCATTATATAAAATGTGTACATGCAATAGCTTCCTAACATATATTCAAATATTGGGCTGTTATGTACTTAATATAAAAATAGGAAGAGACTGGATGAGTCTACTTTCAAGACTCTGCTCACCAGCACCACAGAATGCCTTTGCTCAGTATAGTTGCCTGACTTTTTAAGGTGGGAATCGGTGGGTTGGATTGAGAAGTCAGAGCATTGCAGAGACATCGTAGCCACATGTCTCGTGTTTCATGTGGGAAATGCTTACCTGTCCGAACGTATCTCTCCTTATGAACCCTCTAGGAATTTAAGATCTTCTGGGGAGGCCCTGCTCTCGGCCCTGCCATCTTCACAGGCTCGATTGGCGGGGACGAGGGATAGGGCCTTCTCTAGATTGACACATCCTTCCCCATTGGTTTTGCATGGATAATCTACAGCCAATTAAGCTGCCATGTGAAATTATTTTATACAGTCAACCTTCAACTTTCATGGATATTAGGGGTGCGGAATTCCCATGAAAACGAAGAAAATGTGAATACAAATAAATGCTATTGGGTTTTTTTTACCTGAGAGTACTCTTCTCCAGGCATTTCAAGATCCCCAGCATGCTTCTGTTGACAACTTCTGCTAGATGTTCAACACAGAATTATGTTGGAGGACCTAGAAATGCATAGAAAGAACATATTTCTTCAGTCACATATAGGACAGCAGTAGAGGTGGCTGTAAAATACAGTCATCTGCAAATAGTCTAATCTGTAAATGCTTAATCCACAAATGTGGTCAAATGATTGTTTTCTCTAATGTGAGGATTTGAATAGTGTAGATGTTGAGACCATTACCTAAGAGCAGGAAAAGTTATGGTCCTTGAAGGAAGCACAATGAAAGGAGTCAACAGAATGAATGAGAAATCACGGTTGTCCTTAAGAAGATCCCTTAATCCCTTGTGCTTGAGTACAGATACTTGACCATAAAAGAGTATAAAATTCATTAATGCAGGATCCATGTGCATATAAATTAAAAGACTTGGGAGGAAGTAATCAGCCTGGTTACCACCCAGATGTACTTGCACAGGGCAATGTTGTATATGCACTTACACATGCATGCTCCCAGCATAACTGGGAGTCAGCTGTATCCAAGTAAAAGAAATGTCGCATGGGATTTTGAAGACTAGATCATAAGTCCAGACATCACTGACAGTCCTCCACACAAAAAATATAGTAGCTCTGGAATGCACCTGTACCAAATGAGATGTAACTGTAACAGTTTCTGTGTTTGCAGCTGTCCCCATTCCCCACCCTTTAGAGCTGCCAGAATAGAGTTGTTGTAACGATGTGCAACGTACATGGTAGGAATGTACTACTGGAGCCACATCCAGCGTAAACTGGGGAGTGCATCTTGGGGCTTTACTTGATAGAGAATACCATAGGTGGAGAAGACCAGTGGTGGAGAAGACCATTGGTAACACTCTGGTGGCAGAGAGGCCCTTTTATACTACATAGTTATAACACTATGATCCATATTTAGCTGATATGGCAACATGCCATGGGAACCTGGGATTGAATATTGAGAGAGGACTCTTTCAGGCTGGATCTACACCCCCATATAATCTAAATTATCAAAGCAGATAAAGCAGATTATCTGATTTCTGTTGGATTATATGAGTCTGTATTGCCATCTAATCTAGTTAAAGGAAGATAGTCTGGATGTTATTTGGCAGTGTAGAAGGGGCTCCTCTGTTGCCTCTGAACAAACAAAGAAGATCCCATCAGTTGAAGTAATGACAGCCAAAGTGGAACCATAGTACTATTAGTGTGAGGAATAGTAATGTATCCATGTCAATTGCCCCAGTAAGCAGTCAACGTTAAGCATGAATAGCACCCATCCAGGTAGGACACCTGTATCAAGAGATTTTTAAAATAAACATCCAAGCAATATATCTGTTGTCCTGGACTCTTTCTTGAGACTAGCTCTGTCCCCACTTTCTTGTAGAATTCTTTTTAATGCTGAGACATATTGGAATGAAAAAACTGCACTCTTAGTTCTTAAAAAAAAAAAAAACCTTTGGAAGAGCCATAGTGTTGGTCCAAGAAATCACTTACAGTTCCCTAAAAGAAAGGAGTGAGTAGATATGGAAACAAACCAACTAGCAAAAACTAAGAAGCTGTAATGCAGGAACTTGCCCTTCTTTACGGCAGTTTGGAAGAGCCGACAGTGTCCAGAAACATCATAGTTTCTTTTGATGTTCGGATGTACACTGAAGATATACCTTGTTGTGACAGTTCTTTCCATTTCTGGATGCTTGATGTGGCTCCTTTCCTCTTTGCAGTTCAAACACTGATTTTTAAACGGTATTTCAGGCAGCAGTGCTAAGTGCAAGTGAAAATCATGGGTGGCAGAGAATCTGTGAAGTGTCCATTTTCAAAATGAGTTGCATTTTTCTGTCCTTTATGTTAAGAAGAAAGAATGTTTTGGGTAACACCCATGGAAATGCTGAAGAACTTGAAAGAGCCAATGAGATGAAGGAAAAAGAAGCCGCATTGTAAGTTTGGTGTCCATATAGCAATTTGGCTCCATCGCTGTACATAATGCTTCCGCTTCTGTGGGTTGCAGTTCTGTGCCTTCCTTGGTTTTGCTCACTCGCTGCACTGTGGCATAAAGCAACTGAGATTATGATGGGCTAACTTCTAGTTTGTTGGGGGTATGTTTGTATGTCTGTGTCTGTTTACTATTTCTGTTTCCATGCTAGCTGCTGCTATAGTATTTTGGTGCATTTTGAATATGATATAATCTTTAAGTCATATACACTGTGGTATTACGATGTAAGGTATGCTTGTCCTTCCCAAATTTGATTATCCATAGCTGGTGTTTCTTCTATTATGATTGTTGTTGTTGTAGCTGTTATTTCTATATCAGCCAACCATAAGGTAGCATATATATGTATGTGTGTATGTGTAGAGAGAGGGGGTGGGGTTAAAAGTAATGACAATGGAAATACCATTGCATCTCTTTCCTCTTGAGATGTTGTAACACGGCGAAATAAATTTGCACAAAGAAATACAGGCTACTAGCAATAATATTTAGGGCTGGGACTGAAATGTCAGTCTAATGCCACTGTTTCAGATACTTTTCCTCTGCTACTTTTTCCATCTCTGAAGCACGTCTCCTTTGGTGCCCATGGGGTTATATAGGAAGCTGTTCTTCTTGTACATTCAATCTACAGGTTTGTTAAATAGATAGATAGATAGATAGATAGATAGATAGATAGATAGATAGATAGATAGGACTGAGAACAGCTAAAATATACAATCTTTACTGTCTTCATTATGCATAAAATTAAAAAATTTAAAAGCTGCTGGCTCTTCTGTAGAAACGGTTTGTAGCTTCTTAAGCAAACAGCGAAAGCATGATTGAATTAATCTAAATGACTCATATTGCAACCACACTATTTCAAATTTTGTTGGCCAGTTTCTATGAAAATCTGCAATAAACATGGTTAACAAATGCCGATATGTAGATGGCACAACATTTTGTTACGTACACAATGAAAAACATAGCCTTTAAAGTAGCATTTTTATCCCAGTAAATATTTATGTGAAGTGTAGTGTAAGAGTTTGAACATTGGACTTACAACTCTGGGAGCGGGATTTGAACCACAGTTTAGCCATAGAAATCCATTGGCTGAATTAGGACAAGTCACATTATCTCAGCCTGAGAAAAAGGCAAAGGCAAACCAGCTCAGAACAAACCTTGCCAAAGAAACACTATACAGGCACTCCCTGCATTACAAACACCTGACTTACAAACAATGTATAGTTAAGAATGGAGGTGAGACAACAGAAAGTGAGATAAATCTACCCTCGGAAGGGAAATTCAACTCATGGGGAAAAGGGGTCTTCACTGAAGCTTTATCTCCAGTCCTTGTTTCCACAACAAGCCAAATTTTAATAATTTGACAGGGAGAAAAAATGAGGCAAAATCTTCTAAACAGGCACAGGCAGCAAACAAACACCACAGGGGTGTTAATCCTTCCTGATACTATCCAAAAGATTGATTGATTGATTGATTGATGACTGTAGTTTCATTTAAAAATGTATCTGTTCCAACTTAAGTACATATCCAACTTTAGAACAAACCTACAGAATCTATCTTGTTTGTAACTTGGAGCCTGCCTCTATAGTTTTAGCTTAGAGTCACCATAAATCGGGAGACTTCAGGGCATGCAACAACACCAAACGTTTATCTTGGCAGTAATCATCATACACATCCAGGTGGCATAATCATTCATTTATCCTTTTCAATAATCCTCAGGTGTCTAGAATTCCTTCTTCAAAATGAAGCTAACCCATCCATCCAGGACAAAGATGGATACAATACAGTGCACTATGCTGCTGCTTATGGACACAGACAGTGTTTGGAACTGGTGAGTGGTTAAAACGTTCCTTCTGGATACAATCTGACGTGGTCATGATGTTGCAGAAGTGTTTCATTATTAGCAGTAGTAGGTTGGTATTGCCTTTCCTACAACAAGGGATGAACTACAAATCAAACAACAAAGATTGCATAAAAACATAGAGAATACAGACATAAAAAGCCCCACATCAGGGCTGCAGTCTTGTATATAGTTAGCCAGGATATAGTCCCAATTTTTTTTGTCGTGTCAGGAGCAACTTGAGAAACTGCAAGTCGCTTCTGGTGTGAGAGAATTGGCCGTCTGCAAGGACGTTGCCCAGGGGATGCCCGGATGTTTTGATGTTTTATCATCCTTGTGGGAGGCTTCTCTCATGTCCCCACATGAGGAGCTGGAGCTGATAGAGGGAGCTCATCCGCACTCTCCCTAGATTTGAACCTGCGACCTGTCGGTCTTCAGTCCTGCCGGCACAGGGCTTTAACCCACTGCGCCATAGCCCCATTGAATTCAGAGGAGATACTTCTGAGTAGACAAGTACACTACAGATTGAGTTGTAAGCTGATATTGAAAGCACTGTGAGCAAATTAGACTTCTACACTGAAAATACGTTTTAAAAACATCTTTTCTGAAGTCACGATGGCAGGGACTGATCCTAACTCTAAATATGTAGTATAATTGTAGTTCTTTGAGTTGTGGCAAAATTTACCTTGTGTAGCAACAGCAAATGCGGAGAAATTTAGTCCACATATTTTCACTTTCATCTGCACCAGAATTAACAGAACAGCTACACATTCAGAAGGCATTCTCATAGTAAATTTCAGCTGAATTGGCATCAGTCAGAAGATACTGAGCCTAAAGTATATGCAGTAATTACGTGTTGGATGGGACATTGTCATTTGTTAATGATCATGGGCAATATTTGCTGCCATCATTTTAGTGTCAAGAGGCAGTCCTCTTTCCTAGAAGGTTCTTGTTGACAACATTCATTTTCTTGAAAATTCATTTGTTTTCCCAGTACCATATAAAACATTTTATATGGTACTTTTTTACCATATAAAATTGTTTCTGGGCTATGCACTCCAGCATTCACTCTTTCTGGAACAGTAACAACAACAACAACATCACTTTATTTATATTCTGCCCTTCTCACCCCGAAGGGGACTCAAGGTGGATCACAAGTACACATAGAAGGCAAACATTCAATGCTGTTTGTATAGACCCATGATGGCGAACCTATGACACGTATGTCAGCACTGACACGTGTAGCCATTTTCGATGACACACAGCCGCATGCGGCCGCATACAGAGAAGATGGGGCCGCATCCCAAGAAGGACATTTCATCCTCGGCTCCTACACCAGCATTTTTCTATAATGCCGAGATATATGGTATTATAGAAAAAGCAGGTAACTTAAATAATTAGTTTTTGGTTTATTAAATACAGTTATATATTACAATAATATATTTTTGTTATTAAACTATAAGTATCATGAAATTATGGGTTTTTCTCGAAGTGACACCCCACTCGAGTTATGCTCGGTTTTTTGGCGAATATTGACACTCCAAACTCAAAAGATTGCCCATCATTGGTATAGACAGTACACAGACAGACAGCACAGAAGGAGGTGTTGTTTCAATGCCATGGACAGTTGGGCTCGAGTCCACAGGGGGTGCTGTCGCTCCATCCTCTATGATGAAGAGCCATCAGGACTTCCTCATTCCAGCGTTTTCTGATCTTCTTTTTCTTTATGGCATTGTAAAACACCTCCCCCCATTTTCAGTATCTAATTTCTCTAATTACAGCTAAAGCTGTTTTCGAACTGCTTAGGTAAACAGTGAGCAGGGCTGATGGTCAGTCACTCATGCCGACCCGAGGTTTTGAACTTGCAGCCTTTCAGTTGATAAATCTTATAGTTACTGATGATTTACCAGCTGTGCTAAACCTTCAGCCCTTCAGTTATCGGTTTTCCTTCAAGCACTAACACTAATGTATACACTGAAGTCCCCCATAACAATCCTTGAAGAGTATAGTGCTGTGATATGAACATTAATTTTCATTAAGAAAAAATAGACTCAGTGACACATATTTTTACAGAAATGAGAAAACCTCAAAATTTGTTGTTCCTCAGTAGGGAAGGAAGCAACAATACTCAAAATTATCACATCCCTTGTTATATTTTCACAAGTCTCCCTTTGTTATTACTGCACTTCATTTTAATAAGTACATTGACAAGACTTTGTTTGCCAAATATCATGTAGTCTGAGAAATAAATAAGGCAGTTGCAACACCTTAAATAACATGTCACAAAAGAAAAAGGAGTGACACATGCTTGAGTCACACACCTCTCTACCTATAGTTAAAGTAAAGGTAAATGTTTCCCCTTGACATTAAGTCTATTTGTGTCCAACTCTGGGCAGTGGTGCTCATCTCAATTTCTAAGCCAAAGAGCCGGTGTTGTCCGTAGACACCTCCTAGTCATGTGGCCAGCTTCTTGCGGAAGCAGTACCTATTGATCTACTCACATTTGCATGTTTTCAAACTGCTAGGTTGGCAGAAGATGGACCTAACATTTTCCTTCCATTTAGATACAAAATTCTATAACTTCTTTCTTTTATTTTAGCTTCTGGAAAAAACCAGCAATGTTTTTGAAGAATCAGATTCATCAGCTACCAAAAGCCCTTTGCACTTAGCCGTAAGTACACGGATTTAGTTCAGCTATCTAACTCAAATATGCATATTTGAGTTGTCTCTGGTAAAATCATTTTAAAATGTATTTAACTCAATTTTTTCTCTCTTATGAGCCAGCTTAGCGATGTCAGGGTCTAAGTGAAGATATAAATCCTAGACTCTCCAGCTGTTAATCCTGCTCTCTGTTAAGTACATCTTTCGGGGTTCTTCTTAACTTCCATTCAACTCAGGTGAAATGTAGGGCCCCTTAAAAAGAAGTTTTAGAACTTGGTGTGATGAAAGCAGAGATCTGTGGGCCCTTCCACACAACCATATAACTCAGAATATCAAGGCAGACAACTCACAGTATCTGCCTTTAACGGGGTTATTTGAGTCCACACTACCATATATCCCAGTTCAAAGCAGATAATGTAGGGTTTTATTCTGCTGTGTGGAAGGGGGCCATAGGACCTTCCACACAGCCATATAACTCAGAATATCAAGGCAGACAACTCACAATATCTGCTTTGAACTGGGTTATTTGAGTCCACACTGCTATATTACCAATTCAAAGTGGATAATGTGAGATTTTATACATCTCTGTGGCAGGGGCCTGTGTTTCAGTGTGATTGATTGAAATTCCAAGATGGGATTTCAAGGCAGCTTACAATAATTTAAAAAGACTGAAGAAAATGTTAGTTTACAAGAGTTTAAAAAGAATTAAGCAACAATGTTATTTTTAAAGAAATGCTTAATTTTTTAAAACATGTAAAATTTATTTTAAAAAATAATGTCCACAAAAATGCAGCACAACACCTTACACAAAACAATTGCTCCTTAATTAAAATTAAAAGGTCTGGCTGAATAAAAAGAAAAGTGGACCTCTTGTGGAAGTGAGTTCTTCATCCTGGCATCAACCACAGAGAAGGCTCTCTCTTGAGCCCTCACAAAAATGCGTCTGCAAAGATGGTGGGATTGAACGAAAACCATCCCTTGTAGATCTTAAATCTTGGATTTGTTTGTATATAGAGGTATGGTCTTTCATGTTAATGAGAGAAGAAACTGTTACTTATCTCAATATACAGTGAAACCTCGACTTAAGAGCAACCTAACTTGCGAGTTTTTGAGATACAAACCATGGATCAGTTCTTTTTTGCTCTGAATTACGAGCAAGCTTTGAGTTACGAGCTAGCCATGGGAGGGCCGGGGCAGCAGCAGTAGCACTGCTGCCACATCCTTCACCCACAAACAACATGGGGACTGAACGAGGACTTCTCAAGAGGCAGGGCCAGCACTTCTTCTCCCCTTAACCTCACCAGTATGAGGAGGCCTTTGTGTGAGCTCTATGAGCATGCACACATGCATCACCCCGCTTTTCCCTTTTCAGGGAAGGGATGGAGAAAATAAAAGGCTGATGGCATGGCCATTGAGGGCAGAGCTGAAGAGTAAGAATGGAGGAAGAGAGGCAAGCTGGGAGGTAATGGCTTATTGAGGCGGGAGCAAGAGAGAGGTCAACCCTCCTGTTTAAGGAGCTCCATTGGCTGCCGTTT
>NW_026844366.1:171576409-171681288 GCF_025583915.1 Anolis sagrei ordinatus | reverse complement strand
CTGCGCCCCGCTCCTGTTAGTACCATGGCTGCCGCCCGTTGGACTAGTTGGAGCTTCCGGGCTGTCTTCAAAGGCAGCCCCACGTAGAGAGCGTTGCAGTAATCAAGGCGGGAAGTAACCAGAGCGTGGACTACCGTAGCCAAGTCAGACTTCCCAAGGTACGGTCGCAGTTGGCGCACAAGTTTTAACTGTGCGAATGCTCCCCTGGTCACCGCCGAAACCTGGGGTTCCAGGCTCAGCGATGAGTCCAGGATCACACCCTAAACTGCGAACCTGCGTCTTCAGGGGGAGTGCGACCCCGTCTAACACAGGCTGTAACCCTATACCCTGTTCGGCCTTACGACTAACCAGGAGCATGCACCTTGAATTGGGCTTGGTAGGTAACTCCTTAATTAAAATTAAAAGGTCTGGCTGAATAAAAAGAAAAGTGTTACCTACCAAGCCCAATTCAAGGTGCAGGTGCTTACCTACAAAGCCCTAAATGGTTTGGGACCTGCCTACCTGTGTGACCGCATCTCCGTATATAAACCCACGCGCTCCCTCCGTTCATCCAGAGAGGCCCTGCTCACGATTCCACCTGCGTCGCAGGCTCGTTTGGTGGGGACGAGGGACAGGGCCTTCTCTGTGGTTGCCCCCCCGACTTTGGAACACCTTCCCCAAAGACATTAGACTAGCACCCACGCTGGCAGTCTTTAGGAAGAACTTGAAGACTTGGCTATTCCGATGTGCCTTTCCGGAATAGGATAACCTCTAGCACTACATCCCAGAAGCACTTTATTAGAGCTTAAGACTCTCTGCACATTGCACTTGGCCAGAATCCCAACATATCACCTCTTACACCCAGCACTTTTAACCTGTACCCTTCATTGGCCCGGCCCTGGTTTTATTGTGTAATAGTGTAATGTTTTGTTGTTCTTATTGCTTATGTTTTTAATTTGCTTGTATTATATTGTTATTGTCTGTTGTTGTTGTTTGAGGCATTGGCCTTTGTAAGCCGCATCGAGTCCTTTGGGAGATGCTAGCGGGGTACAAATAAAGTATAATAATAATAATAATAATAATAATAATAATAATAATAATAATACCTTTTGCCAGTTCCTTGCTCTGTAACATTACCTCCTCCTGCAACTGGGACCCTTGTGTGGACTCCCATCCTAGTTCAGACCAGGGTTGACCCAGCTTAGCATCCAAGATCAGGATGAAGAAAAGAGCTAAAATAAGAATTTGTGAAGTGGGAGGCATTGATTGGTGGGAAAAGAGGCACAGACAACCTCCCATCACTGGGTTGTTGTAGGTTTTTCCGGGCTATCCCATCAGTTTCTCTCTGTCAGGTTTGGAGGTGTGATGATTTATGTTTTCTTAAAAGTACATTTTATACATTATTTTTATTTATAAAGTATTTTTATTTATAAAAAATTTTCTGGTTTAAAAACATAGAGCAAAAATGGGTGTGGTTTTTGAGAGGCAGAACAGATTAATAGCATTTCAATGGGAAAATTTGCTTTGAGTTAAGAGCTCAGTTTGCAGTTTGAGTTAAGATCTCAGTCACGGAACATTATTAAACTCTTAAGTCAAGATATCACTGTATATGAAAAGCCTTTCAGCTGAACCTTTGGTGAACTGATTCTACTACTGAGACAAATCCCAGTCTGTACTCTGGAGTCCTCTCTGCATGATTAATGAACAGTAATCCCCACTCTACTCTAGGAGATTTATTTCTTAATAACAGTGTTTAAGATTAAATATTTTAGGCAGCTATCTAATTAAAACTTTTCTCCAGGGAAGCTCCACACCAAGTTATCTCACTCAAATGTTCATTTTTTAAAAAGGAGTCTCTGTTTCACAATCCAAAAAGGCAGCTGGCAAGAGCCACATACTTTATCTATAAGTAGGATTTTGTAACGTACAGTATTCCTATTTTGGGTACCCAGCAGCCATATCCTCTTCCAAAATATCCAATTCCATTACTCCTTAGTCAGCATCTGGTGGACACTGAGTATGTTCAGTCTCTTCTGGACAGTTTTAGTATTTTCTCACCCATTGAGGGTTTAAAAAAAAACAAAAAACACTGTATTTCAGCAAACGGTGATGTCTCCACAACTTTGCTGATGCCTCTTTCTTGAGAGCTGTTTTAGCTACATATGGATCCATAGCCAGTGATTGATTTCATTATACAGGATTTCTGGAAAGAAATGGGGAAAATGATACAAAACAAGATACTTGTGTGATGAAAACAATTATTTATTCTGTTTGTATCCCAGCTTCCTCCCCAAACTTGTTAATATACACAATTCAAATTTTGCAGAAAATAATTTGGATTTTATATGGCAGTGTAGATGGGACCTTAAGGATCAGCAAAAGCAGACATATTCAATGCATCACAGCCTGTATATTTATAGAGCTCTTTATTTAACTCCACCTAGAATAGAAATTAACCCATAGCAGAGATAACAGTGTGATCTGTTTTAACACAATGAACATCTTTAATATTCTGATGTATTATTTTTTTTCATATATTTTTTATTAAATACATTATCTCTTTACTTATACATAAAATCAAGGGGTAGGGTGATGATGGCCAATATTCTGATGTATTATTGCACCTGGTTTTTACTTCCATACGCTTTTAGTCACTTACTTGAATCTTAATCTTGTGAACATTAATATTCTGTCTCACAAAAAAGATACCAAAAATGGAACTTGTATAAGGTTTGAGCCAGAGGGCAATCTATAAGCCTCCTGCATTTCTGTTCTCATTAACATTAATGGGTTGTTGCACCTCCAGGGAGATTAATTAAACTTTTTAATTCTCAGTGGATTTTGGATTGTAATTTTTAACTGTGAAAATTACGTTCTTAGTACAAATTCCAGGAAGAGAAATTTGAGTGTTTGGGTCTACAGTGTAGAATTGTTATTATTGAGACCCAAAGACAAATTCCAAAAGCTGACTTAATTCCAGTCATTCTATGGATATATACATAGAATGACCCAAATATGTTACGTTAAGTTATGCTTGTCTATTTGTCTTAATTTTCTTTTAATTACTGTATTTCAATATTAAAATTGAACCAATACAGAATTTATTATATGCTATGCTATGGGGTATAGTATTAGTTGGGTCTATTTTTAATAGTAATTCTAAAAAAACCCAAAAAAAACCCAAAACCAGAAACTACATGTATCTTGCATCTACCAATCCCTAACTATGTGTCTACTGTATAAAGCAGGGGTCTTCAAACTCTTTAAACAGAGTGCCAAGTCACAATCCCTCAAACTGTTGGAGGGCAGGATTATAATTTGAAAAAAACAACGAATGAATTTCTATGCACACTGCACATATCTTATTTGTAGTGCAAAAACACTTAAAACAATACAATAATTAAAACGAAGAACAATTTTAACAAATATAAACTTATTAGTATTTCAGTGGGGAGTGTGGGCCTGGCTGATGAGATAGGGATGTTGTTATTGTTGTGTGCTTTCAAGTCATTTCAGACTTAGGTTGACCCTGAGCGAAGGCCAGGTAAATGACCTTGGAGGGCCGCATCTGGCCCCTGGGCCTTAGTTTGAGGACTCCTGGTATAAAGGAATAGCTCCTTTTAGGCCCATCTACACTGCCATATAAAATCCAGATTATCTACTTTGAACTGGATTATATGGCAGTGTAGACTTATATAATCGAGTTCAAAGCAGATAATGTGGATTATCTGTTCTGGTAATCTGTATTTTATGGCAGTGTAGAAGGGGCTTTATACTGTAGTTGAAATATACTTACTAGGGAGTAAACTAAATTGGACATTGCAGACAGGTTATGTCTAAATAGACATGCATACTAATGCAATGTTGAAGCAGTGGTTTTCAACCTGTGGTCCATGGACCACCAGTGGTGTGCAGGAACAAAAATATGGTCTGCAGCCTCTATATCCTACAATGAGAGTGTCAGGTCCCGTGAAACCCTCTTATAGTGCCGAGGCAATGGGCATGTCAGGAGGGGAGCGGCTACCCACGAAAGATTACTACTACACATCAGTTTTAGATTATTATATATGGTTTTCTGTGAGTGAGCAGATGGCGACTACTTGGTGGCATACGTTCTGTATCAGAAAAGAGAGTTGATGTGGTCTATCCAATGCAATTTTCTGAATCAACTCCCCAAATAACCAAACCGAATCTAAAGTTGACCAAAAACTGATTCATAACCCTTTCGGTACTTATGCTGGAGAGTGGTCCCTGGTCAAGTGGTCCCTAGTCAAAAAGGGGTTGGGAACCACTGTGTTAAAGTGTTGTGAGAGTAAATTAATGAGCTAAAGTACACTACGGTTAATTTTGGAATAGAAGATGCAATTCTTCTAATGTTTCTGTTTAACTCCTTTTTAAAAAGTTATTTTTAGGGTTATTAGTGATTGCACTCCAACAATTTTGCATTACATTTTGTAACAATGCCACATTTGAGAGGATGGGTGAGCTGTGAATATAACAATTTATTCTGATGTAATAAATACTATACACAATTTAAATTGGTGCTTCAGCTTTTAAAAACAAGGGAAAAGCACATCAGCATCATGAACTCTCTTTTCTGTGTTCAATTGTAATTACAATAGAGGTAAGGCTCCTGGGCTGAAATGACTAGTAAGGTGCTAAGTGTCTGGTTTTGACTCCTAGGCCTACAATGGTCATCACCAAGCCTTGGAGGTGCTCCTTCAGTCTCTGGTAGATCTGGACATCAAAGACGAAAAAGGACGTACTGCCTTGGACCTTGCTGCATTTAAAGGACACGCTGAATGTGTTGAAGCTCTTATCAACCAGGGTGCTTCCGTTACCGTCAAAGATCATGTCACCCAGCGAACCCCACTTCATGCCTCAGGCAAGTTTCCCTTGCAGTGCAAAGAAATTTAATGCAGAAGAGACAAGAACATGTTTAGGTGGTGTGGAGTATGAGAGATGGGCCAGTACTTTGACTGAAGATAATCATATCTGGGTAGAATAGATTGACAACCGCTTTGTTCCCTAAAGTGGAAATCTTTGTCCTTGAAATTATCACCCACTCCCAAATGTCATTATTTCTTGCATCACTTCTTAACCCTTTCCAAGAGCGTTAATTCTGTATTTACACTAGTACATTTAGAATTGATTGTAGGCATTTTTTTTTCTGTGCTTTGGTTTATCATTGAATGTTTACTTCTGTTTCTGTGATGTGCTTATCTTCAAACAGACAGAAGAAATTTAGTTTTTTATATTGATAACTGCATTACCTTAGCATGGTCTTGACAGAGACCTCTGCTGACTGAATAATATATGGATATTTGTTAATACAAGTGTAATAGGTTATGGCCATATTTGAGTAGCATATATACTTGAGTATAAGCCGAGTTTTTCAGCCCCTTTTTTAGATTGAGAAAGTTCCCCTCGGCTTACATTCGAGTCAGAGTTATTTATCATTTGACTTTGTTATTAGTATTATTATAATTATTACATTTATTATTTTACTCTATTTATTATTATATTACAGTTATTATTTTACTCTATTGTTATTGTTATTATTATTACATTTATTATTTTACTTTATTATTACTGTTATTACAATTCCATAATTTTAATTTATTTTACTCTATCATTCTTTTTATTACATGTATTATTTTACTCTAGTATTATTGAAAGGTGACGTAAGCACATTTACATTGAAGAAGGTTAGAATAATGGTTTAATCAGAGTTGGACAGTCTTATCTTTAATTGCAGTTTTATGTAAATATTCAAAAACATTTAAAAATGCCCAAAGATGACATCTAAGGGATGTGGAGGGCATTTACACAATATTTGGAGCTTTATCAGACCACCACAGAGGACAAAATGATTTTTTTAATGGTTAAATAAATGTTTTTGTGAGTTTGTTGTTGTTGATTAAAGCCACCTCCTAGTGGCCCAGGAAGGCAAATCTATTTGGTTGAAAAATTGCAAAACTTCCAATTTCTTTGTAAGGATGTGGGCATAAAAATACTTAGGAGAGAGCATCTTTATCAGTCTTGCATGCCCAAAGACTCTTTGTTTATTTTTTTTCCTTTGTAGTCATCAACGGACATACACCATGTTTACGGCTTTTATTAGAAGTAGCAGATAATCCTGATGTGACGGATGCCAAAGGACAGTAAGTTCAATTTGATTTCATAGGTTTGTGTTAACATTATTCTCTTTGGGAATACCTTGAACACCTTTGGGTTTGAACGCAGAACTCTTTTATCCAATTCAGAGTTGGTCATTTTTAGATGCACGGGAAATGCTTTCTCAGTCATTTGATGCCAGTCAAATGTCTGTTTTGTCAACTCTGTTGCTCATAGTGCTAAAGATGGAAACTAAGGTCAAAAGGGAGAAGTGGTTATTGGAAATAGCAGTCCATGCATAGACAACTTCACAATTAGATTGATGAAAAGTGCTGGCTTTAAAGGAGCCCCCAGTGGTGCAATGGGTGCTGGCAGGACTGTTGACCAAAAGGTCGACGGTTTGAATCCAGGGAGCGGGGTGAGCTCCCATCTCTCAGCTCCTGCTTCTCATGCGGGGACATGAGAGAAGCTTCCCACAAGATGGTAAAACATTTGGGCTTCCCCTGGGCAATGTTCTTGCAGTTTCCCAAGTCGCTCCTGACACACACACAAAGTCCAGCAATTCGATGGTCAACAATGTGCAATCATATAACACTATGTAATACACTTTGAAAAAAATCTATTCCTGGTTTGAAAGTGCTATTTCCTATTTAATTGTGCGGTCCTTACTTTGAAAGTAGTTGTAATTCAGAAATCTTGTTTTTGTGGCTGCCACAAACTATTCTGTTCAATTTAATATTGTGTTAATTTGCTTTATTTATTTTATTTTGCTAAGTAAGTATTTTCTAATATAATTTTTGTTGTCTGCATTCTGTATTTTATTGTGCTGTATTGTATTTTTAGGCTTGGCCTCATGTTAGCCGCCCTGAGTCCCCTTTGGGGAGATTGGCATGTTCATTCTCTGTAACTTTTTCCAGCTTGTGATCCCACCAGTTGTTGTTGTTGTTGTTGTTGTTGTTGTGTTGAATTGGTTGAGACTATGTTCAGTTGGTTTTTCAATGTTTTGGCCATTGAAAAACTGGAGCAAAATGAGCTGCAGGATGTCCCACGAAAGGTTTTTGCCGTTTAATACATTTTTCCCATGTTTCTATGCTAAACCCAATGAGGAAATGTCATTTACAACCCAGGTACAAAAATCGCATCACATAGTGTAAGATTAGTTGTACAGGGACTACATACTAAATACAAAATATATAATACAGCTGCTTCTATTGCTTACATGAAATACAATCTTCAAACAGCTTCAAGTTGGAAGTGGCATTCCGTGTTCTTTAACATTTGTCTCATAGGAAATCACACGGATTAATTACATGTAAAAAACATATTGTCTCTGATAGTGAAAGCCATATTCACCTTAAGTCTCACAGTGAAAAACATATGGACTCGCTAAACTGGCCAAAGCGGAAATACCAGAAATTGTTGGGAAAATGGGAGGAAAGGATCAAATGCAAATAAAAGGTTTTGAATTTGTAATACACAGGTAATGAGTGGGAGGGAATATAGTTGTGAAGTCTGGAGAAAATAATAGATAACAGGGCTGGAATATAAAATTACGACTGTCTCTCATTTTGTAGGACTCCACTGATGCTGGCTGTGGCTTATGGGCACATTGATGCCGTTTCCTTGTTACTTGAAAAAGAAGCATCTGTGGATGTAGCGGATGTCCTGGGATGCACTGCTTTACATCGAGGGGTAACTGTTGGTTTTAGGACATCTTATTCTATAATTTTGCTTTATGCCTTTTGTAGTGATGTTCTTCTGTTATGATTTTATTATATTGGACTGAAAACCATTGATAGCTATATAAGAAGATATAAGGCATGTATTCAAAAGAAAATGATTATAATGCAGTAACATAAGAAGAACCCTGCTCTAGATGCACCCGTAAAAAGAACTGAAGGTATCTGAGGTCCCTTCTACACTGCCTTATAAAATCTGGATTATCTGCTTTGAAATGGATTATATGGGAGTGTAATATAATCCAGTTCAAGGCAGCTAATATGGATTATCATAGAATCATAGAATCATAGAATCATAGAATCAAAGAGTTGGAAGAGACCTCATGGGCCATCCAGTCCAACCCCCTGCCAAGAAGCAGGAATATTGCATTCAAATCACCCCTGACAAATGGCTATCCAGCCTCTGCTTAAAAGCTTCCAAAGAAGGAGCCTCCACCACACTCCGGGGCAGAGAGTTCCACTGCTGAACGGCTCTCACAGTCAGGAAGTTCTTCCTAATGTTCAGATGGAATCTCCTCTCTTGTAGTTTGAAGCCATTGTTCCGCGTCCTAGTCTCCAAGGAAGCAGAAAACAAGCTTGCTCCCTCCTCCCTGTGGCTTCCTCTCACATATTTGTACATGGCTATCATATCTCCTCTCAGCCTTCTCTTCTTCAGGCTAAACATGCCCAGTTCCCTAAGCCGCTCCTCATAGGGCTTGTTCTCCAGACCCTTGATCATTTTAGTCGCCCTCCTCTGGACACATTCCAGCTTGTCAATATCTCTCTTGAATTGTGGTGCCCAGAATTGGACACAATATTCCAGATGTGGTCTAACCAAAGCAGAATAGAGGGGTAGCATCACTTCCTTAGATCTAGACACTATGCTCCTATTGATGCAGGCCAAAATCCCATTGGCTTTTTTTGCCGCCACATCACATTGTTGGCTCATGTTTAACTTGTTGTTCGTCCACTTAACCAATTACAGATCCACCTCACCGTAGTTTTGCCTAGCCCACATTGGACTAGTTTCCTTGCCAGAAGGTCATGGGGTACCTTGTCGAAGGCCTTACTGAAATCCAGGTACGCTACATCCACGGCATTCCCCGCATCTACCCAGCTTGTAGCTCTATCGAAGAAAGAGATCAGATTAGTCTGGCATGACTTGTTTTTGATAAATCCATGTTGACTATTAGCGATGACTGCATTTGTTTCTAAGTGTTTGCAGACCGCTTCCTTAACAATCTTTTCCAGAATCTTGCCCGGTATCGACGTGAGGCTGACCGGACGGTAGTTGTTTGGGTCATCCTTTTTTCCCTTCTTGAAGATTGGGACCACATTGGCCCTCCTCCAATCTGCTGGAACTTCTCCCGTTCTCCAAGAACTCTCAAAGATGGTTGCCAATGGTTCCGAAATGACTTCCGCTAGTTCCTTCAATACTCTGGGGTGTAGTTGATCTGGCCCTGGGGACTTGAACTCATTAAGAGCGGCCAGGTATTCCTGGACGACTTCTTTCCCAATTTGGGGTTGGATGTCCTCCAATCCCTCATCCACTCCATCTTGCTGAGGTTGAAGACTCTCTTTTTGTGAGAAGACTGAGGCAAAGAAGGCATTAAGTAGTTCTGCCTTTTCCCTATCCCCTGTCAGCATTGCCCCATCTTCTCCTCGAAGAGGTCCTATCGCCTCCTTGTTTTTCCTTTTTCTACTGACATAAGAATAGAAGCCCTTTTTATTGTTTTTAATGTCCCTGGCAAGTCTGAGCTCGTTTTTTGCTTTAGCCTTGCGGACCTTTTCCCTGACAGGTGTTGGCTATTTGTTTGAATTCTTCTTTGGTGATTTCTCCCTTTTTCCACTTCTTGTGCATGTCTCTTTTGTGTCTTAGCACAGTTAGAAGTTCTTTGACATCCATTCTGGCTTCTTTGCACTTGTCCTATTTTTTCTCTTTGTTGGCACGGTTTGCAATTGCGCCTTTAGTATTTCACTCTTGAGAAATTCCCATCCATCCGTAACTCCCTTGTCTTTTAGTATCTGTGTCCACGGAATGCTGCTCAGCGTTTCCTTCATTTTTTGGAAATCAGCTCTCCTAAAGTCCAAAATGCGGGTTTGACTTGTCTTAGTTTCGGCCTTCCTTTGTACCGCAAATTGCAGGAGCACATGGTCACTTGCCCCTAAGGATCCTACCACTTCGACCGCATCGATCAGGTCCTCCGCATTTGTTAGGATGAGATCAAGAGTAGCCAATCCCCTTGTTGCCTCTTCTACCTTCTGGACCATGAAATTGTCTGCAAGGCAAGCGAGGAATTTGTTGGACCTTGTACTCTTGGCCGAGTTTGTTTTCCAGCAAATATCGGGATAGTTGAAATCGCCCATGACTACTACATCTGATGAAATCGCCCATGACTACTATTATCTGATGTGTTAATCTGGATGTTGTCCATATCTTCAAGAAGGGGGAAAAGGACAACCCAAACAATTACCGTCCAGTCATCCTCCTGCCGATACTAGGCAAGATTGTGGAAAAGATCATTAAGGAAGTGGTCTGCAAACACTTAGAAAGGAATGCGGTCATTGCTAATAGACAACATGGATTTATCAAAAACAAGTCATGCCAGACTAATCTGATCTCTGATAGAGTTACAAGTTGGGTAGATGCAGGGAACGCCATGGATGTAGCATATCTTGATTTCAGTAAGACCTTCAACAAGGTCCCCCATGACCTTCTGGCAAACAAACTAGTCAAATGTGAGCTAGGCAAAACTACATTTCGGTGGATTTGTAATTGGTTAAGCAAACGAACCCAGAGGGTGATTCTCCCCAATGCTTCCTCTTCATCGTGGAAAGAAGTGACAAGTGGAGTGCCATAAGCAGGGTTCTGTCCTGGTCCTGGTCCTGTTCAACATCATAATTAATGACTTAGATGAAGGGTTAGAAGGCATGATCATCAAGTTTGCAGACGACACCAAATTGGGATGGATAGCCAATACCCCAGAAGACGGGAGCAGAATTCAAAACGATCTTTACAGATTAGAGAGATTGGCCAAAACAAACAAAATGAAGTTCAACAGGGACAGATGCAAGATACTCCCCTTATGACTTCATCACACTACAGAATGAATCCCCTTTAAATCTGGTTTCTGCCTCCTGCAGAATTCTAGTATTTGTCATTTAGTGAGGATGTTAAAGGCTCCTTCCTAAACTACAAATCCCAGAATTCTGCAGGAGGCAGAAATTGTATTTAAAGTGGATTCATTCTCTAGTGTGGTGAGGTTAGGCAGAAAAAATGAAATGCAAAGATACAGAATGGGGGACGATGCCTGACTCAACAGCAGTACGTGTGAAAAAGATCTTAGTGCTCATGGACAACAAATCGAACATGAGCCAGGAATGTCACGCAGCAGCTTAAAAGGCCAATGGGATTTTGGCCTACATAAATAGGAATCTAGTGTCTAGATCCAGGGAAGTCATGCTATCCCTCTATTCTGTCTTGGTCAGACTACACTTGTAATCGTACGCCAAAATTGAAGGGAGATGTTGACTCTAAGCTGGAATGTGTCCAGAAGAGGGCGACTAAAATCATAATCAGAAGAACAAGCCCTATGAGGAACGGCTTAAAGTACTGGGCATGTTTAGCCTGCAGAAAAGAAGGCTAAAAGGAGAAATTGTGGCTGTGTATAAATATGTGAAGGGAAGTGGTAGGGAGGAGGGAGCAGGCTTGTTTTCTGCTGCCCTGGAGACTAGGATGCAGTACAATGGTGTCAAACTACAGGAAAGGAGATTCCACCTGAACATTAGGAAGAACTTCCTAATGGGAAGAGCTGTTTAGCAGTGGAACTCTCTACCTTGGAGTGTGGTGAGGCTCCTTCTTTGGAGGCTTTGAAGCAGAGGTCGTATGGCCATCTGTCGGGGGTAATTTGAATATGATTTTTCTAATTCTTGGCAGGAGGTTGGACTGGATGGCCCATGAATTTATTTATTTATTTATTTAAAACTTTTATATCCCGATCTTCTCTACCTCTGTAGAGGGACTCAGACCAACTTTATGATTCTGTGATTCTATCTGTGATTGGATATGTGGTATTCTCACCTTGTATGTACATGTATAACACCATTTCATTGCGGTGAATCTTCCTTTTGCAGTTCTTTTAATGTACATGTGTTTGCAATCAGATTATGACAGGACATGAGGAATGTATTCAGATGCTGTTGGAACAAGAAGTATTGATTTTGTGCAAGGATGCCAGAGGCCGGACACCTCTACATTACGCCGCGGCCCGTGGACATGCCACGTGGCTGAGTGAATTACTGCAGTTGGCACTTTCAGAAGAGGACGATAGTTTTAGAGATGATCAGAATTACACACCGTTACACTGGGCTTCTTATAATGGTAATCTTTTGTTTCAGAATCATATTTGCTTCAGATATTAGGGATGGTGGGGATGCCAGGGTTCAAAATAGTTTATGAAACACTTTGGTTCATTCCTGAAACTACTGTACCACACTGGCTCTTGTAACCTTCCTAGGAAACTGCTATATATATAATTAGAAAATGAAAATGCTATTTTTTTTAGCTCATGCAGGCAGAGGATTCTGGGAATCAAAAAGCAACTTCTCTGACCTCTATATATACGAAGGTTTTTACGATCGTCATGTGATGCTGTGGTTTTTAGTTTTGAATATATTCTTATGGATTTTAACAGATTTTTAAAATACCAGTGATATTTAATTCAGTCTTAATATTTGTATATTTGTATATTTTTAAAGTGGATGGAAATGCTTTTAATGTAAGTCACTTTGAGGCTCCTTGTGGAGAAAAAATGGAGTATAAATAAACATCATAAGCATCATTATCATAATCATCATAAGCAATAAGGGGGAAGAGGTATCAGTAAGGCCCCTTCTGCACTTCCATATAAAATCCAGATTATCTGCTTTGCACTGGATTATATGGCAGTGTGGACTCACACAATCCAGTTCAAAGCAGATAATGTGGATTATCTTCTTTCATAATCTGGATTATGTGGTAGTGTAAAAGTATCCTTATTTATTTATTTATTTATTTATTTATTTATTTATAAATAACATTTCTACTCCGCCCTTCTCAACCCAGGGCGGCTAACACTGGCAGCTATTCAATGCTACAATATTACAATATGCAATAATATAAAAACCATAAACCATAAAACCACACAATAGATTAAAACAATAACAATAATTATACAGTCATAGTAGCCATTTCCATTATCATAACAATCATCATATGATCCCAATTCAGTGTCCAAACTTCCATTGTGCCTGCTAGCCAAAAGCCTGGTTCCAAAACCACAATTTCAGTTTTTTTCCTAAAGGAAAGGAGGGAGGACACCAATCTAATCTCACTGGGGAGTGAATTCCACAAGCGGGGGTCACCATCGAGAAGGCCCTGTCCCTCGTCCCCACCAGACGCATTTGCGAGGCCGGTGGGACCGAGAGCAGGGCCTCCCTGGTGGATCTTAAACTATGAGGCGGAATGTAGAGGGAGATACATTTGTACAAGTAAGCTGGGCTGAACCTTAGGCCCCATCTACATTGCCATTTCAAATCCAGATTATCTGCTTTGAACTCGATTATATGGCAGTGTAGATTCATATAATCCAGTTCAAAGCAGACAACCTGGATTATATAGCAGTTTAGAATAGACTTTAGTGATAAAGTACATGGGCTGCATGCATGCAATCCAAGCTTCAGTGAAAGGTATCCTGTGTTTGGGAAAGAACTCTGCATTTCAGACTGATTTGTGCACTGGAGTGACCAATTCAGTGCTCAGGGTCTTGACTCTGTGTGAACCCTAGGTTCAAATCCTGATCTGCATTATAGAGGTTGTTTCAGTTATAAATAATCCAAAAGTACGTTCTTGCTTTTGTAACATGAAACCTATTATCCCTTACAGGCAATGAAAGCTGTATAGAGGTACTGTTGGAACAGAAACCTTTCCAAACTTTTAGTGGGAACCTTTTCTCCCCGCTGCACTGTGCTGTGTAAGTGGAAATGTCAGTGTCCGATCTTTATTTTGTGTGGTTTGATCTGTATGTGAAATCGGTGGTACAGGAACACAAAAACACTAGGAATAATAGAATTCTCTAAAAACTTCATATTCTACATTTATGGATTTGGTCTACAAATGCCCCCACAGCCAATAATTGTTAGGAATAAACAATTTTCACATCATAGCTTCACAGTATGAATGCATGGAAGTGATGGACAAATTCAGAAATATAGGTTTATGAGGACAAAAGAAATAAGAATGGCAGGTTACCACAATCCTTTCTTGAATTCATCTGTTTGTTTTATAAATATTTCATTGTGTTACCTTACAAAATAAATTATCCTCCAAATAATTGTAGTGTTCTCGTGTCAGGAAGAACACGCTACCATAATTTGTGTATTTTTTATTGTCAGCTCTATTATTACCTGACCCTTTTTTACCAATTTCAAATTGTGCTTTAGCGTTTTCAGTCGGGGGAAAAACGGTAACATTATTTTTGCCAGGAATGTATTAGATAACACTGCCTACTCCCTCTCCCGAATAACTAGAATTAAATACCGTTGCTTACCAGCAGAAATGGATTCCGAAAAGTCATAAATGTCAGTACTGCAGTCCTCTGTATAGTTACCAGTGAAGTCAGGGGCAGGACTCCATACCATTAGCAGTAATTGGGGTGACACCACTATTTTTGCTAAGACACTTACAAATAAATAGTAGCAGGTACATTGCATGGGGAAATGATATGCTGCCCCCACACTAGAAATACAAGGTGAGTAGCTCTACTACAGTTATAGAAATACTTGCCTTTGACTTTTCCACATTTTGTTGTATTCCAACTATGGACTGAATTGATGTGATTATTGTGTTGTCTAAGGCTTTCATGGCTGGAATCACTGGGTTGCTGTGAGTTTTCCAGGCTGTATGACTGTGTTCCAGAAGCATTATCTCCTGACATTTCACCCACATCTAGGGTAGGCATCCTCTGAGGTTGTGAGGACCTCACAACCTCTGAGGATGCCTACCCTAGATGTGGGTGAAACATCAGGAGAGAATTCTTCTGGACTATCGCCATACAGCCCGGAAAACTCACAGCAATCCTATGAGAGTTAGTACCCTTTGGTGTGCACAAGATGCAAAACAATGTGAAAGTACAATATATATATTTATTGTGGCACAACAGTTAAGTTCAAAAAAGGAACAAATTAGCACTTATGAGTTACATAAGTGGGCACCTTCTTTGCTATGATATGTCTAAACAGCTCAGTGTGACACATTATTTCCTAAGGTCCCCTTAAATGATTGAATGGAGTCCCATAGTGTGCAATTCATGATCTCAAGATTTAAATACATTTATTTCTGAAAGGCCTCAGAGATTGCTGGAGCGCATACCTAAACAAACAGCATCAGCAAGACCAAGGAACCATTCACACAAATCTGGGATAAATTTATGTAAAAACACCAATTAGGGTCGGGTTATTTTAAAAGTATTTGCAAAGTAAAATCCATAATTACAAAAGAAAGAATATGGCCACCAAAACCCAGGCTGAGTAAAGAGGGTTTAGTTGGGAAAATAAGCAAGTAACCAATGGTGGGCAAATTCACAAATTGTTGGGCCTCTTTTACACTGCCATATAATCCAGATTATCAATTCAGATAATCCACATTATCTGTTTTGAACTGAGTTATATGAGTTTACACTGCCATATAATCTAGTTCAAAGCAGAGAATCTGGATTTTATATGGCAGTGTAGAAGGGGCCTCAAAGTGAGCATGGTTAGGCAGGTTGACTACTCCTATGTGTAGGTGCGTTCCTGTCATTACTACCTGCCTCTTCCAGCAAAATGTTCATGACATCCGTACACCTGGCATGATTTTGACAGGACACATGGACTAAATTGCAGGATGCCGATGCATTAAGGGGATATTGTCTTGCCCAAAAAGACTCAGCACCTGTAATTGCTCACAACATGTTCCTATGCTTATTGACTCAAAGGGTGAAGACTTATGCAACCAACAAGTGCCTGGTTTTGTTTATGTAGCTCCGTGGTTTCCAACCTTTGGTTCTCCAGGTGTTTGGGACTTCAGCTCCCACAATTCCTAACATCTGGTAAACTGGCTGGGATTTCTGGGAGTTGAAGTCCAAAAGAACTGGAGGACCAAATGTTGGGAACCACTGATTAAATGCCACAAAAATATTTTGCTCCTTCACAGTGTTGAGGATCTTGTATAACCACCCTAGTTCAGTTCTAGGTTGTAACACAAGTGGCAATAGTGCTTCTGCAAGTTGTTGTATATGTTTTGAATTTGAAACCCATGCTATAGATAAGAGTGTGTATAAATCCCAGTTGAGAGCATAGGTATTATGCCAAAGGCTGGTTGCAGTGGTAGTATAAACCATGCTCTAAGTATGGTATGAAACAAACATGGATGATTTGACTAAGGAAGTGGACTAAATTTCAATTTATGAACTTCTTTTTCTCAATAGAATCAATGATCATGAAAATTGTGCATCACTACTCATTGGAACTATTGGTGCTGACATTGTCAATTGCAAAGACGACAAAGGAAGGTATGAATTACTTGTGCAAGAAGGTTTTTTCTTGGCAGTGTTTTCAAGTTAGAGATCATGTATTAGTGTTAGTCTGTTGGTGGAGTGGTCTGTGATTCAATGCTATCAGTATCATGGAGAGAGAGATACTTTTCACACAAATGGAGTACCTCAACATTCCCCAACTGTTTAGATGAGATTTATGTAATGGAGTCAACTATAGGAAAAAGAAAGCATTGCCAGAAATCTCACTCTGCTTCATGTACAGTATTTTCCACTGGAATGAACATTCTCTGAGGAAGAACATTAAGGCCCCTTCTACACTGCCGTATAAAATCCAGATTACCTGCTTTGAACTGGATTATATGGCAGTGAAGACTCATATAATCAAGTTCAAAGCAGATAATGTGGATTATCTGATTTGATGATCTAGATTATATGGCAATGTAATCTAGATCATCTTATTTGAACGTATTAGCCATCCGTTAGCACTGTTTTTAGGCAATTCTTAAGCACTTCAGTATTTTATTTAACATTCTGTAGCTGCAGAATCTAAGGTTTTCATTTTATGTTACACACTTCATGTTTTTATTTTGGGGGGAAAGGGTTTTGCAATAAACATAGTGAAGTATCGTGTGTGTTGTTTCATTTGCCATTTTGGGTACTGGACAGAGAGGTGGAATTCGAATATATCATGTTAATCCAAGTTGCTGTATTGCTCAAAAAATTATAACATACTGTTTTTCCTCTCAGGACACCACTCCATGCGGCAGCCTTTTCTGATCACGTGGAATGCCTCCATCTTCTTTTAAGCCACAACGCTCAAGTCAATGCTGTGGATAATTCAGGGAAAACACCACTTACAATGGCTGCTGAAAAAGGGCATGTAGGGGCAGTAGGTAGGTAGTTGGTTCCTGGGAAATGACAAAATGAATACCTTTTTTACACATCAATAGATAGTCTATATCTATATGCCAGCCTAGCAGTTCGAAAACATGCAAATGTGAGTAGATCAATAGGTACCGCTCCGGGGGGAAGGTAACTGTGCTCCATGCAGTCATGCCGGCCACATGAGCTGGGAGGTGTCTGTGAACAATGCCCACTCTTCAGCTTAGCAATGGAGATCACCAACTCCCAGAGTTGGGCACGACTGGACTTAATGTCAGGGGAAAAGCTTTACCCTTATCTATAGATAGTCTAGCTTTATTGGATATAGATAATGCAGATTTTAGTACCCTGTATTTCATAACAAATACTTGTGAAAGGTTTTGAATTGCACACGACTCTATTTGATAACGAGAAAAGAGCCATGGAAAACTGCTATAGCTTAGTCTAACTTGCTACTTACAGGGCAATTTATGTGGCTTGCAAGGATGAGAAAAGAACTGTAGTGCCATCCGATGAATGTGCAACCAATAATCAGCTTTAACTGTGTCAATGTATAACACTATATAACAACATTTAACTTACTTTGTAGTTTGTATCATTTCTGTACAGTTCAGCCATACTCAATTACACTATGTAACAAAAAATCTGTTTTTGGTTTGAAAGTGTTATTTCCTGTTTAATTGCATGGTACTTACTTTGAAAGTAGTTGTTATACTCCAGAAACCTTGTTTTTGTGGCTGCCACAAGCTATGTTGAATTGGTTGAGACTTGATGAGATACAGCACAGCGGGTTAAGCCACCAACTGCAGAAAATCTTGCCAACCAGAAAGTTGGCAGTTCAAAGTCACGGGTCGGGGTGAGCTCCCGCCATCAGCCTTAGCTTCTGCCTACCTAGCAATTTGAAAACAATAGTGTGAGCAGATCAATAGCTACCGCTTTGGCAGGGAGGTAAAAGGCGCCCATGCAGACATGCTGGCAATTCGGTCAGGAAGGCGTCCATGGACAATAGGCTCCTCAGCATGGAAAATGGAACAAGAGCATCTCCCCATGGCTCGAGTTGAGCACAGCCTCCAGATGCTGGAGATGAAAAGGGGGAAGCCTTTGCCTCTCTCTGTGTCCTGTCTGTCTTTGTTAATTGTATAATGGCACTGAATGTTTGCCATATATGTATTCTATAATCCAGTCTGAGTCCCCTCATGGAAATAGAGTGGAATATAAATAAAGTATATTATTATTATTATTATTATTATTATTATTATTATTATTATTATTATACTCATTGAAAAACTATAGTAAAATGTGCTGCAGGATGTCCGACAAAAACAAAGTTTTTGCAGTTTCATGTTTTATGATAGACCCAGTGACATTTATAATCCAGGAACAAAAATCATGTATCATAGTATAATACGTTTTTGAAACATTAATATTTATTATCACTAATGTTATTATTTATTATCACAAGATATGCTATCATGTATGAAAACGAAATGCAGTTAATTTGGCAGTTAATTTGTGGCATTTTTGTTTTTGCATTTTCTAGATTTTTTGGTGAACAGCGCCAAGGCCGATTTAACTTTGAAGGATAAGGACTTGAATACATGCTTGCACTTGGCTAGCAGTAAAGTATGTTTCAAAGTATTTGCATCTGTCATTGTTATTATTGTTATATTTCTTTATATTGTGAATTCCCTAAAATTGGGAGTCTCAGCAGCTCACCATTAGAAAGAACAATAAAAAGTGATCATTAAATAGAATCAAACAATTTAGAGGATTAAAACACAAAGGCCCCTTCTACCCAGCCATATAACCCAGAATATCAAGGCAGAAAATCCCACAATATCTGCTTTGAACAGGGTTATCTGAGTCCAAACTTCCATATATCCCAGTTCAAAGCAGATAATGTGGGTTTTTATTCAGCTTTGTGGAAGGGGCCATGGAGGTGTGAAGTGTTCTAATTCTCTAAATTATTTAATTCTATTTAATGGTCACTTTTTACATGGTTTTTATATGTTAAAAATGAAATGACATTTAAAGAGCTCTTTAACCTATGCTTAAAACATATGAAAAATGTGACAAATACTGCTAAGAACCACAGATCAAGGCAAAAGCCGGTCCAATCCATCATTATGCTCCCACAGATATTTATGGTAAGATCAGAGGTATATGGATGGTGGCAGCAAAATGATGCCATTGTCCCCAAATATGGATTCTCCCCTCGATAGTTTTCCATTGGTCCCCGTTATGGGTTTGTCAGTTTGAGTGTTTGATTATGATTCTAGGAGATGAGGATTTGAATCTCTGCCCAGCCATAGAAACCACTGGATAACTTTGGACAGATCACACTATCCTAAATTGTGAGAAAAGTGAAAAACAACCTCTTCTGGAAAAAAAAAATCTTGCCAAGAAAAGCCCTAGGATAGTATTGCCATAATCCAGCTGTAGAGATGTTATGCTGAAACTGCCCTTTATTTTATTTTATTTTATTTTATTTATTTTATTTGAAAAAAGTGGAGTAGAAGAATAGGGTTCAGCAGCAGCGTTTGCTGTTTGGGGTGCTTGAATGGGAGCAGAGTAATGGTGGTCCTTTTTAATAGGGGCCTTCTGTGTAGGTTTCTCTGCAGAGACTGTAAAAGTGTGTCTGACCCTATTAAAATGATATTTTAAAAATACAAAGTGTTGTCAGATTGACCTCATTTCTAAAACAGGGGAATCACCTTTTAAATATATTTATGTATTCCAGGGACATGAAAAATGTGCCTTGTTGATACTTGACAAGATACAAGAACAGAGCCTTATTAATGCAAAAAACAATGCATTACAAACGTACGTATATCTTAATTGATGGTTTGTTTACCAGCAGCAGTATTTAACATTGTTTAGAAATGTTATATAATGTATACTTTGCCGTTCTGGAAATATGGCTTTGGGCTTCAGGGTTTTTCTTTTGCAGTTTTTGGACAAAGCAAGTTGATTTTTTTCCGATAAAAGTTTTATTATCCTATATTCTTAATTCTTTGACATGTCTGCAGACCTTTTGAAATGTATCAAACCTACTTGAATCTAGATGTTATGTTTCCTAGACCTCTTCATATTGCTGCACAAAATGGGTTGAAGATGGTAGTTGAGGAGTTACTGGCAAAGGGAGCATGTGTACGAGCGGTAGATGAAAATGGTAAGTGAAGCATTCCTTTTGTTATTCATGAACAATATCCCTCACTCATTTTATAGCACATGTATTTGTAAACTACACTTAAGCAGGGCGCTTCTAATCAGTATGCTAATCATAAAATTCTGTTCATGTACAATTTATTAAAACAAGAAAAGCTCTTATCTTCTGTAACACCTTTTATTTAACACACGCACCAACACTCCTCTTAATTTTTGTTTTGTTTTTCATCCATGGTTTGCAACAAAATATATTATTTAATGTAATAATATATTTAATGGGTTAAACCCTTGTGCCAGCAGGACTGCTGACCGAAAGGTCAGCGGTTTGAATATGGGGAGCATGGGGAGCTCCTGTCTGTCAGCTTCAGCTTCCCATGTGGGGACATGAGAGAAGACTCCCACAGGATGGTAAAACATCTGGGTATCTCCTGGGCAACGTCCTTACAGACAACCAATTCTCTCACATTCTCTCCTGACATGAAAAAAATTAATGTAATAAGAATTAGCATTTTTCTAGCATTCTAAAAAGCATCAGCCAATGTTTACCTCTTTCAAAAACTTTGTTCAACTATGGTGGTGGTAGGAAATCAACATGAAATCAGCTGTGCCCTGAAACAGGAAAAACGGGGGGGGGGGGGGGGGGGGGGGACGGACACACAGAACATTTCCCCAATTTTTCTGGTTATTTCCAGGCCTTCCCACCTCTAGTCCTAATTCATTTTGAGATCAAAACAGTTTCAGATTCTGTAAAGAGGGTATATGTGATAGGTTACTGCCACCCAGTGGTCTTACAAGCTCCCATTGAAAGTCTCTTTCAGTTCCCAGTCATGTTAGGTATAGGAAAAAAAATTGCATTATAAATCTTACTTGGACACATATGAGTCTTTGAGCATATTTGGAGTAGCTCTTTATGTCTTTATGAGCTAGAGGCAATAAAACTTGCATCCAGGGCCATAATGTTACTGCAGACCCAGCATCCCCCTCACCTGTCTCTTGTGGCCTTAAATGCTGCTTGAAAACTCACCCCATTGCGTTCCTTGGTCCTCCAGGGCAGGTTTTAAGAGTGCATCTCGGAAATTCTGGTACCCATCCATGATGATTTCTATAACCATTATATTGACCAGCCTGAGCAGACCTAATTTTTAATTTTTACTTATTTATGAACTATGGCAGAAACAGTGAATGGGGAGCAATTCAGAAACAGTTTTGTTGGGTCCTGTTTAGCACCATTTTCTACATTATTTCTGCATGATTGGAGACTCGGTGTCTGAGAAAAGGCAGACTCATTGCATGCCATCTTTTGTCTTACATCTACATTCATCAACACCCTCAAGATGAGTGAATACTTGCCTCCCAAATAGATCAGTCATGCTAGTCTAGCCTTCATGTCTTCCCACTGTGAGATCTTCTGTATCACCACTTGCTCTACGCAATACATAGAGGTCTTGATTTTTCTCCTACCTAAGCTGTCAGCTCAGGATGCATCTACATTGCCCTATATCCCAGTATCTGATCCTAGATTTTCTGCTTTGAGTACAGTGTTCTCAGGCCACTTCATGGATCGCTAACTGCGGACTCGCTGTTTTGGGGCTTTAAAAAAAATAATTTAAAATACAAGTGGTGAGGGAACACTGTGACTTGAGATCCCCATGCCAGTGGGGAAGCAGGCAGGCAGGGAGGGAGGGAGGGAGGGAGGGAGGGAGAAGGGTGGTTCCAGCAGGGGGGGGAGGGAGGAAGGGAGGGGGAAAGAGGAGAGGAAGAGAGAGAGAGAGAGGAGGGGGAAAGAAAAGTGGGCGGAGCTGTATTGTACATATACAGTATAGTGTCCCTACATCGCGGTTTTTTCACTTATTGTGGTGTACCTGGAATGGAACCTCCACAGTAGGTGAGGGAACACTGTATACACCAGGGGTCTGCAAACTAAGGCCCGGGGGCCGGATACGGCCCTCCAAGGTCATTTACCCGGCCTTCACTCAGGGTCAACCTAAGTCTGAAATCACTTGAAAGCACACAACAACAACAATCCTATCTCACCAGCCAAACACGTCCCATTCAAATACTAATAAGTTTATATTTGTTAAATTGTTCTTCATTTTAATTATTGTATTGTTTTAAAGTGTTTTTTGCACAACAAATAAGATATGTGTAATGTGCATAGGAATTCATTCATTTTTTTCAAATTATAATCCGGTCCTCCAACAGTTTGAGGGACTGTGACCTGGCCCTCTGTTTAAAATGTTTGAGGACCCCTGGTATACACTGTCGTATAATTTGCCATACACTGCCATATAATCTGGGATAAGAAGATAATCTTGGATCGGATCCTGGCATATAGGGCAGAAGGGCCTCCAGACTATCCTATACCTGCTACTCTAATTCTATGGCTAAATTGGGTCCCTGAATTGGGATGCTCTCCAGTACTGGTGAGACTCATGGAATTCTCTGCCCAAGAGCCATGCACTGCATAAACAGATAAAAGAAATCAAAGTGTGCAAAAGCATTAATAAGAATTATCCAATAGGCTGGTAAAGGTAGAATAGTCCTTGTCTGAAATGCTTGAAGCTAGAGGTGTTCTATATTTCAGATTTTGAAATATGTGCATATACATAAGGAGACATCTTGGAGATGGGACTCGTGTCTAAACATGGAATTTATTTATGTTCCATATATATTTTATACACACAGCCTGAATAATTTTAATATGTGAAACACATTTGTGTATATTGCACATTCCAGATTATCTGCTTTGAACTGGATTATATGAGTCTCCATTGCCATATAATCTGGGATCAGATCTTGGGATATAGGGCAGTGTAGATCCAGCCCTAGTTGTTTTATCCGTATTAATCACAGACAGGAGCCCCCAGTGGTGCAGTGGGTCAAACCCCTGTGCCAGCAGGACTGAAGACCGACAGGTCGCAGGTTCAAATCTGGGGAGAGGCAGATGAGCTCCCTCGATCAGCTCCAGCTCCTCGTGCGGGGACATGAGAGAAGCCTCCCACAAGAATGATAAAACATCAAATCATCCGGGCGTCCCCTGGGCAATGTCCTTGCAGATGGCCAATTCTCTCACACCAGAAGTGACTTGCAGTTTCTCAAGTCGCTCCTGACACGACCACCACCAGCTCTGTTGGGAAAGGCTCTTGAGTGAGCAAGCAAGGGGCAAGTCATGTTCTCCAAAACACATTGTGCAGGTACCCTCAATAATAATAATAGTAGTAATAATAATAATAATAATAATAATAATAACAACAACAACAGCAACAACAACAACAACTTTATTTATACCCCCCACCATCTCCCCAACAGGGACTCAGGACAGCTTACATGAGGCCAAGCCCAACAGCATATTATAATAAAATAAAAACCCAAAGCACAGAACAACAACACAGTAAAGTACATAAAACATATGAGTACAGTAAGCAATATAAAAATACAATACAAAATCATTCACAACGACAATGAGTGGGCCGCATGTGCAAGATAACATACTAAAAACTTAGGGTGAGATAGGAATGGAGCAGATTATTTGTGAGGGAGAAGCTCATAAAGAAACGGGCTCGTAAACAACAGGCCTTCATACAAGTGGGGGAAACTGTACTATAGGGACAAAAACGTTGAGGGGGAGCAACAGTGTATGGTTGTATGGCTACTCAAGTTACTCAAGTAACACAGTGTATGTTGTTCCAATGGGCAGTGCGTATATATGCACTGGAGTGGGAAGTCGTGGGTCGCAAAGTGTTAGAGAACAGATGTATGCATGCCACACAGCCTTCACCCCCTAAGTTAGCCTGCCACCCTCAGGTGCAGTGGAGGATGCTGCCCCATTGCCCATGTTGAAGTAAGTTTCATGTGCCTGTTCTGTTGGCTTCTGTGCATGAAACGGGCGCTGTTTTGTCATTTGCCTTGGGCAGCCAAGTACCTTAGCCTGACCGTATTTAGTTAAACACCTTGCGTGCATATTTAAAAACTGCATTTTAACTAGGATAGAACTCTAATATTTGCATGGTAACTGTTTGCAGCAGTCATGTTCTGAGTCATCTGTTTTATATTCAGTATAAACCACCCTTTCTTACCTGGAGGTAATCTCTAATGAATTTATCTCAGGAAACGGGCATTCTCAGGATGGCACAAAGGATCAACCTGCTTCGATCGGGTTTAACCCTAATGTAGCAACTGGACAAGGCAGAAACTTGCTTGTTATTCCAGTTATAAACATTAAGCCCCTTCCCTAACAGATTGTACCAACCAGGCACATTTGTCCATTTCAGCTAAATATAGGAGAAACATTTCTTGGGCAAATAAATCAGAAGATATATTTAGTAGTGAGATGTCATAATATAAGTTGATTGTGATGATGAACTTGGACACAAAGAGGAAAATATTTTGCAGGTGAAAAGTAAAGATGAATCTGAAGCCAATTTTGGATGTGAGAAAATATAGAAATATGGGTATTTCAAAAAAGATGGACCTAATTTAAAATTGTTATATCTCTGAAACAACAAACCACCCATGAATGAAACCCTTATCCCATGATAATCTGCCATATAATCTAGATTATCAAAGCAAATAATACACATTATTGGTTTGAACTGGATTATATGAGTCTACACTGCCATATAATCCAATTCAAAGGAGATAATTTTGATTTTACATGGCAATGTAGAGGGGGCCAGAGTTTCAGGCAATCGCCGTTATATGCCTCTCCTGCCTCACAAACAGCCCCCAGCCTCAGTCATTTGCAACCCTGCAACATGAGGCTTTATGAGATATTCTCCATTTTTAATAAATTAAAAAAATATATTTCTGGCTTAAAATGATTAGTAAACGTGATAACTTATTAAACCTGGGTTGCTGTGGCCATGTTTCAGAAGCATTCTCTCCTGACGTTTCATCCACATCTATGGCAGGCATCCTCAGAGGTTGTGAGGTCTGTTGGAAACAAGGCAAGTGAGGTTTATATATCTGTGGAATGTCCGGGGTGGGAGCATTGAATGGCCTTTCAGCTGCTTCAAAAGCTGTAAGACCATTCAATGCTAATCAAGATTGCCAATTGCAACATTCACACTTGCCTCCAACAGACAAGAGTCCTTTCCCCTACCTTGGACATTCCACATTTGCCTAGTCTCCAACAGACCTCACAACCTCTGAGGATACCTGCCATAGATGTGGGTGAAACATCAGGAGAGAATGCTTCTGAAACATGGCCATACAGCCTGGAAAACTCACAGCAACTCAGTGATTCTGGCCATGAAAGCCTTCGACAACACTCATTAAACCATTTATAACTTTGTGTGTAATCGTGACATGTGTCATTGTGAAATATACTGCTTTGAAATTGGGACCAACATTTTGAGACACCCTGTATTATTGGTAAATCAAATTTCTCAATACTGGTGACTAGCTAAGGCATTTTGCCCACTCCCAAGTTTCCCACAATCAGGCTAGGTGCAAAGGCACTTTAGTTATTGAACCATCTTTGTTTCACATATTATCTCCCAAATAAAGCACTTATACAATGAAGCTGAGTCCGTGGCTGGTGAAGCTTCAAGGGCTACTTCCATCTAGCATGAGATTAGAGAATGTCGGCTGCTACCCCAATATCATTGTGTTATCAGAGGCACAAAGGGCCTAGTAGTTGGAAAGGGAGAATTAGCAACCCAAATAATGGTTCCTCACTCCTGGTATGCAATACATACAGAATTATATTAGAGTTTATTACATGAGGCAGGCAAATCACAATCACAGCAGGATAGCAGCATTTTGTGTTGGACGTAACACTACTTTCCTGCCACTCTCCTAGTGAGAGACAGTTGGAAGGCCGGGGGGGGGGGGGGGGGGCTTGAGGGGCTTCAGCCCCCCCCCCCCGAAATTCTCATGGTGGTCCGCGAAAAGGCCTTACTGGTACATTATTTAAACTGTTATGTTTATTCATATCATGATCTGATCACCATGCTCAATATTGGGGTAATGATACAAAAGGTTTGTTAGTCTAAGTCTCTCACTCAGACTCAGCACCCCCCCCCCCCCCCCCCCCCCGAAATAAAAATCCTGGCTACAGGCCTGTGGAAGGCATTTCTCTTTGTAAAGAAAGCTATTAACTGATATTTTGTGCTTGTAAAAGAAATGCTGTTCAGGCAGTTTCTCACTAGAAGAGCGATGGGAAAGGAGTAGCCTTGTGTGTTGAGTCCAAAGATGTCATAGATCTGCTGTAATTGCAATTTGCCTACTTCACCTGATAAATTCCATTGGGATGCAGAGATAGATCCAGCTATTATTCGTTTTTGGTGAAGATTCCTCCATTCTTCCTATTATTATTATTATTATTATTATTATTATTATTATTATTATGATGATTTGGATTCTAGTGTAGTGTCGTCCCCCCCCCCCCCCCCACACTTTAATCGAACCTTTCCTATATTTACTCATCATTTTGAGAAATACTACAGTGTTTCTAAATAAAAATATTGTTTACTTAATGGCAAGGTCAAGTTGATAGAATTATCCACTTATCATTTTCAGTCATTTTGTCCGATGCTTTAATTTGTGAAATGATAATGATAATTTGCTTCTAAAACGTCCAATATTTTTGATATTGAATGCAAATCATTGCTCTCAGAATGAGAATTACCTCTGAGATGATGAATGAAGGCGAAATATATCTTGCTTCATAAAGTAGTTTTCAAATTCAATTACCTTTGTGGAATGTGATTTACTTGTGTTTACTTCATTCTGTGGAGGCTGTAAATTGCCTGCTGCTTTACTATTATTGTTTTTTTTTTTCATTTCAAAAAACAACAGTGCTTGTTATGGTCATGTAAGCTTAAACCACCCCATGAATTGTGTATTCTCCCAGCATGCCCGGTCTTCAAAAGTAACACTGCCTTGCCTGCTGTGGTTGTGACTAAACATACATTTCCAGGCTATGAATTCATCTAGAGATGTATCTGAGGAATGCTCAGATCTCTTGCTAGTACCCCTAGTACTAACCATGGCTTTGTCTGCATTTGTGCCCAGGTCATACGCCAGCCCTGGCTTGCGCTCCTAACAAAGACGTGGCTGACTGCCTGGCACTCATTTTGGCTACCATGATGCCTTTTTCTCCTTCCAGTACAGTGATGGCTCTCAACTTCGTTTCTTTTAAAAAAGACAATTTGAGCAGGACGCATCTCTGCAATAGCTCCAGTATGAGTAATGCCATTAACTCCTATAGTAAAACGTTAAATAATGATGTAGGAGCAGAAAACGGATACAGTGAAAATGATTCTGATTCTGAAACCTTTTGATTTTAGCATCCGGTGCTCCTTTCTTGGTTGCATTTAGATTTAGGTTGGTTTCCCCCTTTAAAAAGATCTGAATATGCCACCATTACAGTCGACCTATGCTTATGACTGGTATGACTACAGTTAAGCAATGAAAGCGTATAGCAGGAGTTAGAACTTTTCTGAAAACTGGAAAAAAACATTTAAATGCATTCTTGTTAATCTTCTGCTACTTCCAGCTCTGTTGTATGTTTCCATAGGTCCTAAGGGCTTTTGTGGAAGTCTCTACCTCCTATTTTATGCAGAAAGCAACAGCTGCCTTTTTCCATTTTAACAGCACAAGTACACAGAAACCACTGTGTATATATTACTGTTAGCTGTAGCGTACTGTTAATACAATGACATTTTCCAGGATAGTGTTTGTAGCTCATTGGAAGAAACTCAGATCTTCCTTCCTTTTATTGTTGTTTTTTTAGTCATACAAACTGAGTTTTTAAGATATCTTTGTTATACAAACCAAAGGAAAAGCCACAAATGTGTTTAGTTTTCTTTTAGAATTGCTAACATCATCACTTTCTATGGAAATTTGAAAAAAAAATCTAAATGCTACTTAAGCACTTAAGTATACAAAAGGCACTTTTAAAAGCCATTAGCCACACTGTCATCGACAATTTGAAAATGTTTAGGACCAAATTTTGCTTGTCTCCACTTGCAGCCAAGAGATTATTAAGGCAGATGTGATTTGCCTTACTTTGTATTATTTTGCAAAAGCTTGCACGATTTGCACTCTGCAGTTAAAGGGATCCCCGGGAATTATTGCCTATGCTGCCAGGCAATAATCCATTCTAAGAAAAACAAATTAATTTGATAATGGTTGATATTTTTCCATTTAAATTGATTTCTTTTTTTAAACTTTCTGAATTGAAGATGTAGATTTTGTCCAATTTTTTAAAACCTGTAACATATGAGCTATATCGAGTTGCTATACACTGTAATAGCTATTGCCGCACTTAAGATAGACAGAGCAGTTTAAACCAAAACACATACAAAAATGGAAAAGCCAAGCAAGCGTCAGGAAAGTCATAAGGGAATTGTGAGATACTAAAAAAGGCCTGCTAACATCAGCTTCCTTACTAAACCTCTGCATTATGAATATCTACTCCTTCTGCCAAAGCTTCTAGGTCAAACGGACCCTGTTCCTCACCTGAGAAAGATGTACAGAAAGAGGAATGAGACTCTTAAAAATACAAAGAACTAACCAGCTATATCACAAGGACCAAAAGGCGTCAGTATCATCAATGGGAAGACTTTATTATTTTTTAACAATGCAGGTGAACAAAAAAAACTTTTCTAATAACACATGCACACACAGTGTTTTATGTAATTCCAAGTCCTGGCTGTATTGTACACCTAAAGACACAAATTTCTAGTAGATACTTGGACATTTGTAACTGATGATGATGATGATGTGTTGATCACAATTTATTTTTCCAGACTAGATAATGTTCATACTTTTAATGTTAAATGTGTTTATATTTATTTGAAATGAAACAAGTGCCCAGAAAACAAAATGACCATGGTTTGTTTCTACTCTTTAGTTCTTTTATGTCTCACTAGCTATGAATTTAGGCCTAGTATATGTGGTTTTATAGGAAAAAAATGGGTACATGATGTTTCGTTCTTATGCAGCAAGCTGTGTGTAATAAAAAGAAAAGCTCTGTTTATGCCTGATTTGGGGAGTACAGATAGATGATGCATGATTAATAGTATTGATTCCCAGGCATACGTCCATGTTGGATTTATTCCTTTAATAAGGAAATGGTGCTCCGCGTTCCATAGGACAAACCAAAAGGCTAACGGTAGTATCAGAAGGAAACCACATCTCTTTACCAGGAAGATTCAAAAGAAAATTGATCTTCATTGCACAACATATGATATATATCTTTGAACCCCACTGCACAATTCGCACAGAAATAGACCTGCAATACAGTTCTTCTAGGAGGTTGTTGTGTGATCACAAAATGAGCTGTTTACATTTTCTTCATGCAGACAAAAAGCAATTGGGATAACAAATGTTTGCTTAAGCCTGATTTTTTAATATTTGTTGTCACAAATATTAACAAGGCATATTGGAGTGGCTCTATAATTATCTGTTTTCCTACTGAAATCAAAAAGAAAGTGGGACAATTATTTAGCCCAGGAAATATACCTTTTTTTGCTACTGGAGTCTTTGCTTTTGTCAGTACTAACATCTGAAGAGACAAAAAAGATCTGCAGGGATTTTTACAATGTGTAAATAGAAGCAGAATTGAGTGCAGGTCTGTAGTTGCACTGTGGCTTTATTTGGGGAATATTTATTATCTTAAGTATTCCCTCAGCAAACGTATCCTAAGTATTCCCCCAGTCCAAAAAAAAATGCTGATAAGTTTGATTTTGTTCTGTGAATGCGGAAAAAAGTTTCTGCATGCCTAAACAAACTACTCTTTGAATTGGGTTGAATCCAGAATTTCGTGTTCCCTTCTCTCCTCAGCAGCACTTTCCCTTAATTTTTTTTTACATATAAATTAAGATCAGAGGAACTTAGTAAATGGGATCCTCAATGTTGCAGAGAGGGGATGCCCATGAGTTACATTTTCTTTGATGATAGATATGATTTCCTAGATCCAACCAACATTCCTAGAGCAGTTGTCCACATTTTGTTTAATGAGGGCATTGAAATCAAAAATAAGTATACAGTTGAAAGCATGCATTTTTAAAAACTGCCAGCCTTTTTAAACAAAATCTCTTCCTCTTTATAACTTGCATGTGATTTAAAGTGCAACAAAATAAAATGTTCCTGGTTGTGATGAGCCCGGATAGTGGGATCAGGCTGTACGGGCACCATAAAGCACAATGCAATTGAAGATGTGACCACAGACATATCAAGCAACAACTTTTATGGAGTGTTGTGTGGTTTCTGGACTGTATGGCCATGTTCTAGCAGCATTTTATCCTGATGTTTCACCTGCATCTGTGGCTGGCATCTTCAGAGGACTTTTATGGAGCTCAGTAGATGAGGCTGATGTGGCAGGACCGTTCTGGCAACTGTACGAAGCAAGCAAGGAGGTGGTTTTTTACATGCACTTTAAGAAGGAGAAGGCTTCTGTGATGTGTGATGTAGTAACTGATGACGCATGCTACAACCTGATGTGTTTAGATTCTCAGAGGATGAGATCCCGTAGCATATATGGCAAGGGAACACATTTGGCCTGGGAAGAAGAGTAAGTTCCATTTGGGGGGAATGGCAGGATATCAATCAAATAGATCAATCATAAATATTGACAGTATTCCACAAGTTTTAAGAGTCCAACTTGAATAAGAACAAATAGTCTTAGATGTTTTGCGTTTTCTGAGGACTTCTCAAATGCCTACAATAATAGTATAAGCTATGCAGTATCAGGACAGGTAATAAGAGAAACATAAAATGACCAAGGAAGAGAAATCACTGGCTATCTGCTAGTGAGAGTTAAACAATCATGGGAATCCCATATATTGAATATTGTCTGACCTCATGGATGACATTGATGGGAATTCCAGTTGTGCAAATATAGTCCGCTCGTGGAATGCTGTGTGTCACTCAAAATGATATTTTCCACTCTGCTTACCCTATAGTGACTCAATACATTCCTCAGCATATCAGTTGGAAGTAAGTAGGGGATTCACTTTTTGCACACTTTTCATGCAAGTAAGCACAACCGAATGAAGTTGGTCTTACTCTCACGTTCATGTGTTTAGGATTGAGATCAATAGTGTGTCGTACATTTCTTCCCCACCACTTAACCTTCAATCTATTGGAAAGACAATGTTTTAAATTAGACAGTTGCAATATTTTTGATAATGTATGATTTGCTTATAGAAGAAAAAAAAAGTGAAATCCACAACCATGAAAAATAAATGAGATATTTGCAATCAGCTTCAGCGGGATATGGATTCCACTCTAATTGTTCTTTTATCTAAATGGCAATACTGTTTTGTAGTAGACAAGGTACTGTATTTAAGCTATAGTAAGTATCAGGTTTGGTCTGGTTTGATTTGTTTAAAGCTTTCTTTTGTCAGAGGCTAAATGTTGTTTGTTCCACTGAAACCGGTGGGGTTTGCTTTCGAATAAATGTGTTTAGGACAGAGAAGCATGGCCTGGATGATGAGTAGTAATGCATGCATCTTCTCTACATTCATATTTCTGCATTGACAACTCCTATTTAATTCTTGTGAAACTTCAACTGCGGGGTTGTCGTGCATGGCACTTACTGCTTGCTGATCTCTGTTGTTTCAACTGTAAGATGAAATAGCTCAGGGGATTTCTGTTTTATCACTACTAAAAGGGCACCATGATATGTTTTGGTACTTCTTGCAGCAAACATCTGCTGCGTTTGACTATGAATTACGACAAAGGCTTAAACCCATTTTTGTCTACCCTGTTTGAGAAACTTGACGATGTAACTGGGTTTCATCTTTTAAGAAACTTTTAGAGTGCCTTTTTATATTTCTGTATGCTGAGTATGTATTGTGAAAATGTCTTTCTTTCATTTGAGTGATACTGAAGCAATATAATACGATATACATTTTCATTTCAAATCTTATTTGAATGTTTTCTTTTCCTTTTATAAAAAACAAAATTCTACTTGTGTTAACATGGAAATTAATATGCTAAATTGTGCATAACTTTTTGAAGTGCTGCAAACACTTTCTTATTACACAAAGAAAACCTTAGGTCAGTGTTATTGGGAAGGGTGTTTTAAAATGGTGACAATCTTGAGTGTGTATAAAATACAATTATATGTGTTTGTAATGCAGTGATATACATATTAAAAGCCAATATCTAATGTTTTGTAGTTTTGTCTTCATATTTTATGCTTTTAGCATGTGCAATATATCTTTACAAACCATGGTGATATGAATCTGGTGCCAGTGTTACATTTTGTATGAAATGTTTGTAATAAACAATATGAAATATTGTTGAATGGTTTCAATGAGTTTCTTGCTGATATTTCAAAATGTGTAACTGAACTGTGATATCTTTAAAAAGAAGCTACGTTCGGTGGGTACGAGAGATGAATCTGGGATCCCAGACTAACCTTATTCAAGCACAGTTTAATATCTTTTTCAGCTACTGAATGCTGTATTAATTGTAACAGCACATCTTAACCGCAAATAAATACTAAGATACGTTCAAATTGATATTTTTACAAATAAATGGTGCAAATAAACTTGAGTCTATTTGTTAGTACTTGTGCCTACGCTCAGGTTTCTGTACATGTATTCACATGGTAAAACACAGAATAAAAAGAACAATTACTAAATTTCTTGGCTAAATCTTACAGAACATTTTATAAAGGTACATGATAAAAAGCACAACCAACATATATAAAAATATATTCTCCGTAATCTATTGGTTTCCTGCCTTCTGAGCTGAAAAGATGGGAAACAACCTACGTGACATGGATTGCTCTCCTGCATCTGCAAAAATTGTAAACTCACTTAGAATAAGTATTAAATTATGATTACATCATAGTTCACACTATTTATGTTCGTAATATCAATAGTTACTATCGTTAAATCTAAGGCTCCTTTTACACTGGCACATGAAATCCAGATTATATCATTTGAACTGGATTATATGGCAGGATAGACTCATATAATCCAATTCAAAGCAGATAATCTGGGTTATCTACCTTGAGCACATGTATTATATGGCAGTATAGAAGATATATCTTATACAAAAATATTATTAAAATGTAACCAAGAATTAATTAAACATCCAAAGCTTCCCTGAAAAAGAAAACTCATGTCCAGAGTGTCAACAGGTAAACTGGGGTAAGTAGGCTATGTTCCTTGTAACTGGCCCAGCCCACTATGCACACTTTACTATTTCATTTCCTGTGTTTGACTTTGTATTAATTTGTTTGTTTATTTTTATTTGTTATTATTTGCTGAGCGTATTTGACTTTGACTTCTTGTAATTGTTGGGCTTGGCCTCATGTTAGCCAACCCAAGTCCCCTCCGGGGAGATGGTGGTGGGGTATAAATAAAGTTGTTGTTGTTGTTGTTGTTGTTATTATTATTATTATTATCTATATATATAAATTTGTTAGGGGCATCCAACGAGGAAACAAAACTCAAAAAACCCCCAACGAAACTTAACCAAAATTCCCATGCCCATAACACAACCCACAAGGTACAAACATATCTACTCAAAATGAAAAACAACACAACAACACACTCACAAAACGGCAAAAGGATAAAACTCAACCAACGAAACTTAACCAAAATTCCCATGCTCATAACACAACCCACAAGGTACAAACATATTACTCAAAATGAAAAACAACACAACAACACACTCAAAACGGCAAAAAAAACTCAAAAAAACCCCAACGAAACTTAACCAAAATTCCCATGCCCATAACACAACCCACAAGGTACAAACGTATCTACTCTAAATGAAAAACAACACAACAACACACTCACAAAATGGCAAAACAACTGAGCATGCGCATTGGCGCCCAGCCGCAAGTTCCCTGGCGCGCGCACATGCCCTTCCGGCCAACGTTCCCTCTGCGGAAACCATGCCCACTCCAAGCCCCGCTGCGCCGCTTCCCGCACACACACACACCCCTGCCGCACATACACACACAACCCCACACTCCATCACTCCCCCCGCCGCCGCACACACACACGCAACCCCACTCCCCCCGCTGCCGCACACACACACGCAACCCCACACTCCATCACTCCCCCGCTGCCGCACGCACACACGCAACCCCACTCCCCCCGCCGCCGCACACACACACGCAACCCCACGCTCCATCACTCCCCCCACCGCCGCACGCACACACGCAACCCCACTCCCCCCGCCGCCGCACACACACACACAACCCCACGCTCCATCACTCCCCCCCACCGCCGCACACACACACGCAACCCCACGCTCCATCACTCCCCCCCACCGCCGCACACACACACGCAACCCCACGCTCCATCACTCCCCCCCCCCAATCTTACCTCCTTTTACTTCACGCCACCTCCAAACCCCACCCCGCCCCTTCCCGCCCCTGTCAAAATCCAGGAAAGACAGGAAGGAAGGAAAGAAGGAAGAAAGAGAAAGGGAGGTAAAGAAAAAGGGGGAAGGAAGGAAAGTTAGAGAAAGAAGGAAGAAGAAAAGGAAAGAAAAGGAAAGATGGAAGGAAAGAAAAGAGAGACAGCAGAAAAGAAAGAAAAAGGGGGAAGGAAGGAAAGAGATAGAGAAAGAAGAGGAGAAGGAAAGATGGGAGGGAAGGAAGGAAGGAAGGAGGGAAAGAAGGAGAGAAAGAGGGAAGATTGGCCACAGCAACACGTGGCGGGTAAAGGTTGTTATTTCTATTATTATTATTATTATTATTATTATTATTATTATTATTATTATTATTATGCTATTGTTCCTATGAGACCCTGGGGGAATGGGAGAGGTGTCAGGTCCCAGAGGCAATGCATTGCATTATTGTTATTGTTATGATGGTGGTAAAATAAAAGGAAATAAAAAGTGAAAGAAGGAAGCAAACAGGGAGGGAAGAAAGGCAAAGGAAGAAAGGGGGAGGGAATGAAGGAAAGAGAGAAGGATGAAACCAAGTAGTGAAAGAAAGAAAGAGGTAGAGAAGGAAGAAAGGAGAGAAAGGGGAGGAAAAGGGGGAAGGAATAGGTAGGTACCTCTCTTTCATAATAGTCCAGATATCTACCTCTACTTTGATAAGTTTTACTATAGGCCACAGCAACGCGTGGCAGGGCACAGCTAGTTATTATTATTATTATTATTATTATTATTATTATTATTATTATTATTATTATTATGTGCTATCACACAAAAGTCTTCTGTCCCGGGGAGATAGTGGTGGGGTATAAATAAAGTATTATTATTATTATTATTATTATTATTATTATTATTATTATTATGTGCCATTACACAAGTCTTCGGTCTCCTCTGGCCCCTTCTACACTGCCATATAAACTAGATTACCAAAGCAGATAATCCATATTATCTGCTTTGAACTGGATTATCTGAGTCTACACTGCCATATGATCCAGTTCAAAGCAGATAATCTGGATTCTATATGTAAAAGTAGAAGGGACCTCAGTTGTTTTGGGTGATTGGGCTTGTCATCCTTAAAGACGAAAGTGGATTCAGTATGCATAAACATCACTAATGGGATTATCATGCAGCCTCCAGTCCAGATGGTTTTGGACTACAAGCCCCAGCAAATTTTGACAGCATACGCAATGATGAGGAATTATCAAATACTGAGCTATTTTTTTTTTCCAATTTCTCTGGCACAGAAACTAACTCCAAGGAAAATCTAGACATCTTTATTAGACCACTGCTTTTTAAACTCTGGGTCCTGATCCCAAATCAGCCCCCCTGAGATCAATATTGGAGTCATAAAAAATCTAGCCACACCGAAGTTTTTTGAATGCTACCCATTTTTACAAATCTGTTAGCAACAACATGCAGTGTTTACAGTGGGCTCTGTAAAAGGTGCTTCAGCCACAGTTCACAAAAAGGAACATTGGCCTGTTTAACAAGTCTTGCAAATGCTCTTTTCTTATTTGTAGATATTTGATTTTTATATCTATTTTATATACCTGGGGTCACGTAAAAAATTATCAGGCCGAAAGGGTTGTGAGTGGAAAAAGTTTAAGAAGCCCTGTAACTAAAAGACCAATAGCTTTGCATCTGAGATTATTCAATAACACTTTGGTGGTGATTGTCTTGACCAGGTGATCTATTAATTTTTAATCTGTTAATAAAACTTTGAATCATATCCCTACTTGTTTTTTTGTTTTACTTCTTTTGGGAAAAAGCCCCTCCAGATACAGGGATCTGGTCCAATTCAGCTGCTTTCCAATCTCTCCTTACTTTAGCATACATTTCAAAGCCTTTCTTGCAGTTGTCTCCCTTACCTATTTCTTATTTGGGATGCATCTGAACCTACATATTAAAAGGATGTTATGGTTCTAATCGGCTGTATCTGTCAGCTTTATGGGAGGAGAAGCCTATTTATGAACCATAAACACATGTAATCTTACACTTCTCCAGTTTGAGCGGAGTATCTGTGGCATCTAACTGCCCTACATGCCGACAGGTGTCACTGCCAAGCTGCAATTTTATCTAGGGTCATTTGTCAGCAAGCATTAAGTTTCCTCAAGGCTTATCTTTACCCTTTGTTTCCAGCTTTGCTTCTGGATTTTATTTATATGCACATGGATTTCAGGGTTTTATAGCTGGGGCTTCATTTGGCTGTTTGCAGAAAGGTTTTATGTCCCTTACTTGCTTTCTATGGCAAGGTTTGACAGCGGAGGCTGACACATCTTTAAAGTCCTGCATAAATATCCCCATTTCTCCAGATCAAAGTATGTGAACTCTTTAAATGAAAGTGTAGGGTAGCCTTTTAAACCACAGTGGGAAAGGAGACCCTTTTTCAGATTTTTCTTCCTATTTTTGTAACTATTTTAAATGGACTGTTTATTTTAAAAATGAAATAGTCGCTTCTGCTTAAAATTTAAAAGCAAACCTTTGTTAGTCTGGAATCAGGAAGCAAAGAGATCTTGTTGCACCCCAGGGCCCTTCCGCACAGCCCTATATCCCAGAATATCAAGACAGAAAACCACACAATATGCGTTTTGATCTGGGTTATCTGAGTTCACACTCAGATAATTTGGGATTTCCTGCCTTGATATTCTGGGATATAGGGCTGTGTGGAAGGGCCCCTAGAAACAGAGACTGGATCTAGACCATGCTATATCCCAGGAACTGATGCCAAATTATCTGGCACTAGAGATTCAGTTCCTTTCTACATCTATATAAATAAAAATGTAATGTTCGTTTGTGGGATTAACATAACTAAAAAACCACTGGATGAAATGACACCACTTTTGGACACAATACGTCAATCAGGCCAACGAGTGGCCATCACTCATAAAAACACTGAAAAACACAGCAGAAGAGACTAAAAAAGCCAAAAGACACTACAGCACATGTGCAAAACCACATCTATATAAATAAAAATATAATGTTTGTTTGTGGGATTAACATAACTAAAAAACCACTGGACGAAATGACACCAAATTTGGACACAAGACACCTATCAGGCCAACAAGTGACCATAACTCATAAAAATACTGAAAAACACAGCAGAAGAGACTTAAAAGCCAAAAAACAAAAAAAAATGCATCACAACGCATGCACAAAACCACATACATACACAAAGATATAACACACATACGTATATGCATATATACACACACAAAACACATATACACAGACTGGGCCACAGCAACGTGTGACAGGGGACAGCTAGTAAAATCCTCATTGAACTGGATTATATGGCGGTGTGGACTCAGATATTCATAGAATCATAGAGTAGGAAGCAACCTCATGGGCCATCCAATCCAACCCCCTGCCAAGAAGCAGGAAAATTGCATTCAAAGCTGATATTGTGGATTATCTGCCTTGATATACTGGTTTATATGGCTATGTGGAAGGGCCCCGAGTCCACACTGCCATATATTCCAGTTCAAAGCAGATACTYTGGGATCAGATCCTGGGATACAAGGCAGTGCAGATCCAGTCTGAGAGAAAAAAGTTGGCAGAATGTGTTTTAAYAATGAAGSTCATGTCTACAAAGGAGAAATAATAATATACTTTGCAAACAGGGCTGGAATAACAAACAAGGTGCTTTAGGTTTCAAACCCAATTACATCTGAGGTGCCTTCTATACTGCCATAAAATCCAGATTATCAAAGTAGATAATTGACATTATCTGCTTTGTACTGGGTTGTATGAGTCTACACTCCTATATATTACAGTTCAAAGCAGATAATCTGGATTTTATATTGTAGTGTAGAAGGGGCTTGAGGGTATGCCTACACAGCAGAATCAATACAGTTTGGATACTCCTTTGGACTGCCATGGCTTAATGTTAGAGATTCTGGCAGCTGTATTTCCACAACCTGTTTGGCTTTCCCTGGCTCCTTCTACACATTGCCCTTCCACACAGCCATATAACCCTGAATATCACATCAGAAAATCCCACAATATCTGCTTTGAACTGGGTTATCTGAGTCCACACTACCATATATCCCAGTTGAAAGCAGATAATGTAGGATTTTATTCAGTTGTGTGGAAGGGGGCCATAGGATCTTCCACACAGTCATATAACTCAGAATGTCAAGACGGAAAATCCCACAATATCTGCTTTAATCTGGGTTATCTGAGTCCACACTGCCATATATCCCAGTTCAAAGCAGATAATGTAGGGTTTTATTCAGCTGTGTGGAAGAGGCCATAGGACCTTCCACACAGCCATATAACTCAGAATATCAAGACAGAAAATCCCACAATATCTGCTTTGATCTGGGTTATCTGAGTCCACACTACCATATATCCTAGTTCAAAGCAGATAATGTAGGATTTTCTTCAGCTGTGTGGAAGGGTCACCTTCCACACAGCCATATAACTCAGAATATCAAGGCAGAAAATCCCACAATATCTGCTTTGATCTGGGTTATCTGAGTCCACACTGCCATATATTCCAAATCAAAGCAGATCTGGGATTTTATTCAGCTGTATGCAGGCCCGTAGCCAGGATTTCGTTTCGGGGGGGGGGGGGGCTAAAAAATTTTCAGGGGGGGTTTCGGGGGGGGCTGAGTTTCGGGGGGGGGGGCTGAGTCTGAGTGAAAGAGGGTCTAGCCTAGCAAACCTTTTGTATCATTACCCCAATACCCCCATGCATATGGGATATATTGAGTATGGTGATCAGATCATGATATGAATAAACATAACAGTTTAAATAATGCACCAGTAAGGCCTTTTCGCGAACCACCATGAGAATTTCGGGGGGGGGGGGGGCTGAAGCCCCCCCAGCCCCCCCCCCCCCGGCTACATGCCTGGCTGTATGGAAGGGGTCCTTGATGGCATCCCAATCCCAGACCTTCCCAATATGGCGGCGCAGACGGAGCGCGCGTCTCCTTTAAGAGCAGGCAGCCTCACTCGGGCTCTGTCGGGCTTCCAAGATGGCGACCGGCTCCTCCCCTTTGGTGGAAAGGCAAACCAACATGGCGGCGACGCGCGGACGCCGGCTTCCGACCTCTCCAAGATGGCGCCCTTTCCCGCCTTCCTGCCTCTCCCTTCAAGTTTCGAAGCGGCTCCGCTCCTCCCTCGCTGAGAGAGAGAGAGATTGAGAGAGAGAGAGGCGTCTCCGCGGGCCATGGACGGGGAGAGGAGGGCGGCGGGGGGCTCCGCCATGGCCCTGCCCGTGTTTTACGGGGCTCTGATGGCCCTCGTCTTGCTGGGAGCCCGGGACGTGCTTTTCCAGTACGAGGAGAACCGGTGCGGCATGACCTACATGTTTGAGTATCCTGAGTATCTGGTGAGCCCTCCCTCCCTCTCTCTACTTATCTAAAGGCCCTTCCACACAGCCCTATATCTCAGAATATCAAGGCAGGAAATCCACAATATCTGCTTTGAATAGGGGCCCCTTCCACATAGCTGAATACAGTCCCACATGATCTGCTTTGAACTGGAATATATGGCAGTGTGGACTCAGATAACTCAGTTCAAAGCACATATTGTGGGATTTTCTACCTTGATATTCTGGGTTATATGGCTGTGTGGAAGGGCCCTCAATCCGCACTGCCATGTACGCCAGTTCAAAGCAAATAATGTGGGATATTATTCTTTTGTGTGGAAGGGGCCCCAAAATATTGAGGCAGAGAATCCACAATATTTGCTTTGAACTGGGCTATCTGAGTCCACACTGCCATATAATCCAGTTTGATGGGGATTTTATGCACCTGTGTGGAGTGTGTGCCACCAGGAAGCAAAGGTGCCGCTGTCTCAGCCTCTCAGTTTTGGGAATATTTGGGATTTTTGAATAAATGATACTCAACCTAGATGTGGAGATATCTTGGAGATAGGGGCCAAATCTGAAGTAATGTTTGTTTCACTTTTTCTCTCCATAAGGAGACTCAAAGTGGCTAACATTTAAAGTATTCTAATAAACTTTATAATATACAAATATTAAAACAGTATTCAACATAGGGTTGTTGTAGGTTTTTGGGGCTCTATGGCCATGGTCTAGAGGCATTCTCTCCTGACGTTTCGCCTGCATCTATGGCAAGCATCCTCAGAGGTAGTGAGGTCTGTTGGAACTAGGAAAAAGGGGTTTATATATCTGTGGAATGACCAGGGTGGGACAAAGGACTCTTGTCTGCTGGAGCTAGGTGTGAATGTTTCAACTGACCACCTTGATTAGCATACAATGGGCTGACTGTGCCTGGAGCAAACTTTTGTTGAGAGGTAATTAGATGTCCCTGCCTGCTTCCTCTCTGTTGTTGTGCTGTTGCTGAAGTGTTTTGGGTTTCTGGACAAGAGATACCTAACCTGTGGAGATATACGTAGGGCTGGATATGTTTAGCTTGGTGAAAAGAAGCCTGAGAGGGGACACATGGATGTCACATTGAAGAGGGGACAGACTTGCTTTTGGCTGCTCTAGAGAATAAGGCACAATGGGGCAATGGATTTAAATTCCAGGGAAAACGATTCCACCTAAACTTTAGGAAAGGCCTCTCATGATGGTACAAGCTGTCCAGCAGTGGAATGTGCTGCCTCCTCAGAGTGTGGTTAGGTCTCCTTCTCTGGAAGTTGGATGGCCATCTGTCAGGAGTGCTTTGATTGTGCTTTTCCAATATAGCAGAATAGGGTTGGACTGATTGGCCTTGTGGTTTTCTTCCAATTCTATGATTCTATATGTGTGAACGTTTGTTTATCTGTGTGTCTGTCAGAAAATTTGGGGGTGGGGTTCTTCATCTCACTTTGAAGACCCCTCACTTGATGCCACCACCCAGCCTTTCCCATTCTCAGTGCCACAATAATCTTTCCAGCTCTTCTTCCCATGGACAAACTGGGATAACTACTGGCAAGAGAAAACGGACTCCTGTGCTTTGATCGATTTTGTAGCATAGAGGGAGAAATATCAGCCATTCTGCTTTGTGTTGGATCCCCTGCAAAACTACGCCAAATGACATCTACCGTAGTCGAAATGCTAGGCTGTGGCTTAACTGGCAAGTGCACATTCCCAAGGTAGCTTGGGGACAAGGAAAGGTGCCCTCTTTCACCTCTAGCCACCATGTACTTGAGTGGCAGAAGAACGGGAGTGTTCATGTTCAGATGGTACATGTACACCCCATAGATAGCACTTTCTCGAACCTCTGTATCATTTCTCTTCTACTTTCAATTCTCATATCTGTAAACTGTAGCATTTCCTGCCTGGTTAATAGTATTGGGATTTAAATTAGTAATCAAGTCTGAAGGACTAAGTTCATCTGAAGGAAGTGAGTCCTCTTGAGCTCAGAGTATGCTATAGAAATGTGTTTTGTAGACCCTGGAGTTTGACACAACTTTCACTGCCATGGTTCAATGCTGTGGAATCCTGGGAGTTATAGTTTTACAAAGACTTTATCCTTCTCTGCCATGGAGTGCTGGGGCCTCTCCAAACTACAGCACCCAGGATTCTATAGTATTGAGCTGTTGCAATTAAACTGATGTAAAACTGCATTAATTCTACAATGTAGAATGACAACTCTTTATTGGAAGTAAGTTCCTTTGAATTTACGTCTTAACAGCAAATAAGATCTGCCTTCTTCATCATATATAGATAGATCCAATAAATGTGCACACACATACATCTGTATCAACTTCCCCTGTTATTCCAGAGTCTAATTTGAGTTGGACCGCAGGCTTCAGGATTTAGCACCTGTTATCTGAGTCACCTGTTTAAGCTTTGGAGAAATAATATTCTATAGTAAATCATTTCTCTTTCCTGACCATGGAAAAGGTGCAAAATCTCCACATGACACATTTCTTAGACTTGGCGTCCTGCTGTTCGGTTGCTTGTTTGATTATGAAGTGGATGTGGTGTTAAAGAGTAAGGCTTAACTTAATCCCATTTTAAGTGGTCTTTAAGTAAATAATCTCAATTACAAGAGCATCAAACGAGTTATTTCTCTGCTGGCATGATCTCTGCTTTTCTTTTTCCCCTGAAGACGATGCTCTTATCTTTTCCTGTCATTTTAGGTGGATCCTTCAGCAATGTCCTGCAGTTAAAATATGCTTTATATGATATTTATTCAGCTAGGCTGATCGAATGCAATACTATTCAATCTTTTAAAACCCAGAGCAGCCCATCTACGATCCCAAAGAGCATTTCAGGATGTACTTCTAATATTTATCCTTCACATTCTTTCTTCTTGTCAGTTCCTGTTGTCCCGTTTCATATTATATTATATTATATTATATATTATATTATATTATATTATATTATATTATATTATATTATATTATTCTTTCATTTTGGAAACAATATAAAAAAAGAAAATAAAGCTGTGTGTGCGCGCAACACTCTTGCTTGCCAGCATTGAGGAGTCTTAACAGCACCATTAAGGCTAACTGATTTATTTTAGCAAGTGCTTTTTCAGATGCACTGATGGAGTACAATATCAAAGCCACAAATATTTGACTTCTCATTGCCAAGGTTATGTTCCAGTTTGATTATGAGTCATGACTTACCCAGTATAGATGATTGCTATAGAGGACAAGGGATCCTGAATCTTTAATAAGGACAAATCTAAGGATGGAATAATAACACAGAGATGAGAATATGCCAACAAAAAAAATTCCCCTTTTCATTATATCCTTCATTCTTTTGGTTTCTTGGGTACAAGAGATACCTCATTCTATCTCTTATTCATTCCTTTATTATGACTTATATAACATTAGTGCTCATTGTCACTTAGAAATGTGTATTCTGATGCCTGAAGTGGGGGCTCTTGACATCACTCGACACATGGCTGAATTACCTGAGGTTTGTTCTATGCTGAGCTTTCAAAATATGTTTTGTAAACCTGTAATGTTATATCATAGAGCCAAATGTGATTTATTTATCGTGTCAGAAGCGAATTGAGGGTACAGTTGTAATATATTTAGAAACACAAACAAAGTTAAAAACTTGGAATTATACTAAATGTCCTTTGACCAGTAGCTGGCCATTCTGGTGTGGCTGTGAGAAGGTCCCCCATTGTGCATGTGGCGGGGCTCAGACTGCATTGTAGTAAGTGGTCTGTGGTTTGTTCTTCTCCATCCTCTCATGCCGTGGATTCCACTTTGTAGCCCCATTTCTTAAGGTTGGCTCTTCAATTTGTGGTACCAGAGCACAGTTTTTTCAGCACTTTCCAAGTTGCTCAGTCTTTTGTGTGCCCAGGAGAAGAGGGAGTCTCTCAACCATGGATTGAGGTTCTGGGTTTTAGCCTGCCAGTTTTGAACTCTCGCTTGCTGAGGTGTTCCTGCAAGTGTCTCTGTAGGTCTTAGAAAGCTATTTCTTGATTTAAGGCATTGACGTGCTGGCTGATATTCGAACAGGGGATGAGCTGGAGATGTCACTGCCTTGGTCTTTCATTATTGACTGCTACTTCCCGGCGGATGTCTGATGGTGCAGTACTGGCTAAACAGTGTAATTTCTCTAGTGGTGTAGGGCAGAGACATCCTGTGATAATACGGCATGTCTCATTAAGCCACATCCGCTGTTTTAACGTGGTGAGATGTGTTCCACTCTGGGAAGCATGCCAAATGTGATGTAGTGGTTTGAACACTGAATTAAAAATCTGGAGACCTGGGTTCAAATCTCCCCACTCTGTCATGAAAACTAAATGGGAGATCTTGACCAAGTCATACTCTCTCAGCTTCAGAGGGGACAGCAAAGGCAAATTGACTTCTGAACAAATCTTGCCAAGACACACTTTGTCAAGGTATGGTTGCCATAAGTCAGAAATAACTTGAAGACACCCAATAGTAATGTCCTCCCACCACAAAGATCGTTGACACATTAACAATAAAATACAATAAAACAAAAAATGAAAGTGGTAAACATTCTTAACCATATAAAGTCCATACTGCTATGTTAAAAACCTCAATCCTGAACAAAGTAAAATGTTTTAGTTTAATACCTGATAAGTATTTGAAGTTTTATGGGTATTTTTTGGACTACTACCTCTCTTCCCCCTTTGTTCTTCATTATATAGCTGTAGTAACTACATAGAAGGGCCTAAATACCCTAAAAGCACCACATCCCATCTGATCTTGGAAGCTAAGCAGAGTCAATCCTACTTAGTACTTGTATGGAAGGCTGCCAATGAATACTAAATGCTATAGACTTCATTTCATTGGAAGGAACTGACCAAACCATTTCTGAGTATTTCTTGCCTAAGAAAACCCTGCGAAGTGACAGGCAACTTGAAGGTACATACGCACACAGCTATTTTTATTAAAATCAGTTTTAAAAGCCAGTCATACAAGTCAAAGGTGAACTGGAATAATATAGTTTTGACCACCCCATGCTCGACTTTCCTTAGTAAGGTGAGATAGTGTTACAGGTGAGATAGTGTTACAGAGAAAAGCATATCTTGTATCCTTCCCAGCCAACCTCTTGGGGTGTTGAAACAGAGAAGTGGGCTGTGATTGAAGTTCTCACATTTCAGTTCAGATCATACAAAAATCAGCAGTCTTGTCTCAGCCACAGCAATTTGGGAGAACGAAGGAACCAGGCAGTTCTGTTGTGTACCTTCTTACCAAAAGCAGTCAGAGAAGGGCCTCCTCATCCAGTGGTTGTGCATGAACTAGTCATTGGAAAACTTTCCTTATGGTATTTGGATCCAAAGCTCTTTAGTTTTGAGTTTCTATGATTTACACATTCCTGCCTTTCTACAACCCTGTGTATTGTCAGATACCTTGTGGATTTATCCTTGGTATCTCTGTTCTGTGTGATTTATTCCTGCTTATTATATAAGAGTAAGTGATTTGCAAACTTTGAACCATCTTGATTGGATACACCTGCCACTTGAAGACTTTCTCCAGTTGCCATGCTGTATCTTGCTCTGGGGCAGTGGTTCTCAACCTGTGGGTCCCAAGATGTTTTGGCCTTCAACTCCCAGAAATCCTAACAGCTGGCAAGCTGGCTGGGATTTCTGGGAGTTGTAGGCCAAAACACCTAGGGACCCACAGGTTGAGAACCACTGCTCTGGAGGGTGATGTCCTTAGTGTAATATATGTACTTGACAGTGCATTTATTTATTTATTTGCAGTATTTATATTCTGCCCTTCTCATCCTGCAGGCGACTCAGGGCGGATTACAATGTACATATACATGGCAAACATTCAATGCCATAGATACACAACATATATAGACAGATACACAGAGGCTATTTAACATACCAGCTTTTTCATGAGGGTATTTTGGCCACCAGGGGAGCTGTCACTTCACCGTCCATTTGTGACACTGATGAAGTACTTCCTCATTCTTTGCATGCTTGCTGGAGATTTTTATGGCGTCGTAAATTAGCCTCTCCGCTTAAGTGGTACCTAAATTTCCTACTTGACAGGTGCAACTGTCTTTCGAGCTGCAAAGGTCAACAGCAAACTATACAAATTGGTCGAAAACTCACTCCGATCCGGGCTGGCTTCTAACTCATGACCTTTTGGTCAGTAGTGATCTTAATGCAGCTGACCCCCAGCCAGCTGCGGCATAGTCCCGGTGTCTATAGATGACAAGTTCTAAAACGTATATGCTCCACTTTGTTTACCTGGCTTTGTTGCTTATTAATCTTGATTGTTTTGGTCAACAATACAGTGTTTTGAGGATTTTCTAATTCTCAAACTTTTTTTGCCTGACTGCTTGCATTTTCATTTATTTTTTTTTTGGTGTAATTAATGAACAGGAGATTCATTAACTCCTTTATTTTAACCTGTAACATTAGAACTCTCTGAAATTGTGTGTTTAGATTTTCTTAGGAAGAGAACGCAATAAATTATATTTGTTTTAAGGTTATTTTAATTTAACTGTGAACAATTACTTTTTTGATAGGTTCAGTTTTAACTTCCCTACTTCTTATTTCAAAATCAAGGAGTGGAGAACCCATGCTGTTAATGCTTGGTGACTCTGGGGCTTATTATTTATGTCAAAGATTTTGAATCCCAATCTAGCCCTGCTGTTAGTAATTTCAAAGCGAACTTAGAAATTCAGCTGGAGGTTTATACACAAAGGATGTGCAGGATGAGAAAAGGTCACCTTTCAATTCAGATTGCTCATTTTGTAATAATTCTCTGGAGATATCTTTACAAACATTGACATCGACCTTGCCAATAAACTTTTCCAAGAGCTTTGTGGTTGGTGTGCTGGCTCGATTGTTCAACCATGAAATTTCAGTTGCTAATAAGGTACTAATTTCCCTCGATGGAGCTTGGAATAGATGAACCCCCTACATGTCTGAATGAGATAATCCCATTGCTAATTCATTTGTTTAGTTAAAGGGGCTGAGTTGTGAGACTTCAAGGTAGCTAAAGCAGATGTTTGTGATCAAATGTGTAATCACATGAAGACACAAAGTGAAGAGACTGAATACAGATAAAGAACCATTAAAATGGAAGGGGAAAAAAAAGAAAAGATGAAAGCAAACTTAATAAAGCCCTAGAACAGCGATTGGGAATGTGCCAGAGATAAGGATAAATAGAAGTAATAATGTAGTGGATAACTAGGACCATGGATAAGAGGATCTATGTCTGGTGAGCATATGCTAAACATTTTTAAATTTTAAATTATTACATTTGGCCCGGCCATAGGTTTTTTAAATGCTTGTGTGTTACTGTTATTGTTTATTTTTTGTTTATGTGATTTATATTAATTGTTTTGTATTGATTGTTTTTGTTATTTCTTTTGTTTACTGATGTACTGTGGCCTTGGCCTCATGTAAGCCGCACCGAGTACCTTGGGGAGATGGTAGCGGGGTGTAAATAAAGTTATTGTTATTATTATTATTATTGGAGCACCCAGTGGCGCAGTGGGTTAAACCCCTGTGCCGGCAGGACTGAAGACTGACAATTCTCTCACACCAGAAGCAACTTGCTCCTGACAYGACCAAATAWTAWTAWTAWTAWTAWTAWTAWTAWTAWTATTMTTAAARGGCCAGAACAGAAAACAGCTCACCAGGTTGAAGACAAGCCACAGAGGTTTATTATGATTTGGCCAAAAAAAGACTTTCAAGCAGCATATCCCCACATTCTCCTGCAAGATGACTTAAATGCTTTGTTGTGACAAACAAATGTGGATATTTTAAGAATAGGCAGATAGATATTCTCAAAACAACAGCTTTAAGAAGAATGGATTAAATATAATTCTGCTAGTCTATAGGTATTGTCTGCTAATTTTGAATGACAGCCAAGTTATATAGATCACTCATCAAGAGGGGTAGTATAGTAGATTATTTCCTGATAACCCCTACTTTAATCCCTGCTGTAAATACTTTTCTCAGTAGAAGATTTACCAGAAAATGACTAGTACCCAATTAAATTTGTTATTTAGGTGGTAGTGGAGCCAACTGAGAATAATATCCACAGCCGACAATAGACTACTTTACTCAAGTAGCCTGGATCACTGAATGCTGAGGTCAAATATCATCTTTTCTTGGAAGAACATAATTTAATGATCAAATTGGAGTTTGTGGGGGCTCATGAACAGGTAGTATATTTACTATAACTATATATTTCAATCAGGTTCTTCCAAAGACTTCAGTCCACATAGTATGAGCTGCTTCAACAGAGAATATAGGAATATGAAGATGTGATTAATCAGATGTAATAGAACAACCAGATCAATTCAAATAAGAGCTTGATCGAAAAATGATCCCTATACAAGGCTTTATAGAAGGGAAAGAAAGCTGCATTTATAAAGTCTAATATGCCATTGAACCTAATGCACACCTCAGTTTTCAAAACCCTGAAACTCAATTTTTATCATATTATGCAAATCTAACGTGCACCCTAATTTTGGGAAAGTAATTTAGTCAAAAAACATGAGTAGTAGAATCAAGTAAATATGGTATATGGATCTAGATCTGGCTGTAAGGCAAATGCATGACGTACAATTTTAGAATATGGCCCATTCACCTGGGAGTCTAGATTCCAGCTACCACAGCTTTTATCCCTATACATAATTTTATATTATATGATATTTGATGCTCATCTGAAGGCAAAGAGCATGGGGACCAGGTGTATGCCTCCTGCAAAATTATTTCAGAATAGAAGCCACAACTGAGAAGACCATCTTGCTGTTGCCTGTCCATTGTTTGTCTCATTTTAAGGGATCTGGAGGCTGGATTTGCAAAGTAATTTCCTAGGCAGGTTCACATGGTGCAAATGTTTTTTGAGATTTTCCACAGAGTTAACAATTGCATAAGTGTGTTAGTCACTAGGAGTTATATCCGGCTTGGCTTCTATGGCTTTGGATGGAATTGGAAGGTCATTGCAGGTTATCTAATCCAGAGATGGGCAGGTGGTAAAGTGTAGTCTTGTCAATGAACCATTGGGCAGTTCTGATGATTCTTTGTAATAACGCTGGATAAGATCTGAACTAAGAGCATGCTCACAATCCCATAACATGAATTAGGTATGACTTGGCAAAAAGAGATCTTGAGAGTGCCTCTTCCATTTAAGATCCAGTAAAGGGCCATTAAGATGCTAATAATATAAAAGGGAAGACTCCAGAAGATGGATGTCTTTGCTCATCTAATCTAATTAATCTCATTATCTTTGTTGTTGTTTTTCTTCTTTGTCTTCTGAGAGACAAATGTTTTAGATGCTGTATGTCAATACTAGATAAAGTTAGCTAACTAACTTTTAAAAATAGTTGAAACAAACTTATAGAACACTGATATAATTGTCAAATAAAAGATCAACCCATATTTCTTAAAATAAATCTGGTCTATGCTGCCATTCAGGAATTTCATTTCATTTTTGATTTGCTGTTAAAGATATGTACAAAATATATAAGCATACTAGCTGTTCCCTGCCACGCGTTGCTGTGGCCCAGTCTGTTGATCTGGAAAAGAAAGTAATGAGAAAGTGTTGGTTTCTCATAGTATATGTAATTTCTTTATGCTTGTTGATAAACAGTATTTCTTGCCATTTCTTTGTCAGTGTTGATGTGGAGAGTGTCTGGTTTGCCCACCCTGGAACATGCAACGTATCATTGTCCTTCTTTAGGGGTCCCTTTTAAATCTATGATACTATCTCTCTGTGTATGAGAATCATCTCTATCTATCTATCATCTATCTATCTATCTATCTATCTATCTATCTATCTATCTCTGTCTGGCTGTCTGTCTGTCTGTCTGTCTGTCTGTCTGTCTGTCTGTCTGTCTGTCTGTCTGTCTATATCTATAGCTGGATGGCTCTGTCAGGAGGACTTTGATTATGTTTTCTTGCCCTGATGAAGGGAGTTGGATTGGATGACCTTAAGTATTTTATGTTGGTCATGGGGGTTCTGTGTGGGAAGTTTGTCCCGATTCAGTTGTTTGTGGGGTTCAGAATGCTCTTTGATTGTAGGTGAACTTTGAATCTCAGTGACTACAACTCCCAAATGTCAAGGTCCATTTCCCCCAAACTCCATCTGTGTTCATATCTGGGCATATTGAGTGCTTGTGTCAAGTTTGGTCCAGATCCATCATTGTTTGAGTCTACAGTGCTCTCTAGATGTAGGTGAACTGCAACTCCCAAACTCAAGATCAGTGCCCAAACCCTTCCAATATTTTCTGTTGGTCATGGGAGTTCTGTGTGCCAAGTTTGGTTCAATTCCATCATTGATGGAGTTCAGAATGCTCGTTGATTGTAGGTGAACTATAAATCCCAGCAACTACAACTCCCAAATGACAAAATCATAATTTTTGAGTGATGGTCACTCCTTGTATTGTGAGACGTTGTTGCCAAATTTGGTGTGATTTCGTTCATTGGTTCTTTTGTTTTTAAGGTACTCATTATGCACAGAGCATTTTTATATATTTAGATATAAACAATACCTATCAGAATACATATCAGTGTAATTGTATTTGGAACAGTGAGTATAGCCTTGGATTATGATAGTTGGCCCCAAGATATCAATCACAATGGCTAAGAACTCTTGAGAGGATTTAAAGTGGATGTAAGGTCTATTTCTTTTCCTGGGATACTTGAACATATGTGTGCCAGATATGCCTTTTGGTTAGGGAAGCATAGAAATAGGGCAGGGCTGCACATGCTGCACTGTGTCTCAGCAAATTTCTTTTAAATATTGGAACAGAAATGGAGATTCCTTGCCATAGATAGGTAAGTCTAATTAGAACTAATAACATTTAATATAATCAATACAGAATGTCTTTCTTAAATGACTCCACTGCCAAGGACCCCAGTAGTTATTGAACTCCACACACCACCAGTCATACTTGAATGGCTGTCAGATATTCCTTTGCATAAAAGACAGTGGGTGGTGATAAGGTCAAGGACATACTTATTTATGTCGCCTCTGGAAAGCTTCTCCTAAGAAGCACCACTGAGTCCCTAAACTATTTACTTTCTGGATTAAGCAATGACCTTTTATACTCCCATTGCAGGAGACATATTGGCCCCCACTGTATCTACTGTGGATTGCTTCTTGGCTCCCCCACACATATTTTCGGTTAAAAACAAAGTCTATGTGTGGCTTATGACTTTTTTTTTAGGTAACCCATGCGTCTCAGAATGCTGATCAACAAAAAAAGGCTTCACAGCTTTATTTAAAGATAGTGCTGGGAAAGCGTTTAGATGGCATACTCACCTAAGGCTTTAAACATGGGAGTACGTTCCTTCCCATATTACCCAGTACACAGTTCTAATCATCATCATCATCATCACCCTGGTCATTCCACAGATATATAAACCCTTTTTCCTAGTTCTAACAGACCTCACTACCTTTGAGGATGCTTGCCATAGATGCAGGCGAAACGTCGGGAGAGAATGCCTCTAGACCATGGCCAAATAGCCCGAAAAAGCCTACAACAACCCAATAATAATAAAACTTTATTTGTACCCTGCTACCATCTCCACAAGGGACTCGGTGCGGCTTACATGAGGCCAAGTCCACAGCACATCAATAAACAAAAGCGATAATCAATACAAAACAGTTAAAATAAAAACTGAAAAACAAAAAATACACAAGCAATAAACAATAACAATAACATACAACATTTAAAAACCTATGGCTGGGCCAAATGTAATAATTAAAATTAAAATTTAAAATGCTGGGTATAAACAAGGTAGGGTAAACTAGGATAGATTGGTACATTGTGTTTCTCTTATTACTTTTAGTCTTTTAGTTGATTTTTTTTAACAGGGGCTGCCTTAATAAATTTCTGTGAAGATGACACATTTAACATCAAATAAATAACACTGTGTAACAAAATTTGGAAAATGTTTTGCTCCTGGTTTGAAAGTGTTATTTCCCTTTTAATTGTGTGGTACTTACTTTGAAAGTAGTTGTTATACTCTAGAAACTTCGTTGCTGTGGTGCCACAAATTACCGTATATATTCGAATGTAAGCTGAGGCACCTTATTTTATCACAAAAACTGGGAAAAGGTATTGACTCGAGTATAAGCCGAGGGTGGGAAATGCAGCTGCTGCTGGTAAATTTCAAAATAAAAATAGGTGCAAATAAAATTACATTCATTGAGGCATCAGTAGGTTAAATGTTTTTGAGCATTTACATAAAACTAAAGATTAAAATGTCCAACTATGATTAAACCATTATTCAAACCTTTTTCAATGTAAATATGCGTACGTATTCTTCCAATAATAATAATAATAATAAAGAGTGAAATAATGTAATAAAAATAATACTGGAGTAAAATAATGGAAATGTAATAATAATAATAATAATAATAATAATAATAATAATAAATAAAGTAAAATAATACATGTAATAAAAATAATACATGTAATAAAAATAACCATAGAGAAAAAATAATAAATGACCTTGACTCGAGTATAGGCCAAGGGGAGCTTTTCCAGCCTAAAAAGGGGGCTGAAAAACTAGGCTTATACTCGAGTATATACAATATGTTGAATTGGTTGCGACTCTGTAAAATATTAATTTTTAAAAAATGTGCTGCAGGATGTCCTGCCAAAACAAAGTTTTTGCAGTTTAATAAACTTTTCCTATGTTTTTATGATAGAATCAGATAGGAAATGACATTAATACGGCCATTCAAATACCATGCTTGATCAGGGCAGAAGATATTTTGAATGAATGGGAATATAAGAATATGTATACAGAATGTAAGAATATGTATGGATATCCTTGTATTTCGTAAGAACACTTAAGTGACGCAAAATCATAGTGCATACTTCAATGTCTCTTATTTAGTTTTTATCAAGATCAGAGTCTTTGGATGAGAGATTTCATCATGTTTTTCCAGTATGATATCCTTCCTTGTCCTTTGATAGTTGTATTTATCTTTAAGTAAAGTGAAATATATAACTGTGACTTCCCTTCTTGTATCTTTTGGCTCTGCATGAGGAGTTGAAGGAGGATTTTTGAGTTTTTAACTTCCCACTCTTTTCTCACCACTTGAGCTGTAACTTATTTTTCGTCTTGCTAGGATAGGAATTTATGGAAGTGTCTCCATAACATGCTATTATTTTGGCTCCCGCAAGTTACTCGTGTTTTAATTTGTTAAATTGTTTATTACACCCTTACTGTTTTAAGTTATTTAACTTCATTTTGTTTAACCTCATTTTGTTGTATATCACTCAGAGATTTTTGGAAAACCACATGAATAGGCATTCATTGCACCTAGAGACCCTAAGAATGAAAGAGAATCCATTTTCCATTTCCATTTTCACTAAGCTGCTAAACTAGAGGTGGGAATTTGGTGCCCCTCCAGTGCTGTTTGACTCTAGATATTACATCCTATAAAACTGTCACAGCAGTAATTTTCCAGTTTTATATTTGGTTGTAGAAAGTATAATGTTGGCTTTTGTTTACATATGTTAGTGGGAGACAAAGTATTTCTAAGGTTGGAATACCTTTGCAGCATAGTCTTCAGTAGTTGATGTGATGAATCTTTAGCACTAAGGACTTAGGAGACATTGTTTTGCAAACATAAATAAAACTATTAATTCGAATCTGAGAACCAAATACATTTCCAAGTAACTAGTAGAACCTGACATTGCTTCTAAAATTGTTACAGATATATGTCACACCTGCAATTCACCATTGTTTATCTTGCTAGTGTGATTGGGTAGTGCTGAAGCAGCAAACTTTAAATGAATTCATTTTCACCTTCTCTGACATTCATTTGTTATGAGGTTAGCTTAGAAAATTTACGTGATGTAATATCATTTTCAAAGCCAACATTTATATGCTTGTTGGCATGCAAAGTGTTTAGCTCCTCTGTCCTTGTAGCAGCTTTGAAATAGACCTGCAGTGTACCGGTATGTCCTTCTCCCAAGTACAGGCAATTGCGGTTAAAATGGGACTTCATTCTAGATCTCCTACATGAAAAACAAACATGTTTTCTGTGCAGTAAGATTATAGAATCATAGAATCAAAGAGTTGGAAGAGACCTCATGGGCCATCCAGTCCAACCCCCTGCCAAGAAGCAGGAAAATCGCATTCAAAGCACCCCTGACAGATGGTCATCCAGTCTCTGTTTAAACCCTTCCAAAGAAGGTCCCTTTGCCACACTCCCGGGCAGAGAGTTCCACAGCTGAACAGCTCTCACAGTCAGGAAGTGCTTCCTAATGTTCAGGCAGAATCTCCTTTCCTGTAGTTTCAAGCCATTGTTCCGCGTCCTTGTCTCCAGGGCAGCAGAAAACAAGCTTGCTCCCTCCTATGACTTCCTCTCACATACGTATACATAGCTATCGTGTCTCCTTCAGCCTTCTCTTCTTCAGGCTAAACATGCCCAGCTCTTTAAGCCGCTCCTCATAGGGCTTGTTCTCCAGATCTTTGGTCATTTTAGTTGCCCTCCTTGGACACATTCCAACTTATCAACATCTCCCTTCAGTTGTGCCTAGAATTGGACACAGTATTACAGATGTGGTCTAACCAGGTAGCATGACTTCCCTGGATCTAGACACTATACTCCTATTGATGCAGGCCAAAATTCCATTGGCTTTTTTGCCATTGCATCACATTGTTGGCTCATGTTTAGCTTGCTGTCCACAAGGACCCCAAGATCTTTTTCACACGTACTGACTCGACCCAGGCATCCTCCATTCTGTATCTTTGCATTTCATTTTTTCTGCCTAAGTGGAGTATCTTGCATTTGTCACTGTTGAACTTCATTTTGTTAGTTTTGGCCCATCTCTCTAATCTGTTAAGAGATGAAACTAGAGTTACTTCAATCATTTGGACCTTTCAGCATCCTCTCTATCACAGAACGATGGGCATGGATTGCCAATTCCTAAGGTGTCCAATATATGAAGAAAGTCCAAAAACATCTCAAAGAGGCAAGGTAGTTAGGCTTTTAAAGAAACAAACCAAGTACAAGTTAGCAGGTATATATAAGTGAGGAATTTTGGAGAGAGAAACTAAGGCCCCTTTCACATTGCCCTATATCCTAGGATCCGATCCCAGATTATCTGCTTATCTTAGATTATCTGGCAGTGTAGACACTTATAATACAGTTTAAAGCAGATAATTTGGGATTAGATCCTGGGATATAGGACAGTGTAGATCCAACCTAAGATAGGCAACTGCAACTGTGCACTGTGGTTCACAAGCAGCCATGTATTAAAAATAACAAATAAACGGAATAGAATGAAGGGTAGCACATGGAACTTGGTGCGGGGAAAGCCTTGCATCCCCTCCATTTGGCAAAAACTGGCTCGAACTATGGCTGGTCTTTACCATCTTCTACTGGGTATAACCTCAAGGAGCAAAGTGTGAGACACATTCAGGCTGTGAGCAGGAACTAGAAGTTTAATTTTGTGGGTTGTGGAAAGTGAATGTAGCACTACACTAATCCTCAACTCCCAGCCTTCATACTTTATTTCTAGGCCCAAAGTCTCCCTCAAAAATAACAGTAGTGTTCAGGAAGAATATTAACTTCAAAATGCTTTTGTGTATAGATGCTTCACTTTTTTTTACATTTTCTCATAGGTATGACACATTTTTAAAGGTATATTTGTGACATAGCGGGAAAACTGTTCCCCCCTTTTCAGCTCTAGTGAGGGAAAAAACTACGACTGGATCTACACTGCCCTATACTCAGGATCTGATCCCAGATTATCTACTTTGAACTGGAATATATGAGTCTGCCAGATAATCTGGGATCAGATCCTGGGATATTGGGCAGTGTAGATCCAGCCTTAGAGCTTTCCTCTTTCCTGTACCATTTGCAGACAGAGATCATACGCATGTTGCCTTTGCCTGTGCCACTTCTCCCCAACTGTTGTTTCTGAACTTAAATTTGAACCAGAAAAAGACTGCCTTACAAATATTCATTGCTATCTTTGTTACAGAAAATAAAATTACCTAAGAAAGTATCAAAACGTTATGCAGCCTACGAGCTTTATCTCTATGGTGAAGGAATTTATGCAGAAGAAAATAGAAAACTGATGTTAAGTGGGATTCCTGTCCTTTTTCTTCCTGGCAATGCAGGGAGTTTCAAACAAGGTAAGCTGTAATTGAGGTAATGACCATATGGAGATTGTAGTTTTTCATAAATCAGGAAGATTTTGATTTTTGTAACAAAGGTAGTTTGAGTAGTGCATATTTTCCTCCATTGGTTCCCATTTAGTTGTGTCTGGTTATTAATATTCTATGCAGATGTTGTCACGCCATTGGTTGTATGATCTAGCTTGTAACCTTACTGTGTTTAAACCGTATTTCTAAAATTCTCAAAAGAAAGCTGAAAGAGTATTATTGAACATATCACACATGGATATTGGTAAATATAAAAAGGTAAAGGTTTCCCCTTGACATTAAGTCTAGTCATGTCCAACTCTGGGGGGTTGTGCTCATCTCTATCGCTAAGCCAAAGAGTCGGCATTGTCCATAGACACCTCCAAGATCATGTGGTCGGCATGACTGCATAGAGTGCCATTTCCTTCCTGCAGAAGCGGTACCTGTTGATCTACTCACATTTGCATGTTTTCGAACCACTAGGTTGGCAGAAACTGGGGCTAACAGCAGGAGCTCACCCCGCTCCCTGGATTCAAAGCGCCGACCTTTCGGTCAGCAAGTTCAGCAGCTCAGCACCTGAATTGTGCTGTCTTTGTCCCAGTCTATGTACTTTACGGAAACAAAGTTGGATTTCAGCATGGAAAATAAAGATTGTTTTCATAATCTAGCCTTGTGGAACCAAGGGGATATGTCTTGTAAACATTTATTCAATTTCACAATATTTTATTTATATTTAATTTTAATTGCTCATCCCAGAAAACTTTGGGATGAGCAATTAACAATCTTAATTTGAAAAATAGGATATCTGAGTAACTTCATATAAAATCAAGAACATCCAGCAGGCAAACACCTTTGCTATACTTTATCTTGCTTAGTGCTCAAGGTGCACTTTCTTAAGTTAAAAATCACTATTCTGGAATAATAATAATAATAATAATAATAATAATAATAATAATAGTTTGCTTTCAGAAGCCTGAAGTTTCATAGAACCAAATTATAATGATTTTTCTATTACATCTATTTTCATGAGACACTTGTGAATCTTTTCTCCTCCAATATAAGAATTATAGGGAGTTCTGACATCACAGCCTAAGGGATTTTCACCACTTTCTATTAATAGTTGGTTGATTTTTTTTCCTCCCTAGCACGCTCCCTTGGGTCAATAGCACTCAGAAAGGCAGAAGATATTGACTTGAAGTATCATTTTGATGTCTTTACTGTCAACTTCAATGAGGAGCTTGTTGCATTTTATGGTGGAAGTCTACAAAGGCAGACCAGATTTGTGCATGAATGTATCAAAGAAATCTTAAAGTTATATAAGGTAAAGAGATAAGGGTTCTGTATTTGTTTTTATTTATTTAAATAATCAGCTGTGTAATAGGTTAGAGGGAAATGCAGTTTCTTTTGTATTTTGCAAGGAAAATTTGTGTTGAAAGAATTGTCCATTTACATAAAAATACCTTTCCTAACCAGAACATACTCACTCTTATCTGATTTTGGAAACTAATCAGGGTTACGCCCAGTTTGTGTTTAACTAGGGTCCCCTCTACACTGCCATATAAAAATCCAGATTATCTGCTTTGAACTAGATTATATGGCAGTGTAGAATCCATTTATTTCAGTTCAAGGAAGATAATGTGGATTATCTTCTATGATTATCTGGATTATATGGCAGTGTAGAAGGGTTTCTGATACCATTAGGCATCTTCTGCATCTTTTGGTACAAGATTTGTGAAAGCACTGTGCTAATCTGGCTAGCTGTGACTTCAAGTGGGTTTTACTCGATATGGCAATGTTGTGTTGCAGATCCCACATGTATGGTGTATTCTATTAGCTTTCTGGCTGATGTGTTCAAATATTAATGCTATCCATTTAGATACTGCATTTCAAATAGCATCTACTCTTTCCTGTGAGAATTCTGAGTTCCCAGAATGAATTAGTACAGGAAACCTGTTCAGTTTTGCAATTTGCATCTAAATGCACCTAGTCTAGCATTGGTCTTGCCCTTGGCATAACAGTGAAATTCACCAGAAATGGGAGGGAATTACACCTCCAACACCACCACAACCCTTCCAAACCCTAACTTGATTTCAGTGGCATTTTGAAGTAATAGTGCTTGGATTGTGGCTGTCTTCCAGTCTAATACCTGGGGTATTTTTGTGAGGGAGTACAGCATGTTTCAGAATCCAAACAGAGGAAAGTCTTTGTTGTCATAGATTCTGAAATGCTTGACATTACATTTTGTTTGTTTCTTAAAGGGCCGTGTGTTTGCTCCACGCAGCGTTGCAATAGTGGGCCATTCCATGGGTGGCCTTGTTGCAAGAGCACTGTTTACTCTCAAAAATTTTAAGGCAGAACTCCTCAATATCCTTGTAACTCAAGCCACACCTCACGTTGCACCTGTAATGCCGTTGGATCAGTATCTTACTGGTAAGTTTCTTGGACGTGTGGTGCTTTGTTTACCTTTCTATTTTCCATAATGCTTTTGCAGTAATTTAGACTAACACTATAGAAGCTTTGTTTATTTTAACATATATTTTCCCCTGACTTAATTTTAAAATACAGGTAGCAAAATGAACAAAATAGAGGATACAAGTAGCAGAACAAGAGGATTAAGACTGGAATTATCCTACATCTCTCTAATGATAGTTTAGAAAGAAATGTCTAATGTGAACCTTCGAAAATGTCAATTCTTGAGCTCTGACAATCTTGTATGGAGACCATAAGAGTTTCACCATTGAACTACAACTCTGGAGACCAGGAGCCCTTCCACACAGCACTAGATCCCAGAATATCAAGGCAGAAAATCCCACAATAACTGCTTTGAACTGGGTTTTCTGAGTCCAAGCTCAGATAATGTGGTATTTTCTGTCTTGATATTCTCGAATATAGGGCTGTGTGGAGGGGCCCCAGGGTTTAATTCCCTGCTTGGCCATGGGAACTCAGTGGGGGACTTTGCGCAAGCACATACTCTCCACCCCAGAAAACCACATGATAAGCTCACCTTAGGATTGCCATAATGGGAAATGGCTTGAAGATGCATGATAGCAACACCAAGAATGTGTTGCCACATACCTGTGTTGATTAGCCATAATTCATAGATGATACTCCTAAATAAATTTAGTTGTTTATACATATCATGATGAGATTAAGAAAAAAGGAAGTGAGATGTTGACATCATGGCAGCCATGAAATATCTTCCTATAGCAGGCCTGTGTGGAATGTACTCCAATTTTAAGAAGGTGTAAATATTGGCCGCAATTGTAGTTGTAGTTGGTAAAAAGCATTCCCAAGTCCTCATTTGTCCTTCCATACACTGTGGTGATCCAACAGACACAAACACTTCTTCCTCCATTGTCAGGCATTACTCTTTTTTCTGACTTCCAGAGTCCGTTAGCTATCAATGTTTTGTCTTCTCTAAATCTGATGTCTCTTGATGTGCTTCCATCTAGTTTGTGGCTAGGCAGTGCATTAGCATTTAAGAGGTAGGATTATGTCCAAGAGACTGCAGCACTGAGTGGCATTTGTAAATGAGTGCCATCTCATTCCCAATTTCCTTGTTCTTTCCTGTGGTACTTTCTCAGTGTCTTCTTACAAGAGGAAGGAAATAGTTGGCATCTATGCAACCACTTAAAACAAGGTGGTGAGAAAATGAGTAGCTGAAAAACAAGCTTGATAGATCGATGTAGAGGTTTCCCCTGACATTAAGTCTAGTTTAGTCCGACTCTGAGGGATGGTGCTCATCACCATTTCTAAGCTGAAGAGCCGGCGTTGTCTATAGACACCTCCAAGCTCATGTGGCCAGCATGACTGCATGGAGCGCCCTTACCTTCCCGCAGAAGCAGTACCTATTGATCTACTCACATTTGCATGTTTTTGAACTGCTAGGTCGGCAAAAGATGGGGCTTACAGCTCACGCCGCTCTCCGGATTTGAACTGCCAACCTTTCGCTCAGCAAGTTCAGCAGCTCCATGATGTCTGCTTGAGTGAAATAGTTTGTTCTTTAAGGAGCTTTCCTAACATTAGATATCAAAACTGCTTAAAATCAATCACATCTTTTGCTGATCATGGATCATATGTTAGTTTTAGTAGGAAACAACCACAGCTTCATTAAATCTCATGCTTGAATGTTTTCTGAAAATAGTTTTTAGCCATTCCCCCCCACCCCAAATGGGTGCATTAAGCAACTATAAGGTGGCTTAAGTTTAATTTAAAAAAAATATTTTTATTGATAGTTATTATGCAGTTAAAAAGAAAGAAGAGGAACAAAGAATTATACCTTTTTGTACATCAAAAGTGGGAGAACATTATTGTTTTTGATAGAAAAGTAGGAAAGAAAAAGAGAAGAGAGAGGAACAAAAGAAAAAGGAACTGGGGGTGGGTGGTCAAAGGACCCACCAAAAAAAAAAGAGGAAAAAATATTCAAGAGTGGTACTAATATTTTTTTTAAAAAAACGATTAAAAAGGTTAAAAAAAGAAAAAGAGAAAAAAAGAAAAACATTTTTTTTTTTAAAAAAGGACTTCCAAGGGAAGAATGGCACAACAAAATCTTAGAGATAATATGTATGGATGAACTAACATATTGGTTAGCAACAAATCAAGGAATACCGATGAAACATACAAACTGGGACCTGGTGAAAGCGTATCTTAGACAATGGAAAATAGAGATTATTGCATAAAAAAGAAAATAAATTATGAGTAAAGAAGATCTGCGGGGAGTGAATTACAAACTTCTAAAAACAAAAAAGACCCTAAAGACCAATGAAGGTGGCTTAAGTTTAAGAAACAGCATTCCGTGTGTCAATTTTGTAATTCTAGCTTTTTTTCCTATAAGATTTGTTTTTCCCAAAGCTCTCAGAATGAGTTCAACTAAAACTGGGAGCGAAATTTTCTGGCAGCAAACCAACTCACAATGGGGTTAAGAAGTCCAATAGCTGGATGCCCCATAAGCTTGCAAAGGTTTGTTAATAGCTGTTAAGCCGACTCTGAGGATCAGTGGCAAGAGTTGACATTAGGTCCTTAGTAGAGAGTGTTGGTTATTTTAATCCTCCTGGATGTGTGGGTGCTTCAGCAACTGTATTTTAATGCTGCTTGGGCTGTATTTTGACAGAACTGGGACACTTAAGGGAAGAATGCTCAGTATCATGAACATCAAGTACAATAAAAATGACTTTGAGCTTTCCAAACTCAAATGTTGACTAATGGAAGTATGACAAAAAAAGTGATATAACTTGGGCACTATGCCAATTGAAAGTTTTACTTAGCCCCCCCCCCCCCAAAATACAGTTACCTCTGTAAAGGATTTTTGGAAACTAAAAACAATAATTAAAACTGATTAACTTCACACATACAGCAATCCCATCATGATATTTTATACATATCATGATGGGATTGCTGTATGTGTGAAGTTAATCAGTTTTAATTATTGTTTTTAGTTTCCAAAAATCCTTTACAGAGGTTAATCGCACACATATGTATGTTTTTTCCTTGTACCTTAACTGAAATATTAGTTTATCAAGCACAGATAATGCCAATTAACTATAACATAAGTGTTATCTTATTCAAAAGTAATGGGAGTGGCTAAGGTCCACAAAGAGTAAAGAGTCTGCAAGCTTGGTTGCCTTCGTGATAGTGAATTTAATTCTGGAAAACAGAATTGGGAAGCAGAGTGTCCAACAATAAACAGTAGCAGCCTTTCTGATTTTTTTTAAGTTGCTGGCATTTTATATTTTGAGCAAGTAAGCTAGGCTGCTACTATTTATGTGACGTGTCACTAATTCCTTAGATCTTTTCAGATGGAGAGAGCATGGAGTGTCCCACTGTTGAAATATACTTGTATCCTTCTTGTCCCATTCTTTATCCTTTCTGCTACTCTCTCTTGCCCCGTAACTAAAGCAGGCTTTTCTCGCTTTGAACCCTCAACACATTTCCCTGGACTTGTGCTTAGCATTGCAAAAGAAAACTCATCTTTTGTGGTCGGCCTGTCTTTTCCATCTCTGTTTATCTCCATCTCATCCAAACAGAAAATAAATAATAAATGACTGGTCATGTCCCAATATATTTCTCTTGCATACAGCAAAGCCTGTTTGGCATTGACAGTTTCGGAATATGTATTATGAGGCATTTACTATATTAACAATCTGAATCTCAGTACATTTGATTTGACGATATTTGTTTCAGTTGGGTTGCCTTTAAGGCTTCTGACTTAATTTGGTTTCTGTGGGCTCATTCGCATGTTTGCTCTTTCTGGATTAGCACATGTCAGCCTTGTCTTTGCATATCTGGGGAAAATTACACCTTAACATGGTATCATCTGACTATCATCTGCGACCAGATTGCTATCTATTATTAATTTAGTGTATGGAGAGGAGATATGTTAGCACCTTAGACAGTCCTTTTTTCTCTCTCCAGCTGTGCAGACATGAGTGTAACTCTCGAGAAGAATACCATATCTGAATTAGTCCTAAAAACTGAGGGCAAGTTGCTTTTATTTATTTTGAAGCGACCCAGGCCCCTTCAACACTGCCTTATATCCCACGATCTCATACCAGATTATCTGTTTTAAACTGGGTTATATGAGTGTCCACTGTCAAATAATCTGGGATAAGAAAATATAGGGGCAGTGTGGAAGGGGCCCCACTTCCTTCTCAATTCTACAACATTTGATCAATGGTTTTAATAACCACCTTCTTTGGGCTGCTCTCCTCAAATAAACCCTAAAACTGATATTTCAGAAGGAGGGCAGGAGTGGGGTAAACAATAAAATAAAAGTAAATATTAAAAAAGGAAGTAAAAAAAAGAGTTGTGGTAATCATAGATATGATTCAACAGTGAATATAAAATATTACTGAACATATTTTAAATAAGGTCTCCTTCTGACAACTATTGAAACAGTGTTCTTCTCTCAGATTTTTACAGAGCTGTGAACCATAACTGGATTCGAAAGGCCAAAGAAATAAGAAATCTGACCACTCTTTCTGTAGCAGGAGGATTTCGAGATTATCAAGTTCGCTCAGGCTTGGCTTTTCTTCCCAGATCAAGTCATCAATACTCTGCCCTATCTGTTGTGGTAAAACAAAACTCCTGTTCTTTAGATTTTGGAGGGACGGGTAATAAATAAAAATTATTATTATTATGGGTCTGAAGAATTGGATGTTTAAACAAGCTTTTGAGAACATCTAGCCCCAATGGTCTGCAATCAGTGACATAGCACTGCACTTTCATCTCATGTCCTTGTTCCTTAGCTACAATTTGCACTATCCCATTTCCTTGTCTTGTTTACAGTCTGGACATGTTTTATGATAGTTATGACCATAGGTTATTGGGCTTTATTCTGAATTTTAAACTATTTTATATGCTATATGTTTTACTTTATTATATTGTATCATATGTTTATATTATGCTCTGTTTTAGGCACTTTGCCATATATAAGCCGCCCCGAGTCCCTTCGGGGAGGTGGAGGCGGGGTACAAGAATAAAGTTGTTGTTGTTGTTGTTGTTGTTGTTGTGAAGGATTCTTCCTAACCATTCTTGAGTGATGTAATCCTTGCCTTAAGATCTCAGTCCCAGTGGAGAGATTGTTATTTGTCATGACATATATTTTGGGATCCCTTAATCCCCATAATAGAAGCATAGGGTGTTGACTTTGTGCCTGCTGTAAAAATGGTTTCCCTTCCAAATGCCTCTTCTAAAAAAGCTGTTTAAAAGCTGGCATCCTTCTCTCCATGTTGGACCACTCTCCAGCATTAGTACCAAAAGGGTTATGAATAAGTTTTTGGTCAACTTCCGATTTGGTTTGGTTATTTGAGGTGTAGATTCAGAAAATTGCATTGGATAGACCGGCTCTAGTTTCTGATACAGAACCTATGCCATCCAGTAGTCACCATCTGCTTGCACACAGAAAATTATATTTAATAAGCCTCTGCACTATAAGAGGGTTTTGCGAGACCAGTTGCCCTTGTCGCAACCGTCTAGTAACGGTGATGCTGTGGACCATATTTTAGTTCTTGTGGTCCACTGGTGGTCCACGGACCACAGGTTGGGAACCATTGATGTATATGAATGAGACATGTCAGTCTTGAAAATTGAGTGGATGCGCTGAAATTGTTTGCAGTGTGGCATAGTGGATGCTTTCGTGTGAAGTTTTAAGTTTCTAGGAATGTTACTATTTATAAGTAAAGAAATCATGTAAATTGTTTCTTTCACAGAGTTCATCAGTTCCTCGGGTATGGGTATCAACAGACCATCTCTCGATTGTTTGGTGAGTACCTAAAAGCATGTTCTGTATCCGAATTGGCACCCCATCATTCTGCAATTTGCTTTTTGTTGTTGCAGATCTTTATATGTAAGCCGTTCCCTTGTGCTTTCTTACAGGTGTAAAGAATTGATCTTGGCTACAGTCAGAGCTTTTTTTGATCTTATCGATGAAGATACTAAACAGGTTTGTGCTTCTTAAGACACTGTCTCTGGGAAAAGCACTTACAATTTTTAGAAGTTTGAATTACTATTAGTAGTGAATATATCAGTTTTTATTGATGTTTGCTGTAATCTATATTCTGTCAGAAATTAAATTTTAGTAGAAATATGACCAACAGATCTAGCTGTCTGGCATTAGTCATCAAAACATCTTCTTGTATGTCACTTTTTAGATTACAGATGATCCACAAAAGAGAATGCTAGTGTTGAAACACCACTTTCTGAAGCATCCAGCAAAATTCTTTGAAGAAAGGCCTGAATTAACTACTGAACTAACAGGTTTTAAATATTTTACTAATTCCTCTAAAGGTTAAGCTTAACAGTGAAATCTTATAAGTTATTTATGCAGCACCCAGTTGGGAAAAGTTCTGTTCAGCTTTTCCATCTGTGTTTTGGACAACAATGTGAAGGAGAGCAAAGTATCAGGAGAGCACATGGGCCCAGCCTTATGAGGTAGACTGCCGCTCCTATCTTTCTAACTAACCCTGGGCCCAGGGAAGTCTAGGCCTCACATAGTGCCTCTGGGCTGCAAAGTAGTGAAACATTTCTCTTTCTTTGGCCAGAAACTAGGGAAGTGAAGAAATCAACTGAATAGGTGTGGCTATTTGAAAATGAACTCACATGTGTATTAAATGTGAATTTGCAAGGGTAAGGGGAACATAACAACATGTAAAGAAACAGTGCAGAGAATGTGTTGTCGAAGGCTTTCATGGCCGGAATCATTAGGTTGCTGTGAATTTTCTGGGCTGTATTTCCACGTTCCAGAATGCTTCTGGAACAAGGCCGTACAGCCCGGAAAACTCAAAGCAACTCAATGCAGAGAATGATTAAAAAAAAAAAACCTTTAAAAAGCAAGAAAACTATGTACTCTAGCAATCTTATTAGTAACAGAACTAACAGAAGCATATGAAACTGTAGGAGGGCACTGTTTGTAACACTTACTAACATGATTTTTGTTCCTGGGTGTAAGGATGCCCACCAATTTGTAACGGTTTTGTAAAGGACAACCACTTTGTAAGGGCTTACTAAATTGATAACATAGCGAATAACTAGTATTATTAAAATTGGACTTTCTTCAGAGTGTAGCGTGACTTAACTTAGAAAGCATTTGTAACAGAGACCGGGCTTTATAAAAACTAACAAGTTTATTGAAATATAGCAGAAGCTTGATGGTTTCAAAGTTTCTTACTCTTAGAGGCACATATCTTCAGAGGTTACATTTATAACATTCCTTAAAACAACTCTGGAAAGGACTCTTCCTTCTACTAAACAGGCTTTAAACTTATTTTTCTTCAAACTATGTTTCTTTCCTTAATAGATTACTTTAGATACAAGCTTATTCTTTCCTTGTGATATTTCTGTTGCAATAAAGATTCTCACTGGGTTTCTTCCACCCTGTCTACTCATACACTAAATACTAATATAAATAAGTCAACTCGACTTATCTAAACTACTTAGGCTAAAAGCCAAAACCTCCCTGATTCTCACTACAGTAGAATCAGCCTTACCCTATAGTTTTTAAAATATAGATTACCTTCCTGGTTCTCACTACTACAGAACCAGCCACTCCTGCAGTTCACAGACTACAGACTGCCTTACTGGTTCTCAATACACCATAGAACCAGCCTCCCTGCAGTTTGCTGACTGCAGACTGACTGTTTTAAAATGGCTGCCCTGCCAAGTTGCAGTTGGCTCCACCCCTTTTTCCATAGCAACTCAGCTCAAAGTGAGCTGAGCTGGCTACCATTCTCCCCAGTTATGCAACTTTCAATACTTACCCTCTCAAACGCCTATCGATAATTATACATAACAGTAGATTTAAAATTTACACTTCACCACACTGGGTTACAAATGTCATTTCCTATTTGGTTCTATCATAAAAACATGGGAAAAGTTTATTAAACTGCAAAAACTTTTGTGGGACATTCTGCAGTACATTTTGCTCTAGTTTTTCAATGAATATCTCAACGAGTCTCAACCAATTCAACCTAGTTTGTAGCAGTCACAAAAATGAAGTTTCTGGAGTAGAACAACGACTTTCAAAACAAGCACCACATGGTTAAATGGAAAATAACACTTTCAAACCAGGAACATATTTTTTTTCAAATGTTGTTACATAGTGTAATCTTTCACAGATGCCTTGTTGACTCATGAGATTTTCAGTCTCAATAGCATCTTATGAGGGTATATCCTACACTTGGCACACATGACTAATTTTAGGAATTTGGTGTGTTCTAGGATTTCATTATATTAAGTGTTCAGTTGGCTACCCCATTAGAATTGGCAAAATAAATGCTTACGCATTGTTATTCTTATTCCGTATTTGTATTGGACTACACCATTCTTTGTGGAAGTCTTATTCATCACAATGCTGCTCTGTGCAGTTATGGCAGAGAAACCTCCCAGATTCATATAGGCCTCTCCCACAGGGAAGCCCCCAGTGGCGCAGTGGGTTAAAGCACTGAGCTGCTGAACTTGCTGACCAAAAGGTCGCAGATTTGAATCCGGAGAACAACATGAGCTCCTGCTGTTAGTCCCATCTCCTGCCAACCTAGCAGTTTGAAAACATGCAAATGTGAGTAGATCAATAGGTATCGCTCCGGCCAGAAGGTAACAGCGCTCTATGCAGTCATGCGGGCCACATGACCTTGGAGGTGTCTACCGACATGCCGACTCTTTGTCTTAGAAATAGAGATGAGCACCACTCCCCAGAGTTGAACGCGAGTAGACTTCATGTCAGGGGAAAATCTCTACCTTTTAACCTCTACCACAGGAGCCACCAGAGTTGCAAAAAGGGAGTATTTCCCAATGGCATTATTTAAACAAAAATTTATGGTATTTTAAAGGAGCATATAAACTATATGACATGCTGAAAATTACTTATATCCTATTAGAATCAAGCAATAAAACTGCTTGTAAATACATGTGTGTGTATTATTTTCATTTTTTTTAAAAAATTATGGTGCTGCAAAAAAAAGGGCTAGGGAGGATGAATTTTATTCCTGAATGAGAAAAGTAGTTCATTTTTTTCAGAACCAGGAAGATGGCTTCAGATAAAATCTTCAAAATGGTCCTACACAGGATATAATGTAAGTAAGTTTTATTTTTTGTATGGACCTTTTGAGATAATTACTTTAATATTTTTCTTCCAAGCTTCAGGTTGGATCTACTCCCATATAGGTCAGGATCTGATCCCAGGTTATCTGCTTATCCCAGATTATCTGGTGGCATAGACTCATATAATCCAAAGATGATAATCTGGGATCAGATCCTGGGATACAGGACAGAGTAAATCCAGCCACAGGTAGTCTTTACCAGACCTTTCGGGAAATTCTGAAGTTTAAGCCTAGAACCTTCTGTGTTTAAATACTTTTTAAAAAACCCTTTATTTTTTAATTATAAAAGGGAAAAGAAAGGAAAGGATTGTGGGTAGCCCTTCACATTTACAGGTTTAACTTTTGTGGATTTGATTATTCACGGATTTGATTAATTAATATATTCACCTGAGGAATATCTAGGTCCTCCACTGCAACTCTTTGGTAAACTTCCATTAGAAGTTTATTTATTTATTTATTTTGAGTATTTTTACCCTACCCTTCTCAACCTCTTGGGAGGGACTCAGGGCGGCTTTCAGCAGGCAACAATTCGATGCCCCCACGTACACATAAAATACAAAACAGAACAATGATTATATATAGTTAAAAACAATCAGTCAATACAATTAAAATCTAAAATATTCCATTCTGGTGGTCATTATCTAGCCGAATTCTGTAGTTGGAGACTACAGTTAACCTTGGAATTGCACTGTAGGACTTAGGGCCCTTCCACACTGCCCTATAACCCAGAATATCAAGGCGGAAAATCCCACAATATATGCTTTGAACTGGGTTATCTGAATCCACACTACCATATATTCCAGTTCAAAGCAGATAAATAGTGTTCTTTTATTCACAGTTTCTCCCCCTCCCCCCCCCCCACCTTTCATGAGGGTCTTGCATTCCTAACCCCAATGAATGTGGAGGGCCTACTGTATATAGTACATGATTTGGGGTGAGTGTAAACTTTAGCATTTGCATCCTAAAGTTAGTTTCTATAAAACAAACATTCATCCTTGATTGAAACAGGAAATTTGTTTGATCATGGAACAGTGGGTGATGTGTCTTCTAGCCTTTGAGTGTGGGACTTGGAGCTGCATTAAGAGCATACATAACAAAGTTGTTTGGTTTCCAGGCTGTATATCTGTGTTCTAGCAACATTTTCTCCTGACATTTTGCCTGGCATCTGTGGCTGGCACCTTCAAGTTTATTTCCCAGTTCCAGAAATGGCTTAAAAGTAGTTACATGAAGGCAACTGGGAGTGGCTAATGATATTTTAAATCTAGGCCAGCAACCTTGCTATTCCACATCGTAATGAGCATCTTTTTCTTTTCCTTAACAGCAATCGGAAGGAAAATATTTCACTTTTCACCTCTCAAGCCACAGAAAATTGTATAGTCATGTCTACTGTCAAAACAGTATGTTGGTGAGAAAATTATGTTCTTGTGAGTGTGTGACTGCGTGCTGGGTTTTTATGAAAAGAAATATTTATTTATTATACATGCTCATGTGTAAGTCGACCTGGTGCATATGTTGAGGGTAGGTTTTGTATCCAAAATTATAGATTTTGATGTGATCCGTGTTGGTTCATTCTACTAATGCTGACCCAAAGAATGACCCCCCCCCCTCCCCTGCAGTCAGCACTGCCCCTTCTTCTTCCAAGACATTCAAAAAGGCCACAATCTGTGCCATGGCACAGAGAATAGAAGGAGATAAATGCTTCTTTTTTCCTGGAGCAGACTGAGCTCTCTCCTTTCATCAGTCTACTCAGAGAAGCGAATGGCTCCTTTTATGCATCCTAAAAACCTTCTCCGTAGCAGAACAGGTTTCTGGAACCAATAAAGTCAGCAGAGGGGAGGGAGGCACCTTGAGAAACCAGTTAGGCCAGTCAGCAAAAGGACAGGCAATATTTTCCTGTAGTAAGTGAGGAAGACATGGCTCTATGTGTTACACAGATTGTGATATTCGTAATAGCTTGTCTTAGTTGCTTTCTGGCGCCTCCTATTATTTGTCCTTTCCTTTTTTATGGCAAAAAATAAGTGCAAATTGTCTCTCCTAGCAACCTGAAAGAGCAACAGTTTGCCACTTAGAGAGGTTACAACACCCATTGCGGGTCAACAGTAAAAATATTCCCCCCCCCCCCCCCCCCCCCCAAAGCCACAACTAAATTTTCCATCATTTCTGGCTGGGAGGCCTTTTAGGTAGTCCACATGATCAACATTGTGTTCTGAGGTGGAAAATTGCCCTGATTCCATGCACTTCCATGCCTATCCTGTTGTAGTCCTCAGTTAGTTAACATCAAGGAAGTGCCGATGGGAGTCATAGTGGAGATAGCCAAAATTTCCTAAGGAAAGTGCTTTGAAGAGGATGCTGTGTTGTTTTGTATTGTACTCTTTGTAACTGCTTTCAAGTTTGATTACACTATGTAACTCAATTGTTATTCTCAGGCTATAAATGACTTTTTTTTAAAAAAATAGATTTTATTTATAAAGTTGTCCAACAAAATGTATAAGTATACATTCTTCTCTCTTTTTACAGTATCTTAGACAAAAGAGTATGTCATATTATATACAATCTAATAGTAATAAATAAATAAATAAATAAAAGGCTATAAATGACATTTCCTAATTGGTTCTATCATAAAAACATGGAAAAAATATATTAAACTGCAAAAACCTTGTTTTGCAGGACCTCCTGCAGTACATTTTGAAATAAGTGTTTATAACTTACCAGTATATCTTTTCCCAGTTACTGGCATACAGTGAAACCACACTGTTGTATTTAGGAGGTGTGGAATTCTGATACAAATTGTGGTCAGGCCTAGATGTGAGTTCAGTGGAGTTCTTCATGCAAAATCTTCTCAAAAGCTCTTCTAAAGAACTTGGGTCTCTCCAGACTTTCTTGGGTCCACCTGGACCAGTTTGTGGTGGTGGTTCTAGGGAATGCAAGGAAAAATTGGCAAAATCCACCATCCTATATTGTGGTTCCCCCCTCCCACCCCCATACCCATCATGCATGCAAAGTTCCCTTCCATTTGTGGTTTAGCATGACTATTATGAACTCAGATTTAGGCTCTTTAGAGATTACGCTGGAACAAGATTTGAAAAATGTTCTGTACCTGGTTTGAAAGTGTTATTCCTGTTTAATTTTGTAGTGCGATTTTTGAAAGTAGTTGTTACACCCCAGAAACTCTGTTTTTGCAGCTGCCACAAACTATGTTGAATTGGTTGAAACTCTAGGAGATATTCATTAAACGACTAGCAAGATGTGCTGCAAGTTGTCCCGTAAAAACAAAGTTTTTGCAGTTTAATACATTTTTCCGTGTTTGTATGATAGAACCAATTAGGAAATGGCATTTATAATCAGGGAACAAAAATCATGTTACGTAGCATTATGATTGAATATGATTGAATTTCTACTATTGCTTTTGGTGGACATTTTAGCAGACAATTACATTACATTGATTGTTGTTGTTACCATTATTATTATTGTCAAAGGCTTTCATGGCCGGAATCACTGGGTTTCTGTGAGTTTTCCGTGCTTTATGGCCATGTTCCAGAAGCATTCTCTCCTCGGATACTTCTGGAACATGGCCATACAGCTCGGAAAACTCACAGCAATCCATTATTATTATTATTTCTCGTTTTCCTCTCCTAAAGGAAACTCAGTCTAAAAGGTTGAAAATTCCAAGGATTAAATATTGATTAATTTGTTAAAATGTCTAATAAATAATGTGAATATATATTGAAATATGTTTCTATCTTCTTTCTTTGGGTTTATATATCAGGATACAAACAGTTGGATATATGGCTGTATAAATGGTACCTCATCTACATGGTAAGTCTGTTTTATATTTCATAATACAAAACTGCTTGAGTCAGAGCCCATTGTAAATGATTGCTATACTGATGCCCTTGAAATATGATGAACATCAGCTTTGTGTGAATGCTTGTTGCTTTCTGGCCTTTTGTATTATACTAGGGATTCAAAGTACCTTAAAGCTGCCTTAATCCACTTCTTGGATTAAACTGAATCCCTATAATGCTATGTTAGCTGTTTATTTGGCTGTAATGAATGGAATCCTCCTGAGACAACTAGATTTTGAATGTAAAGCAGCTAAAGCATCTCTCAGTTGTATAAAAACACAGGAAAGAAACAGGAAAAAATAACGGCACAATCAAGCAGACACGCCAACATGTTTCATTTAACACCTTCAACAACATTTTCATGGTGTACGATCTGCCTCGGATATGCATAATCATAGAATAAATAAAGAAAAAAGGTTATTTGAAGTATATCAATCACTGTTAAATTGTGCAGCTCTGTGCATAATACTTGCTTAATTTTCATAGTCTGCAGGCTGTTGATTTGACTTGGAAAGCTGAACTGCTACCAACAGTTAAGGTAAGATGTTTTGTTTCATATATTTCACTTCCCATTTAGGTTCTAAATTATTTAGAGCAGGGCTACTCAAAAATAGTGGCCCATGAACTGGTACCTTGAAATTATTTCCTGACAACTTGGTTTCAATTTTCTACAACTCATTAACAAAAAAGAGAGGACAGGATCGATCTTCAAAGACACATGACAAGCTACAGAGACTACCTTCATCAAATAGATGAAGAAACAATGTTTTAGATTTGCTTTTACTTTCTCTGTCAGGATGTCTTTTATTATGAAAAAAGATTTAAATGATTTTTTCAGGTCAAACAATATGTGTATTGCTTTACAGACCGTGAGTCTGAAACTTCAAGATTATCCTTCTTTAACTCATCTTGCACTTCATGTACCAGCTGTCAATGGAAATAAGGTAAAAATTCAAGATATGTTGTGGTTGTTCAAGCAGTAAAATTGGAGTACGTAAATTTGTGTATGGTTTTGCATGTAATGCACCCAAGTATAAGCATTACAGCTAGTATGAAAAGCAATTTAGTATCAAAACACACACATGGGTGAAAAATCTACATCTTTGCTGACAGACCATACATAGAGTGCTCTTACTCCATTGTGTTAAGAGTCTACAGCAGGAGTGGGCAAAGTTTAAGTTACAGGCTCTCAAGTAATTTTTGTGACACTCAGGAATCCAAAATTATCTCAAATGGCCTCTGCAGTGTATAGAGGCCATCTTCACTGCATTTGGCGTCATAGTCTCTGAGTCAGAAAACTGTGAAATATTTCCATAGAAATTGTCCCAAAATGAATTCTGAGTAATGGGAAGCATATCCACCATGTTTTTGAAGGTCCCTGGAGCAATTTAGACCTCGAGAAGTATTTGTTAAAACAAAAAACAACTTCTGCTCACTTTCTGTTGTTGAAAAAAAATTCCTCTCCTGGACCTAAGGGTCCAAAATACTGGGAAAGTGGCCTATAGAAAGTATTTGGAGGTATTTTGATTTTTCTTTAGAGGTGGGTGCGGCACAGGTTGGCCTCCAAGGTCTCTTGGAGGACCAATGCAGCCCCTACCCTCCTTAGTTGCCAATCCCCTATCTAAATGAATGCAAATACATATTTGAGGTTCCACAGACAACTCCCAAAGGCTTTTGGTCCCAGCTAATTTATTTGAGGAGGACATTACCCCAAATATTAGTTGTAAAATGCCATCAATTAATATTATGTAACTAAATTTGGAAAAAAATGTGTTCCTGCTTTGAAAGTGTTATTTCTTGTTTAATTGTGTGATCCGTACTTTGAAAGTAGTTGTTCTACTCCAGAAACTTAATTTTGTGGCTGCCACAAACTAGAATGAATTGGTTGAGACTCTACGATATATTCATTGAAAAAATATATCAAAATGTGCTGCAGGGTGTTCTGCCAAATCAGGGTTTTTGTAGTTTAATAAAACTTTTCCATGTTTTTACAATAGAACCAATTAGGAAATGATATTTATTATCCAGAAACAAAAATCACGTTACATAATGCAATAGTTGACATTGTAGTTTGCAGAATATATATTTATTTACTGTATTTGTATACCGCCTTTTTCAGCCTGTGAGTGACTCAAGGCAGTTTACAAAAATCATAATACAGGTTAATATCATAATACAGGCTAACACATTAAAACAATATAAAACACAATAAAAGCAATAAAAACAACATCATTAGCATCTCATTATTATAAAAGCATTGTCCAATTCCATCATCAAGTCAACATATATACATATGACACAGAAGTGCATATGTTACTGAATAATACTTTCTAAGTTTTATAGAAGTAACATGATTAGAAACAGTTTCTATAGCCTACTAGAGGGAGTTAATGGCTTTGTTGGGCCTTGAACCAGTGTTTCCTAGTATGGACTCCTGGTGTTCAGCCTATTTTCAAACATGAAATGATATGGGAGGGCTTTCAAGAATTCGGAGTAACCGAGAAACTTTTATATTGCTTTGTCTTACTTTATATTATGTTGTTGCAGTTTACCTTGGACTGTGAGTTCTTTAATGAAGCTTCAAGAACATTTCAGCTCCCTGTTACACAGCTTTTTACTCTAGGTAGGTTTATATTTGTATTCGGTAAACACAGCATATATGTATGTATGTATAGTATTCCCTCACTTATTGCTGGTGCTACGTTCCAGGATCACCCGCAATAAGTGAAAATCTGCAAAATTGGGGTATTTCTACAGTTACCCCGCGATTTGTGAATTTTTGCAAAACAATAATTTATTATCTGTGATTCGAGCACATGAAGCCCAGGACGCTGGGTACCGAATGTACAGATAAAGCCAGACTACAGGTTTTCCTACAGGACACATGACCTCAGTGGCAATGCTGGCCAAAGGGTGGTGAGGCCAAAATCACCCAGGCCTGGGGCAGGCCGCTGAGGAAAGGAGGGGGGTAAAACCCTGGAGGGAGCCCAAGGCCAGCTGAGGAGAAAGTCCCTGGCTAAAGGGAAAAAAAGAAAAAAGTGGGGAGAAGGAGACAAAAGCTTCCCCAAAAATTGGGCCAAAGGTCCAAAGCAAACCCATTTCCAGCCGCTGGAGAAACCAGTGCTACTGCGTTCCTGTTGCTTCTGCCACTACCAAGTTTGCTACCAAGATTGCCAGGGAAGGCACACTGGACACAGTGAAGGCATGCAGCCTGGTGTGGCCTTCCTCAGCCCAGCCAATCGAGGGAGACCTGGGTCCGCCTCCCATTGGCTGGCCACCCCACTGGCGGGAACTTCTCGCGCCACCGAGGGGGCTGCTGGCGGAAGAAGGAAGGAGGAAAGGCGAGGAGGAGGAGGATGGATCTGGGGGTGCTGGGCTCGCCTCGGAGACCGCACAGGGAAAACTGCGAAACAGCGAGTTCACAGCAAGTGAACCGCAAAGCAGCGAGGGAACAATGTATGTATGTATTAAGTAGGATCATTTCTTAGTAACTGTTGGCTACATAGTAGGAATTCTGTGCACACTTGCTTGGAGAAAGTTTCACTGGACACAATTAAGTATATATGTTACTTCTGATATGTATAGGATTGTGTGGTAAGTTTAGCTATGGATGGACATGTAAAGCACCAATTTACTAACAATATTTTGATATATCAAATGAGATGTTTCCCCTTTGCTATGTACTTTGGAGTTACTACTTCTAACACAAGGCAATCATTTCTGCAGGGCTTTCTTCAAGCAAAATCCTATTAAATTCAACTGGCTTTTTTCACAATGTTCAGCTCCAACATTTTGGTCAGGTATCAATACTGATTACTGAATTTCATACTTTTTATATTTTGATGTTTATTACTTCTTTGTGGGAATACCAGAAAACTGATGTGATGTATTGTTTTGTTTAGACACATCAGGCTTTTAAGATCCTTATAGAGAGCCACTGCCAGTCAGTGAAAGGTAAGATTTTGCTTCCTTAAATCACTTCAAAGCGAATGCAGAAAAATCCTTCATATGCATGTTCCCCATTACATACTTGTTCTGTTTTCTATATTATCATTGTGTCAGCATTTATTTTTAAGTTTGTTTATAAGACTATTTCCCTACCAAATCCACCTTCTTGGACATTAAGCTGCCATTGCAGCAAATAACATTCTTTTACATGTTTTCTGATGTGGAAAGTTGATAATACTTTCCTGTCTTGTTACTAATATATATGTTACCTATGGTTCAAGTGTGAGTAGGACACATCCATATAAAGTTTACGCTCCTTCTCTCCTGCATTTGAAATAATATCTCCTAATGTTTATTTTATCCTAAGTTATATTAGATTTCATAAACATCTTTAAAAAACAACATAATAGCCAAAACTTGCTTAGATCAATATAAAGCATTACAGGGCAGCTCTTTCGTACCAACTTCTATGTTGTGGTAACTCTTCTAGATGTTAGCTGGCATCTTGTAAATCAAGATTGGAAAAGTTATTATTTGAAATGCTCTGTGGTTTGATATATACAAGTCCTACTTCACTATATAAGTGGAAGCTCCAACCCCTAATTATAGCATGTTGGAATAATTGCAAAATGCAACTAAGGCATGTATTAAATTGACCTTGTCTTATTTCCTTAAAAATAAATTCATGTTGATAAATGTTACTATTTTAGTCAAAGGCACTTTGATCACACTAGTCGCCAGGTCATCCAGTTGAGAAGTTGACAAAGTGTTTAAAAGACTAAGATTAATACTTGGGGGTTGGTCTGTATTTTTGTGATTAATTTTATCTCCGATGTTTCCAGAGCATCAGAAGATTGAGGAAAATATTTGAAAGGAAAATATTTTCCTTTCCTTTTGCTTCCGAACAAATGAGTTAGAGATAAATCTTTCTAAATATTAAGTGAGATGCAAGAATATGTACAGGAGCACTAATTCTATTTTTTTCAGTGCATATAGGCTGAAAATATTATCCTTGGTGAGCGCCTGAGGTGTTTCACAAAGTTAGATTGTATTGTAATCATTTAGGTTTGGAACTTCAATTTCAATCCTATTCAGAAAAGTAGGTCTAAATTTGCTTATGTTTCAGAAAATTACTTTCAATTCAAATGTATATGTGTGTGTAAGAGAGAGAGAGAGAGAGAGAGAGATACAGTAATTAGATCAGTAGTTCTCAACCTTCCTAATGCTGTGACCCCTTAATACAGTTCCTCATGTTGTGATGACCCCCTCCCCCCAACCATAACATTATTTTCCTTGCTACTCCATAACTGTAATTTTGCTACTGTTATGAATCACAATGTAAATATCTGATACTTTCATTCACTGGACCAAATTTGACACTAATACCCGATATGTCCAAATTTGAATACTGGTTGGATTGGGGCGGGGGATTGATTTTGTCATTTGGGAGTTGTAGTTGCTGGGATTTATAGTTAACCTACAATCAAAGAGCATTCTGAACTCCACCACCAATGGAACTGAACCAAACTTGGCACACAGAACTCCCATGACCAACATAAAATACTAGAAGGGTTTGGTGAGCATTGACCTTGAGTTTTGGAGTTGTAGTTCACCTACATCCAGAGAGCATGGTGGACTCAAACAATGATGGATCTGGACCAAATTTGGCACAGATACTCCATATGCCCAAATGTGAGCACTGGTGGAGTTTGGGGGGCGGGGGGACGGGACACCTTGACATTTGGGAGTTGTAGTTGCTGGGATTTATAATTCACCTACAATCAAAAAGTATTCTGAACCCCACCAATGATAGAATTGGGCCCAACTTCCCAAAACAGAACCCCTCTGACCAACAGAAAATACTGAATTAGATCATACAGAGATGGAAGTAATAGAGTGACGTCAATGTGATGGAAGTATTCATCACCTTTAAAAGATCCAATTGGCATTCTTTCAGTCCTTAATATTTGATACAGGAAAATTCTCACCAAGGTCTGACTTTCAACAGCCTAACCATATGATGTTTTCATAATGTATTCCCATTTATCTCTTCCAGAACGAAAACGCAGCATATACCGGCTTCATATACCTTGGTCGCATGAAGATTCCTTCACTTTGTCTCAGTAAGGATTTCACATTCTTTGGAGGCCTTGCAGTGTATATCCTATAATATCTAACAAAATTAAAAAAATTATCTGTTCCTGGTTTGAAAGTGTTATTTCCTGTTTAATTGTGTGGTACTTACTTTGAAAGTAATTGTTATACACCAGAAACTTTGTTTTTGTGGCTGCCACAAACTATGTTGAATTGGTTGAGATATTCAGTGAAAACCTCTAGCCAGATGTGTTGCAGGATGTCCCTAAATGTTTCCCATGTTTTTATCATAGCGCTAATTAGGACATGACATTTACAACCCAGGAATAAAAATCATGTGACATAGTGTAATGCAGTCTATCAATCTGCAAATGACAGATATAAGTATCAGTGCGCTCTGGCAATAAGCAGGTGACAGTTTTGGGATGAGACTATATAATTTAACTTTGGACTGAAGGTATCACAGATATCAGCCAGTCACTAAAGTCCATAGGGAAACCTGCTATGTATATGCATTACTTAGCAGCTTTATGAATTTTTTTTAAAGATAATACTGCTGTTATTTATGATAGTGCTGATGAAAATATTGTAGGGGAGGGGCCTTATGTTGAAACATTATGCTAGTAATCAAAACATATCAATAATTTTCTGGGAAAGCTGTGCCAGAAAGTTGCTGCCAATGAGGCTGAGAGAAAAGCAAGTAAAAATAAATACATCAACAACAGGAAAAATAATATTTCTCCATAACCCATGTGGTTATTTTGGTCTTTCAATCTCTCACATCTGGGCCACATTCTGGAATAATTTTTAAAAAATGTAAGAAAATGTTTTCACAGAGAAGACATAGGATGCCGCCTGGAGCAAACATATATAATGATGATGGTTTCTTAAGTAGAAGTTCAAACATTTTTTTATCTCAAAATTCCCTTTCTTTTTTTGGCTTCGGAATAGCTAGTGGAACATTTGTACTAATATTAACCAAGATTTCTATCATAATCAAAGTTAGCAGACTAAACACACAGCTGGTTTCAAATTGTTTGATATGCAGACTGTGATTAGTGATGGTGCAGAATTACTGATCCACTTGGAGCCCCCGGTGGCACAGTGAGTTAAACCCCTGTGCCGGCAGGACTGAAGACTGACAGGTCGGAGGTACGAATCCGGGGAGAGTGCGGATGAGCTCCTTCTGTCAGCTCCTGCCCCCCCCCCATTTATTTATTTATTTATTTATTTGTCATGTCGAGCAACCAGACATTTGTATTACATTTTTAACAAAACAAACAAACAGATAGACAAACACACAGTTTGCAAGCTTGGTAGTTGATTAAATGTCCTTTGACCAGTATCTGGCCACTTGGAGTGCCTCTGGTGTTGCTGCAAGGAGGTCCTCCATTGTGCATGTGGCAGGGCTCAGGTTGCATTGCAGCCGGTGGTCAGTGGTTTGCTCTTCTCCACACTCGCATGTCGTGGATTCCACTTTGTAGCCCCATTTCTTAAGGTTGGCTCTGCATCTCGTGGTGCCAGAGCGCAGTCTGTTCAGCGCCTTCCAAGTCGCCCAGTCTTCTGTGTGCCCAGGGGGGAGTCTCTCATTTGGTATCAGCCATTGATTGAGGTTCTGGGTTTGAGCCTGCCACTTTTGGACTCTCGCTTGCTGGGGTGTTCCAGCGAGTGTCTCTGTAGATCTTAGCTCCCCCTGCGGGGACATGAGAGAAGCCTCCCACAAGGATGGTAAAACATCAAAACATCTGGGCGTCCCTTGGGCAATGTCCTTGCAAACAGCCAATTCTCTCACACCACAAGCGACTTACAATTTCTCAAGACGCTTCTGACATGAAAAAAAACCCTGATCCATTTGTCAAAATAAGGCTGCTGTGAATGTCTAACCTTGAGGTCTTCATTGTAAGTTCAGACTGAAAGAGAATTGTGCAATATATCCTCCTTACTGACAATGTTGCATGCTGCTTCTATTATACCATGGTATTACATGTTTTTGGATTTGATGTTTCCACATTAGTATTAAATAGGAATATGTTTTTAATAAATATCCTAGGATTCCATCTTCGACTGAGATTTCCGCAAAGCTACACATTGCGCAGCCTGAAAATGATACGACTGTTCCAGTGCTAAATATCTATTCTTCTCCGGATTGTCAACATGAAGTGAGTAGAAGCTCTCAAAACATTACAGGGGCCTGTAATGAAAAAACAAGCAAACATTTTTACAGTATTGTGCTGTTTGTAATGTATTTTTGGAATTTAAAGAACACAGTACAAATGTTAGACCACACATATTTCTTTCACAAATTCAGTACTGTTATCACTTCAGATGTTTTTCAGTTTTGATGAAATCTGAACACTGATGTTCCCATTCCATTTATTTTAATGCTTTATAGTGATACACTACCAACTAGAAGGTTAGATAACACACTGTAACAGAATTTGAAAAAAAAATCTATTCCTGGTTTGAAGGTGGTATTTTCTGTTTCATTGTGTGGTACTTACTTTGAAGATAGTTGTTAAATTTCAGAAACTTTGTTTTTGTGGCTGCCACAAACTATGTTGAAATGGTTGAGACTTGCTGAGATTTTCATTTAAAAACTAGAGCAAAATGCGTTGCAGGATGTCCCACAAAAACAAAGTTTATTCAGTTTAATAAACTTTCCCCATGTTTTTGTGATAAAACTAATTAGGAAATGACATTGATAACCCAGGAACGAAAATTGTGTTACGTAGTGTATATTTTAGATTGATTTATTGAGTTCTTTTATTTCCATAATCTACCTGCCATGTATCAAAAGATCTTAGGTTGAAATACAACATAATTGATTGCAGTCATATTCCTTTGAGTCCTTCTCAACTTATGGCGACCCACAGGTTTTATGAATGAGATTTATTCAAAGGCAATTTTGCCTTTTTCTGGGACTGAAAGAATGTAATTTGCCTAAAGTCACTCAGTGGGTTTCCATGACTGAACAGCCCTATCCTGGAGAGGCTGTTTACCTGATTCTGGGACCTAAGACCTCAGAGCTGCTGCTTTAGTTACAGTTTAGTTAGTTACAGGTTTGAAGGTTAGCGCACACTTTGAGTTGTGCTTTGCTGTGACTTTTCCAGGCTGTATGGCCATGTTCCTGAAGCATTTTCTCCTGACGTTTTGCCCACATCTATGGCAGGCATAATCAGAGGCTGTAAATAAAGAATAACACTAAAAAAAACCCAGGGGAATTGCAGACAGGAACACCTCCCAAAAAAAGATTTATCTCAAGCAGGAAGCAGCCAGGCATTGAAGTTGCAAGGCCATTCAATGCTAATCAAGGTGGCCAATTGCAACATTGACACTTGCCTCCAACAGACAAAAGTTCTTTCTCCCATCCTGGACATTACACAGGTATATAAATCCTACTTGCCTAATTTCCAACAAACCTCACAACCCCTGGAGATGTCTGCCATAGATGTGGGCAAAATGTCAGGAACGTGGCCATACAGCCCGGAAAATTCACAGCAACCTAGCGATTCTGGCTATGAAAGCCTTCAAGAACATATTGAGTTGTGGTTGGAAAATGGAATAGCAGCCAGTATTATCTTTTAAAAGATGAACAATTTAGTTCTGATGTTATTTGTTGTTTTTAGAAGTAAAGCAGCCCAACGTGTAACGTTCTGCAACAACCTAATGTGAAGGTGGTATGGCCCTCTATCTGCAGGCATCTTTGTTTATGAATAATTGAAATTGTTAGACCAGGCTAAACTAGTAGAAAATGCTTTGCAATAGACTACCTCTAAAACTAGAGTGTTATCAAGTTCAGTACTATAGTTTTTAATTTTTAAAAATGTATTTTTACCTTTTTGTGTGTTAAACTAGGTCACCGTCAAGACCTCTTTTCTGCAAGTTCTTGGACAGGTAAGACTATTCTATTTAATTAATAATTTTGTTTGATGCATGATCAGCATGAAGTTAAGTGACACACAGTTTGTAAAATAACCGGATAAAACATTATTTGCATGGTAGGTGTTTGTAGCAATGGAGAATGATCCAAAAAGTGTCTGTAGCACTTGCCTAGTGACGCAAATTATTCTGGCCAGCATTACTCCTGATCCCTGGTGCAAGGTGCCTAGGAAATCAATAATGGATGTTAAAAGTCCACAAACTGTTCGCCTTAATTCATGATAGTCTTTCTCAGTTTTCGGCCAATAGAATTGGACAACCATAGTTATTCTGAGCCAGTATGGCCATGATGAAAACACCCAACTGATCAAATGAGTTAGTCAGGTAGCACATGTTATGGTTATAAACACTTTGATTATAACATCATGTTTCACCAATTTGAAAAAAAATCTGTTCCTGATTTGAAAGTATTATTTCCTATTTAATTATGTGGTCCTTACTCCGGAAGTAGCTGTTCTACTCCTGAAAACGTTGTTTTTGTGGCTGCCACAAAGTATGTTGAATTGATTGAGACTCAATGACATATCCATTGAAAAGCTAGAGCAAAATGTGCTGCAGGATGTCCCACAAAAACAAAGTTTTTGTAGTTTAATAAACATTTCTCACGTTTTTATGATAGAACCACATAGGAAATGACATTTATAACCCAGGAACAAAAATTGTGTTGCCTAGTGTAATCCAGGGGTAGGAAAAGTGTAATTCTTCCCTGGGTTGTTTTTGCCACCCTTAATTCATTTGAGTTTCTCAAACTGCTTTTCTTCTGGATAAAAAAGGGGTGGTTTTAGGCATGATTTCAGAAATACTGCTACTTATGCATTCCTACATCCTCAGTCACTTGTGCGAATATGGAGCGCAACAAACAACTCAGCATCTGTATGTATGCTTGCCCACAATGCCCTGCCTCACGCACAGAGGAATAAATGTTTAAAGCTATGGTCGCTGTTGCTCATTTTTGGTCTAAAATTATTTGGCTTCTTGTACTCCTTTAATTGTATTATTTTTATAATTATTTATTATGCAATGTTCTTGACTCAAAATAAGTTAATAAATAAGTGCCAACATGCTGATTTGCTGGCCAAGAAAGAAGTCTATCTTGAGATTTGGCCAACAGGGTTGTTGTAGGTTTTTTCCAGCTATATGGCCATGTTCTAGAGGCATTCTCTCCTGACGTTTCGCCTGCATCTATGGCAAGCATCCTCAGAGGTAGCTCACTACCTCTGAGGATGCTTGCCATAGATGCAGGCGAAACGTCAGGAGAGAATGCCTCTAGAACATGGCCATGTAGCCCGAAAAAACCTACAACAACCCAGTGATTCCGGCCATGAAAGCCTTTGACAATACATTTGGCCAACAGTTTTTATAACTGCAAGAGCCATTCATATTCCATTTACATAGGCATTGGAATACTGTATATACTCGAGTATAAGCCAACCTGAATATAAGCTGAGGCACCTAATTTTACCACAAAAAAACTGGGAAAACGGATTCACTCGAGTATAAGCTGAAGGTGGGAAATGCAGCAGCTACTGGTAAATTTCAAAATAAAAATAGATACCAATACAATTACATTAATTGAGGCAATCGTGCGTTAAATGTTTTTGAATATTTACATAAAACTGTAATTTAAGATAAGACTGTCCAACTCAGATTAACCCATTATTCTAACCGTCTTCAATGTAAATGCACTTATGTAGCCTTCCAATAATAATAGAGTAAAATAATAAATATAATAATATTAATAGAGTAAAATAATGGAAATGTAATAACAGTACTTATAGAGTAAAATAACAATGTACTAACAATAATAACTAGAGTAAAATAATGTTATAATAACAACAATAAAGTAAAAATAATAAATGTAATCATAATAATAGAGTAAAATGATAAATGTAATAATAATAGTAGTAGTAAAATAATAACAACAACAATAATAGAGTAAAATAATAAATAGCCTTGACTCGAGTATAAGCCAAGGGGGACTTTTCAGTATAAAAAGGGCTGGAAAACGAGGCTTATATTTGAATATATACAGTACTGAAAATGAAAGAGAGGTTTTTTAAATTGTTGGCTTGAGTTTTCCTTACCCTGTTAGAAGTGCAGTGCTGAGAAAAGGCATAAGATGTGAAGGGAATTGTTCTTATTGACAGATCTTTACAGGCTGTTTTTTTAAATGGCATCCTTGTTTTTGTAGGTAATAAGGTTCCACGGTGGTGTCCTTCCTGTTTACATTATTTCTAATATTCTTCTTGCATATGGAAGACAGTTAAAGTCCCTGATTTCAACAGGTAATGTTACAAGATTTTTTTTTTGTAAAAAACAAAAACAAAACAGGTTTATTTCATTGATACAAAATTAGAAAAGCGGATCATAGAATCATACAGTTGATCCAGTCCAACCCCCTCCCAAGAAGCAGGAAAATCTCATTCAAAGCACCCCCGCCAGATGACCACCCAGAGTCTGTTTAAAAGCTTCCAAAGAAGGAGCCTCCACCTTAGAGAGTTCCACTGCTAAATCCATTTTATTTGGTTTTGTTATGAGGTGGTTTTTTAGTACACCTTGCAGATGAAACAACACTCAAGTGTGTATAGAGAATTGAAAATTGGTATTGTATACACTTTAATACAGTTAATGTCTTAACTGTGTTCTCACCACCTGGGCTGAATATGTTGGGGTGGGTTGATAAGGAAGAGTCAAATTGTAGTAGTTTAAAATTTCAAATTTACCCTGTATTTCTGAATATTTTTAGCGTGCGATTGCCTTCCAATTTCAGCATTGTTTTCTTCCCATTCTAGGCAAATGCTTAGATTTTATTCCTGCACTGACTAAAGCAGCCAGACCTTATAAAGTGGAACCAATAGTCAATGTCACCAAATTCTTATTGGGGTAAGTTCCTAATATAACAAATTACACTAGATTAAAAAAATGGATTTTTTTTCTGTTTCTGGTTTGAAAGTGTTATTTCCTGTGTAACTGTGTGGTACTTACTTCGAAAGCAGTTGTTATACTTCAGAAACTTCATTTTTGTGGCTGCCAGAAACTTGGTTGAATTGGTTGAGACTCTGTGAGATATTCATTGAAAATCTATAGCAAAACGGGGTGCAGGATGTCCTGCAAAACCAACGTTTTTGCAGTTTAATAAACTATCCCTATGTTTGTATAATAGATCCAATTACGGAATGACATTTATAACCCAGGAACAAAAAATGTGTTACCTAGTGTTATATTTTAAAGAAGTTAACAGAAATCCCTAGCTCCACATGAATAGGAAACCCAATAGTCCCCGTTGAAATCTGATGCTTTCTCTCTCCCTTCATTGACCCTTAATTGATGGAGGCCCTTTCTACATAGCTGTATAAAATCCACATTATCTGCTTTGAATTGGATTATATGGCAGTGTAAAAGCAGATAATGTCGATTATATGGCAGTGTAGACTCATATAATCCAGTTCAAAGCAGATAATGTGGAGAGGCCCTGCTCACGCTCCCACCTCCTTCGCAGGTGTGATTGGTGGGGACGAGGGAGAAGGCGTTTTTGGTGGTGGCCCCCCGACTCTGGAACTCACTTCCCAGGGACATCAGACATACCCAACTCTGGCAGTCTTTAGGAGGAGCCTGAAAACGTGGTTGTTCCAGTGTGCCTTCCCAGAATAAGAAAAACTCTCAGCAATACGTCCTCAAAATGCCCTTGGGGAGATGGTAGCGGGGTACAAATAATTTTTTAAAAAAAATATTATTATTATTTGCTTTCATAACCTGGATTATATGGCACTGCAGAAGGGGCCTTCCTCTCCCATCACCTGTCCACCAATTCTGCTACGCTTTTGCTTTCCTTACCCACCTCACTGCCTTTTCTCTTTCTGCACCTGTCAATTCAAGCACTCTTTCTCCACAACCTGTTTTTATTTTCTTCCCTGTTGTTACTCCTTATATCTTATTCTTTCTTACTCATCTTTCTCTTCTTTCACATTGGTGCTCTTCCTCATTCACCTTCCTAACCATCCATCCACCCCTCCAGCTCACTTTAAATTTACCAAGTTCAAATGCCGAAGTTTCATTATCTTAGGACTAGAGGTGGGAAAAACAGATTTTTTTTCTGGTTCCCCCACCCCCAATTTTTCTGGGTTTTTTTCCAGGTCCTCCCATCTCTACTTAGAACTAGGACATAGGGACCTCATTATTAGTACAGATTTGTTTCGTCGGTAAGAATAAAAAAAATGGGTAGCACAAATAACAAAAACAAATGATCTCACTCTTGTGTTCTTTACGCAGGCTTAACTGGTTTAAAGGCATTTGGAACATATTGTTCTTGCCAGAGCTGGATACTGTTACCTTGAGCCACCAAAATGTGTGGTTTCCTCTCATTTCCCTGAGTCTCTTTATGTTTGGGACTGCCATAGCCTATTGGAGTGGCATACTCTTCAATTTATCTCTAAAGCTTTTGTCTTCAGTGCATCTAGCTTTGATCAGGTAAGGACAAAGACGTTGGCCTGTTATTAAATGGATGACATAGTGAAACGTTATTCAGCAACTGAACTAAACTGGAAAGTGATCCTCAACCTATAGAGGTAATAGACCATAGAGGGGTTTATCAAATGTTGTTCAGTACTTCATTTGAATCAATAGCATAAGATGGTAGCAATAAATTTGATTAACAAGTGGGGTTAGCTAATTCATTCTTAGAGTCAGGATTTCTAGCTTATGAAGAGATAGCTTTTCTGTACATTAATGTAGAAGTACATCAGCATTTCATGGCAAAGGTCTTGATGCAAACAGCCTGGATCCCTTAAGTCTGTCCTAAAAGCCTACCTTGATTGGTTTTGAACATTGGAAGCTTTAGTTGATTGTTTCCCTGAAAATAATTTTAGTTGGTGGATTCAAACAGTAGAGTTAAGATTTTTTGTAATAATTTTGTGAAGCCCTTCTTGTATCTCAATGTGATAATAAAAGGGAAAGGTGGCCTTTACTTCCAACAAGGATCTTCTATTATGGTTGAAATTACATTTTGTTCACCTGGATATATCTCAAAAGATCGGTTGTCTGGAGGTTTTGCTAGTGTGCAGATTTATTAACAGTTAATCAACTAAACTAGAGGAGCCCCCGGTGGCGCAGTGGGTTAAACCCCTGTGCTGGCAGGACTGAAGACTGATAGGTCGCAGGTTCAAATATGGGAGAGGCGGATGAGCTCCCTCTATCAGCTCCAGCTCCTCATGCAGGGACATGAGAGAAGCCTCCCACAAAGGATGATAAAAACATCAAATCATCTGGGCGTCCCCTGGGCAACGTCCTTGCAGACGACCAATTCTCTCACACCAGAAGCGACTTCCAGTTTCTCAAGTCGCTCCTGACACCCCCCCAAAAAAAATAAAATAAACTAGAGCACAAACACTAATAATTGATTGTGAAATAGTAAGAACTCCATAAGTACTGTATTTGTAGGAATATTCTTACCTTCAGGTTGAAACACTGGTTCACTGTTTGGATATTCACTGTTTGGATATTAGTTTAAAGTACAGAAATCATTGTTCACAAACTGACTGATCACATTTTTTTCCAGTTCGTTTTCTTTTTCTTTTTCCAGATACTGAATTTGGTGTAAAATAGATCTCATTTCCTCGTAAAGATAGTCATTTACGATATTTCTGTTCCAAATCTTTAATGGTAGACTTTCATTTTTCAAACTGCAGCCTATTCATTACTTGCTTTTATTTTTGAAGGTTAGATATCAAGATGGTCTTTGACTTGACTTTCTATTTTAGTCTTTGAAAATTGCAGTGACTTTGCACCTACACATTATTGTATCTACCAGAACAATAGTTATTTCTGTGCTCTCGGCATGATTAAACTTGATTTTATCTCCCAATTTACTTTTTATATCCTTTATGATTGTACAGTGCTCTCTTTCATGAAGGAAGAATGGTCTGTTATTCAGAACCCGCGTTTATTAAAGTAACACTGGCCAGGCTATCCAGACAAAGCAAAAATAAATACACCCTTTTGGATTTTGTCCCAAGATAGTCAAAATGTTTGTGTCTTTCTTTGGTATTTCACAAGGCCGTAAAAGATCCACAGCTAGTATAATTGTAATGCTATTATTATTTTACTGTAGCTGGACCTACTTTGAAAACTCTACATAATAGAAGGGGAAGATTCTATAAACTCTACAAACCTAAAATGAATAATTCTCTTTTTTAGTGGGGAAGGACACTGATTTGGATGAAAAGTAAAATTTGATTCTCCTTGTGAGTCTTTCTGTCCTTATTTCTTGACAAAACATAGTTTGATATTGCTTGTGAAGTCAGATCAGTGTAGTCTGAGGGTTTCGTTTATAAGTAATGACTAATTATGGTTTGTTAAGATACGGTGATGGAAGAAATAAAAAGAGAAGAATGTTTGCATTGACCATGAGATTTGCTAAGAAACATTGAGTTCCTTAAACACCTTTTGCTAAAATGCATATTACAAATAAATGTTATTATAGAATTTAAACATAACCATATATATATAATTTGACAAACTGTGTCTTTGTACAAATGAGCAAAATGAAATTTTACTTGAAATTTAACATTGGTTATTGCCACACTTCCAAAGGCTTCTCCATCTTTGGCACAGAAGTAAACTTATCACTTTGTGCAGCTAAGTGAAAAAAAAGATAAGGTCAAAGTAGATAAACAATTGTAAACTATATTTTGAATATGGTAACTTTAATCCATAGATTGGGTACTAAACTATGAAGAGCGGCATTTGTCATGGAGTCTGAACTGAATCTTTATGTTTTGCAACTTGGTTAATATTTAATTATATGAATATTTTCCTCTTTTGCTAGACCCTCTGGACTACCATCAGATAACAGTTTGATTACTCGAAGAAGGTTGTGCGTTGCTGCTTCTATGATTTTTCTTAGTTGGACAACATGTGGGTCGTTGGTTATAACAATCACTTACTTCCATTACATCTTCAAGGTATTTAACAGAATCGCGGTATGCTGAATGATGCGTTTGAATAAAATACCGATATTTTAAAGCCATGACATTTGGATGTAGGTTTTCACAGCCAGAATCTCTGGAGTGTTGTGTGGTTTCTGGGCTGTATGGCCGTATTCTAGCAGCATTTCCTCCTTACGTTTCACCTGCATCTGTGGCTGGCATCTTCAGAGGATAAATCATAAATCCTCTAAAGATGACAGCCACAAGTTCAGGTGAAACATCAGGAAAAAATGCTGCTAGAATACGGCCATACAGCCCAGAAACCTCACAACACTCCAGTACAGTGTTCTCAGCCTATGGGTCCCCAGGTGTTTTGGCCTACAACTCCCAGAAATCCCAGCCAGTTTACCAGCTGTTAGGATTTCTTGGAGATGAAGGCCAAAACATCTGGGGAACCACTGCTCCAATAGATAGTTATGCCTTATCTGCTTCCAGAGCATTAGCATGATATCCATTGTATGTGAGATATCATTTGTGTAGAGGTCTAGCTCGTAGGCATGAGAGCTCATACACATAAGGCCTTTACACACTTTACACCCCAGTATGATTATCTTGAACATGGGATGGTGGATTTTTCTACATCCCTTTGGATAATCTGTATGGAGTTGGATGATGAAGGTAGTCGACCAGAGACAAAAGTAGGAGAGCCCTTTTCTCTTTTAGGCAGATGAAAGTTTGGTGTTATATGAACACTGGTTTGGTTCTGGGTTTTGGATTGCTCTTTGGGATTAAGCCAGTGGGCCAGTTATGATAATAATAATAATAACAACAACAACAACAACAACAACAACAACAACTTTATTTAAACCCTGCCACCATTTCCCCAAGGGGACTTGGGACAGCTTACATGGGGCCAAGCCCAACAAAACATCAGTAAAACAAAGGAGTAAGCAGATAAAACAACACAAGTAATATAACTCACATATAAGCAATGACACACGAAAATTTAAAACCTTATGGCTGGGCCAGATGTAATAGATTAAAATTTTAAAATAAACACGGTGTGAACAGAGGTAGAATGTATTTAAGCAGGAGGGGTTTTAAAGGATAATGTAGGGAGAGCAACCCAACGGGTAGTTAAAGTGCTTCTGAGGACATTTTGCAGGTAATTGTTTCCTTTATTCAGGGAAGGCACATTGGAACAGCCACGTTTTCAGGCTCCTCCTAAACACTGCCAGTGTAGGACAGTTGTTATCTTTGCCACAAGTTCTTCCTTTATCTGCACCCTTTATCTGCTCCATTGAGATTTCTTGTTACTCCTACTGTTGGGTTTTATATTGGTGACTAATTTATTACAGCTCAGGGCAACTGAGTTGTATTGTGAGTTATAGAGATCAGTAAGCTATCCATTTCTGAATTCCCAATCATAAGGGTTGAAAAGCAATCTGGAACAGCAGGAAGTATAAAAGCAGAAACGTGTGGGACTGCCATTGTCCATAGATCCAAGCCCTCACTCGTTTTCTACTTCCTTCACAATTAGTGGCCGATAGTTTTAAGAAATGTCTCTATTGATAAATGCATATATGTGCTTATTTGTACAGATTATTAAACTACAATCAATAGTAAGAACAGAACTAAGTGTCCTTAATATGGTAAGTTTGTAACACAACTAATTATTTTGTTTAAGTTGATGATGATTCTCCTAGTGGAGAGAAAAAGTGGAGTATAAATAAACATTAATAATAATAATAATAATAATAATAATAATAATAATAATAGATCTCTTCCAAAGGAGAAACAAAGCTAATCATTGCCGCCTAGGGAAAAATGGTTGTCATAACCTTAGATATGAGAATCTGGTACTCTAAAGTAGATGGAGTTTTGTTTCCCTCTCATGGTTTCTGCATCGAAAGCCTGGCTTCCCTTTCTTCTCAAGTTCAAATTTGGCATTTCTAGCCCTGCTAATCTTTCATTCCACCAGTCTCCCTCCATGATAGTTTTACCTGATGACACTTTAGTTTGATAGCAAGTCCCTCTTCTTCAGCTACTTTGTTGCTTTACCCTTGTCTTATGTTTCTTCAATAAGTAAGGCATAAGTATATGGGTTCATATGAGAACTGCTATAATGGCAGTATGGGCATCATGATAACTTTGGGAAACAAAAGTGATAAATTGGCAACAGTCAGCCCTATTTTGTCATATTTCGTCATGCAGGGGGGAGAAGAATAGGGATATTCCCTTTGCTTAGGTCTGCATCTTTGTTCTGCTCAGTTCTTTACCCAATGCAGGGCAAATGTCTACTTATTAGCATTTGGGCCTTCAATGATTTGGAGCCCTGATTATGCAGAGATGCATGCTCAAGCTTAGCAGCCATTTCAGTGCAGATGATTACCCTGACATTCCTGAGCCCCCCAACTTACATTCCTCAGTTACAAATTTAAGTCACTCTGGCTGGTTCTACACTGTCATATAATGCAGTCTGAACTGCATTATGTGGTCAGTGTAGACCCATATAATGCAATTTGAATTGCACCGAATGGTTCTGCACTGGCAGTGTAGACCCAGCCTCAGTACATTTCCTGTCTTGGCCAAGTGACTAATACATTGCCTGAACTATACTTTTAATTACTTCACCGTATTCCTACATTTAATGCTTATATTTATATTTCATAGCCTTCAAACAACGTGGAACAAAATTCCAATTATTCCAAAAAAGATATTGGAAAGAACTGTGGATCCACAGAGGAGCTTTCGCAATCGTCTACCAGCAGCTCGGCAGTTGATGGCATTATCGATAGTCTAAAGATGCATGTGTCTATCATCAATTTGCTCACGTGGATTGTACTACTTTGTTGTCCATCTTTGATTTATTGGCTAAAAAATCTCAGGTATCTTGTTCTAAATTCATTGGTTTTATTATTTATTATTTATTATTTACATTATTTCTATCCCGCCCATATCAGCCCGAAGGCGACTTTTATAGAGGGGTATTCCTTTAAAATGCTTAAGATTCAACTACTCCAAAGGACTATTGATTCAAAAACTGGAACACCAATAGGGTCCTTTTAATATATGTACTTGCCAGTGCCATTAGTCACAAATTGGTCGTGGGTAGGATCTACGGGTGATATTGCCATTCTGTTTTATTTGTAAACATAAATATGAGAGTCAAGAATATTGGCATTTTTCAATTGATCCTGGAAAGACAGTACTTTGAATTTGAATTGAAAATGCCTGTCAGAAAATTGGTACTGGATATCTGCCTTCAGAATGGGTTGTAATAATCTCCATGTCACACTATTCTTTGGCAATCATCTATGACAGGGGTCCTCAAACTTTGTAAACAGAGGGCCAGGTCACAGTCCCTCAAATTGCTGGAGGGCCGGATTATAATTTGGAGAAAAAAAACATGAATGAATTCCTATGCACACTGCACATATCTTATTTGTAGTGCAAACACTTAAAAATAATACAATAATTAAAATGAAGACCAATTTTAACAAATATAAACTTAATAGCATTTCAATAGGAAATGTGGGCCTCCTTTTGGCTGATGAGATAGGATTATTGTTGTGGGCTTTCAAGTCATTTCAGACTTAGGCTGACCCTGAGCGAGGGCCGGATAAATGACCTTGGAGGGCCGCATCCGGCCCTCGGGCCTTAGTTTGAGGATCCCTGGTCTATGATATAAAAACTACAGTAATTAGATAGGATTGCTTCCATCTTCTTCTTCAGTCACTCCTTTTAGAGAAGCAGCGAAGGGCCTCTATATGTGGCTGTATCCTGAGTTACTAAAAATGGACTTCTATCATCTAGAGACAACCAAGAGTTTAAAATGGTGGAAAGTATGTTAGAGGTATTTCTACAATGGATCTAGTTGATGTGTTTAAAATATTTTATTCAAGCTCCAAGTAGCTCACAGAAATTAAGATTTGTGCTCGTGTCAAAGTATCAACTGCTATAAGCAGCTTTTTCAGCTTTAACACATTTCATTACATAATTGATTATGTCTGTCTGGTTCACCATCTTCTATTTCACTATGAAATTTTTCTCCTCCCTCTGGTTTTGTCCTCAAAATTTTAACTTACGTGATCCTAAGTTGGTCAGGTGGTATTTTCTTTTAACTTAATTACTGTTCTCTGTCAATCCTAATGTGAAAATGTGAACTTTCAAAGGAGCGATTTGCAAAACCCACGTGTCAGTCATATCTCTCTTTTTCATTAGGTACCATATCAGACTGGATCCTGATCCATGTAGAACTCTTGCTGTTATCCTCGTCTCTGTATTGGGGATACTCATGAACACCAATACTTCAAAACTTAAATCAAGGTACTTGAGTCTATTCTCTTCCTTTTGCATATCTGATGTTTGAAGGTTGTGCAGTTTTTTTATTATTATTCTTTGCCATTAAGTAAATTTGACCCGGAAGTTCTTGGTACATGGAAGTATATGCCCATAGTTTCCTCTATAAGCCTTCCTTCTTTTCTCCCACTGCCTTGGAGGCAATCCACCTCTCCAGAGCTTTTTAAAAAATACCTTATTCCAGTGTTTCTCGCACTGTTCTCCTCCAGGTGTTTTGGACTTCAGCTCCCAGAAACCCCAGCCAGCTTACCAGCTGTTAGGATTTCTGGGAGCAGAAGTCCAAAACATATGGAGGAGCACAGTTTGAGAAACTCTGCCTTATTCTGCGACCTCTCATGAAGCTTTGCATGTAATCCATCACCTTTTGCTTAATTATAATTTATCAAGCAAATGTGGGCAAGCCTGGTCTTGTATTAAAGCTTAATTCAAATCAAGTAGGCCTGGCTCAAGTAACCTTTTCTATAGACTTATAGTGAAGCAGTGCGAGTCTCAATATCGCAGTCTCTTGAAAAGAGTTGTTATGCACTGTGACCAAAATTTTGAAATGCTTTACATTTGGTAATAATGATAATAATAAATCTTTATTTATCCCCTGCTTATTTCCCTAAACGAGACACAAAGTGACTTACAACAGTATACAAAACAATATGCATATGTAAAACAATAACCTGTAAAACAAATTTACAATAAGAAATTAATAAACATATTTAAAAGCATGTATTTAATACAATTATTGCAGGCAACTCAAGAAGAAAGATGGTAAGCATTAGCACAACTCAATAAAAGTTAGCCTTCCTGTTATTACACCTTAGTGACAATAAAAAATGTTATACTGTTCAGGTCCATCTAATCCTGGAATTCTTAAGATCTTTTCAGATTGCATTTTACAGAGTGTTACATGTGCCTTTCCAATCCCAGCACAAACATTGTTTCAATATTAAAAAGTAATTATTAGTTAACTGTTACAGGAGTTTTAGCATAATGATTTGTGTCTATTTGTCTATGTATTTGTGTTTTTGTCTTTTATCGCTGATATGGTCAGTGGACTAATCAATAAATATATCTGTCTATACTAAAAAGCCAGTTTGTAGTACAAATCAATAGGGAATTCATCTGTATTTGTACCTGAAATTCTTTAATAATATTTTGAAAGAATATTGCTTGTGATAATGGTACACTTTATCATCAGGCTACATTAGGGCCTATGTCCACAGAACCAGACATATATTGGTCCGATTTGAAAAGAAGGCAGTCCTCTGTGCCTCATTTTGAAATCTGGTCAACTCTGCCTAGATAGGCCTCTTAATTGAATGTGACTCCAACACTGATACTTTAGGTAAAGGATGAGGTGTTGCCCAAAATGAGATGGATGCAGGTCTCTATCACTTGTGACTGTAAAGCTCCGGACTGCCTTGCTGCAAAGCACTTCTCCTATTAAAAAAATATTCCATTGGCCAAATACTCCATAATGTTTTACCAAGAATGTGTGTCGTGTTTGGCCATTGATATCAAAGCTGTAGTAACCAAAGCACTGTCTTTTATTTATTTTTTCCCCTTACAGTCGACTGTTGAAAATTGCACTTCGTCTTCCACTTCCTTTCTCTGTGGCTGTTGTTGCTTTTGCACCATTACATTTATACAGAGCACCATACTTGATAATCCTTCCTCTTTCTTTCCATGCATTATGCCACACGGTGTGAGACTTTGCCAAAACACAGGGCCAACAAGCAACAGCCATGGGAGACTGAACACAGGATGATCTACGACAGAACGGGGGTGACAAAAATGCCGTTTACTGCCAATGGCTGAAATGGAAACAATATTCAGTATGCAGGATGGGGCATATCTAAAAGTGATATCCTGTTTGGACAATGTGAGGTTTTCTACTGTACTGTTTTCAAGTATTTCTTTAAAAATGCTGTAGAACTATAGACTTCAGTTGCACAGAAGTCTTGCATCTGACACTGATAGCAAGAACTGCAGCACGGTTTCGTTGGTAGGAGGGTAATCAATTTTATTTTTATTTTTTGCCGTTGTGAACTTTTATTGTCCTGTACACTCTTATGTTCTTAAGCACAGTGACCAAAAGGAGTCATAAAATTAAGTCGCCAATAAGACAATCTGAAAGTTCTTAACTCAGTTATGGGCAGCTGTTATAGCTTTATCCTTCCTTGTGTCTATAGTAAACTATAATGCTGTGCTGCTAGACTGTTGCTGGTGACAAATCCAAAGCTCTTTCAGAACCTCAACATCGCTGAAATTATTAAAAGCTTAGTGTGTCAAGATATATTCAGTGTAATTTAGTTTAGTAAGGACAGTATATGAACAATTGTATTGCTAAATTGCAAAGTCTAAAACTCAGAGCAGATTCTTGGGTTACTATTTCGATACAGAGAGATTTATGCTAGTGTACAGATATTGGGAAGCTTATGTGAGGCTGCTGTCCTCTAAAACACACATTTGCTATTTCATGTGATTTTGCAAAATCACATGAAATAGCAAATGCGTGTTTTGGAGGAGGGCAACCTCACGTAAGTTTCCCAATATCTCAGCATATAAAAACAAACTTGTGCATTTGCATAGCTACTCTAATTAGATTAATTATATTTATTAATTCATTAGATTAATTACTTAATTAGATAAAGGGATTTCATATTGAGGATAGCATCTGACACACAAACTGGTTTCTTCAAGAGCAGTGAAATCCTATATCACGCCAGTAGAGTTTATTCATAGAGGAGGTCCTAGGTCAGTGATTCTCAACCTGTGTGTCCCCAAATGTTTTGGCCTTCAACTCCCAGAAATCCTAACAGTTGGTAAACTGTAGGCCAAAACACCTGGGGACCCACAGGCCAAGAACCACTGTCCTAGTGGATCATAGATTACACTCATTGTTATCTCTGTTTTTACCAAATTTAGCATCAGTTTTTCTTCATGAATATCAAACCTTCCTTTAAATAGCATTTTGAAATTTAAATCCATATACCGTCTCCTAATGGTGCTACATCAATGTTAAAAACAATAGAAATAAAATGGAGGAATCACCTTACACCAGAGCTATGCATTTGCACTCTTTTATCTTAAATTAGTTGAAAGTCCCAACATTAGTCATGATTTGTTATATTGACTGATGATTGCAGTTTAACAACCTCTGGACTAAAGGTGGGAATACCTGGAAAAAATGTGTTTTTTCCCATTTTTCCACCCCATCCGCCATTTTTCTGTTGTTTTTTCCCCCCAGACCTTCCCATCTCTACTCTGGAATGCCACAGGTTGGTCACTTTTTTTTTCTTAAGTCAGTGGTGTCAGACTTGTAGCCCTGGCTGGGGTTTCTGGGAGCTGAAGTTCAAAACACCTGGAGGGGAACAGTGCGAGAAACACTGGAATAAGGTATTTAAAAAACAGCTCTGGAGAGCTGGATTGCCTCCAAGGCAGTGGAAGAGAAGAAGGAGAGCTTATAGGGGAACTATGGGCATATACTTCCATGTACCAAGAACTTCCGGGTCAAATTTACTTAATGGCACAGAATAATGTGCCTTCAAACATCCAAGTGTTTTGAATTTCTGCTCCCATAATCCCTTGCCTTTGGACAAGCTGACTACGACTTCTGGGAATTGAAGGCCCAAACATTTGGAGGGCCACAAGTTTGATGCCTTTGTCTTAAATGGTTCTGGAATGATAGAAGAACACATGCTTCAAAAGAATCAAGTATTTCTCTGTTTGCAAATACATTTCAAAAGAATCTGCTCTGAACCAGGAGCCTGAATGGCAAATCCTGATCCTATAAAACCATCTTAAGAACTAACACATTCTCTGGTACCTTACTGCAAGGCATTGTATCCAAAGGCCAGTGCTGCACCCCATCCGTTTGACCACCAGTGACTGTTTTGTAAATATGGTACAGTTTGCTGACCTACTTATATGTATCTGCACCTATGTCTTACTTCAACATTATCCATTGCCTTTATGCCTAACACTGATGTTACTGTACATAATGATTCTCTTCTTCCTCCTGGTTCAATCTAGGAAAGAGACTTTTCTCCCAATCAAAATGCAGTACATATTTCTGTCCTGCCTTTCTCCTGTTTGTATCATTCGTGCCTGAAGTGCCTCAGTTATTAAATAGAAGTGTGTACATATTAATCATTCAGTGTTTTCCCCAATTGCCTTGAAACCCCTTTAGTCTCTCTAAAACTCTGTGTGTGTGAACCATGAAGACCACTCTAATTGTAATAAGTGTTTTAAATGCTGTGCTCTAGATGTAATCTAGCTGCCTGGTCTCAGTATCTTTGCAGAATTTTAATCCTATTTAAAATGTTATGTCTTTGACACTCAAAGATAAGTGATTTGGGCAAACAGCTGTAGCCTTAATTCTCAGAACAGAGATATGTGGTACTGAACGCATGTGAAGGGAGTAAAAGGAGGCAGTTAGCATCCTTTGTGTGGGTTTGTGTACTACTTAGCTGGATAACACTATGTAACAAAATTTGCATTTTTTTTCATTCTGGGTTTGAAAGTGCTATTTCCTTTTTAATAGTGTGGTAGTTACTTTGAAAGTAGTTGTTATACTCCAGAAACTTCTTTTTTTGAAGCTGCCACAAACCCTATGGAACTGGTTGAGACTTGATGAGACACTATTTGAAATGTTAGAGAAAAATGTGCTGCAGGATGTCCTGCAAAAGCAAATTTTTTGCAGTTTAATCATTTTTTCCATGTTTTTATGATATAACCAATTAGAAAAGGACATTTATAACCCAGGAACAAAAACAGTGTTACGTAGTGTAATGCACAGAGTTGTTGTAGGTTTTTTCGGGTTATATGGCCATGGTCTAGAGGCATTCTCTCCTGACGTTTCGCCTGCATTTATGGCAAGCATTCCTCAGAGGTAGTGAGGTCTGTTGGAACAAACTTTTGTTGAGAGGTGATTAGATGTCCTTGTTTGTTTCCTCTCTGTTGTTGTGCTGTTGTAATTTTAGTGTTTTTTTATGCTGGACCACTCTCACAACCACCATGTCAGACTACACAGAGAAGCCATTGAAATCCACAAGCATGTGGACAATTTAAACAGAAAGGAGGAAACCATGAAAATGAACAAAATCTGGCTACCCCCCCCCCCCCCCCCCCCCCCCCCCCCCCCCCCCTCCCCCCCCCCCCCCCCCCCCCCCCCCCCCTCCCCCCCCCCCCCCCCCCCCCCCCCCCCCCCCCCCCCCCCCCCCCCCCATCAGTATTAAAAACTCTAAAATTACAACAGCACAACAACAGAGAGGAAACAAACAAGGACATCTAATCACCTCTCAACAAAAGTTTGCTCTAGGCACTGTCAGGCCATTATATGCTAATCAAGGTGGTCAGTTGAAACATTCACACCTAGCTCCAGCAGACAAGAGTCCTTTGTCTCACCCTGGTCATTCCACAGATATATAAACCCTTTTTCCTAGTTCCAACAGACCTCACTACCTCTGAGGATGCTTGCCATAGATGCAGGCGAAAGTCAGGAGAGAATGCCTCTAGACCATGGCCATATAGCCCAAAAAAAAAAAAACCTACAACAACCCAGTGATTCCAGCCATGAAAGCCTTCAACAATGTAATGCACAGACTTTGCAAGGAGTCCCTTTTGCTTGCTAAGTTGGGCTTCTTGCCAGTAGATGGCAACCTTTGCAGAAACAGCAACCATCCAGGGACCTCATTTAATGTAGCCTGACCTTGAGCGGTCCTTTGTGCCTCATAATAGCAGGAATGCCAATCAAGCAGTATATCAATAACAGCTATCTGTATTCCTGTAGAATAAGCACTATGTCTTTAAGGGCGTGATTGTGGTACATAGTGCAGGATTTTGGCAGATACCCTTCTCTTGTTTTGTCATAGTGCTACAGAAATAAAAATGGAACTCGCCAAATATCTCATCATCAGGCAGTTACTTTAGGGCACTGGGAGTCCTGCTTGGAAGCTTGCCACTCTGTTTAGGATGCTAAGAGGCAAGCTTCTCTTTTTGAAAGCTGCTTAATTTGGTTCAGATTATTTTTACTGAGGCTGAATCTACACTGCTCTATATCCCAGGATCTGACACAGATAATCAAGGATCAGATCCTGGGATATAGGGCACTGTAGATCCACTATTCTTTTGCCTGTTCTGCACTACCATGCATGTCATGTAGGTTATATGATGCACAGTATTTTTCTTATCTTTTCTCTCTTTTTTAATCTGGTTGTGAATCAATATATTTATAGTTCCACATTTTGTATGTATTTTGAAAGTACTTTTATACTTGGAGCGTCTGAAACAATACAGTCTATCCTTACCTACACAGATGTGAGCCACATGCCATCTGTGTCTATCAAATCTCATTGTCTAACTTCTGCATAGATATGTAGCACTGTCTGTACTTTAAGTAAAATAGAATATAGAAATTATGTTTAAATCAGTATCTTCCCTCATAAAACATTAAATTTGGCCTGGGTCCAGACAGACACAGTTGCACCCCTTCAAGTCTGCCATTTTCAGAAAGTACTTCTTCCAAAATATTTGGACTGGTTTTTATACCTCTCTAGGTTCTAAAGGGCCACTAGGTGGTGCAGCGGGTTAAACCACTGAGCTGCTGAACTTGCTGACTGAAAGGTCAAGAGTTTGAATCCGGGGAACGGGGTGAGCTCCCACTGTTAGCCCCAGCTTCTGCTAACCTAGCAGTTCAAAACATGCAAATGTGAGATCAATAGGTACCATTTCTGCGGGAAGGTAACGGCACTCCATGCAGTCATGCCAGCCACATGACTTAGGAGGTGTCAACAGACAACGCCAGCTCTTCAACTTAGAAATGGAGATGAACACTACCCCGCAGAGTCGGAAACGACTAGACTACATCTCAGGGGAAACCTTTACCTTTTCTAGGTTCTAAAATATTTCTTGGGAGATAACAACTGCCAGTGTGCCATTGCTCTTTATTTTCTCTTTGAATTGTAACACTTTGTGGATTTAACCATGAAACAGATGTCTTTTGAAAAGCTAACTTGGGGAGGGCATTAGAACACTAATCCAAACATTTGTGGGCAGTATTCAAAAAACTAGAGCTTTTTGAATATAATTAATGATGGCATGGGTGCCTACTGTTGAACAAGTAGGCACCCACGTCAGCAAGTCAACATGTCCAACTAGAACTTTGGATCCTGGCCTAGAGGTGGTATGGAACTTAACACTACATTTTGGAAGATTGCTTTGCCATGCCTCAAAAACACAGTTTTTCTGTAGACTCTGTTGATAAATGCTAGTTTGATGTACGGTCTTGTCTATGAACAAATGTCAGAGTACATGGAAACATTTTCCCATGTAAGTTCCTCTAAAAGGATGGCTTGTTTGTACACTTGAATCATACTTCCATTTGTGACTCAAGTGATGGAATCAATCATGCTGTAGATCAGTGGCTCTCAACCTGTGGGTCCCCAAGTGTTTTGGCCTACAACTCCCAGAAATACAAGCCAGTTTAACAGCTGTTAGGATTTCTGGGAGTTGAAGGCCAAAACATCTGGGTACCCACAGATTGAGAACCACTGCAGATGCTGCGGAGAAGCAGTCTACAATCCCATAGGTTCCATCCCTTGTGCAGTTTCTTCCAAGTCAGGAATCCAAAGGGTTTTTTCCCCATTCAAGACCACTGACTTTATTTTCTCTCTCTTTTCAGATTTCTTTTTTTTTCCTTTTCCTGGGACTCAAGGTAGCTTACAAAATTTAAAAAACAAATGACAGTTTGACGTACTTAGAGAGATATTAATTAAGCTGTCCCTAAAATTAAAACAAATTAAAATAAAACCATTATAAAGGCAAAAGATAAAAATCAGTAAAACTACATACTATTAAAACTCCCTGTGGTAAGTTTCTAAAAGCCACTCAGAATAGAAAAGGTTTTCCTTAAAAGGGCAGCAAGGAGGGAGCCATTCGTGCCTCTCCATGGAGAGTATTTTAAAGCCTGAAAGCAGCAACTAAGGCCCCTTTTACACTGCCATATAATCCAGATTATCAAAAGCAGATAATCAACATCTGCTTTGAACTGGATTAAATTCGTCTACACTGCAATATAATTCAAAGTTATATGTTCAAAGTTATATAGTTCAAAGCAGATATTCTGGATTTGTTATGGTAGTTTAGAAGGCTTACAAAGCTTAGCATTCTCAGTTTTACAAATATTAACAATTTCATTGCCTTAGAAATCCATGCACTTTGCTATAGCAACTTGCAGTTATTAACATACCTCTGGATCTTTGTGCCAAATCTATACTTTGGAAAAGAGAGAGAGAAATTGAGTATTACGTCACCTCTCCCATGTCTTTGCTCTTACCACTGTTGTGCATATTAAGGATGAGATACTGTATAAAACACATTTGAATACTTTATCTGTAGAAAACACTATAAGGTAAATGCAGTCCTAGTTGCTAAATTTAGAATTGTAGTGCTTTCTATTTTGCACACAATGTAATAAGTTATGTAATAAGTAAGAGTATAAGCTATAGTCTTCCCTTAATGAAGATTGTTTAAAGACCTAAAATAGCAAGATACTGTGAGTTATAATCCGGAGAAGCTGAAAACCAGTACTTCCCACCTTGAGGCTTACGAAGTGTAGCAATTGTATCTAAAGATGGGTTGTTCAATGTAATGGAGGGTCCCTTTAAAGGTGGGAAAGCCAATAATGTGAAATATAGGAACATGGAAATGTGCACCATAAAGTGTGTGGTGGTCTTCATCACATCTAAATGTTCTCTGTCTGCGCGTCATGGCTCCCATCAATTGAAATGGAAATACATAGATTGAAGCAAAGCACATGACTAAATTACAGGATTTGGGCTCAGTTCTGCTAATATTTCTATTTTGAATGGAGATGAACGGTAATCGGGTTTGGCTTGATACCATAAATCGATTAGATTCTTGGTTATATGGCTGAAAGGATTGCTTGGACTTAAATGCCTAAAATACGGTATTGTCTGTGCTTATAATATAGTAAGTCTATACAACTTGACCTCTGTTAAATCCAAGCTTGATCCACCAGGCATATATGGCACCATACTATTTCTGATTGTGTTTTTAATGCCAATACTGGTACATTAAAGGGGAGATGGGGAGTAGCACAGATATTTCGCAGCAAGAAAAGCTCTATAACAGTACTGTACATAGTTTGGTGGTCTAACTTTATGTAGAATGCTTCCTTCAATGTTCATTGGTGTGTGTGTATGCATCCACCTTATAAACCATTATGGAAGTATTTCCTTAAAGTTCAGAACAGTCATGGGGATCATGACAAAAAGTGCTTGATTTCTAGAAAAACTGAACCTTAGCTCCCCTTAAGTAATTTCATTGTGGAGTTTCAAAAATGAATTAAGCACTATTGCTTCATCACATTCTACATGTGATTATGATGTATATATTACAGTGCCAAGCCAACGCTGAAAATGGTCTCAATATGGGGTTGATCATTTTTTCAGTGGGGAAAAAAATGTGCACCTTAAACTAACAGCCTCCATTTGCATTCTATAGTGTAAAATGAATTTTTGCAAACCTATTTTGAGTAGAATAAATGAATTATGTAGCAATTTATGAGTAGGCTGAAGGGACTTAATGTCTCAATGCTGTTACTGAATTTTGAAAAACAACAAGGATTTCAACTAGTTAAGCTTGTAGTTTAGGGATATTTCTAAGTAAAATGAGAAACATACACTCTTAATATACAACCTGCCTGAATGAACACTTCATTATAGGCATAGGTGCTTTGATGTGCAAATGAAGCTACCAGATGTTTCCCACCCCAGTAATTTCAGCAGCAGACCAGTAAAAGCTGCCTTTAAAATCTCTAAAAGTATTCAAGTGTCTAGATGGAAGTATTGAACTTTCTGAGCCAGAAGGCATATCATTAGCAGGACCTGTGCCAAATACTCTGTTTAACTTTTAATTGTATTCATTACCTTTTCCAGATAAACCTTTTAAACAGGTATATTCTGGGTACATATTGGAGTATATTTTTAAATCTTATCTTCCAATGATTTCTAAAGGGTTTTTTTTTGGGGGGGGGGGAATGGGACACTGATTAAAATACATGTTTTTAATCAGACTTCCCCTCCAAAAATCAGTACTGACTTTAGTGAATATCCCACCAAATTGGTCTGATACTCATTCTCTTTTCCAAAATGAATAATTGGGAGACCATGACCGAGAAAACATTATTTGCCAAAGTGTATAACATTCCAGTTCTTTTAAATAAGTGAGAATTAATATAAGATATTCAGCTTTACACCTGAATATCCAGGAAAACCAAGGACGGCTTCTGGAAGGAGTACTCTTGAAACATTTGAAAAGTTGTCCTATACACATCACCCTTAGGAGTAAGAAACTCACCTTCAAGGAGACATTTGTAATGTGATGCTGTTGTGTGTAATATGTATATTAAAAGTGGCTTGTTTTTAATGTTTCTACTAATTAAAGACAATCATTGGCTTCAAGACTAAAGATGGACATGGGTAAGCAGTAGTACTTTCAATTTCTGCAAGATTCAGTGTATTTTTTATCCTTTCCTTCCTTCTACTGTCCCCTGTCAATATATTTAAATATGGTTGGGGAATATGATTATTTAAAATAGGGCGTCATAATGGTGTCTTTTCACAGACACAGGGCACTAGGCTTTGCTTTTATCTTCAATGTTGGTTTGATCTAGATGTGTACAAGAGTTGCAACTAATCTCAGTGTGCAACATGAGATTTGCATAATTGTTTTTGTACATTCTTTCAAGTTTATATACTGTAAAATCTAAGTTTGGTATGAATGTGGATGATGGAGTCCTAATTACAGGTTACTTACAGGAGGGTCTTTATTTGCTCTATCTGTATAATCAATAGCTTTTGGCTCTTCCTGATACTGATGTGTGCAGCCTTTGAAAGGTTTCTCTGCCTTCAGCTGAAAGAATTCCCCACCTCTTTACACATTTGAAAGCAAGTTTGCTATAATTAAGTTTATTATTAGGGTGAATTAAGGAAGTATGTGGAATTTGTCATGTGGTCGATATGGGGTTTAGTTCCATGTATTCAGAAGACTTGTTCAATCAACTTGAGATGAGCGTAAATTTTCCAATCTTTTGTATTTCTTAGTGTGCTCTTTGTACTGCACATTAATATGTTTCAGAGAATATTGATGTAATTTATGAAAAGTGCCACTCTACTGATCGTACACTGTTGTCTGTAAATACTGTTGACCTATATTTCTACTTTGCTCAAATGCTTCTGGGTGTCATTATGAACAGTTTTTGCCTTCAGTCTTTGCTCAGGTATTTCGTGTTCAAGCACTCTAGTGTGTTGCTGTTTTTTTCAGTTGTATTTTCTGTTTTGAGAAAATAAACAATGAAAAAGGAGTATGTGTGTTGAGTTTCATAAAGACTTCCCTAACTCCAACAATAACACCTCAACCATTTATTTGATGTGTCTGTGGTTTTTGAACTCTGATACAGGCCAGGGTACTTTTTAAAAAATAAAATACCAAAAGGAAGACATTTTAGCTACAAAATTAAACCAGCGGTCTTGCCTTTTTACATGAACAAATGACTGACAAAGGAAACTGAAAATAAAATGGTACAAAAATACAGACCCCAGCTGACGATACATTGTTATTTATAGAAAATATAGTGGAGAAAATGGATAGAATAAAAGAACATTTGGAGATATTTGGGAAAGCAACAGGTTTACAAGTTAATTGGAACAAGTCAGAAATGATGCTACTTAATTATACAAGAGAAGAAGAAAAAGATTTTATAGAACAGAGCAAAATGGGAATAATAATTAAGAACAAATTAAAATACTTGGGAGTAATAATAACTAAGGATTTAAAAGAGATAGAGGAAGTAAGTGTAGTAACATTAAGGA
>NW_026844366.1:171463887-171574901 GCF_025583915.1 Anolis sagrei ordinatus | reverse complement strand
GTGGAGGGGAGCACTGTGGTGAAAAAAGGAAAAAAAAGAGAAAAGGGGGGGAAATGTCAGAGCAAAACAACATGTTAAAGAGGTTGATGTACAAAATGTAATAGTATGTAATAAATGTGATAAATCAAAAAAAAATACAGACCCCAAAAGTTTTAATTTTACTTGCTATGTCTCCAGTGCTCCCCACATGGGAGTGGTTTTGTGGGGAAAATATAACTGTTAGGTTGGAGACTCAGAATAATTTGAATTGTCACTGCTCTATGCTGATGTATGATTAGGCCAATAAAACTGACCTTATAATTTCCTTCCACAGGAAATTACTGCCCATTCAAATTAATTTGGCACATTACTTTGTTTGATTAAACTAACTGCTGTGTGTAGATGTGAGAGAAGCACCACTTTTGTGGTATGGCTAGAAAGTCATTTGTTCAATTAGCACTCTCCAGTGAAGCATGTACTTTTGATTTCAATCAAGTGTAATTAATGTGTACTGGTTGCATGTGTCACAGGCACAACAAGGGAGGGGGTCTTTTTAACCCTTTGAACAATTCTGGTTTTGTTACTCCAAATCAAGATTGTCCGCACACAGTTCAGCATCTACAATTACTTTAAAAGGAGTCTCCAGTGGCGCAGTGGGTTAAACCCTTGTGCTGGCAGGACTGAAGACCGACAGGTTGGAGGTTGGAATCCGGGGAGAGTATGGATGAGCTCCCTCTGTCAGCTCCAGCTGCAGAGACATGATAGAAGCCTCCCACAAGGATGATAAAACATCCAACATCTGAGCATCCCCTGGGCAACGTCCTTGCTGACTGCCAGTTCTCTCACGCCAGAAGCAACTTGCAGTTTCTCAAGTCACTCCTGACACGAAAGAAACAACAACTTTCAAACAGTAGTTCTCAACCTGTGGGTCCCCAGATATTTTGGCCTTCAACTCCCAGAAATCCTAACAGCTGGTAAACTGGTTGGGATTTCTGGGAGTTATAGGCTAAAAACATCTGGGGACCCCAGGTTGAGAACCACTGTTTTAAACAATATTGTTATTGTCATCTGTATTGTGTGTTTTATCTGTGTGTCACTTTTCTAAGGTGAAATACTAAAAGCATTTGACAGCAATTTTAGAAGAAACTGATGTAAGCTGTTGTACCTGAGAGACCTAAGAAATACAAGCTGAAAGAATAATAGAGCAAAGAGAAAGAAGACAACTGAGATGTGCTAACCTGGAGAGATATCTTCAGAAGGAAAGACGGGGTTATAATTGTAGCTAGAACACACTAGCAACAATCCAGCCCACGCCACCTTGGTCACATTTAGCTGGACTTAATGGAGGCTATTTGGGTGATGGTGACATTGCCCTATGTCACCAAGTGCTAGGAATGGAAAGCTCACTTCTTAATGGCCTTACTTGACCCAATGAGTGTTCCTAAAATATTATAGCTGACCATGGGGTGACAGTCACTCAGATGACCAGAAAGCATCAGCCAGGCCTCCCATATGTGGGTGCTTAAACTCTCCATTTGAAATCAGTGTGGTTTCCATGTGGCTTAATTTGGCTGGCTCAGGTCTTCTTTTAGAGTTATCCCCTATTACAAGGTCCATTTCCCCTCTTTGAAAATAAGAAAGCACTAATAATGACAACAAGAAATACCCCTCATTCTGTGAAAGATTTATATCCGGAGATGTGGAGGAGGAGGGAGGATTGTATTGTACCAGGACTTTTTACTGTCAAAAAGACCTGCGATGAGAATGAAAGGTTGTTAAGGACCAAAAAAAAAAAAAAAAAGAGTTATTGCTGCCCTTTGAAACCCCACCTGCTAACGTCATTGTCAACCACTGGCTGTTTTCATGTCTCTACAGCTATAAGAGTGATCGGTTTCCCTGTAGGTTACTAAGCAGCTCAGCAGGGAGGAGGAAAAGCCCAAATTGTTGGTAAGTTTTGTTTTCAACAAATATAATTTGTGCATCTCTAATGTTCTACAATATTTTCATTTTTTTATTCTATTCAGCTTGAGATGAGTTATTTAATTCAAGAAAATCAAGAAGCTAAGGTAGAAGGCAGTGCGAATAATACTAGGGTGGCTTTTGTGTATAGATTTAACACACAGTACATATAGACTTTGTAATTTGTTGCTGGGTTAACCTGTTTGTGTGGTTAAATTCAAGTTTCATCTGATCCTTCAAGTGAGGAGGACTTAGGCTCTTTTACTTCCCATACAGCCGCCTGCTCTTTCCAGTATGCGGAAGCTGGTGATTTTGGTCCAATGCACAATCCTGCTTTTAAGAGGGTTGTGTCAAGGAGCTCCATTACGGCCTGAGGAGACGTGGAAATCTCTGGACAACCCTAGAAACAGGGAATTGGTAAGATAAACTTGGGGGGAATGCCTGTGCCACTTGTGAGCAAAAACATCTAGCTCTGTGTCAGACCTTGTTCAATTCAAATACACATGTGCAGCACAGTATGGCTACATTAGTACTCAAAACAGAAGTACAGTATACGTTTAGAATGAGTAGGGTCACACTTTAATACATCCTCTTTTCCTTTAATTATTGGTTGCCATCAGTTCCTAAAGGGTTAATTTTTCAGGATATTAAATGCTGAATAGTTCTGTTTCTCCTTTGTAGAGAAAGAAGAGAAATAGCTATTCTAAATGAGATGCTATTTTGAATACTATACTTATGAGCTTGTTGTCCCTACGAGCTATTAAACTGGAGATGCTTGGGCACAGTAATCAGTTGGACATAATATTTTATTTATTGCCTTCTGTCCAACTATTAATAGTAAGAAGTTGGCTTGAAAAGATTATATCTACAGTTTGTACCTGACCGCGAACATACGTGTTGATTAAAAGAGAGAGTGGCTTTATCTGCTTTGTATCGATTAGAAAAATGTATATTGCTTTCTGGAAGAAATGATAAAATTATGTATTACAGAACTATTGAAAGGATGTTAGAAGAATCTGTTAATTAAAAAGAGAAACCACCAGCATGTTACTACCTAAGTACTCACTTGTTGACATATTCACAGATATACCTATTTGCATGCTTTTATGGTCCCATTTTTATTGCAATAGTTCTAATAGGTAAAAATTTCCTTATACTCGGAGCTTCTGAAATATAGGATACTATTATCAAACTTTTCAAAAATGAGAGAACATGTATTGACAGATGCCTGTTTTACAATGTGAATTTTCATCCAGTTTTTCAGAACTCTCAACGCTTATATTTCTGGGAAAGACTTGAATCTCATAAAGTTTCCAGATGGTTTCTCAGTTAATGATAAACCAAAACCAGTCGCTTTCCATTCGGATCCTGTTGCTTCTGCGTACGCAGATTTTGAAGAACAGAAAAACTTACTTACACATTATCTCAAAGACTGAAAAATGTGTATCAAGGTAAATAAAATACAGCCTAGTGCTGATCCTTCATCCTCACACAAGTCAATGAAATCTGATGAAATGTCTAAACACAGTTTGGGACATTTCTATAATTATGCAACACATTAATTGACTTGCCTTGTACATTTAAATCCCCCCTATAGAATTGACAGCCATGTAATAGCTTATCTTACATAATATAATTCTACGAAAGCAACTAACTTTGCACAAGCAATTGTTGCACTGATATTTATGTCTGAAGTTGCTAGTAATAAGTGGATCCTATCCTCTTGTTTGATTTGAAAGGAACCGTTTAAAAGAAAATAATCTGGGAAGCATTAACTTAGATGAGTTAAACTGCATCCGTTTAATGTCAATTTATCATATGCAAACTTTTTTCTTCTATGTGTGACACCATTTCTCCATTAGTCGGTCATACTTTCCTGATTTGAGTCTCCATATTACAGAACTAGCAGTTACATTATTAGTGAAGGTAAAGGTTTTAATTGGAAAAGAAGCCCTTACTGTTGCATATTTATGGATGCCATTGTTGTTATTTTAATCCCAGACTAAGAAAAAAACAGGGTAAAAGATTGTATGGATTCATAATCCTTTCCCTTAATTACCTTTCAGGAAAGTAGATGGAATTAAAGTGGATCCTTGGCATCCGCAGGGGTTTGATTTCTAGGGCTCTTGGTAGATAGCAAAATCTATGGATGCACATCCCATACCATAGTAAAATGGTGTTCCTTACAGAAAATGACAAATAACTTTTAATGCTGGGGATGATCTGAGGATCTCTCCAGCACTACAGTAGCAATATGCTGACACATCAACGTAGTGCTTGGCATGTGGCAAACTTGAAAGTTTGCTTTTTGGATCAACCGCCCCTGAGTAATGGTTGGTTGAAACCTTGGATGCAGAACCTTTGGATACGGAGGGCCAACTGTGGGTCACTAATACCCACAGAGCTGGCCATTGAGTCTTTTTTTTAAAATATATATTATTTATTTATAAATTTTCCATATACAGTGAAAGGGGGGGAACAGTCTTCCGGATAGAAAGATTAGAAAGTTTAGGGGTAAGCGTGGGGGGGGGGGAGAGGGTGAGTGAGGGGTGAAGAAGGGGGGTAGGATGGGAGGGTAAGGGAGGGGGAGTGAGTCTTAAGTACTATAAGATTGTGGATCGAATATGCCATTGGAATGCGTTTAGTGAAGATCCTGGGCATTGCACACACAACACCCTGCCAATGTGATTGTGTAGGAAGTCCATCAAATAATCTGGAGTAATTTTCAGTGCCATTGCTGGGCACACACAGGCCAAGATCAATGGTTTACTTTAATAATCAAAACCAATGAAACTGGGTCTTTATTACCTCTTTGTCTGAACCCATCTGCATTATATGGTTATATAATGCAGTTCAATACAGTTAAAATGCACTATATGAGCCTACACTGACCATATAATGCAGTTTGAAACTACATTGTATGGCAGTGTAGATAGGGCCTCTCATTGTAGTCTGCTATGGCACAAAAACATCTCCAGATGGTTTCCAAGGCATTCATAATAGGGTTATAGGACCTCTAGGTAGACTTACAGGAGGAAGGAAGGAATACTGATTACATTGTGTAACAGGATTTTTGTTCCTGGGTTATAAATGTCATTTCCTAATTGCTTCTATCATAATAACATGGAAAAAGTTTATTAAATTGCAGAAACTTTGTTTTTGGGGAACATCCTGCAGCACATTTTGCTCTAGTTTTTCGATGAATATCTCCTCAAGTCTCAACCAATTCAACATGGTTTGCAGTGATCTGCACAATTAAACAGGAAATAACACTTTCAAACCAGATCCCCCCCCCCAATTTTTGTTACATAATATTATGGGAAAAGGAACAAAGTCTAGCAAATTGAATCTCATCATGTTGAAATAGGCTAGGAAACCAAAACATAAAATATCAGTAATACAACAACAAAAATTAATTTCTATAATATCGTTCTCCCTTTGTTTTACAGGTGTCTGCTTGCCAGATTATTTGGACGCATCCATGGAGAAGCGTTTCTAAATAACTGCCAGGTTGCAGTTTTCTTAACAGTTGCATCATGCTATATAGAAATGTAAAGCTCACACTGTATTTTATTTGTGCTTGTTTAAATGTAAATAAATTACAAATGAGATAATTACAGCCAACTGGTTGCACTGGAGGACAATTGATAATAAACATGCGTTATAAAATTCTGCGATTCATATGATTACTAACTGCAAACATAAAAGAACTTTTTGCATAATAGATATTCTTGTAATTATGATTTCTTAGAATCACAGAGTTGAAAGAGACCTCGTGGGCCATCCAGTACAACCCCCTGCCAAGTAGCAGGAAAATTGCATTCAAAGCACCCCCTGACAGATGGTCACACAGCCTCTGTTCGAAAGCCTCCAAAGAAGGTGTCCCCACCACACTCTGGAGCAGAGTTCCACTGCTGAATAGCTCTCAGTTAGGAAGTTCTTCCTAATGTTCAAGTGGAATTTCCTCTCCTGTAGTTTGAAGCTATTATTCCGCATCCTAGTCTCCAGGGCAGCAGAAAACAAGCTTGTTCCCTCCGCCCTATGACTTCCCCTCATATTTATAAATGACCATCATGCCTCCTCTCAGCCTTCTCTTCTGCAGGTTAAATATGCCCAGCTTTTAAGCTGCTCCTCATAGGGATTGTTCTCCAGACCCTTGATCATTTTAGTTGCCCTCCTCAGGAAACATTCCAGCTTCTCAATATCTCTCTTGAATTGTGGTGCCCAGAAATGGACACAGTATTCCAGGTATGGTCTGACCAAGGCAGAATAGAGGGATAGCATAACTTCCCTGGATCTAGACACTATGCTCCTATTGATGCAAGCCAAAATTCCATTGGCTTTTCTAGCTGCCACATCACATTGTTGGCTCATATTTAACTTGTTGTTCATGAGGACTCCAAATCACACATACTGTTGTCGAGCCAGGCATCTTTAAGAAAAGAAAAGTTGATCATCAAATAACACTGTGTCACATGATTTTTGTTCCTGGGTTATAAATGTAATTTCCTAGTTGGCTCTATCACAAAACTGTAGACAAAGTTTATTAAAAAGTTTTTGCAGGACATCCTGCAGCATCTTTTGCAATAGTTTTCAAGGAATATCTCACAGTCACAACCAAATCAAAATAGTTTGTGGCATCAGGTTTGTGGCATATTTTGTACCTAGTAATTGGACTTGCAGTGTAATCATTTATGGCTGAACTGTACAGAAGCTATACAAAATAAGTCAGCCACATTAAAGACAATGTTGAGGCAGCATCATAAATACTAAAATGGTTAGTATTTTGCAAAATGCTAATATGCTTAATGATGGTATGTATAAGTTGTATTAAGACGTTAAATATATGTATATTTTTCCCAACTCCCAATGATTGTATGTGTTTTTATGGTTGGAAACCGGGCTGAGTCCCTCAATGAGGTTGAGAAGTTCGGTATAGAAAACTTTGAATAAAAATAAATAAATAAATAAATATTTTCCTGTAATAGGTTATTTATTATACCATTTTTGGAAAAATGGTTAATTGTATATTCTGATATTTTTTTAAATTAATAAAAAAATACTGAAGTGGTAGAATGAGGAATGAGGAGCCCAATTTTGCTTCTTTGACATAGCAGTTGTTAAGAATGCAGAGTCCATTTTCTCCCATGGGAAGTTAATAATTCAGCCTTCCCTAGTTGTACTGCAGCTCTCAGTATCCCTCACCATTGGCATGGAGCTCCCAGTGGCGCAGTGGGTTAAACCCCTGTGCTGGCAGGACTGAAGACCGACGGGTCGCAGGTTTGAATTCGGAGATAGCGCGGATGAGCTCCCTCTATCCGCTCCAGCTCCTCATGCGGGGACACGAGTGAAGCATCCCACAAAGGATGGTAAAAAACATCAAAACATCCAGGCGTCCCCTGGGCAACATTCTTGCAGACAGCCAGAAGCGACTTGCAGTTTCTCAAGTCACTCCTGACACCCCCCCTCCCAAATTTTTTGGCAAAGCTGGCTAGAAATGCTGTGAGTTGCAGTGTAATAACAACTCGGATCACTATGTAACAAGAATGAAAAGAAAAGTTCTGCTCCTAATTTGAAAGAGTTATTTCCTGTTTCATTATGCAGTCCTTACTTTGAAAGTAGTTGTTAAACTCCAGAAACTTTGTTTTCGTGGCTGCCACAAACTAGGTTGAATTGGTTGAGACTTGACATGATCTTCTTTGGAAAGCTATAGCAGGATGTCCTGCAAAACAAATATTTTGGCAGTTTCATAAACATTTCCCATGTTTTTATGATAGAACCAATTAGGAAATGACGTTTATAACCCAGGAACAAAAATCATGTTACATGTAACCCAGAATATCAAGGCAGATAACCCACAATATCTGTTTTGAAATGGGTTATCTAAGGGCCCTTCCACACAGCCCTATATGCCATAATATAATAAATAATAATAAAATAATAAAACTTCATTTATACCCCGCCACCATCTCCCCAAGGGACTTGGAGCGGCTTACATGAGGCCAAGCCCCACAGTACATCAATAAACAAAAACAATAAACAAAAACAATAAATACAGTAGTTAATATAAATCACATATAAACAATAACACACAAGGATTTAAAAACCTATGGCTGGGCCAAATGTAATAGTTTAAAAAATTAAAAAAATAACACTGGGCATGAACAAGGTAGGATATAACTGGTATAGGGTTTTCAAAGAGAAATGAGGGAACGCAGTCAATCCTAAACCAGTGGTAAAGTGCATTTTGCGGGCATATTGCAGAGAAATTTCCTTATTCTGGGAAGCACACTGGAACAACCACGTTTTCAGGCTCCTCCTAAAGACTGCCAGCATTGGGGCATGTCTGATGTCCTTGGGAAGTGAGTTCCAGAGTCGGGGGGCCACCACCGAAAAGGCCGTCTCCCTCGTCCCCACCAATCGCGCCCGCGAAGGAGTTGGGAGCGTGAGCAGGGCCTCTCCAGATGATTGAAGAGATTGTGTGGGTTTGTACACAGTAATGTGTACATTATCTGCTTTGAAATGGAATATGTGGCCATGTGGACTCAGGGCCCTTCCACACAGAATATCAAGGCAGAAAATCCCACATTATCTGAGTCTGGATTCAGATAACCCAGTTCAAAGCAGATATTGTGGGATTTTCTGCTTTGATATTCTGCATGGAAGTGCCCTGAGCCCACATGGCCACATATTCCAGTTCAAAGCAGATAATGTAGGATTTTATTCAGCTGTGTGGAAGGGTCCCCAGAATATCAAGGCAGAAAATCCCACAATATTTGCTTTGAGCTGGGTATACGAGTCCACACGGCTATATATTCCAGTTCAAAGCAGATAATGTGGGATTTTATTCAGCTGAGTGGAAGGGGCCATGCTATATTCAATATTCCCTCGTCTACCTCAGAAGTCAGACTTGTAGTTGTCTCTGTTTACCTTCAGAACAACAAAGCCTGCGAAACTCATTGGCTGAGGTCTCAGCGCGAATGTGACTGGCGCACGCGCAGATCGCTGCACAGCCTAGTTCTCTCCCGTCTCCGCTCAGCCGGACTGTTCTAAGTGCGGGACCGTTGGTCCGCCGCAAAACGTGTCCCCCCTTCCTCGCCTAGCTCCAGTCTCTCAGAAAAGGAGTCTCGGGTCTTTTTGGTGTTTGTTTTCTGTCCCAAAATGTCGGGGTTCAGCCCCGAGCTCATTGACTACCTGGAAGGGAAAATTTCCTTTGAGGAGTTCGAGCGGCGCCGGGAAGAGCGGAAAGGCCGCGAAAGGAAGGTGAGGAGAGGCCTTCCCCTTGAATCTAGGCCTTGACCCCTTTAGGCCTTAGCTCTCCCAACGCTTCCCGCATTTTGGCACCGTAATGGCCCAAACAATGCTATGATTGAGGAGAAACGGCATAGTAGTATTATAGCAGTAAACCCTTGGGGTTCCCTTTCGTAGAGAATAGGAGCATCTACACTAGAATGGGCACACCAAATCCCCTTCTCTCTCTCTCCTGAGGAATCTGTATAAGGACCAAGTAGCAACAGTCAGAACTGACCATGGAACGATAGACTGGTTCAAGATTGGGAAAGGTGTCCGGCAGGGTTGCATACTCTCACACAACCTATTCAACTTGTGTGCAGAACACATCACGCGATGTGAGGTGCTTGACGAATGCAAGGCTGAGGTAAAAATAGCTGGAAGAAACATTAACAACCTTAGATATGCAGATGATACTACTTTGATGGCTGAAAGTGAGGAGGAGCTGAGGAACCTTCTAATCAAGGTGTAAGAAGAAAGCGCAAAAGCTGGGTTGCAGTAAAACATTAAAAAAAACCAAGATTACGGCAACAAGAATGATTGACAACTGGGAAATAGAGGGAGAAAATGTGGAGGCCGTGACAGACCTTGTATTTCTAGGTGCAAAGATTACTGCAGACGCAGACTGCAGCCAGGAAATCAGGAGACGCTTACTTCTTGGGAGGAGAGCAATGTCCAGTCTTGATAAAATAGTGAAGAGTAGAGACATCACACTGGCAACGAAGATCCACATAGTAAAAGCAATGGTATTCCCCATATTGACCTACGGATGTGAGAGCTGGACCTTAGGGAAGGCTGAGCGAAGGAAGATAGATGCTTTTGAACTGTGGTGCTGGAGGAAAGTGCTGAGGGTGCCTTGGACTGCGAGAAGATCCAACCAGTCCATCCTCCAGGAAATAAAGCCCGGCTGCTCATTGGAGGGAAGGATACTAGAGGCCAAAAGGAAGTACTTTGGCCACATCATGAGAAGAAAAGAAAACTTAGAGAAGACAATGATGCTGGGGGAAATGGAAGGCAAAAGGAAGAGGGACCGACCAAGGGCAAGATGAATGGATGGCATCCTTGAAGTGACTGGCTTGACTCTGAAGGAGCTGGGGGTGGTGACGGGTGACAGGGACCCTGGCGTGGGCTGGTCCATGAGGTCACGAAGAGTTGGAAGCGACTGAACAAATAAACAACAACACACTAGAATGGATCGGAGGTTTGAATCCATGGAGAGTGCAGATGAGCTCCCTCTGTCAGCTCCAGCTTCCCATGCGGGAACATGAGAGAAGCCTCCCACAAGGATGATAAAACATCAAAACATCTGGCCATCCCCTGGGTAAAGTCCTTGCAGACAGCCAATTTTCTCACACCAGAAGCGACTTGAAGTTTCTCAAGTCTCTCCTGACCAAAAAAACATAAAAAACTAGAATGGATGCAGTTTGGCCAATGTTATAGCTATAGGATCATGTGCAATTTTATGAGGTCTTTACTTTGCTCTGTTATTTGAGTTTAAGAAATGTTCTTTTAAAATTGTTAACATTCTTTAATGTTGATACTGTACTCACTAAGGAGCTTGGATGTTTGCAGACTCCTGAAGTAGTGGTCCAATCACAATTTTAGGACAGAAAAAGCATCTTCTAGTAGAAACAGTTGAAGAGTGATACGAGCTCTTATTTCTTTCTTCCAGTTTGTCCCTCAGGTGGCATTTCTCCACGTTAACAATTTGCCAATAACAGGTTGGCTTTTGCTATCTCTCAGCCAAGAGAGTTTCATAGGAAGGAAATGATAAAAAGAACAAATAGTCTGAAATGACGTAGGATTGTGTTTTTTTGTCGAGCTACCAGCTTGAAAATTGGAGACACTTCCTCTATCCTTAGTGGTTGTGTAGAAGAGGAAATTTCAGCAGATGCTGCTTATCATGGGACTAGGTAACAGCAAACGCCAGTTGAAATTCCCTCTTCTATACAACCATTAAAGGGACAGGAGTCCTCTCTAGTTTTTGCTCTGACAGCCCTAGTTACTTGAAGAGTTGCTGCAACCCATAGCTGTTGGTTCACACTTTGAAGTCACATGATAAAACCCCAATCCTGTGCCCGCTGTTGGGAGCAGGTTGAGAAATGCTAAAGAAAAGCTTCTTTGGCAAAAGCTTCACAGTTACGGAATACAGTGATACCTTGAGTCAAGAGTTTAATTTGTTCTGTGGGCAGGCTCTTAACTCAAAATGCTTTTATCTCAAAGTGAATTTTTCCATTAAAATACTATTAAGCCGTTCCGTTCCCCCAAACCCGTCCCTCCCATTTTTTTACATGTTTTTAAATAAGAAAAGGTACTCTATAAATAGTAAATAATGTATAAATGCACATTCATATCAAACAATAAAAAATCAAATTTAAAATGGTAGAAGCACAAAGTTGTGGCAAGGAATCACAAAGCAAAGAGACAGAAGCATCATTTTCTTCATTCTGTACTCATTTCAGCCTCCCTTCCATGCTGGCTTTCTTTCCCTCTCTCTCTTCATGAAGCTAAACATACAAAGAATAAAAACTACACAAAATCAACTAACCCAAGGTCCCTCAAAATGGATAAGAACAAATCTGACAGCAGTCTCCCAAAGCAGACAAGAGCATGAGGCACAGAGACTTCTTGCTTGAACCCCTATATTCTGGCACTAGAACTTCCTCTGGTGTTAGCTCTTAACTCAAACTGCTGCTCTTATGTCAAAGTGAAACGGGGGGGGGGAGCGATGGCTCGTAACTCAAAACACTCTTACATTGGGATGCCTTTAAGTCAAGGTTACACTGTATGTCAACGTCCCTGTCAAGTTGGAAAGGATAAATGGAGAGAAGGGAACCACCATTGCTACTAAACCCTCACTCTCAGGAGGGGAAAGCACAGTTTTCCAAAGTTATTATTAATTCTGCATCAACCAACAAGGCAACTACAATCAGCCCTCCACATTTTCTAGGGATAGGGGCACATAACTCCTGTGAAGGAGAAAAACTACAAAGAAACAATAGGGTTTTTTCCCCCCAAAAAAATAACACTCCTCTCAGAATCTCTTTGTCTTACAGCATGATTGATCAGTTTCCAGAAGACATTGCCTATGGAGCCACACTAGAAGACCTAGACATTCCTAAAGAAAATATTTTAATCAAATCTGCAAAGATCAAACCCCCAAATGTGGAGGGTCAGCTGTATATACTCAAAGACTGGCAACACTCAACAGGATTTCTTGTTGAACATTTTACTAGTGGGATGAGTCTGGTCCTATAAACTAAGGCTTTGTAAGATTCACTTGTTTTCTTTGGCCCCTTTCAGAGATAGCCTCTGAATTGAGATTTTTTTTTGCTACTTAAGACTTGAATATTGCATTTTATCAAGCTGTATGCTTTTAGCTTGAGCTGGCTGCATTATTTTATTAATGTTGTTTTGTTGTGTTTCGATTAAATTTTGCTTTGTCAGAATCATTTCCTTTAAGATGATATACAAACATTTTACTTGAATGTAATCAGTTGAAGTGGAAACAGTATCAAGAAAAGGTTAGACATTGTGAGGAGCAGTATCGGTCTTCCTATAATATAGTTTCTTGAATATAGCAGTATAAAGATCAATTTTCATAGTTTAACAGAACAGCTTTTTTCAGGGTTAGCAGTTGCAATCTTAGATCTGGGTTGGATGAAGAGCATATCTGGAAATATTATTGGACTGCAAGTTCAATCACTATATAATAAAGTTTGAAAAAAAATCTGTTCCTGATTTAAAAGTGCTATTTCCTGTTTAATTGTGCAGCACTATTGAAATAAAATAAAGGTATAACACTATGTAACACATGTTTTTAAAAAATCTATTCCTGGGTTGAAAGTGTTATTTCCTATTTAATTGTGTGGTAACTACTTTGAAAGTAGATGTTATACTCCAGAAACTTCATTTTGTGACTGCCACAAACTATGCTGACTTGGTTGAGACTTGATGGGATCTTCATGGAAAAACTAAAGCAAAATGTGTTGCAGGATGTCCAGCAAAAAAAAAAAAAAAAAGGAAGAAAAAAAAGAAAAAAAAAGAGTTTTTCAGTTTAATAAACCTTTTCCCATGTTTTTCCAATTAGGAAATTATGGTAGATTTATAATCCAGGAACAAATATTGTGTTACATAGTGTAATATCTCACTACATAACTCTTTGCTATGTATATGCCAATAGAGGCTTATTGGATTGGACTATGGCGAAAAGGCTGATGGGAGTTGCAATCCAAGAACATCTTGGAAGAACCCCAATTTGCCCACCCCTCTGTAATATAAGCAATGTTGAACTGAAGTTTGAAAAGAATTTGTAGTTAAATTGTGAAGTTTGGGACCTAAGCTTAATTTACCTGAGAGTCAGCTGCATAGTTTTGTAAGAAAAATGTTTTTTGACTTAATTCCAGATGAACAGTTCATTCTGCAAAAGGAATCTTTTCTTTATTACAGGATAAGGAAAGTGGAGTTGCTGAGGAGAAGGCTGAGGACCTCGATGCACCTTCTACATCTGGACAAGGAACATCTACTGGCCTTCAGCCTCACGTTGAAGCAGATGGTAGGGTGTTTCACTGTTTCAGTCCCATCAAAGGAACACTTGACATGTTATGCCAATTCCTAAAATAATTTTGTAAAGTGACATTTTAGATCATGTAGTTCCAACAATGAAGTCAGCAAACATATATTGGATGATCCCAGGAGCTGTCTCTTACTTATTCTAGGTCTTAGACAAATGACTTTTTGTACTATAACTCCCTCCCACCCCTCAAACAGCAGAACTAGTGAATATAATGACTGGGTTATTCTGGGAGATAATAATCTCAAAAAGTAATGTTTCCAATTTCTGATTCACTTGTTTGGCTACAAGGACTTGTTACAGAGCTAGGCTATGGGTTTGATTGATTTGACCCTGCCTTATTATTGTTACCCTTTCTGGGTTCTGCTGTACAAGAACTCAGAACTGAGAATATGTGAATTATATGAGTTTATAATGAAGTTAATGAGAGTTAAAATCCAGAAGTCACAAACATAGTTTGCTTTACCCTAGGGTACTTTTTGACTACTGTAGGAAAGTTCTTGAGCAGCTCCTGTGAAAACTAAAATCAAAGCATGATTACACTATGTAACAAAATTTGAAAAAAATTGTTCCTGGTTTGAAAATGACATTTTCTGCTTAGTTGTATGGTACTTTTTTAAAAAGTCATTGTTCTACTTCAGAAACATTGTTTTTGTGGCTGGTGCGAACTATGTTGAATTGGTTGAGATTCTTTGAGATATTCATTGAAAAACTTTAGCAAAATGTGCTGCAGGATGTCCCACAAAAGCAAAGTTTTTGCAGTTTAATAAACTTTTTTTCATGGTTTTTTTTTTGATAGAACCAATTTGGAAATGACGTTTATAACTCAGGAACAAAAATAGTGTTATAGGCTTTGCTTTCATCATCAAGGTCCCGAAGTGAGACTGAATGGAGTAGGAAGAGAGGAATACTATCTTGTTCATTATGGAAGTGATCCTAAGTACAGCTATTTGGATGATGAGCGGAAAATCCATGGCTCTCTGTATATTGTTGAACTGGAGCTCCCATCATCCTTCACTACTGTTTATGCTAATGATTACTGATTAGAGTTACAACCTTATCAACTTTAGTGGGATGGGTTGTTGTAGGTTTTTTCGGGCTATATGGCCATAGTCTAGAGGCATTCTCTCCTGACGTTTCACCTGCATCTATGGCAAGCATCCTCAGAAGTCGCGAGGTCTGTTGGAACTAGGAAAAAGGGTTTATATATCTGTGGAATGACCAGGGTGAGACAAAGGATTCTTGTCTGCTGGAGCTAGGTGTGAATGTTTCAACTGACCACCTTGATTAGCATATAATGGCCTGATAGTGCCTAGAGCAAACTTTTGTTGAGAGGTGATTAGATGTCCTTGTTTGTTTCCTCTCTGTTGTTGTGCTGTTGTGATTTTAGAGTTTTTTAAATACTGGTAGCCAGATTTTGTTCATTTTCATGGTTTCCTCCTTTTTGTTGAAATTGTCCACATGCTTGTGTATTTCAATGGCTTCTCTGTGTAGTGGGATGACCGCAAATTCTGTGGGATGGGTGCACATTCTGTGCCACATTTTAGACAGAAATAAATGTTCTTGATTTTAGAGACCTGTATTAATTCTGTTAATGTGATGTATGTTCACCAAGAATTACACCCTAATTATCTCAGTTAGTCATGTATACATAGAATCCATATTTGTCAAGTGCATATGAGCCCAGCCTCAGAACTTTGGATCCAAAAAGATATAGTTAAAACAATGCAGCAAATTCTTGCTTTTTTCCCTAGTTTCTTCCAATGATGTCTTTTTGTGATTTCAGAAACTGCCGTTTCCTCCATTTCTTCTAGCACTGGTTAATTCAAAATTAATTTGTACTTTTTTCTCTTCAAGCAGAAGAAACATCAGAAGGGGTCAGTAAATCTGTCCATCGTGTCTTTGCTTCCATGATGGGAGAGAATGATGAGGAGGAGGAAGAGGAGGAGGAAGAAGAAGAGGAAGAGGAGGAGGAGAATGCTGCACAGCCTACAGCTGGGGATGTCTTTGCCCTGGAGATGGTGCTTAATAGGGAGACCAAGAAAATGATGAAGGTATGTATTTCCAGATTCAAGGGCTTCCTTGGGCTTTGCTTGTTGCTGAGATACAATGAAGAGGTGTGTTCTTGGAGCAGGGCATTGAGAACAATCTCCAGGCCTGCAAAAAACTTCTTCGCGTGGAAGGAGGCCTCTAACAGGCCTGTTGTGGATAATGATCTCATCCTGGAGTACTCATCTCTAGGCTCAGTTCTTCTGCACTAAAATGGTTGGGTGAAATGGTTGGGTGATGGAGACTACCACGAGCCACTAATCCTTTCTCAATCCATCGCTTCTGGAGGAGGAAGAACATTGTCCATCCTACATCTCTACAGGGCGTAAAATGTCTGAGGTTGCACTGGGATGCTCTTTCAGCATAAATAACACTATATAACAATTTGAAAAGAATTATGTTCCTAGTTCGAAAGTGTTATTTCCTGTTTAATTTTGCGGTACATACTTTGAAAGTAGTTGTTATACTCCAGAAACTTCATTTTTATGACTGTCACAAACTATGTTGAATTGGTTGAGACTCGATGAGATCTTCATTGAAAAACTGTAGCAAAATGTGTAACGGGAAGTCCCACAAAAACAAAGTTTTGGCAGTTTAATAAACTTTTCCCATGTTTTTATGATAGAATCAATTAGGAAATTACATTTTTAACCCAGGAACAAAAATCTTGTTACATACTGTAATGAATTGGTTGCTATTGGGTTTGAACAATGATATGTGTGTATGTATGATTGGAATCTTAATAGACGCAATTACATTTCAATGGCTCATGGCAGGTTCAGGTGGTCTACTGAAACCTCTTTCTCTGCTTTAAAAGACAATTTATTGAATCAAATGTGTCTTTCTCTATTTTTTAGGAAAAACGTCCACGCAGTAAATTGCCACGTGCCTTGAGGGGTCTCATGGGTGAAGCTAACATTCGGTTTGCTCGTGGAGAACATGAGGAAGCCATTCTGATGTGCATGGAAATCATAAGGCAAGGTAACTACTATGTGCACATGTGAGGTCTCCAAGGCTCCTCCGTTGCCTTTAGGGAACATCTGCCAAGGCCTTCCTATTTTCTGACCACAGCTCCTAATACTTAGTCGAAGGCCTTTCCCAAATATTCCAGGGTTTGCCTTGGAAGTAACATGGTTACAGTATCTGATCACAGCAAGACTTATTTAACTACCGTATATACCGGCATATAAGACGACTGGGCATATAAGACGACCCCCAACTTTTCCAGTTAAAATATAGAGTTAAGATGACTCCCATGCATAAGACTACACCCGCGTATAAGATGCCCCCTGACTTTTGAGAAGATTTTCTTGGGTTAAAAAGTAGTCTTATACGCCAGAATATACTGTATTTTAAACCTTTTTCTTATCAGGGTTTTAATAAGGGTTTTGGCCTTATTGTAAGCTAGTTTGGGAACCATGTTAGATGAAAAGAAGGGTGTAAAATTAATTAAATAATAAATAACCTTGGTGTCCCCAGGTGTTTTGGACTACAGCTTCCATCACTGCTAGTGGTTTGACATAATGGGAACCATGGTACAAAATAACTATAGCCATATATGGTATGTAAAGGACCGTAATAGTAATAATAATACTTTATTTTTAGACCGCCCTCTCTCCTCAAAGGGACTCAGGGTGGTTTACATACAAAAAAGGCAAACATTCAATGCTCAAACAAGTGCAAATACATCAAAGCAATATGACATAATACAAAATAATAACACAAAACTAATTGCATGAAAAAATTAAACATCAAAAATGAAAAAGAGGATACAAATAAACACGTAAAACAAAGTACAGTAAAACATAATCAACATTAAAATGTTGTATATTGAAGAAAGCCAGCAGTTGGGAATGCATGCAGAATCAGACTGGTAGTCCATGAAGATCTTTAAATCATGATAAAATGTGAATATCTTTTTTCTTAGATATGCTAAGGCAGTGCTTTTGACTGTCACCCTGTGAAAAGTTTTCAGGAAACAAGAAAGAGTTGAAAGGGAAAGGATATAAATATAGTGATAGTCCTTGGAATATCAGTGAGGAAAAAATGCTGGTTCCCCCACATCAGATAGTTTGAGAGGCACTGCAGTGAGGTATAACACCATTGATTCAAATCCTAACAAATGCTTGCTTTTGTTTCCTGTAGCTCCTCTGGCTTATGAGCCATTTTCAACTCTTGCCATGATTTACGAAGACCAAGGAGACATGGAGAAGTCTTTGCAGTTTGAGCTGATTGCTGCTCACTTAAACCCCAGTGACACCGAAGAGTGGGTGAGGCTGGCTGAAATGTCGCTTGAGCAGGACAATGTTAAGCAAGCAATCTTCTGCTATGCAAAAGGTGCAGTAGATGGCTTTTAGCTAGTACACAATTTTAACAGCATTTCCTTCTTTCCTCTTTATTGATTGATTTGCGCCATGTTCCACTGTGTCAGTTTTATTATTGTCATAATTTTGATTTTAGCTGTGTCATAGAGAATGATACAACATCTTAATAAATCGAAATATCTAAATCCTGTTGCCTATACAAATAAACTTTCCTGAGCTATGAGTATCACGGCTCAATAAACCAGAAACTTTTAAGTATGTTTGTTGACACTAGGAGAAACTGGATCTAAAAATAAGATCTTGGTAACTAGTTTCTCAGTTCAGATAAAAGAGGAAGCTGTGGTTGATTTCATACTCTTTGGATCATCAAAGGAGCATCACCTGTGAACACAAGGCTTGTTGGTATCTTAGCTTTTGATTGCACTGCCATAAGTGGTATCTTCTCCTTTTATTAAGGTGAGATACAATTGTCTAGATGTGACCATTGCATATTATGTGCGGATTACTCGTGTCTAATGCACCATCAAATCTAATGCGCACCTCACTTTTCAAAATCCTGAAATCAAAAAAAAGTATTTGCTGGCAAATGTAATGCAGAGTGTCAAAAAATTCACTCTTTGTAATTTGGTCAAAAAAGATGCAGATTATGGTGGCTGCCTACTTAGAAATCCTTCTTTTAAAACAAAAGCGTTAGAACACCAAAGCTTTCCGCAATTGCAAAGAAAACCATGGGTTGCACCTATGCTGTAGAATGAATCCACTTTAACTGCCCTGGTTCAATGCTATGGGGTCATGGGGTCTGTAGTTTGGGATCATGGGGGCTGCCAAAGAATGCTGATGCCTCACCAAACTACAAATCCCAGGATTGCATAGCATTGCGCCATGGCCATTAGATTAGAGATGACGTCCCTCAAATAGGAATTCCAGGTGCTCCTGAGGCAGCTTCCTCTTTTGCTTTGGCTAAGATTATCATATTACGCAACTCTAATGTGCACCCTAATTTTTGGAAGGTAATTTAGCTTTAAAAAGGTGAGCATTAGATTTGAGTAAATATGGTAGTTTAAAGGTAAACTTGTTTAACTAATAAGCAACTTACAGAGTTTTCTGGTCACTGTATAATATATGGCCTGTTAATGTTGATTTGTGTTACTGGATTTATGAAGTATGTGGGAAAAATGTGCAGAAATAGGGAGTAACCTTGAGTGAATAATGCACTGGAACGTGATAATTGTCTAATAGGAAAAGAGCACTCTCTTTCTCTCATCACCAACATTTTGTCTCTTTTTTGCAAAAAATGTAGTTCTGCATTACAAACACATCTATTATAACATTATTGGGTACTATCATTCCCTTTTTGTTTTTTGTAGCTCTGAAATACGATCCCACAAATGTACGCTACTTGTGGGAAAGATCGAGTCTCTATGAACAGTTGGGGGAACATAAACTGGCAATGGATGGCTACAGGCGCATTTTAAATCTTTTGACCCCTCAGGATGGAGATCGCTTTATGCATTTGGCCAGAGACATGGCAAAGTAAGTACTTGATCTAACGCTTCAATTCAAAAGTCAAGGTGAAAAGTAACATAGCATCCACCATGCCATCCCAAAATGTATGTTTTTTGCCACCAGTAAAACATATTATATGTATGTGAGGGATTGAATTTATTTATCATGTCAGAAGCGAGTTGAGGGTACAGTTAAAATGCATTTAAAAACACAACATTTTTTTTTAAAAAACTTGGCATTATGCTAAATGTCTTTTGTCCACTTGGAGTTATATTGACATCAGGTTCCTGTGTGTGTGCGTGCCTTCAAGACGCCTGTTAACTTAAGGCAATCCCATGAATTTTCTAGAGTTTCTTTAGGCTAAAACCTTTTTATTCAGACAGGCTTAGTTTGAATGTGTATATATTGATTTAAACAGAATTGTTAATACCCATGATACCCATGATATATAATGAACAGGGTATTAATGTTTATATATTTGTAGATTTTAAATTGTACTGAAATGCTTTTAATGTAAGCGGCTTTGAGTCTCCTTGTGTAGAGAAAAAGCAGGGTATTATTAATAATATTTTTTTGGTCATGTCAGGAGCAACTTGAGAAACTGCAAGACACTTCTGGTGTGAGAGAATTGGCCGTCTGCAAGGACGTTGCCCAGATGATTTGATGTTTTTATCATCCTTGTGGGAGGCTTCTCTCATGTCCCCGCATGAGGAGCTGGAGCTGATAAAGGGAGCTCATCTGCCTCTCCCCGGATTCAAACCTGCAGCCTGTCTGTCTTCAGTTCTGCCGGCACAGGGGTTTAACCCACTGCGCCACTGGGGCTCAATAATAATAATAATAATAATAATAATAATAATAATAATAATAATAATAATAATAATAATCTACAATAATCTATAATACAATATAATACAATAATCTATAATAATAATAATAATAATAATAATAATAATAATAATAATAATAGACAGCCAGCAGAGTGTCTGCTGTGGACTCATCTTGTTGTGTTTCAAATAATAATAATCTAGGCAAAGAATACTTATCTTCCTTCCTCTTGGTTGCCTCCCATCCAAGTACTGACAAAGACAGACCCTGCTTAGCTTCCAACATCAGATATAAGTTAGTAGCAGATTAAGAAAGCATGGAACCGGTGTTTGCGACTGAGATAAAAATAAAAGGCAGCCTATTTGGGTCAGACCAGAGGATTATCCTATATACTGTTCAATTTGCCATGTGGAGATTGGGAGATTATACACCAGTGATGGGTGAGGCTACTCTACAAGTCGGGGGGCCATGACACTCTTTAAAAAGCCTCCATTGATTCTGAAGAAATGCTCCCCTCCACAAAAATCTTCACTGCTGGACAGAAGAGATGAAGGGAAATTAGTTTATCTCCGATTGGTAGTTAGGTCACAGGGAAAGTGACAGGTCCAATGAGAGTCTCCCATGGTTTGTATTCACTTTGTTGGCCAGAGGTTCCCCATCCCATTTCACTGAGACTGGATCTACACTGCCCTATATCCCAGGATCCGATCCCAGATTATCTGGCAGTGTAGACTCATATAATCCAGTTCAAAGCAGATCACCTGGGATCAGATCCTGGGATATAGGATCTGGGATTTATATTATATGTAATATTACTAATAATATTACAATATAATGGTATAGTGCAATATAGTAATATATAATACTGATATTGTACTATGCTAATAATATAATATATTGTATGAAAATATATCTTGTAAGCTGCTTTGAGTCCGCTTTGGGGTGAGAAGGGCGGCATATAAATGCTGCAAATAAATAAATAAATAAATAAAATATAGGGCAGTGTAGATCCAGCCTGAGACACAAATTAGTCTATCCTAACACTGGACTTCCACACTTTTCCCCTCCCCTCTCTTTCACTAGTATGACTGCAAGGCACTCAGGAATTTTTGTGTCAGGTTTTTTAGTTATAGTTTGGTATGAACCTGACTATGTATGATTAATCATAACTACGTTAAGTTTCATACAAAGGAGCTTCAAACCATGGTTTATTAATCTTTTTTCAAACCAGATTCCCCGCTTTTTGAGGTTTTAGATGTTGGACTAAAAGCCCCTGATGTCTCTTCTCAGCTATATAAGCCTGGGGTCCCTTCAGGTCCTCCTGGATCACAATAAGGTGTAATGTTCACATAAAAGCAATAAATTATAATGCAAATAAAGAGCTACATCTGTCTTTCACGTTCAGTCACACATAAGTGATAGGATTCTCAAATATTTATCATGATAGATGTCCTTTGTTGCAGGACATTTTGTGTTCTCCAGAGAGCATTAATTTCCTTTACAGTCCAATGAGTTGTTTATCTGTATTTACTAATGCTCCCTTTACTGCTGTTTTTTTGCAGGAGTTATTATGAAGCCAATGACATCACTGCTGCTATTGAGATAATGGAGGAAGCCTTTAGTAAACATCAGAATCTCGTATCCATGGAAGATGTTAATATAGCCGCTGAACTGTATATTTCTAACAAACAGTATGATAAAGCATTGGCGGTAAGCAGATTAATTTTCTATAATGGCTTGCCATTTTAAACACATTAGGAGAGCCTGAATATATGTATGTATATCCCTTATCCAAGGTAATCTGGAGCAATACATTTAGGAAAGTTGCTCAGTATGGCCACATAAAATCTTGAAATTGCACCTCGTATTGACCTGATTCCTAACCATTACAAACTGGCTATGTCTGTATTGCCGTTATGGGTCTCTAGTGAACAAGTCGGTCTCCACCACAGAACTATGTCACTCCTAAATTTCTGTTTCAGGGAAGAAACTGAGGCTGGATCTACACTGCCACATAATCCAGTTTCAAAATGTGTTTCATGACATTGAACTGAATTATATGGCAGGGTAAAAGGTAAAGGTCCTTACTTTCCTGCAGAAGCAGTACCTATTGATCTACTCACTCCCAGTGTTTATTTTTAAAAAATTAATTTATTACATCTGGCCCAGCCACAAGGTTTTAAATTCTCTGCGTTATTGTTTATATGTAAGTTATATTAATTGTACTGTTTTATTTGCTTGCTGTTTTGTTTTTACTGATGTGTTGTTGGGCTTGGCCTTATGTAAGCCGCCCTGAGTCCCTTTGAAGAGATGTTGGCGGGGTATAAATAAAGTTTTATAATAATTATTATTATTATTACTCACATTTGAATGTTTTCAAACTGCTAGGCTGAAAGAAGCTGGGGCTAACAGCAGGAGCTCACCCTGCTCCCTGGATTTAAACCACTGACCTTTCAGTCAGCAAGTTTAGCTCAGAGGTTTAACCTGCTGTGCCACTGGGGGGCCAATATGGCAGGGTAGACTAATATAATGGATTATATGGCTGTGTAGATCCAGCCTAAGAGGGATTTCAAAGTCCCAATATTCACCTTGAACTTTTCTTGATATATGGCATTTTCACATAACAGTTTTCTACTTATACTCTGAGTTGGTACAATCCTCTAATGCAGTGGTTCTCAACCTGTGGGTCCCCAGATGTTTTGACCTTCAACTGCCAGAAATCTTAATAGCTGGTAAACTAGCTGGGATTTCTGGGCCAAAACACCTGGGGACCCACTGATTGAGAACCATTGATCTAATGGAACATTACCGTTTTCTCCCTTGAACAGTTGGATTTCTTCTTGTTTAACTTCCGAGTTTTTTCTCAGATCTCCTTTTACACTGGACTCATTTCATTTTCTAATGTCAAGAACTGCTTCTATTTGTAGGTTATTACAGATTTTTCAGGGATTGTATTGGAGAAGAAAGGGTCAGAAAGAAATTCACCAGCAGAAGAAGATGAAGGTACTTGGAGTTTTAGGTTTTGTTGCATTCAGCTTTCTCTATCCATAGTGCATGATCTTCTGAAGCATTTTTGGTCTTTTACTTCTACTTAATGATAGATAGTTAAATTCCCTATATAGTATTGTGCATGTTACCGTTTGCCTTTTTAAAAAAAGAGACATGGCAATTTGCTTGTCCCTTGGCGTGTGACTCATGAACAGTTAAGGAATAAAGAAACCCAAGAAAGATTCTGGCTGTATTTCTCCTATTCTAGAAATAATACTTTAAAAAAAGAAATGAAAGAGGAGCAGGGTTACATTTCTTAAATTGTGGAGAGTGCCTCTACCTCCTCCTCTTCCTCAGAGGCCCTTTGGGAAGCCCAGGCCGGTTGAACAGAGCGAAGGAGAAGAAGAGCACCCCCTAGCCCTTGCAGCAGCAACTCCCTTCTCCGCCTCTTCCTCGGAGGAAGAGGCAGAGGAGGAGGGAGTTGCTACTGCTGCGCCATCACCACCTGCAAGTGCTTGGAGGCGCTCTTCTTCTCCTTCTCCTTTGCTCTTCTTCTCATCCAGCCTGGGCTTTCCTACATCACGGATTTTCACTTATCACGAGTAGTTCTGGAACCTAAAACCCACTATGTGAGGGAACACTGTCGTTCCATAGTATAGTTGTATGCTTGGTAAAATGCATTCTTTTCTTTCTGCTGAATCTGACAACCATTCAGTTTCATTGGATGGACCGGGATCTTATTACAGTGTTACCTTGACTTAAGGGTGTCCCAACTTAAAAGCTGTTGCTCAGCTGGAGTTTTGCTTTAACATAAGAGCAGCATTTTGAGTTAAAAGATAGCGCCAGAGTACAAGGTTTTAGAGCTTCAAGGGAGCAGCCTCCGTGCCTCGTGCTCTTGTCTGCTTTGAGAGATTGCTGTCCACTTTGCACTTTTCCGTTTTGAGGGACTCTGGGTTAGTTGATTTTGTGTGGTTTTTATTCCTGATATGTTTGGCTTCATGAAGGGAGGGAGGGAGGGAGGCTGGAATGAGTACAGTATGAAGAAAATGATGCTTCTGCCTCTTCCCTTTGTGTTTTGTGCTTCCTTTTCATGACTTTGTGCTTCTATCATTTTAAAGTTGATCTTTCTTTTTTATTGTTCCATGTGAATGTCCATTTATACATTATTTGTTATTTATAAAGTAAGTTTTCTTATTTTAAAGCACCCAACAAAAATAGGGTGGGGGATCAGGGGGCTGGAACAGATTAATTGCATTTCAGTGGAAAAATTTGCATCGAGATAAGAGTGATTTCAGTTAAGAGCTCGGTCATTGAACAAATTAAACTCTTAACTCAAGGAATCCCTGTATTCAATGACTGTGGAGCCTCTACCAAAGAAGCTTTTCCATAGCTTTCTCAATTTCATCCCTTTTGCACTTCCCCGGCCCCTGTTTTCTTGTTTTGGGACGCAGGATGGCTGTTGGTTCAAGGGCTTCAAACTATTTCTTCCCATGTGCCCATACACCTCCAATCAGTTTATTTTTTTAAACTCAAGGTGCTTATCCTATCTCATGCCTACAAATCATAAGACCAAATCTCATCAACTGAATGTATTATTTACTTTTCCTCTCTTTCATCTCCCATGTCCATTGAAAGTGGCAATGGAAAAGCAGGAGAGTCAAGAAGAAATGCCTGATCCCCAAGAGCCTGTGCCTGGAACCAGTTCTGGATGTGAGCAAGTTACTTTCTCAAAAGTTGTTTATACCAGTGGTCTGTACTTAGGAAACAAAAGAAATACATTGTGATAAACACGAGAATGGCCCTATTTTAAGGCTTTTCTCAAGGATGGGCAGCTGTTATAGTGAGGCAAAATACACTTTGGGTTGGCCATGAGCCCGAGGGCTGCAAAAAGAGAGAGCAGAGAAGGAGTCAGGCTACCTCCCATGGAAGGGAATTCCACATTAGTCTGGGAGCAGCCACAGAAAAGGCTTCCTGCTTACTACCTTGGCTTATATTAATACATAAATGAACTTTAGTTGTAGTCAGTATAGTATTGACTACTGACATTGAACTCAACTGACTATGAAACTGAGTGTCCAATTGACAATCGTGAATTTGCTTCATTACACTATGTATGCATTTTTTAAACTATTCTGTTCCTGGTTTGAAAGTGTTATTTCCTGTTTAATTGTGTGGTATTTACTTTGAAAGTAGTTGTTATACTCCAGAAACTTGGTTTTTCTGACCTCCACAAACTATGCTGAATTAGTTGGAGTCTTGGAGATATTCATTAAAAATCTATAGCAAAATGTGCTGAGGGATGTCCCCCAAAAACAAAGTTTTTGCAGTCTCATATGATAAAATCAATTAGAAAATGACATTTATACCTCTATCTCAGGGGTCCTCAAACTTTTTAAACAGAGGGCCAGGTCATAGTCCCCAAAATTGTTGGAGGGCCGGATTATAATTGGAAAAAAACATGAATGAATTCCTATGCACACTGCACATATCTTATTTGTAATGCAAAAAACACTTTAAAACAATACACTAATTAAAATGAAGAACAATTTTAACAAATATAAACTTATTAGTAATTCAGTGGGATGTGTGGGCCTGCTTTTGGCTGATGAGATAGGATTGTTGTTGTTGTTGTTGTTGTTGTTGTTGTGTGCTTTCAAGTAGTTTCAGACTTAGGTTGACCCTGAGTGAGGGCCGGGTAAATGACCGTGGAGGGCCGCATCTGGCCCTCGGGCCTTAGTTTGAGGACCCTTGCTCTATCTGGTGTCTGTTTTGTCATTATTTAATCAGCACTGAATGTTTGCCATATATGTGTTCTATGATCTGCCCTAAGTCCCCTTCGGGGTGAGAAGGGCGGAATATAAATACTGTAAATAATAAAATTATATCCAATTTATCATAAATTGATCAGCCAATTCAACCCAGTTTGTGGCAGCCACAAAAACAAACGTTTCTGGAGTATAAGAACTACTTTCAAAGTCCATGCCGCACAATTAAACAGAAATAACACTTTCAAACCAGAAACAGATTCCCCCCCCCCCATTTTGTTACATAGTTTAATCATTAATTAGTGTGATTGCTTTCAGAGACATAAGATTAGCAGATCTAATAGTTTAGATAGTTTAGGGATAGATTTTTTTTGAGGTGTGTGTGAATCAAACCTTAAGAAATAAAACACCCCAGTCAGGTCTGAGCTCTGCTAGAATAAACACTGATTGTTGAGGATGGGGATGCAGTGACTTGTCTATGAAAAGGACTTGAAAAAGAAGAACTCTACGCTGCAGCTTTTGGTTGCAGGCTTCATTGTGGTGTAGCTGTGGTGCTCATTCTGACCTCTTTTCTCTAGCTGCCGAAAAAGTTTCTTGTTCCATACCTGAGGGTGTTCCCATTGACATCACAGTGAAACTCATGGTGTGTTTAGTTCATCTAAACATCTTGGAACCTCTCAATGTAAGTATAGGAGGGAAATGTATCTGGGTACATTTCCATAAAGTTACAATAAAAAGAGGATAGTTTCAGTAGCAGGGTAGTCCTATAAAAGGGATGGAAAGGGTTTAGCCAAGAGTGCTAACTTTACAGAGAATTGACTGGTTTTTGGCCCATGGGAAGAATGGTTCTTTTGTCAAATCACAGACTCCCCCACCATTCTTTGGTCAGCACTTCCCATCCAGCTTTGAGAGATTGGTTACTCCTAAGACTACTTTGAATTTTTTTTTGTAATTTTTTGTAAACACATATTTTATAGGCCACTTCCACACTGCCCCTATTTCTTAGGATCTGATGCCAGATTATCTTCTTATCCCAGATTATCTGGCAGTGGAGACTCATATAATCCAGTTTAAAGCCCATGATCTGGGATAGGACCTGGGATGTAAGGGCAGGGTAGAGTCCATAGTTTGGTTTTATATCTGCCCTTTTCTCCTATCAGAACCTGAAGTATTAGGGGCAACCTGATAATGCTTGAGTTGCCGATCAGAAAGGGGTAACCTGAGATACTGCATTATATATACCATAATGTATTCTAGGTCTAGGTATAGACATTGGCTTAATGCCTGTCTTCCAGCATCATTTAATCTTTCTTGTAGGGAAATGCCATCGTTGTCTCTTTGGACTGGTTGACATGGACAATATACTTGTAACACTGTCCTTTTTCACTCATGTTATCCTTATGTTATAATTTTTACTCTAATGAATAGGAATGGTTTGCTTTCTAACTCATTTACAACAACAACAACAACTCTACAGATTTTTATATAATATAGTATTTGCGATTTCTCCTAAAGAATATATTTTCTGGTGGAAGATCAGCATGACAAATTTTGCATACAGTGGACCCTCAATATCGACCAGCATTGTGATCCAGGACCCCAGCAGATACATTTGTGGATCCTTAAAGTCTATTCTCTATAATGGTGTAGTAAAATTGTAATCCTAATATAAAATGGCAAAAATCAAAGTTTGCTTTTTGGATTTTTTTTTAAAAAACATCTTCAGGCTGTTGATAGTAGAATCTATGGATACTATGGGCTAATTGTTTTTGCAAATAATAATAATAATAATAATAATAATAATAATAATAATAATATTTTAATGTGTTACCTACCTGTCCTCATGGCTCAAGATAAGGCACAACACAGATATTCTGACAGCTGATTTAGTTTGCTATATTCTTCACACTGCATGTTTTCACACTACTTTGATTTTTGCTATTTTATATTAGGATTACAATTTTACTACACCATTATAGAGAACAGACTTTAAGGATCCACAAATTTATCTGCTGGGGTCCTGGAACACAAGGCTGTTCGATATTGAGGGTCTACTGTATGCAAATTTTTTCCTACTGGTATCAAGCAAGGTTTTTCTTTTTTCTTTTTTTTTTTTGTATTTTTTACCTTTTTCAGAGATAGATTCACTGTTACAAACATTTATTTCAGAAATTCTGTTAACTAACGCTTGTTTTTGTTTGTGAAGCTCTTATTAACCACATTAGTGGAACAAAATCCTGAGGATATGGGAGATTTGTACCTCGATGTTGCAGAAGCCTTTCTTGATGTTGGAGAATATAATGCTGCATTACCTCTGCTGAGCTCTCTGGTGTGTTCAGAAAGATACAATCTCGCTGTTGTTTGGCTCCGTCATGCAGGTAATAGCCCTGTCCGGTTTAATAGTGTGACTTCAGCAATGTAAACTATCTCTGGTTGAGTTTGAAATAACTCAAGTTTGTTCTAGACTGCCCTATATCCCAGGATCTGATCCCAGATTATCTGTTAATCCCAGATTATCTGGCAGCGTACTCATATAATCCAGTTCAAAACAGATAAACTGAGATCAGATCCTGGGATATAGTGCAGTGTAGATCCAGCCTCAATCAGGATGGATTTGTAAGCTGCTCCGAGTCCCCCGGGAAGATGGGGCGGGATATAAATAATAATAATAATAATAATAATAATAATAATAATAATAATATTATTATATTATTATTTCTTTTTTAAAAATTCAAAGCTCATGATTTTACAAAGTAATGTACCAAAAGGAGCAAAGATTCAGGTGCTCAGTCTTAGGCCCCTTCTACGCTGCCATATAGATTATCATATCAGATAATCCACATTTTCTGCTTTGAGCTGGATTATGAGTCTTCACTGCCATATAATTAATTTCAAATAAGATAATACGGATTTATATGGTAGTGTAGAAGGGGCCTCAGGGCCCTTCGACACAGCCATACAACCCAGAATATCAAGGCAGAAAATCCCACAATATCTTCTTTGAACTGGGTCATCTGAGTCCACACTGCCATATATTCCAATTCAAAGCAGATAATGTGGGATTTTATTCAGCTGTGTGGAAGGAGCCTAAGTGTACTTGACAAGAAGATATATAAATAAACTTCAGCAATATGTGTCAACATACCTATGTTTTGTTGCTTGATGAGTGAGGATCTGACCCTGTAGTTTCAGAGCTGAGATGGTCCTGAAGGTCGCACAATTATTGGGGGAAATGGGGTATCCTTGGGAAGGAAGATGGTGGCTGTTTTCTTGTGAGAGTTGTTACAATGTGATAACTCAGATGTCAAGGCCTGAGATAGGACTTGGTTGACTCTCTTTCTAGAGTGCTTAAAAGCACTGGGCTACATCGAGCGTGCGGCCGAGAGCTATGCCAAAGTGGTGGACCTGGCCCCCTTGCACCTGGATGCGCGCATTTCCCTCTCAACGCTCCAGCAGCAGCTGGGCCGGCCAGAGAAAGCCCTGGAGGCCTTGGAGCCAATGTACGACCCAGACACACTGGCACAGGATGCCAACGCAGCTCAGCAAGTAAGAATGTCCAGCTGGTCACCTGAACTGAGTTTGGCATTAGAATGGATGGGTAGTGGGTTAGGAGCATGGTGTGAGGAGCATGCTGTGAGGGGTGAGATCTTAATACCAAATGGAGTCAAGGAACCTGGGGAATGTTAGCTAGCAGTGCAGAAATACCTTCAGGGGAAACTTTTTGCCCACATTTCTGTTATAGTCCTTGTTCGGGCTTGTATGTTTCGATTGAATGCAAGATGAGACTCATTGTGTTCTACTTGCCTTCTTCCAACATTTAGGAATTAAAATTGCTGCTCCATCGTTCAACGTTATTATACTCTCAAGGCAACATGTACGGTTATGTAGATTCGTTGCTGACTATGTTAGCAATGCTCCTCAAGGCAAGTGAAATCTTTTACTACATGTCACAATGGGTTTAAGGCTTGCGCATGAATTCATTCTCTGCATGGTGATATTATGCCAAATGGATAATAAATGTAAATCTTATTTGGTCTGTGTCAGTATATAAAAAGATCTTGTGGGACTTCTGGGCTGGAAGAATAAGGCTGGATATACACTTCCCTGTATCCCGGGATCTGATCCCAGATTATCTGCTTACCCCAGATTAACTGTCAGTGGAGACTCATATAATCCAGTTCAAAGTAGATCATTTGGGATCAGATCCTGGGAGATAAGGCAGTGTTAGACTAAGTTTATCTCAGAATTAGTTTCAAGGATGTTACAAGATCTATTTATAAGTTTAGATGAGATTGAACATAGAACAGTTTTCTGAACAGTGTTGTCAGGAGAAACCTGCATTATCTGGAAGGTTTTGGTCAGGATTAGTCTGTCACCAAGATCTCACCAATTGAGAAAACACTGGATGGATCTTTACGCTGGGACTGAGAGTCGCTTGCCATTCCTATCTTCCTATGTGTTTGAGGTCTGCAACTTTGGATCTCTTTGTGGCTCCTTTCCAGGTTGCCATGAACCGGGCTCAGGTATGTTTAATATCCAGTTCAAAGTCTGGAGAGAGGCATCTCTATCTTATTAAAGTGTCCAGGGACAAAATCTCAGACAACAACGATCAAGAAACAACCAACTGCGATGCCAAAGGTAATAGGTTTGTGTCTGTGGGGTGTTTGTGTTGCAGTCAGGAGATAGAGTAGGGCATAGATTGTCTCTTCTGAAAAATAACTTTGTGTATTATACCTTTGAATCCAAAGGAGCATGCGCACTGTAGCATTAATGCAGTTTGACACCATGCCTCAATGCTATGCGATCCTTGGAGCTGTAGCTTGGTGAGGCAACAGTCTTCTTTGGCAGAGAAGGCTAAGCACCTTGGAAAACTACAGCCCCCAAGATCCCATAGTACAGAGGGCTGTTCTCAGTTACCTGGACCTTTTCTGATTCTATTTTTTGACTTCCCCTCACATAAGAAGAGAGTTAAAAATAAAGTATTATTATTATTATTACTATTATTATTATTAATTTATATACTTTTGTTCTCTGCATTATATGGGGAAATGGGTTATAAGCATTCTAAAACACTGCATTGTCTTGTGGCTCCATTCTAGCCATATTTGTGGTGCTTACAAGTGTGCTGACCAAAGATGATTGGTGGAACCTCCTGTTGAAGGCCATCTACGCTTTGTGTGACCTTTCACGGTATAAAGAGGCAGAGCTCCTGGTGGACTCCTCCCTGGAGTATTACTCCTTCTACGACGACAGGCAGAAGCGCAAAGAGCTGGAGTACTTTGGTCTCTCTGCCGCCATTCTGGACAAGAATTTTAGGAAAGCTTACAATTACATCAGGTGAGTTTCTTTGCCTGGGTCGAAGAAGCAAACTCAGCTCAAATCCAGTGATAGAAATCTTCATCAGATGGAAAGGCTTGCGCTACATATGGTCTTCCATTTCCAGCGATTCAAACAACCATGGCTTCAAAATACATGGAAAAAATCCTGGGTTTTTGGGGGTTTTTTTTGCTGTAATTTGTTGTTTGGGCTTGGCCCCATGTAAGCTACCCCGAGTCCTCATTGGGGAGATGTTGGCGGGGTATAAATAAAGATGATGATTATTATTATTATTAAAAGCTTGATTTTAAAAGATAAATATTTCCATTTGACAGTAAGTGTAGTTAACTCCGACTCTGGGAAGTGGTGCTCATCTCCATTCTAAGCCAAAGAGCTGGCATTGTCCATAGATGCCTCCTAGGTCATGTGGCTGGCATGTCTGTATGAAGCGCCGTTACCCTCCCACCAAAGGAGTACCTATTGATCTACTCACATTTGCATGTTTTCAAACTGCTAGGTTGGCAGAAGGTGGGACTGACAGCGGCAGCTTGCCCTGCTCCCTGGATTCAAACTGCCGACCTTTCAGTCAGCAAGTTCTGCAGCTCAGCAGTTTAACCCACTGCGCCACTGTGGCCCCAGCTTGATTTTACCCTATGCCAATGTCTAGACATGCCCTTCTATAGCCTCCAGCCATTTCACAGGTCATCGGTTCTTTTTGGCATTCATTTGATATAAGGAACATTAAACTACACCATTGCCTATAATGGGACTTGAGCATCTGTATGAGGAGGTCCTGGAACCCAACCTCATAAGATAGCAGTGATCCACTGTTATTTCTTTCTGTCCTAAAATAGTCTCCTTACCTAGTGATAGGCTGTAACTATAAAGCACTAAAAATATATTGGTAGTTAAATTACATTAATTTAATAAATTGCATTATCTGCATAAATTAAATTAAATTACATTAAAATACTATGGTAATCGTGGTCAACTTGTGGATGCTCATATTGGGGCTTCTGATATAAAAGCTGTTTTTTTCTGCAAGTTTCATGTGTTGTATGTTAGTTGCACGAAACCCATTTTTTTCACTGTTTGGTGCAAAAAAGCCCCATCTGCTTTTCTCTGCAGCATGATTCCTTTGTAACACTTTGGGATTTTCAAATACCAGGAGACAAGTGTGCAAAATCCTAAAATTTGCACTAGTCAAGATGAGACCAAGGCAATGAGGAGTAGTGGTGTGCACATCACCTTAGAGCAGTGTTTCCCAACCTTGGTCCAAGGTTTCACCATTACTATACCGTTGCAGATGGTGACTACCAGATGGCATATGTTCTGTGTCAGAAACCAGAACTGATGTGGTCTATCCAATGCAGTTTTCTGAACCAGCACCCCAAATAACCAAACTGAATCTAAAGTTGACTTAAAACTAATTCGTAACCCTTTTGGTACTAATGCTGGAGAGTGGTCCCTGGTCTGATGGTCCCTGGTCAAAAAAAGGTTGGGAACCACTGCCTTAGAAAATAGATTGAATGCTTAAATGGCCAACAAATAACCATAGCCTCCACACCTGAACATACTGGGCTCGTAATGGAATTTGTGTATTGGAATGCTGAGAAGGAGGCCTTGCCTTTCGTAATGGAATTTGTGTATTGGAATGCTGAGAAGGAGGCCTTGCCTAATTTCAAAAAAGAAAAAGCAATTTTAAACAGCAGTAGTTTAGCAGATCAGAAGCTTCCTGAGCTAGTAGTAGAGTGAATGAGCTTTGGCATTTACAGTAACAGAAACAAGCTTTAAAAGTTACAAGAGACTTCCTTGAAAGAACTTAAATTTCTATATATGAACGTAAAGGCCTAGCTCTCTCGGGAGACATCTTGTCTCTCCCCATGTTCACAGGAGAGAAAAATGGAAGACTCAGAGGCTTACCATGTTGCTAGAAATTTTGAATAAAGCAAGCTGTGTCTCCGAGGACAGAGAGCATTGGGAGAAGGGTTTTCCCTGTCAGCTGAGTTGATTATCTCTTTGATGACTATAAACTTGTGTAGGATGTGGTTGAGTTCCAACACTAAAGAAAATGTGATGGAGGGTGATTTCCATCAGTCTTGATTGAAGGATTATAACTGTAAGACCTGTCTCAGGTGCAAGATGTATGACAAATGCTGTGTTACTTCCCTGCAAATAATGATTTCACTGGTCAGTGCCTGAACCAATACCTTCACTGCACATAGCCTCACGGGTCTTTGCTTCTTCTGCAGGATAATGGTCATGGAGCATGTCGATAAGCCTCAGCTTTGGAATATCTTCAACCAGATCACCATGCACTCGCAAGATGTTCGGCACCATCGCTTCTGCCTTCGGTTAATGCTGAAGAACCCCGACAATCATGCACTCTGTGTTTTGAATGGCCACAATGCCTTCGTATCCGGTAGTTTCAAGCATGCTCTTGGTAGGCACATTACTAGCGTTGCAACCTCTGACCCTGTGTTTAATGTTCATTTTCTCTAATCCTATTATATGCGTTTCACACTTTAATCTGCGTGTGTAGACAGACAGATAATAGGCATTTTGCTTTTCTGGACTGTAACTGCCAGAATTTTAAACCCATGGTGGCCAATTAGATCAGCACATTGTGATTCTGGGAGCAGTAGTTCAAAAACGTTACTTTCTACGTTGGATGTGATACAGGCTCTAGAGTTGTATGATTTTAAGTGCTGGAGCTAATGGACTTGAAAGAGTGCTTATTTGGGAAGCAAACACATATTTGCCACAGTGGCTATTTCATGCTCTACTTCTATTTTCCTGATGAGCAGAAAAACCAACAAGGCTTTTTCTTCTAATAAAAAAGAATAAATTTCTGAAGAGATATTACATTTAAAATTCATTTAAAATACGACAATGTTGTGTCTATACTGTTAGGATGCACTGCCATGTCCCTTTGTTACCAAATGACCCCAAAACCTTCAGGGTTTCTTCATCCAATCAAACACTGGAAGCAAGTAGATGGTTCAACAGGTTTATTTGATCAAGTTACCCTGCTGGGTGAACAGAGGCAAGTGTCACCCAATACTGAGACGCAAGTCAGCTTTATGGTCAACATCTTGAGCATGTGCACAGATGATTTCCAAGCTATTTTCTCTGATTAGTACCTCATCCCTCTCTTTGTTTTGTTTTTTTCTGGCACCAGCTCTTATCAGTATTCCTGCGCCTGTTTTTCTCAGCAGCTGATTCCCCCTCCAGCGTCTCACCTTCCTGCTTGTTACTAGACATTTCTCCTTTGTATTTTCCCCTTGTCTGAACTTTCAGCTTTGTTTGGTAATTTCCCCCTACTATCATTGCCCTACTCCCTTCAATTCAAATGTCCTCGGGGGAAAAAAACCCTTTTTTCTCATCTGATGCATTCACTACTGTCTCTGTGGCCAGTGGCCATGCTGGTTTGGGATTATGGGAATTATCCTCTTCTAAAAGAACAAAGAAAGCTTAATAAATTATCAAGCTTTAATTAAAACAACAAGCCGTAGCACAGGAAATTTCATGACCACAACGAAAAAGAGAATGCCCTTGCTTATTCTTAGTAGTTCAAAGCTTCACAAGTAGAGGCTGAGCTAATTCTTAGTACAAGTGATATACGGATGTAAGATATTCAGTGCGTATTCTGTGTTTTTTTTGTTTTGGGGACCTCATTCAATCAGAGGAAAAGCAATATTAATAAATAACATTCCCAAATGCTTTCTTGTAGGCCAGTATGTGCAAGCTTTCCGTACTAACCCTGAAGAGCCCCTCTATAGCCTCTGCATAGGCTTGACATTCATCCATATGGCCTCTCAGAAGTATGTCTTAAAACGACACGCACTTATCATACAGGTGAGTGGTCAGGCTCTCAGTTGTACTTGTAACACACTCTCATCTACCAATAACAATTCAGGCTTTCGGGCTTGCAAGGGGTAGAGTTCCTTCTTCTCTTTACTCATACCTGGTGAAGAATCATGTTGCATACTTTGAAGTTATGATGGGATTGTGTTATGACTTCAGAGATCATGTTATGACTTGAATAGAGTGTACATGAATACACACACAGCCCCCCCCCCCCAAAATGTATACACCGTTGTAAAAAGTTCAAAAGCACTCAAGATGGTACAAGAGTAAGGCCGTAATACTCCCCTTAAGAGGAAGTTTCAGGGAGTAAATTATCCCGTGGGTGAATTATGATGGCCTAAGTCAGATATATGCAACTGCAGCTCACTTTTTTGTCATTTTGGAGACACAAGGTTTCTATGCATTGCCCTCTACTGGCTGTATAACTAATTTCTCCCTAAACCACCTGTTTTCGGCAGTAGTTCCTTGGAAGTAGATGGATATTTGTCCACTGCTTTTCCACTCTTTACTGAATAGGAAATGGCTTGGTTCAGGGGGTGGGGAAAGAGTTACAGCTTGTTTTGGGGTGCTGGGTAGGAGATTTGCTGCTGCATCTCATAGCTAGAGTTGTGGCCTAAGTTCGATATGCACATCTCTTAAATATGGCAATCAAAAATCAATATAATTTTATTATTGTTCAGATTTTTAAATCACTGGTAAAATACATTTTTTAAAAAAACTAATGCTTTAAAATCCGAATAGACTAATGAATATGTGTGTAACCCTCTCTCACTCCAGTGGATGAGATTGAAAACTATAGTGATTGTACTAATAGAGTTATATATACTTTACACCAATGAATGTATTTAGATATTTTGTTTTCCATACATGGAGTAGCTCATAGAACGAATGCAAGAAAACTTTATGTATACAGGCAGTCCCCAAGTGACAAGCATGCGACTTACAAACGACTCATAGTTACAAACAGGGGTTGAGACAACAGGAAGGGAGAGAAATCTGCCTCTCAGAAGGGAAATTCACTCCTGTAAGAGTTATCATGGCATAAAGGTGTCTGAGTCCCCTTGAAGAGACAGGATGGGATACAAATAAATAATAATAATAATAGTAATAGTAGTAATAATAAGAGTTGTTATTTAAACGGAAGCTTTCTTGCCAATCCTTGTTTCCACAACAAGCCAAATTTTTCAAGATCCAATTCTCACAGGGACAGAAAGTGAGGCGACATCTTCTGAACAGGGGCACAAGCATCAAAACAAACACCACAGGGTTGTTTGTTTTCCTAAGATATATGTACGTGCGTGTGTGTATTTGGAGTTACCCTTAAAAATGTACCTGTTCTGACTTACGAACAAATTCAACTTAACAAATCTACACACTATCTTGTTTGTAACTTGGGGACTGGCAATATATTGAGCTAAATTTTCCCATACTGCCTTTGTTCAAGCTACTAAAACTTAGCTCAAAGAAAAATCTTACAGGCTGTTCTGCTGCTCATTGCCTTAGTAATGTCTTGCCTTTCTTGTGATTTCTATGGGTCAGTCCAATGCTATTTCTTCCATTAGTCTTTATATTTAGAGATAACCATCTTGCTGAAATTACTGTGATGATATCCATTTTGGATGTACTACTTTTGCTCTCTGGAAAAGAATAAGTTCTGTTAATAGAAGTGTGTCAGTGGGGAGCAGGAGAGTGAGACACTATTAGCCTCCTTTTGTTAAGAGTGGTATGCTGAGGTAGAGAGAGGAAATGCAGTGGGGAAAGAAGAAGGGCTGACTTGAAGTCAGCCTGATTCAGCAATTACCTTGACGGTTTTCAATTACTCTTCTGTCATTAATCATAATGTTCTCTATCAGAAAAAGGAGTGTACTGCCTGTATTATTCTTTTCATTTTTCCGAAGAAATTGGGGCTGCAGATAGAACAGCCCCAATAATAATATTAATATTATTATTAATAATAATAATAATCCCATACCCTAAATCTTAATACCCTCAAATTTGGATTGTTGTGGAAACAAGGATTGGTGAGAAAGCTTCAGTTTAAATAACAACAACAATCATTTATTATTATTATTATTATTATTATTATTATTATTATTATTATTATTAGTTTTTCGGTCAGTACAATAATAATAATAATAATAATAATAATTATTATTATTATTGTTGTTATTTAAACTGAAGCTTTCTCACCAATCCTTGTTTCCACAACAAGCTAAATTTTAGGATATTAAGATTTAGGGTATGGGAAGAGAGATAATCTGGTTATTTGTCTTTGAAAGTGACCTTAGAAAACAAGGTAGGTATCTTCCAGCCGGTTCCATCTGTAGACTTGAGTTAGTCATTCGCATGCAGTCATGCTAGCCAGATGACCTTGGAGGTGTCTATGGATAATGCTGGCTCTTTGGCTTCCCCCCAGAATTGGACTCGACTAGACTTGACTCAAGGGGTAACCTTTACCTTTAAACCTATATTTATCCCTTCAAACAGCAATCCTTTGCTCAATGTGTTATCATTTAACCTGGTTCAGATTTTGAAACACAAATGGATGCCTTAGATTTGTGCTGCACAAGTCCAGTTTGGGATCTTGGCCAACATATGATGAACATAATACAGAAATGAGCCCATCAGGCAATGTTTCTAGTACCCAGCATTTGAAATCCAATGTTTACTCTTAATTCACAGCTGAGGCAAGAGGTTTTCTCTGGTTTAATGAGGGTCAAAGCTGTCTGTGCATTTAATAGTATAACCTCTGACTCTTCTGTGGGTCTTTCTCTCCTGTACTCAGGGGTTCTCATTCCTTCAGCGGTACCTGAGCCTTCGTGGCTGTTGCCAAGAATCCCTCTACAACTTAGGCCGTGGCCTTCATCAACTGGGATTGGTGCATTTGGCTATTCACTATTACCAAAAAGCCTTGGAGGTTGAACCATGGATCCTGGAGGTATTCTGGAAATCTCTTCAAAATATATATTTAAGTTTGTAACACACACACATGCTCACTAGAAGGCTTCGCATGGACTTTGCTTATGTTTTATCTGGGTTTGTGCTTGGCAACTACTGCACACAATATCAATATTGTCAGCCCTCCATACTCGTAGGTTTAACTTTTGTCAATTTGATTACTACCAGATTATTTGTACCTGCCCCCTCTGCTCTACAACCTTGATAGAGAGGGGTACAGTTGGCTTTTTGGCCAAGATATGACTCTGTCTTTTTTCTGTCAAGAGCGGCACAGCTGGTATCCCACACTTCTCTCTGTTGATGGAGGACCCTTCATCCTTTGATGGAGGAGGAACAGCTGGCTCAATATGCTTCTCTCTGCTGAGGAAGGACTCTTTTTTCCAATGGAGAGTGTGTAGTATGCATGTTTTTGAGGTGGTTGGGGGTGGGGGTTAAAATATTTTAGGTTATTTTAATTTTGCAGGGCTCTTGTATACGTAGTCCCTACAAATATGGAGAACTAGACTTAGAGTTTGGAGTTCAGAGTTTTTAAATATTACATTAGCCCCCGGTGGCGCAACAGGTTAAACCCTTGTGCCGCACGACTGCTGACCGAAAGGTTGGCAGTTCAAATCCAGGGAGCGGGGTGAGCTCCTGTCTGTCAGCTCCAGCTCCCCATGCAGGGACACGAGAGAAGCCTCCCACAGGGTGGTAACACATCTGGGCGTCCTCTGGGCAACGTCCTTGCAGACAGCCAATTCTCTCACACCAGAAGTGACTTGCAGTTTCTCAAGTCGCTCCTGACATGAAAAAATATATAATTTATACGTACATATTTAAAAACAAAAATAAGGGTCACTTTCATAAGAGCATGTTATGAGCTACAGTCCACTTTATCAGATATCTGATGTCTTATCCAAAATTTCAGGTATATTGACAATGTGTATGGATAAACTGGCAAGAGGAAGTTCAGAAAATTGGAAAATTGATTCTAAAGTGCATAGTAGATTTGGCAGCCTTTTCAGGAGCTCCTTTGCAATGTACATCGAAGTGTAAAGCATAAATACCACTCTTGGAAATCTGTGCAATGTACATATACTTAATGCACACACAAACACACACACACCTTAAGGCTGTGACATTAGACATTAGAAACTCTTTTGAACAGTGTTGCTTCCATCTGATAGGATAGGATATCAAATCTTCCTAGTAAAACTTCACATTGTTTTGACCCTGGTCAGACCTCCCAGTATTTCCTTCACTTGCAAAATTTCTGTTCTTGTGAGAGATAATTGGGAGCTGACTTTCAGATATGAAGCTTGCCTCCTTGGAAGTTTTCCTCAGCATTTTTTTTTGGTAAGATTTCACTCTGCCACTGGATTTGAGGAATATTAGCAGTGAGGCAATATTTATGAATAGCTGGGACAAAATTTGCAAGCAATAATACAGCCCAACAAAATTAATGCTTGGTGTTTTGCTTTTTAGGTCTGTTTCTGGGGTTATTTGGGGTGCTGTTTCGGAAAATTGCATTAGATAGACTGCATCAGCTCTAGTTTCTCATATATGATTATCATGATTTTCTGTGGGCAAGCAGATGAAGAATAGTTTTTGAGATATGTTCTCTATCTCAAAAACTAGAGCCAATAGGGAAAAACTGGTGTTGTTTTTGGAATCAGTGGGTGAAATATACCCCAAAACAGGTCTAACATCTGAGGCCCCAAAATGTGTAATGTCAGTTGAATTTCTTTTGCCTCAAATGTTTGCCAATGTGCCCATGTTAGAAATGCTGAGAAAAATGAATTATCTTTCTCTCCCAAATCAGGGGATAGAAGCTGACCAGACGGACCTAAGAAGAGATATCGCCTTCAATTTGTCACTCATCTATCAGAGCAGTGGAAATATCAGAATGGCTCGGCACCTGCTCTATACTTACGGAGTTGTGTAATGCAAGAGCCCACATCAAAGCCCAATATCCAGGCAGGCCATTGGCCTGAGAAGGATGGATTGCTTTCAAGGGAAGGAGAGCAAGCTAGTCAGATAGATGGTGCTGCCTCTCATTTTCAGAGGGACAGAAACCAGGAATGACAGATGAATGAAGTGCTCAAGTGGAGCTTTGGGAACAGACCCTTTGAAGTGATTGCAGGCAATGCATCATTTATAACAATCGGTGCTCTCTGCTGAATGCAAAGCAGAAAAGTAGACCTGATGCGATTTACTCAGTGAAGTTAACTGAGAATGTTCCTGATGTGGATTAAGTAGTTTTGATCTGTGATAACCTGACTGGAAATGCTGCAGACTGTAGACTGTCATGACACCATTTGAAACTACAATGTTTAAGGTGAATTGAGCTTTGAAATAATATTTTAAAGTACTGTGAAAGCAGAAGTTAGTGAGCCTGAAAGACTTCAGCAGGTCAAACCAAATTCACATTTTTATACTTTTAGTGGTGTTGGAGAACCAACAATGAATGCTGAATTGATATCTAAGTCCTTTTATGGAAAGGGATCCTCAGTGGGAATTTTACTGAAACTCTTATTTACTTTTTTCTATGTGAATTTTTTTTATTTATTGAATAAATAAAATATCATTTATGTTACTGAATACTATCTCAATACATTAAAAGGTCTCCAAACTATGGCCCGCGGGCCGGATATGACCCACCAAGGCCATTTACCCAGCCTCCACCGCTACCGCCATGGCTGCCATTTGTACCCTTGCCTCCACACACATGCAACTGCCAATGCACACACACACACATTCCCCACTGCCTGTCATTGATTATTTTTGTTTTATTTCTTACCTGCCTCTCCTCACAGCTCGAGGCAGGTCACAGCAATGGATGGATGGAAGGCAGGCAGGCAGGAAGGTGAAAGAAAAGAAAAAAAAGGAGGGAAGGAGAGAGGGAGACAGAAGAGAGAGGGAGAAGTGGGAAAGAAAAGAGAAAAAGAAAGGAAGGGTGACTTTAGCCAAGTCTCACATTCTCATCCTGAGATGAAGACAAAGACAATCTCCTTTGAATAAATCTTGACAAGAAAACTCTGTTAGAGAGTCTAAAACAACTTGAACACACACAACAACAACAACAATCTTAATTAACTTGACTATCTCATCAGCCAAAAGCAGGCCCACAATTCCCATTGAAATAACAGCAAGTTCATGTTGGTTAAAATTGTTCTTCATTTGAAATATTGGATTGTGCTTTCATTTTTTTTGTACTACGGTATGTGCAGTGTGCATAGGAATTTGTTCATTTTTCAAACTATAGTCCAGCCCTCCCAACAGTCTGAGGGACCATGAACCAGCTCTCTGCTTTAAAAGTTTGAGGAGTCCAGATCTTACTGTTATTTATTGCCCAGTTTTAAATTGTTTTGTGCTTCCAAAGAGAGGTGGGTAGAATCAAGAAGCTCTCTTGGATAACTCTGCCTAAGCTGCTTTATGACTACCAGAAGAAAAGATGCGGTACAGGACCAGTTGCTTTCCAAAACATCTTCAACCATTATTGTGTAAGAAAAAGGACAAATCTGCAGAACAGTAACTACAAAACACAAACTGCTTCCAGTGTAAAAAAAGTATAGCTATCTTTTAATTCTTAAATAAACACACACCAGCAAATATACATCAGATTTACATTGTTTATGCTAATAGTTTGGAAAAGAAAAAAGTGGCAAAAGTACAACACATTTTCAATCATGATTTCTGATGAAGTGCAGTCACTATTTACTCTTGGACCAATCCCAGAAAGGTGTCTGGGATTGGAGGCAAAAGGAAAAGGTTTTCTAGCTGGGTGAATTTGTCATCAGCAAAACCAGTAAAAATAGAATGATTCTAAAATGCAATGTACAACCGTCTTATGTATAAATACATCAACAATGATATAATGAATTGTTTCCTCACACATTTTTGTTGTTTTCTTACCTGATAATGAACAATTTGAGCAAGGCACTCACGTATTTAATGACCTGTGAGAATGAGGGAGGAAGCAGGAGAGAGAAAGGCACTCACCTCAAAATTGACTTAGCCTTTATTTATCCATGATGCAGAATTCTACAAGTTTGATACCACTTTCATTGCCATGGCTCAGTGCTACAGAATTCTGGGATCTGGAGTTCTGTGAGATAATAGCACTCAAAATGGTTTAAAAACTGCTGTTAAGTCTACAGTATGGCTACAACCGTAGTCATATTTTAGTCTCTATGTAGAGCAATGGTTCTCAACCTGTGATCCCCAGATGTTTTGGCCTTCAACTAACAGCTTCTAAACTGGCTGGGATTTCTGGGATTTGTAGGCCAAAACACCTGAGGACTCACAGGTTGAGAACCACTGATATAGAAACATTTTTAGCATGTACTGTACCTTCTTTCAACACCACAATCAACCCTCGTCATTGTGATGAACTTATCTAAATTCTCTGACATTCTTTTACACTCGTCACTCTACCCCCCTATTTTCATCTTCTAATTTTATCCAATTTTATCAAGCTTATTATTTAATCAAGTGTTATTGTGTTTTAATGGATTTTAGTTCACTATGAGTGAAGTTTTAGGAAGGTGATTAGTGTCTTTGTGTATTTTTGGTTTTTATTGTTGATAGGGTCAGTGGTCTAATAAATAAACAATCAGTAGTCTAGTCAATAAATAGAACTATCTATCTATCTCTATCAGTGGTCTAATAAATAAACAGATCTATCTACCACAATCAGTGGTCTAGTCAGTAAACAGATCTATCTATCTACCACAATCAGTGGTCTAGTCAATAAACAGATCTATCTATCTACCACAATCAGTGGTCTAGTCAATAAGCAGATCTATCTATCTACCACAATCAGTGGTCTAGTCAATAAACAGATCTATCTATCTCCCACAATAAGTGGTCTAGTCAATAAGCAGATCTATCTACCACAATCAGTGGTCTAGTCAATAAACAGATCTATCTATCCACCACAATTAGTGGTCTAGTCAACATATCTATCTACCTACCACAATCAACTGCTCAAAACTCTTTGGCACCATAGGCGTTCTGGACATTCATCAGTGCAAAAGTAGTTGGTGGACAAAGAAACTCTGGGTTTCAACTACAAGCTCAATTCAGTTATACTGTTTCAAAGCCCTACAGTTTCAGCTTCTGTTCACTGCAAACACACCAAATGTTGGGGAAGACCCAGTTCAGCACATCACTATGTTTCATCCTAGGGATCTAAAGACTTTCACTCAGGAGGTTTTAGCACTGGGCCACATACAAATCACTTTTTAATTTCAAAAAGGAAATTTATCAGCTTACCAAGTTCCTTTGAGGCATTTTAATAATTAGTTGTTGCACTTAATTGAGATTCAGGCCTTTCCCAGCTCTTGGTCAGTTTGAGTGTATACATTTTGAGGAACACTCTTCTCCATTAACAGAGGGGATACTGAGTTGAGACCTGGCTTCTGCTGTTCAGTAACTTCAGTGAGTCTGTGGCACTCACCCTTTGAAAAGGTCCAGCTTTAGGTCTTCCCTTGTGTACCACTGGCACTGTATGGCCGTCGTGCATCTTGGCCTCAAAAGGGCTGTTCACAGGCACATAGTCACCTCTCGCAGCCTGGAACCTCCTTCCGCCTAAAAAGCTCATGGCTGGTTTAGTTCATTTAGATACTTTCTGGAAATAAACTTCAAATGGTTCTTCATTTCCCAGCGCTTCAGGCAGACCTGGCTAGGAAGCCTCACTGGTTTTTCCTACAGAGGAGGATGTTTCATCAGAGTTTGGAAAAAATGATGCGCACTGAAATTTATTTTTATGACAATAACACTATGTAACAAAATTTGGGGGAAAAAAATCTGTCCTGGTTTGAAAGTGTTCTTTCCTGAAGTTGTACTCCAGAAACCTTGTTTTTGTGGCTGCTACACACTATGCTGAATTAATTGAGACTCAATAAAAACTAGAGGAAAATGTGCTGCAGGATGTCCCATAAAAACAAAGTTTTTGCAGTTTAATAAACTTTCCATTTTTAATGACTGAACCAATTAGGAAATGATATTTATAATCCTGGAACAAAAATTGTGTTGTGTGGTGTAATAAGTACAACCATAAGAAGCACCTATTTCTACCCTGATCTTCAGAACTTTAAATCATAATGAGAACTTCCTTTCAAACTCTTATAATCTAAAAATAAAATCCTTTCAGTAATTGCTTGCTCTTTTGTAAATCAAATTTTTGCACAAATGAAAAAAAAAATGGGAAAACAATATTTTTGTCCAATTTTCTCCCCACCCAAAATAGACAGTTCAGCTTATGTGTTAATTTATTGCATAGTGCTTCATCACCATATTATTGTGTGCCTTCAAATTGTTTCCAACATAACCCTATCATAGGGCTTCCTTGGCAAGATCTGTTCAAAGGAGCCTCCCCTGAGGCTGAAACCAGTGGGTTTCCATGGCCGAATGAGGGATTCAAACCCTGCATTCCTAGTCTAACATTCAAACTACTACAACACAATGGCTCTCAGTGCTTCACCTACATTGTCCCAATGATCCTTACAAAAGGCTGGGGAATCTATAACCCTGCAAATTAGGCATAGGCAATCCATGGTTCTAAAGTACTCACAAAACTAGGGGGAGTTGGTGCTTTGCATCTAAAGTGTTGCTAAAGTTCTGGTGGTCAAAATTTCAGAACTGTAACAAAACTTTCAAAATTTCATTATAAATGGCAGTCTAATTGGTTCTGTCATAAAAATCGCCAATAACGAAATAATAATGAAATTTTAAAAGTTTTTTTTAGAGTTCTGAAATTTTTACCACAAATTTAGCAACACTTTAGAAGCAAAGCACCAGCGCCCTATACTTTTGTAAGTACTTTAGAACCATTTAGAACCATGGATTGCCCATGCCTACTGCGAATCTTGTAACTCTCAGAGCACTTGCTTTCAGTTGTGAGTGAAAAGATGGCAAGCCTGCCTCTTGTAGAAGTTTCAGTCTGTCCTAAAACACATGCATCTTAAACCTAAGAAGGCAAGTAGCACTAACCCTGAATGGGTATTCAGATAAACTACTTATGTTCTCAAAAGCAGCCATTATGAGGAAACAGACATTTTATGTCAAGACAACTATTTTGACCGAGGAAAGCTCCCTCACTGACCTCTTCCTCATAGTTGTGTTCAACAGCACTTTTCTGTTGTCTGCTTGCTGCCAGCTCACGCTGCAGACTATCAAACTTTGATTTGAACCACTGGTGAGCCTCCTCCAAATTAGCTGTGATCTGAAAGAGGGAAGAAGAGGACAGAAACATGTACAGTGATACCTTGACTTACAAGCGGCCCAATTTGTGAGTTTGTTTGAGATCCAAGCAGTCACTCAGCCCGTTTTTCACTTTGAGATCCGAGCTGAGATCCGAGTTATGCACTATTGCGAGAGAACGTCATTTGTCAACTTAGGAGCAGCCCTGAGGCACACAGCAGAGTTTGGATCTTTAACACTTTAAGGAACACTTTGTATATAGAATACACTATATAATAGGTTTCCTCAATAGCTCTTTTGTGCTGGGAAGCTGCCAGCTGAAACCGGGGAGGTAGGTAGGCAGTTGCATTTAGTGGGGAGAGGGTTTCTTTCTGAAACGGCATTTTCTTATTTAAAAATATGTAACAAAAATGGGTGTGGTTTTCAGGGGCCTCGAATGGATTAACAACATTTAAATGAGGAGATTTGCTTTGAGATATGAGTAATTTGAGTTAAGAGCAAATTAAACTCTCTAGTCAAGGTATCACAGTACTATTAAATAACTATGTGAAGGCATGCAGATGTCATTAATATAACCTTATTTAAAGCTCAGCTAGTAAGGAAAGTAAACACTTAAACCAAGTTCTGGAATTGTCAGATATAGTTACAGCAGCTCCGTCGTTGTAGTCATGCCTGCCCCACCCACCCCACTCCCCCCAAAAAAACCATCTCATTTTCTGGCACAACCTCAACTGAAAGGTTTCTGATGGGCTGCAAATCAGGTGCTCTGAAACAACATCTGAACTGTTCTCCTTGTCATTAGGTACATTGAGAACAGGCAGCTAGAGAGACACCCTGGGGTCCTGATGAAACTCAATGTATTGCAGGAATAATTTCCTAGTACTCTGATCTGCAGCTCCTCAGAAAACCTTCGGCATATTTGCATAATCTCTATAGGATTAAAAGCTTCACCAAACTTAATAGCACCAAGGCACACACCAAACTACTCTGCCTAGATTCTTTTTTCCTCTCCTTCTGAACCTACCTGTTGGGACTCAAGACCGGCTTCTTTCAGCTTCTGTTCAGTATGTTCTTTGCATTTCCTTAGGTGGTTGATTGTGTCTTCCAGAGTCTGAGTGCATCAAAAAAGTGCAAAATTGGATATTATTCTCTCACATTTTTAACATCGACCAAGAGTCTTGGCCAGGAATAATTGCTCAGTGTAGTAAAGGCCACTCACTTCTATGGATCTTGTTTAGTATGGATTCTTATTAAACAAGAAAGATGGAGATGATGTCTAAGAAAGACTCAAGTGGCTACTACCATAGACAAAACTATACAATGCTCTGCAGCCATATATCAAGGTTCTTACATTTCATTTATAAGATTTATAAAATGGGACATGAGTCTACTGAAAACAACATTAGAGAAAATTAGATAAAGCAGATGTAAATAAAATATAAAACAAAATAATTGAAATATGACAGATTTTTTAATAAATGGCATCCGTCTAATTAAGTGTTCCTTCTGTATCAGTCTTTGCCTGCCAACCAAAGGACAATAAAATTGGAAGAGCAGCTATTTGAGAGTTCCTGAGCTTGGAAAGAGTGACTGAAAAACCCTCTGTCAAATTACCAAATGTGCCTCAGACCATATTGGGATCAGGAATAAGGTGTGCTCTCTCCTTATAAAAACCTGGATGGCCCTATGAGAGAATATGGTCTTCCACACAAACCTGACGAATATACTATATTTACTTGAATCTAATGGTCACCTTTTTTGGCTAAATTACCTTCCCAAAATTAGGGTGTGCATAATGAGCCAAAGTAATAGGGAAGCTGCTTTTGGAGTTCCACTTGGAGCTCTTATTTGAGGGATGTCATCTGTAATTTAATTGCTATAGCTCAATGCTATGCTATCCTGGATCTGTAGTTCAGTGAGACATCAGCATCCTTTGCCAGAGAAGGCTCAAGACCTTGTAAAACTACAGACCCTATGATTCCATAGCACTGAACCAAGGCAGTTAAAGAGATTCATGCATGAACCCCAAGATTATCTTTCCCACTGCTGAAAGTCTTGGTGTTCCAAGACTTTTGTTTTTAAAGAAGGAATTCTAAGCAGGCGGCAACTGCAATGGCCATAGTACAAAGAGTGCACCTTTTGCCACTGCACATTACATTAGTCAGCAAATTACTTTTTTGGATTCAGGGTTTTGAAAATTGAGGTGCACATTAGATTTGATGGTACATTATACTCAAGTAAATACGGGTATACAGTATAGAGATTAACCTGCCATGATCACCGTTTTGAATAATGTCCATAGTCAGGCTGCAGCCAATAAAAGTGCTGTAACAATGGAACTGGTAATAAACTCTGCTCAGCCAAGTGGGACAAAGTTTTGGACAAAATGGAGCTCTGAGCTCATCAACAGTCAACCCACAATGACATTTCGACAGGCGGAGAGCCCTTCACCTTGCATTCGTCTTCAAGCTGTTTCCGCCGTTTCCGCTCCTGTTCCAACTGGCTTTCCAGGTTTCTGTTCTCTGCTGCCATCGCTTGTTGATTTTTGGCCAGCTGTTGCATCTCACTTTGCAGGCTTGTTAATTCAGTGACAAATTGTTTGATGCTCACGGACTAGATAGATGAAGAATTAGACCTCATGACCACAATGTATTGTTTTCATCACAGAGTAACTCCTAGCAGTCTGTGGAAAGGGAATTTACCTGCTCGTAGTTTTTCTTCTGGTACTGCTCCTTCAGATCTTCCATCTGCTTCAATTCTGATTCGATTTCCTGAAAATGGTTCAAAACAGAGAACAGTGTGCCAAGAAAATACTCTTCCCTGTCTGAATATGTACAGGGTAAAATCCTGTTAAGACTTACAAATGACTCCGAGTTAAGAATGGGGGTGAGGCAACAGGAAATGAGAAAAATCTCCCCCTCGGAAGGGGAATTCACTTCTGGAAGAGAAATCATGGGGGAAAGGTGCCTCCATTGAAGCTTTATCCCCAATCCTTGTTTCCACAACGAGCCACATTTTTCAAAATCCAATGATCCCAGGGACGGAAGGTGAGGTGAAATTTTCTGAACAGGGGCACAGACAGTAAAACAAACACCACGGGGGTGTTCACCCTTCCCTATGCCATCCAAAGCTCATATATTAGGTATTTATATATAAATTAAATATAAAGTTAATTATATATATATAATTATATATTTAATAATCACACACACATATATGTGTGTGTGTGTAATGTTCGTTTGTGGGATTAACATAATTCAAAAACCACTGGGCGAATTGACACCAATGTGGACACAATACACCTATCAGGCCAACGAGTGACCATCACTGATAAAAACACTGAAAAACACAGAGGAAGAGACTTAAAAAGACAACAAATCAAAAATACATTACAACGCACACACAAAACCACATTTATACACAAACACACATATATACACATATACACAAATGTATACAGATATATATGCATATGTATATATATATATATATATATACACACACACACACACTCACAAAACACATATATACAGAAAGGGGGAAGGAAGGGAGGGAGGAGAGAAGTAGGGAAAGAGGGAAAGAAGGAGGGAAGGAGAGAAGGAAAGAAAGAAAGGTAGATAAGGAAGGAATGAGAAGGAAATAAAAAGTGAAAGAAGAAAGGAAAGAGAGAGGGCAGGAAGGAGAGAAGGGACAAAAGACAGAAAGAGGGAGGGAAGGAAGGAAGGAAAGAGACACGGATTGATGGAACCTGAGAGCAAAGGAAGGGAGGAAAGAAAAAGGTAGAGAAGGAAAAAAGAAGAAGGGAAAGAAAAAGAGGGAAGGGAGGGAAGAGGGAGAGAAAGAAAGAAGGGAGGGAAGGTTGGCCACAGCAATGCGTGGCGGGTACAGCTAGTGTGTGTGTGTGTGTGTGTGTGTATAATATTAAATTATATATCAAATATATTTAATAATTTATATATATATTATAAGCCATATATATATATATAGCTGGAGTTACACTTATAAAATGCACCTGTTCCAACTTACATACAAATTCAGCTTAACAACAGACCTACAAAACTGATCTTGTTCATAACTCGGGGACTGCCCGTACATTCAAATGATACCAGAGTAGCAATAGTGGTAGATAAGGAGAAATTAATAATTATCTATAGTAATAGGATTAATCCTAATCCAAGTCTAATGGTTCATTCCAGGCAATTTTTAAACTCAGTAGTGATCTATTAGAGCTGTGTCTATTAAAGGCAAAATGTTAACGTTTAGCTTTCTTTTAAAAAGCATATAGCTGGAAAAAGCTAATATAGTATTTTCTACTGACAATGGTGTACTAGCTTCGCAGCTTTTCTCCCTGCCAATATGAAAGATGCAGAAAAGAATGCTGCTATGAGACAACTTACAGCAGCCCTTTTTCCTGCAATCATGTAATTTAGCAGCAATCATGTAATTTAGTATTACACAGCTCTAATTCACTTCGATAAGAAGATGAAGCCATTTCACAGTTGCAGCACAGATGCAGCTAGGAATATTCTACTTCATGCTGAAATGAATTAACCCCTCAAAATCTTGATTTGAATAACCAGTTGTCCCTATTCTAGTAGGTGAGACATGGGTTGCTGTAAGTTTTTCGGGCTGTATGGCCATGATCCAGAGGCTTTCCCTCCTGATGTTCTGCCTTCATCTATGGCAGGCATCCTCAGAGGTTGTGACCTCACATCCTCTCAGGATGCCTGCCATAGATGCAGGTGAAACGTCAGGAGAGAATGCCTCTGGAACATGGCCATACAGTCCGAAAAACTTACAGCAACCCAGTGATTCCAGCAATGAAAGCCTTCAATAACACAGTTGAGACATGGCTTCCAATTGGTAGGTGCAGGAGGTATTTTCAAAAATGAACCCAAATCAAAGGCATCAAAAGCATTGCCTCACCTTCATTCTCTCCACATTTCGAGCATTGTTACTTTTGGAGTTGAAGTACTGTGTGATGAGTGATTTCTGTTTCTTCACCCTCTCTTTCTGAGCTACCAGGGCTGACTCCAGCTCCACCACTTTGGCCCGTAGTTCCCTGTTACAGCGCGACAAATCCCCAGATTTAGAGCAGGCCTCTTCCAGGGCTTTCTTCAGCTAAAGGGTACCAAGAAATAATCAGTCTCATTTCAAACAACAGAGCGATTGATGGCCATCCAATGGATTATTGTGCTCTCATCACTGCACTCCGAACGTATCTCCCCCTATGAACCATCTAAGACAGGGGTCCTCAAACTAAGGGCCAGAAGCCGGATATGGCCCTCCAAGGTGATTTACCCGGCCCTTACTCAGGGTCAACCTAAGTCTGAAACGACTTGAAAACAAACAACAACAACAATTCTATCTCATCAGCCAAAAGCAGGGCCACACTTCCCATTGAAATACTAATACATTTATATTTGTTAAAATTGTTCTTCATTTTAATTATTGTATTTTATGTGTTTTTGCACTAGAAATAAGATATGTGCAGTGTGCATAGGAATTCGTTCCTTTTTTTTCAAATTATAATCTGGCCCTCCAACCGTTTCAGGGACTGTGATCTGGCCCTCTGTTGCCTATTCGGTGGTGGCTATGGAACTTTCTCCCCGGATAAATTAGATCAGCTCCCTCCCTCCTGACCTTCAGGAAGAAAGTGAAGACATGGTTGTGGGACCAAGCAGTTGCACAATGATTCCCAGTGCAACAATAACCTCTCAGTGCAATAATGAACAATGCAAATGACAATTGGAATGGCTCCAGGAATATGTTTTTGGACTTTGTGATTTTAAGTAATATGTTTTAATTATGTGATTCTAAAGTATATGTTGTGTTATTTATATATGTATTCAGGGCATCAAATCATGCCTTTGTTATGAGCCACCATAATGTCTTTAATATTTGTTGAATTACTCAGGATTTATATGTGTAACACTTGGAATTTGGCTTGTTGATTTTTGTTTATAGCATAATAAAAAAAACTTTAAAAAAAACCTTTTTAAAAAAGGATATAAATGTGGCAAATAAATAAATAAGGGCCTACCAGGTCTTGGTACCCTATATAGTACAAAAAAATCCCTGGTTCATACCCAGACTTCTACTCATAAGAGATGGAGGTCACAGCCCAGTGGTTGCAAATATTGCCTGCATTCAGAGTCTCAATTTCTATCATTTCCCATTACGTGAAAAAGGAACAGTCTTCATCTTATTGCTGTTACTTATGCCAATGAGCAATTTAACCTTTTATTCCAGATCAGAGGGGTCGAGAAGCACCCATTTAATTTTAAATGCTCTCCTATCCCTCTTTCCTCACCTCTGTTGATTCCTTTTGGGCTGCCTTCTTTGTAACTTCCCGCTCAGTCTGAAACTGTTTCTTCAGCGTCTCAAGGCGATCTGTGTACAGCTTTGCCTCCATCTTAGTTTCTTCAATTAACTGGTCCCTTTCAGGAAGGCAGAGAGGAGGGAAAAGACATTACAAGAAGAAACTCCTTGTTTATTAATTTTGGGTAGGCCCAAAATTGGCAGAGAGGGTGCTTCCAACATTGATGTGGCATTTCATTTCCTTTGTGTTGCATTTTGCTGCTGGCAGCTAGAGTTCAGCAGCCAGAAATTTGAACTCCAGATCCACTTTGCTCTTTTTGGCCCTGCCTTGCAAAGACAAGGCTGGAGACACATAAATAAATTGGCCACCCACACCAGAAAACTTCAGATTAATAACCCATTTTTTTTACCTGCACTCCAGGAGCTGCTGGTACTCTGTTTCTTTCCTTTCCAACTCATCCTGAACAAGCAAAAGTTTGCTTTGCAAGATGCTATTAGCCTGCAGCGCCTGTTCCAAATTTTGTGCAAGTTTCTTCTTCTCGGCTTTGGAGACTTCCAGTGCTTTACGAAGTGGGCCCGTCTTTTATGGGGAGTGGGGGAGGAAGCAAGCAGATGGAAGCAGTATTGTTATGAGGCGTAACTGTCACATTTAGATTGCTGGACATATCATTCACATGAGCAAACATATCCAGCTGTTGCTGTGAACCTCACCTTGGAAATGGCAACATACATGAAAAACTAGTACCCACAATAATCAAGTAGTAATTCGGCCACAAACAAATTACAATGGCCTACTAGAGGACGCTTCCCACTTGCATAACAAAACATTCTTTCCCTCCCATCGTCCCTGTTGCTCTCCCTTCAACTGGAGACTTCTTCTGAAAGGTTTCCTGCCACACAGAGTTGGTATGGAGGTACACAGAATATGGAAAGTCCCTTGATGGAAGTGGTTCTTTAAGTGAATCCTGACAGATCTATTTCTTTGAAACAGAGCGCTTATCAAGGATGCTAAATTCCCAGAGCAGCCACCTACACTGGATGTACTGACATGGTATGATTTTTCCACAAGGCGTTTGACTTTACCTTTACAGTGAGCTGCGATTCGAAGACAAGTTGGTTATGGCACTGTTCCAACTCTGCTTCTAACTTCTGTATTCTTTGCTGGCTCTGAGTCCTGCATTCAGAAACAGAAGGCGAACAGAAACAAATAGTGTTGGGAGGATTCCCCATCAAATTGAGCCCAGCTGTGTTATGACTGACATTTCTAGACTTAAATATGAGTATGTATGGATTTTGAACATATAGAATTAACAGCACACTTTTAATATTTTAATTAAAATACATGAAACTATGTAAGTATGCCCTCTCAAAGGAGATCAGGTTAACCCCCTCTCTTCAAGCTTTCCGGACACAAGGAAAAACATGTTTTTTTGAGCAAGCCTTAGGACCATGTATTGTCGGAGGCTTCCATAGCCGGAATCACTGGGTTGTTGTAAGTTTTTCGGGCTGTATGGCCATGTTCCAGAAGCATTCTCTCCTGATGTTTCACCTGCATCTATAACAGGCATCCTCAGAGACCTCGCAATCTCTGTGGATGCCTGCCATAGATGCAGATGAAACATCAGGAGAGAATGCTTCTGGAACATGGTCATACAACCTGAAAATCTTACAACAACCCTTTAGACCAGGGGTCCTCAAACTAAGGCCCGAGGGCCAGATGTGGCCCTCCAAGGTCATTTACCTGGCCATTGCTCAAGGTCAGCCTAAATCTGAAACAACTTGAAAGCACACAGCAACAACAACAATCCTATCTCCTCAGCCAAAAGCAGGCCCACACTTTTCATTGAAATACTAATAAGTTTATATTTGTTAAAATGGTTCATTTTAATTATTGTATTGTTTTAAAGTATCTTTTGCACTACAAATAAGATTTGTGCAGTGTGCATAGGAATTCATTTATGCTTTTTTCAAATTATAATCCGGCCCTCCAACAGTTTGAGGGACTGTGACCTGGCCCTTTGTTTAAAAGGTTTGAGGACCCCTGCTTTATACCATGATTAGCACCTTACTCACAAAATCTGAGGCCTTAGTGATTCATTCTGTTAGTACTTTATGGACTAAAATAGTTCACAGCCTGTTATACCTGCAGCTTTGCTACATTGTTGGATTTTAATTGGTAGGATTGGAGTCCCTTCGGGGAGATGGTGGCCAGTATAAGTAAAGTTTATATAAGTATTCACATGTGGTCTTAATTGAAGTAGTGATTCTTTGACTTAAGATRTTTAATTTGTTCTTTGACTGAGCTCTTAACTCAAAGCAAATTTACCACTGAAATGCTGTTAATTCACTCTGGCCCCCCAAACACCCCCCCCCCCCACACACACCATTTTTATGTTTTGTTTTTAAATAAGAATATGTACTTTATAAATACCAAATAATKGATGCACGCATATTCACATGGAACAATAATAAAGAAAGATCAATTTTAAAATGATAGAAACACAAAGTTATGGCAAGGAGGCACAAACTGAAGAGGCAAAATCATCGTTTTCTTCCTACTGTACTCATTCCAGCTTCCCTCCCTCTCTTCTTTCTTTCCCTCTCCCTCTCCATGAAGCCAAACATACCAGGAATAAAACCCACACAAAATAAACTAACCCAAAATTCCTTAAAATGCAAAATGGGCAGCAATCTCCCAAAGATAACGAGAGCATGAGGCATGGAGGCTGCTTCCTTGAACTCACACACTAGTGCTCCCTCTGATGCTAGTTCTTAACTCAAAATGCTGGTCTTACGTCAAAGCAAAACCCAGGCTGAGTGACAGCTCTTAGCTTAAAATACTCTTAAGTTGAGATGCTTTTAAGGAGAGGTTCCTCTATACTTCTGTTGTTTTTTAAAAATTAAAATTAATTATTCCTTAATACAGAAAATATAAAAAGATATGGCTTTTAGGTTTTAAAATTAGATGACAATATTATTTCTCTTTTTTTATAGAGGATATATGGAATTCATAACATTTTTGTACCTTAAGTAATGTGTGTTAAGGGTAACAGAAGTGAAGAATTAGATGTAACAACTATAATTTTTACAATGTCTTTCCCTCTGTCCACTTAAACTCTTTCCCTCTTCCCCAGTTACAGTCTTATGCATGGGAGTTGTCTTAACTCTATATTTTAACTGGAAAAGTTGGGGGTCGTCTTATACGCCCAGTAGTTTTATATACGGTAAATACATGATATTTGTAAAGAATTAACTTACTAACAATAACTCCACTGCCCCTACCCTCCCTTTTTTCCTTTTTTACCCAACTGTTCAATTTTTAACTCTTGTATGAAAAAATCTGGAAATATTCTATAAAAATACAATAAACAAAAAAAAAATAGTTATTCTGGTTTTTTTTCCAGTGGCATCAGTATCACCTGTGTTTGAGTCACTTGGCCCATTTACTTTTATAAAAGTTATTTGGAAATCATTTTTAGGTCACATGTTCCTTCTCTGGTCAGTCTTCAAAAATGGCAAATTATCGTAACCCTATTATCTGGGTAAAATCTAGATAAAGCTGAATACTAGAAAACCTTACAGATTTCAACACAGAATTCCAAGCATGAGTTTACACGTCTCTTGTTGAAATCAAATGTTTCCCGTAGTCTAGAGTAGACGGTGTTCAAGTAATATAGATATGTAGTTTTCAAATTCTTTCCCTACACAAAACTGGTAATTCTCACAGTACAGGGCTCTAGATATAGGGCCTGGGTTCAGTAGACAAAATGGCGGATATGGGGGGGTGGGGGGAACCCAAGCCTACCTAATTCACTGATAAATATGCTAAATATATTCTGCTTCAAGAGAAACTATGTGCCAATCAAATCTTCCCTCTTTGTTTCCACTGAGTACTTGAGACTACCACAGAAAGCAGACAGGTGTAAATTCATTTACCGATCCTTCTTCAGGCCTGCAATCTCTGCATCCTTGCGCCCCAGTTCAGTTTGCACCTTTTCCAAAGCCATCTGCATTTTGCTGTGAGAAGCCAACACATTCTCTAGCATATTTGTCATCTTGGCATTATCTTCTTTTGATTCTTCCAGTTTGCGTCGCAGGTTCCCCAACTAAAGATCAAGGAACAAGGAGAAGATCAAATAATAATTTTTTAAAAACTCATGTGGATTTTGGAATTTACCTGTCATAAACCAAAGCTCAGTGACAGTCTGTAGATTTTGCCGGCAAAAGGTCTTAGTTCTAGGTCCCAGCACCTCTACATGAAGGCCCTTCAAAAGCAGGCCTAGCAAAGATTTTGGATTGCAGTTGCTGCTGCCACCGGATAGAACAGACTGACTGGGTTTATATTTATTTTATTGATTTTGTATCAAAATTATTGCATATATTTGTATAAAACTGATAAAAATAGGAGTACAAGTGGCTAAATATTTTTTTGACCAAAAAAGGGCAACAGCGACCACATTGTCTATAGCTTTAAACAATTCTTCCTCTGTACATGAGGCAGGACATTGAGGACAAGCATACAGATGCAGAGTTGTCTGTTCTGTTCCACAGTTGCACAAGGTGGAGGATTCTTCTAGGTAGTGCCATTTTGCCAGGTTGTCTTTTGATCTGCCCACTCCACTTCTGAGTCTGTTCAGGGACTTCCAAGTTGCCCATTCTTGGTTTGTGCCTGGAGGAAGACCCTCGTGGAGGGCCATCCATTTGGGACTTCCTGGTTTAGCTGCCAAGAGGGATACTCTTGCTGTTGCTGGGGGAACATTAAGAGGAGTGGTGGTTCTCATGAAGCTTTTAATTGATTTGTGTCTACTGGGAGGAAGCTGGTAGCCATGCAGTGGATGGCTTCCACAGTGTTCAACCTTATTTCTCTCACAGTTATCAGCAACATTTCATCGCACATCCGGGAGGCCAGTGCCAGCTATGACTGGGTGAAATGGATCAATGACATCTTCCTCTTTACACTAGGCTCTGTGAAACATATCTTGGTCTCCTTCCCCTGCTTTCACCCCACCCCCCAAACGGGATGATGTCCATAGTAATCTTGGCTCTAGATAGTAAAGTTTTTCCTGAGGAGTCTCTGTGTGATGGTTCAAAATGGGGAAAGCTGGGAGAAAACTGAAAAGGGAAACATAGAGTCATAAAATCATTGAGTTTGGAGAGACCACATGGGCCATTTAGTCCAACCCCGTCATGCAGGAAAAGCACAACAAAGTATCCCTGACAGATAGCCATCCAGTCTCTGTTTAAAAGTTTCCAAGGAAGGAGCAATCACCACACTCTGAGGCAGAGAGTTCCACTGTTGAACAGCTCGTATGGTCAGGAAGTTCTTCCAAATGTTCAGGAGGAAGAACTCTCCTTTCCTGTCATTTGAATCCATGTAGTTGCTGTTGCCCATTTTTGGTCAAAATATATTTAGCCACTTGTACTCCTTCTATTTTTATCAGTTTTATACAAATTTATGCAATGCTTTTGATAAGAAATAAATAAATTTGAGCCCATTGTTCCTAGTCCTAGTTTTAGGGCTAGCAGAAAGCAAGTCTGTTTCCTCTTCTTTATGACACCCTTTCACATATTTATACATAGCTATCATGTTTCCTCTCAATGTGTGATGGGAAGACAGAACTTAAAATAGAACCATTGGGGATTGAAAGGTACAAATCCCTTCTGTTAGATGGTTTGCCACGCTTCTCATGGTCCATGTGGTGAGTTGGCATGTCAGTTGTTAAATATAATGTTCTTAATTTTTACTGAGCAAAATATTAAAGTGGGATGGAGACACTATTCTTTTGAGGCTCATATAGTCCAGAAGAAACCTGGCTCATAGATCAAGGTTTCTTACAACAGGTGTGCCATATAATAGGAGCGGCATCCTGTTATAAGTCAAAATTAAGAATTGTGATATAACCCGTGGATAAGTCGAGTGCCATTCCACAGAGAGAAGCACTAATCCCATGTGTAATTTTATTTATTTCACTGAATAAAAATAGTTCTATACCAAACTGGAGCCCCACCCCAAAAAAGAAATGGGGCTTTGTTTTATCCATTGTAACTGGACTGCATGCATTCAATTCATGTTTTGTCTTCCACTATGACAAAACAAATACTTGCTTACCACCATAAGATAGAAACTCATGTTACCTTGTGCTTTTCTCTTCCTTCAGTGGCACTTATTTGCCCTTTCAGTTTCTGGTTCTCTCTTAGCACCTCATCACAGGTTTTGACTGTATCAGAATAATCTTGCTCTCTGCAGACAAGGGCCGATTGTGACTTTTAGGAAACACAAAGAAGAGAACATTGTTCTTTCAAATGCTGGGAGCTGAGTTCAAGAGCAGAAGGAATAGATTTCACCATACAGATCATCCCAGATAGATACAAACATTAATCCATTAAACTAGGGAATCTTTCATATCTAGGCATGTGTCCAAGAGTATACAAAGTGGTGTGTTTGGCAATCTTCTTTGTCCAAACAAATTGTTCATGGTTAAAAATTTGGCAGAGATAAAAAAAATTCTTGTTGTCTTAAATTTAGGAATAAGCAGTAGAAACTGAATAACTCCTGTTTGATGTCAACAAATAAAATATCAATCTATTAATGAATCATGTTATTCATGTCCCACTTTTTTCGAGGAGTGAAAATAAAACAATTGTGGATATACTGCCACATTAAAACGCAAATAAAATGAAATAAGTTTTTCTTCACATGAAGTTCAGGCCGCATCACTTCCTGAACTGTTATCAAGACAGATCATTAGCAGCAGCAGCAGCACCGATACATAGCTCACATACTTCCACCCATCAAAACACATACAACTTGATAGATGTATTCTAAGACAGCTTTGGAAACACAACATGCATTTGGAAGAGGAAGAAACCTAATTCTGAGATCAAGATGGAAAGAGAAGGATGCTAGACCTACTTTTGCCCCAATATGTTACTGACCTGCCTGGCCTGGGTGGCAATGGGAATTGGAATGGGAAAATTATACTTCCTGCAGCATGAGAAAAGCTTGCAAGTCTCTACCTTTAATACGAGGCATGATAGTTCAGACTTGTTCGACAGCCAGCAATATGTAGTGGTTCAAATGCTGGAACAGACTGCAGAGATCAAGTCTGGATTCCCGTTTGTCCATGGAAACCAACTGAATGATTTTGAGCAAAACATATGCTCTCAGCCTCAAGAGAAAGGAACAGACAAACCATGCCAAGAAAACTCTGTAACGGGTTTGCCTTGGGATCATCATAAGTTGGAAAAAAGACCTGCAGGCAAACACCAGCGCATTCAAAGCTTGAAAAGCATCCTGGCCTTCACAATGAGAGGTAACTGGGCTGATAACACTGTGTAACATCTGAAAACATTTCTATTCTGGTTTGAAGGTGTTATACCTGTTTAACTGTGCAGTACTTATTTTGAAAATAGTTGTTCTATTTCAGAAATTTCATTTTTGCGTCTGCCACAAACTATATTGAATTGGTTGAGACTCAATGACATATTCATTGAAAAGCTAGAGCAAAATGTGCTGCAGGATGTCCCGCAAAAACAAAGTTTTTGTAGTATGACAAATCTTTTCCATGTTTTATGATAGAACCAATTAGGAAATGACATTGATAACCCAGGAACAAAGATCATGTTACACAGTGTAGTGATCAAAATCCTGCATCAGGAGACATAAAATCACATCTCTGTAGCTATATCTCCTCCACCTTGTAAATAGGAATACTCTTCTTGCCAACATGGTGATATCCATATTGTCAGGGAGCAAAGGGATTGGTAGGCATGAGTCCAGCTGTTTTTCGGTACATTCATGTGCTGCAACACCTTTCTATGCATGGTATGCAGCAGCAAGAAAATGGCTTGACATATCCCTGTTAATCTCCTGTTCTCCAACCAAAATGGAAATGGTCACGGAGAGGGTGGACAGCTTACCAAATGGGCTTGCAGTGAGGACACATTGTCACTGCATAATCAGGACAGAATGCTGACTTCTGCAATGACTTAACAAGGGAGCTGTGGCAGCCTTAGTCTGACTTAACATTGTCGTAAGAGATACTAATATATTTAGATTTAATAAGTTTTTATAATTTAAAAAAACAAATATTCTCAAAATTGAACTCATTCCAAATTTAATACATTAAACCCAGTTTTGAAGGTCTTTCTTTACTGTATACAATATTTTTTTCCGTGTCAGGAGCGACTTGAGAATCTGCAAGTCACTTCTGGTGTGAGAGAATTGGCTTTCTGCAAGGATGTTGCCCAGGGGGTGCCCAGATGTTTTGATGTTTTTACCATCCATACCACATGGGGAGCCAGAGCTGACAGAGGGAGCTCATCCTCGCTCTCTCCGGATTCGAACCTGCAACTGATCGGTCTTCAGTCCTGCCAGAACAAGGGTTTAACCCATTGTGCCACCAGAGGCTGGGTATACAAGATGAGGGTGTTTGACTTTGAGGAGAGAACAGAGAGACAGCAACATGTATGATAGCAATTAGGGCTGGATCTATACTGTCCTATAACCCAGGACCTGAACCCAGAATATCTGCTTATCCCAGGTTATGCGGCAGTGTAAACTGATATAATCCAGGTCAAAGCAGATAATCTGTGATCAGATCCTGGGATATAAATGTAGATCCAGTATAAATCTGATTTCAAAAACAAGCACTCGGGAAGTTTTCTGCCATTATTTTTCCCGCATGTTCCCTTTCCACATTCTCATTCCATGATCCAATTCAGCTTCCAGGTTTGCCCCCATTTCATGTACTTCTAGGGCTTTACACTCACCCTCTGGAGCTCGCTTCCCTCACTAGCCACGTCCCATGCAGTTTGTAACTGTCTGGAGCCAGCTATATCCATTTCGCTCTCGGGTGTTTCCTCTGTGGTCTTAAAAGCCTCAAAGCAAGTCCTCTGAAAGGCTTTGCAGCTATCCCCACAATCAGAGGCAGACTCCCTTGCAGGCAGGTCTATCATGAAGCGAACTCTGCGTTTTGGAGAATACAGAACGCAACCCTGTTCATCGAGTCCCAAATTTCTGTATTTATCACAGGCCAGGGACAATTGGAAACCATCACTGGAATTCTGTTGCCAGAAACTTTCAGAAGATTTCCTTTTTTTAAGAGACATTTTTGCTACAGAGCTTGCTTTATATGAGGGAAAAATGAAAGATCAAGAAAAGGCTCAGAGGACAAGATAAAAAATATCAACCCAGTGCTCATAGTTGTATTAACTTAAGGATCAGCAAGGGCTCCGTTTCCACATACTGACTCTTAACCTCTCCATATCTGTCATTTTAGAAAGTTGACATAAGTCAGTGAGGGAGACCAGAGGAAGCCATTTTAGAAGATTTTGCCTGTCCTCCTTCAAGATGACTGTTGAAAAGTTAAAGGTTCAAAAGCCCCTTTTATAACAGAGGAATCAACATGGGTTCTCTCTGAGGTCACAGAAACAAAGCATCATTACTGCGCTCCATTTGTGATGTCACAAGGTCCTCTCTTATGGTGTTTAAGAAGGCAGTTGCCCTCCAACTCCAGGCAGTCTTGGATGACGCATATTTCCTTGAACCATTTCAAATATGCTTCACAAGATATGGAGTTGAGACTACTATGGTCACCTCACTGGATGATCTCCATCTCAATACTGACAAGGGGTTTGTGTCTCTGTTAGTGCTTCTAGATCTCTCAGCAGCTTTTGATACCATTGACCATGGTATCCTTCTGGAATGCCTAAAGGGACTATTGGAGGCACTGTGCTGCAATTGTTCCGGTTGTACCTCTCAGGCAGGTTGCAGGCACTTGGGGATAGTTGCTCCTCCAAAAAGGAGATGTTATGTGGTGTCCTACAAGGTCCCATTCTATACCCAATGCTCTTTAATGTTTACATGAAGCCACTAGGAGAGATCATCTGTAGGCATAGGTTGGGTTGTTATCAGTATGCTGATGACACCTACATAGATTTCTCCATGCCTTCAAAAACAGTTTGACAAGGTAATGGGCGGGGCTTGGGGGGCTTCAGTCCCCCCCCCCCGAAATTCTCATGGTGGTCCGCGAAAAGGCCTTACTGGTACATTATTTAAACTGTTATGTTTATTCATATCATGATCTGATCACCATGCTCAATATATCCCATATGCATGGGGGTATTGGGGTAACGATACAAAAGGTTTGCTAGGGTAGACCCTCTTTCACAGACTCCAGCCCCCCCCCCCCCCCCGAAACAAAATCCCGGCTACGGGCCTGGACAACATGTCTTCTCTGAATGAATGCCTGAAAGAGGTAGTGGGCTGGATGATGAAGACCAAATTGAAACTGACAAAACAGAGGTGCTTGCCATCAAGGGTCCTAATCTGGGCGTGGAGGTTACATCTGTGTCAACCAGTCCTGGATGGTATTACACTCCCCCTGTAAGGCTGTGTCCACAGCTTGGGAGCGCTCCTGGATCCGTCTCTCCAAATGTCAGCCCAGATAGATGCAATAATCAGGAGTGCTTACTATCAGCTTTGGCTAATCCGGCACCTGCATCCCTTCCTAGATTTGGAGGATCTAAAGATGGCACTGCATGTGCTAGTAACCTCAAGGTTGGACTTCTGCAATGTGCTTTACATTGGGCTACCTTTGTACCAAGTTCAGAAACTCCAGTTGGTTCAAAATACACCAACCAAACTGGTTACAGGAGCATATTGCACCTTTCCTAAAGTCACTCCACTGGCCTCAAATTATTTCTAGGCAAAGTATGAAGTGTTGGTATTGACCTTTAAAGATCTACATGGTTTGGGTCCAGGTTACCTACAATCTGCCCAAACAATTTCCCAAACAATCTGCCCTAAACACTAAGGTCCTCTTGTGTGTTGGAATTTAACACACAAGTGAAGGCCTATCTCTTCTCGCAGTCCTACCCAGATTGTTTTAACTAACTTTTGTTTTGTATATTTTAATATGTATTTTATGGAAATATGTTTTAATATGTATATTCTACAGAGTGTTTTTAAATGATTATGTGTTTTGATTATGTGTTTTAGCAATGTTGTAACCTGTCTCAAGCCATGAGGAGAGGCAGGTAAGAAATAACATTATTATTATCATTATAGCCTGACATGAAGTGGAATACTTTACTAGTCCAGTTGTCAGAATTCAAACTAGATCGGAGAAGTATATAAATTGGTGGGTAACCTACAGCTATTCTTTTGTTTTATGAGGGAGAAGAAGGGAAGGAAGGACAGTGGCAGCAGTAGTAAGAGGGAGCCTTTAGCTTTAAACTGAAAGTAGGGAGAGAGCAAGTGAGGCTACTGGTTATGGCTGCCACAGGAAAGGGGAGGCAAACCATGGCAGTAAATTTGAGTGGTGAAAAGAGATATCTAAACTGGGGGAAGGACTGGAATGACAAAATGGGGCTAGGAGGCTTCAAATATCCCTTAGGCTATGTCACTGTCACCACTCTTCTATACATAAAGAGTTAATATTTAGAGTACTTTTCCTTAAATTTACTCAATGTAGACATGTGAGCACAAGTATCCCTACAAAGATAGAGAAGCCTCAGTGGCTGTTTTCAGTTACTGAGGGCCTCATCACACTAGAGAAAAAATCCACTTAAAATCCTGTTTCTGCCTCCTGCAGAATTCTGGGGTTTGTAGTTTAGGGAGGAGCCTTTAACAGTCTCACTAAACTACAAACCCTAGAATTCTGCAGGAGGCAGAAACAGGATTGTAAGTGGACTTTTTTCTCTAGTGTGATGAAGAAGTGAGAGTTACAAATGATGTGGAGGGAGAAAGAGGAGATGGGGTCCACATTACCAGTCTTTCCTATTATTATTATTATTATTAGTAGTAGTAGTAGTATTAGTAGTAGTAATAGTAGTAGTAGTAGTAACAGCAGCAATAAACTTTATTTGTACGCTGCTCCATCTCCCCAAGGGACTCAGGGCGGCTCACAACACGAAGTAGTAGTAATAGTACTAGCAGTGGTATTTATATTCCAGTTCTTCTCTCCCAAAAGAGACTCAAAGAAGTTAACACTAAAAATCATACAATATGTAAATCAAAACACAAGCACTTTAAAATAAACACAGGGCTTATTAAAATGCATAGTTAAAATCAAAAGTAACAACTCAAACTCCCCAAAATGACAGTGGCTGGAGGTTGTGTATATTGTCTCCAACACGCACACTACCTACACCCTAAATAGCACCAAGAGGTGCTATCAAAGAATCACTGTTAATTTCATGGCACTTTGAATATTACATTATATTCTTATGCGGGGACATAAGAGAAGCCGTTCACAGGATAGTAAAAACATCCGGGCGTCCCCTGGCCAACATCCTTGCAGACAGCCAATTCTCCCACACCAGATGCGACTTGCAGTTTCTCAAGTCGCTCCTGACACGAAAAAAAATCTTAATCGGCAAATAAGTGTTATTTACTTCCCTTCCCTCTAGTGTGATTCCCCTGAACTGGTTTCAAAGCAGGTGTGAAGACCTGATGTGCTGGAGTGGAGAGGCTTAATTCCTCTGCCTCCCTGAGCTCAGAATCAACTATGTAAGTTAGAAGTAGAATGACAGTATTATGGTGAAGATGGGCAAAAGGAAGGAAATTAATCTCTTTCTAGTCCCCCCCCCCCCCATTGATTTCTTGAGTGGTCTTTACAGTTATTAACACATAGAAAGTATAATTTACTATTATTTCTCTGAGGTTCAAATGAAAAACACTGTAAGGATTGCAAAAAAGAGTAGTTTATAAATCAGTAAGCGTAAAAACCCTGATAAGACACTGAAATTCCACAACGGTGTCAGATTGGCTTCAGGGCATCAGGAATATCACTCGATATTTTTCACTCTGATAGGTATACAAAATGAAAATAAATGCAAACCCATTCCCAAGACTTATTCCACCCGAAGTGTATAGAAAGTCTCTCATTATTTAAATACCTGCTTTAGTTGCACTTCCAACCTCTGTGTGTTAATCCTGACGGAATCAAGTTCTGCATTTATCTGAAACATGTAAGAAGAAAGGGCTGAAAGTAACTGTTATTTGTAATTCACGAGTCAAGATTCCATGTTTTACCTCTTTCCAGAGAGCTTTACATTCCACGCATCAGTTGATGTATGGGATCGGCATGTGTTTTTTAGTTTGAATATGTTTCTATGGATTTTAACTGGGTTTTTAAAAAACTACCTATGATATTTAATTTTGTTTTAATATTTGTATATTTGTAGACTTGTATTGAAATGATTTTAACGTAAGTTGCTTTGAATATCCTTGTGGAGAAAAAAAGTGGGGTATAAATAAATAGAAGGAGGAGGAGGAGGAGGAGGATTTAAAGATCAAACTGCAAAGACTCTGGCACAAGCCAGTAAAGGTGGTCCCAGTGGTGATCGGCACACTGGATGCAGTGCCTAAAGATCTTGGCCTGCACTTAAAAAAATCGGCACTGACAAAATTACTATCTGCCAGCTGCAAAAGGCCACCTTACTGGGATCTGCACGCATTATTTGCCGATACATCACATAGTCCTAGACACTTGGGAAGTGTCTGATGTGTGATCCAATACAACAGCCAGCAGAGTGATCTTGTCTGCTGTGGACTCATCTTGTTGTGTTTCAAATAATAATAATAATAATATTGACATGACTTCCCACAACTGTTGAAAGGCCATGGAGACTAAAGCATGCAATGCATGTTAACTTCATGGAAATGTGTGTCATGTATCCAAGTGCAAAAGCATTAATAAGAATTATCCAATAGGCTGGTAAAGGTTGAACAGTCCTTGTCTGAAATGCTTGAGGCTGGAAGAGTTCTGTATTTCAGATTCTGGAATACGTGCATATACATTAGGAGACATTTTGGAGATGGGACTCATGTCTAAATGTGATATTCATGTATGTTTCATATACACCTTATACACATCGCCAAAATATATTTAATAATTTTGTGTGTGAAACATGTTTGTGTATATTTCACTTTCAGAAATCAAAGGTGTCATTATCTCAGCCACTGACATGGGCACTTTTTTGAGTATTTCAGAATTCTGGATAAGGACTGTACAACCTGTACCAAAGCAAAGATGACCTGTGTCTAATCTTGATTTGCTAAGCTAAAGCAAAAGTACCTGACAAAGCAACAAATTATTTCTATGTCACTGGACAGCAATGACAATTTGACCAAGATGCTGTTAAAGGCTTCAATATCTATCTGTCTAGTGGAAGGGGCCATAGTCAGTCACTACAAAACTCTGATCATCCTCTATATTTGGATACCTGATTATATTTCATCTCCAAAGCAGCATTCTGCTTACGCAGCTGATTATTTTCTGAAAGTACATCCGCAAGGGAATGCACTTCTTCTTCCAGCTGCTGTACTCTTGTCTGTGGAAAGCAAAATTAATGTGTCTCATCAATGTCTGAAGTGTGTGACTGTGATAGCAAAAAACAGTATCGGAGAAAATTACCAAAAGGAGAAAATTATGAATGCTCAGCTATAGGAAAATAAAGTGCTTATGGCATGAGATTACAACCATCAATTTATTCTAATCTCAAGTCTATAGAGCAGGGGTCCTCAAACTTTTTAAACAGAGGGCCAGGTCACAGTCCCTCAAACTGTTCGAGGGCCAGATTATAAGTTGAAAAAAACATGAATGAATTCCTGTACACACTGCACATATCTTATTTGTAGTGCAAAAGAACACTTAAAAAGAATACAATAATTAAAATGAAGAACAATTTAAACAAATATAAACTTATTAGTATTTCAATGGGAAGTATGTGCCCGCTTTTGGCTGATGACCTAAATTGTTGTTGTTGTGTGCTTTCAAGTCGTTTCAGACTTAGGTTGACCCTGAGCGAGGGCTGGGTAAAGGACCTTGGAGGGCCGTATCTGGCCCCCGGGCCTTAGTTTGAGGACCCCTGCTATAGAGCATGACCACATGTGAAACATAGCACCAGTTGCTGTGCTGTTTAAAATGCTACTCATCTTCCAAACACACTTCCAAATACCCATGACTGTGGACCGACCTGCCGGAAGAACTCCGACAGCTAAATGAGCAGTCAGGATTTAAAAACAATGTAAAGACTTTTTCCTTTTGGCAGGCCTACCCAGACAGTCTTTAAACATGCATTTTAAATGTCCTTTGTTTGATCTCTGTTTTGTGTATTTTAGTATGTATTTTGTAGAGATATGTTTTGGTGTGTTAACTTTTATGGAAGTATGTTTTTAGTGTGCGTGTTTGTAGTGTTTTTTCTGTGCTGATGTGTTTTAATTGTTTTATAACCCATGAGGAGATGTGGGTAAGAAATATCATCATCATCATCATCATCATCATCATCATCATCATCACCATCGTTACTCCACAACTGCAGCATTACACTTACTTTCACATAAGTAAGTAAGGTTGAATTGCTTCCAAGGACTTAAGAGAACTCAACTGCGACTTGCAGAAAGGTGCCTTAAATCCAGTGCTGAGTTTGGATTGAATTAAGGTAAAACTCAGGTTCCCTTCAAAAGCTACTGCAGTGCCACTTAAGACATTTTTTCTTCATTTCTCTAATTTGTTAAGATCAGCAACCACATTTGGGGAAGAGACGGGATCTTATAGGTTGTTGCCATTGAGTGATCATTTGTCTCTAAACTAAGAGAACATTTTTTTCAGACTCAGTCCTTAATTCTCCGAAAATCCACAAGCTGCAGTTCTTTGAGAATTACAATAGTACTATACTGTATAGAAATACAGGTTGAGTATTTTTTATCTTTATCCCTTGGATTTTGGAATACATGTATTGCTCAGACAGGAGATAACCAGGTATGTTTTTCATCAAAAATACATAATGAGATACCTTGGCAATAGGACCCAAATCTAAATAGGAAATTCAATTATATTTCATATACATCTTATATACACAGCCTGAAGATAATTTTACACACAACATTTTTAACAACTGGGGGCATGAAATGAAGTTTATGTACATTGAAACATCAAAAAGCAAAGGTGCCACTATCTCAGCCACCCAAGTGGACATTTCTGGATTCTGGGAGAATTTGGATTTTGGAATTCCAGATAAAGGAATGCTCAACCTGTACCATGACTGATGAACTCACAGGGAAAGGAAGTTATAAAGAATACTCCTGGCAGTTTGTTTGCTTTCAAAATATCAAGCTCAAAATGCACTGAACATTATGAAGCAATCTTTATTTTTCCACGGAACCTTTAAAAAAAAAAAAGCTTACAGAAACACTAAGATACAGCAGAGGGACAATCTTCCTTTACCTCTACAGACTTTATTTATGCATATGCATTTATGAATCATCCCTCTACAAAATGGGATTCAAAGGCAAATCAAACTAAGACACAAGACCCCAAAAGAACAAAAATTGTGCAGTGAAATGGCCCTCGGCAATAAAAGGAAGCAGAGCCTCAGAAGTCTGTCCTCCCACCTCCTGCCTTCGTAGTCATCAGTCAGCTATTTGTCAAGACAGTGCACAGGTTACATCTCAAACATCAAAAGATGGTGTCCATGGTGTCTTGATTTATACCAGTCGAGCTTTCTCTCTTAACCAATTCTACGCCAAGAGAACTAAGGCCCCTTCTACACTGCCATATAAAATCCAGATTATCTGCTTTCTACTGGATTATAGGCAGTCTGGATTCATATAATCCAGTTCAAAGCAAATAATGTTGATTATATGCTTTGGCAGTGTAGAAGTGGTCTAAGACTAGAAATGGGAAGGCCTGGGGAAAAAAACCAGAAAAATTGGGGGATTTTTTTTTCATTTTTTTATCTCCAAATTTGTCTGGTTCTCCACCCAAAATTTTCTTTCCCCCTACCAGGCCCTCCCTTCTCTTTTCAGTCCAAAAAATTGGTTGGAAACAAATGAAGTGGGGAGAAAATATCACCGAGGAGGGGGGTAAAGAAGAGTTTATGTTTCCCAAAGTTTAGATACCTGAAGTTTCCCTTTGTCATATGCTAGCTTGTTTTTGTTGTTGGCCAGCCCTTCTAGGACCTGCTTTACTTGTTGCTGGGTATGCTGGGGGGAAACAAAAGCAGAAATAAGAACATCTCTCAATCTCACATCCATACTCAACATCCCCACCCCCAAAAAGCATTATTAACTTTCTTCCCACTCTGGTCTAATACATTCCTCTTTTTATTTTTTAAGATCATCATCTACATATGTATCAGAAATCTTAATCAGCTGTATTAATAGCCAAAATGATGAATCATTATGTTGTATATACTTAAGTATAAGCCAAGTTTATCAGCCCTTTTTTTAGGTTGAAAAAGCCCCCCTTGGCTTATACTCGAGTCAAGGTTGTTTATTATTTTATTCTGTTAATATTACTATTTGTATTACATTTATTATTTTACTCAGTTTATTCTTATCGTTATTATTACATTTACATTATTTTACTCTATTATTATTATTACATTTATTATTTTATTCTATTATTATTACATTTAATATTTTACTCTATTATTATTGAAAGGATATGTAAGCACATTTACACTGAAGGTTAGAATAATGGTTTAAGCAGAGTTGGACAATCTTATCTTAAATTACAGTTCTTGTAAATATTAAAAAAAACATTTAACCTACTGATGCTTCAATTAATGTTATTTTATTGATATCTATTTTTATGTTGAAATTTACCAGTAGCTGCTGCATTTCCCACCCTTGGCTTATACTCGAGTCAATACATTTTTCTAGTTTTTGTGGTAAAATTAGGTGCCTTGGCTTATATTTGGGTCGGCTTATACTCGAGTATATGTGGTACTTCTGGCATTAAGCAACACAACCAATAATGAAGGGTAAGACAAATTATGATTTGCTGCTGTCAAGATTAAAAATGTCTGTTTAGATACAAGACCCAAACTACCTGATCTTTGTATAGCAGGACAGTCAAACATATAGACTGGAGAACAAATTGCTTGTAAAGAACATGCCCAGGTATGGCTTTTCACCAAGAACATTATTTCCACTTGAATGTAATACCAGCCCATGTTTCCTACCACTGTTAAAGTATACAGTATTCTTAATGCACATATTGTCATTTGCACTCCTGATTTCTGACATATAGGAGAAGAATATGAGGCCATGGCATAGTAAAAGCAGCTGCTCCTTTGAAAAAGTCAGACCCTTTTACTAAGGAAAGAGGCTAAAAGTAATTGTGTGGGTTTCACACAAACATCAAACATATATGAACTTGACAGGGAAAGGTGCAAAATGTCAGATTTTCACTGGAATTGACCCTTCTAATGATGACAAATGAAAGAAGTCTGCTAGAATATCTTTAACAAAATATATATTAAAGATTGTTTTCCTAAAGAAACTACAAAATGCTTAAATTCTGATATATTGTTGAACATGATCCATCCACTAACGCACTACTTCAAGGAAAAAGGAGGGAGAGAGCTTTACGGTTAATGCGTTGCCAAAGAGTTACGTACTTGTTGGTACTGCAAAACAGCGTCATGTTCCATTAATTTCTTGTTTTCTTCTTCTAATGCCTCCACTCTCTTTTTCAGAGGCCCAATTTCCAACTTTTATTTCAAAAAGAAAGAAATACAATCTCACTTATACAACAAATGAATAATTCACAGATCATCTCTTGGATGAAAGCTTTGTAGACCTTCAATCAATTGCAGAGGCAACTAGAAAACTGGTACCACAAAGCATTCAGTAACAGTTCAAATTATTGCATACTTGTGGTCACTGTGCACTTACATGAAATATGTTTTATTTTAAAATATGTTTGGATAATATGATTAATTTTACTTACATTACAATATGTAACAAAATTTGTGAATTTTTCTGTTCCTTGTTTGAAAGTGTTATTTCATGTCTAATTGTGTGGTGCTTACTTTGAAAGTAGTTATTTTATTTATTTATTTATTTATTTCATATATTTATATCCCGCCCTTCTCCCCACAAGGGGGACTCAGCACGGCCTCACATGAGCATCAGAGGATGCTAACAGCATAAATACCGTAAAAATTACAATTCACAAAAAAATCATTTTAAAACATTGTACAACATCATCAGTAAAATGTAACAATAAATTAATAGATTAACGTGCCAGTAAAACCAAGCCGAGCAGGGAGATTTCATGTCGCAAAATCCAAATTTCTTTTTCCTATTGCCGCTGGCCTCTAATCGAACGCCTGGCCCCAGAGTCAGGTCTTCAGTTGTCTTCTAAAGGACAGAAACTTCATTTTGTGGCTGCCACAAACTATGTTGAATTGGTTGGGACTCTATGAGATATTCATTGAAAAACTATAGTAACATGTGCTGCAGGAAGTCGCGCAAAAACAAAGGTTTTGCATTTTAATACACTTTTGCCATATATTTTATGGAAGAACCAATTAGGAAATGATATTTATAATCCAGGAACAAAAATCGTGTTGTATAGTATTATTCATTCACAAACATATTTCGCTCCTGCCTAGAGTCAATGGCAGGGTATTGTCTCCTCCTAAGGAACATTTTCCAAAGTTGGAACAAAGAGAATGAAAAAAATTCAGCATTTGGAATGAAAAGTGAGTAGAAAGCACTGCCCTCCCTGCAAATTCACAAAAAACCTGTAGCTCCTGAATTATCTTGCTGGATATCTACTGGATGTCCTCAAACAATAGTTTGTGACCACGGTCACAGAAGAACCCAGGCAGTATGAATTAGGTTGTAGTGTACAAGACAGGCAGATGATGTCCTCAACCAAGTCCTATTAAGGCTTCTTGGGTTTATCTCAACCTTCTCTGGAATTTACAAACCTACACACAACTCCAGAAGCAGTACATTGGGTTTTAAGTCCTTGTCCCTTCACTGTGACCCAATTAGTCACAAAGGCATTGGTAATTCTCAACGGCACCTAAAACAACCTTGTCAGCACTTTTATGGAGAACATCATACCTTGCTTTCCTCTACTTCTGTTTCCAGTCTTTTGTTGTCTTGCTTCATTTGATGTAATGTTTTCTGCATCTGTCAGTAGGAATTAAAAATAATTTATCCTCCATATCACTAAGGGAGGGTTGAAGCTGTTCTACATTGTTTTGTAAAAGGTATGAGAACATATCAGAGCAATGGCTTCACTTTTCATTTCTTTTATGTTTATCCCCTTTGTCCCAATGCTGTCTTTCATATGTATTTCATATGCAACTGTATTTCCTTCTTTGCAGGACTGTGGGAAACACAGTTTCTTACATAAAAATTGAGGCTTGGTGCCCCCAAACTCTTAGTATCTCTATTCCAATCAGACAGTATAGGTTTTGTTTTTTGTTTTTGTCGTGTCAGGAGCAAATGCTCCTGTTGTGAGAGAATTGGCCGTCTGCAAGGACGTTGCCCAGGGGACGCCTGGATAATTTTTGATGTTTTATCATCCTTGTGGGAGGCTTCTCTCATGTCCCCGCATGAGGAGCTGGAGCTAATAGAGGGAGCTCATCCTCCTCTCCCCGGATTCGAACCTGCGACCTGTCGGTCTTCAGTCCTGCCGGCACAGTGCTTTAACCCACTGCGCCACCGGGGGCTCCCGACACTATAAGTGAGGAGATTACATTAACAGGTTTATTTTACAGAGCAAAGCCATTGGGTGACCGAAAGAAATCTGCCACATGGCTGAGATGTGTAGTTTGGTTTTATAGTCAGGACTTTATGAGCATGCGCAGAGTTCAGTCCTTTGTTTTCTCTTATCAACAGCTTGTGCCTGCTTCCATTCGTTTTCAGTAGCTTGCATTCCCCTCCTCTCCTCCCCTTCCTGCTGAGCTCCCAGTTTTCTCTTCAAGGCCCTATCTTTCTTTCTTTGGGTCATAAAGCCTTCCTCTTTCATATCCCTCAGTCCATTACCTATCATCTATGGCTCTTGTCCTGCTTTGTTTTGACTAGCAAAGAGTTTCACTTTTCTTTTTCAGGTCCTCCATCCAATCCCTCCTTCCTAGAATCATAGAATCATAGAGTTGGAAGAGACCTCATGGGCCATCCAGTCCAACCCCCCTGCCAAGAAGCAGGAATATTGCATTCAAAGCACCCCTGACAGATGGCCATCCAGCCCTCCTATCTCAATCTTTCCTTTTTAACTTTCTCAAAACTTCATTCTTATACAATTCACACTTATAAAATCTCTTCAATATATATTTCATATGCAGCTTTATTTCCTTTCTTGCAAGACTGTGAGCTCTCTTACACACTCATAAGCAGATACACAGTTTCTTACATAACACATCCCTGATTTGGGGAAATTCAAAATTTTATTGCTAGACAATCATTTTGATGTGAAAGTATGCCAAAAACAAACAAACCAATCCAAAGACAGAGGAAATGAAATATCACTCAAATTGTTCCAAATAAGATGTTAGTCCAATATAGATGCCTAATATAGAGATGATTAGCTCAATATTTATCAATATAGTTGATGTTGGATTGATATATTTGAACTTTGGTCAAAAGTAAATGTGAGAGGATATATTAATGAGTAAGAAAAGGAAACAATGAAAATTAAACTTAAGTTGCTGTGAGTTTTCCAGGATGTGTGGCTATGTTTCAGAAGCACTCTCTCCTGATGTTTCGCCCACATCTATGGCAGGCATCCGCAGAGGTTGTGAGGTCTGTTGAAAAACAGGCAAGTGAGGTTTATATATCTGTGGAATTTCCAGGGTGGGAGAAAGAACGCTTGTCTGTTGGAGGCAAGTGTGAATGTTACAATTGGTCACCTTGATTAGCACTGAATGGCCTTGCAGATTCAAAACCTGGCTGCTTCCTGCATGACATGATCCTTTGTTCAAAGTTGTTAACTGGCCCTGATTATTTCATATCAAGAATTCCCTTGTGTTTTTTTTAGTATTATTCTTTATTTATTGTCCTGATTTTACAATTTTTAAAATGCTGGTAGCCAGATTTTGTTCATTTTTATGGTTTTCTCCTTTGTGTTGAAATTGTCCACATGCTTGTGGATTTCCATTCCCTGTGTAGTCTGATGGTGGTTGTTAGAGTGGTGCAGCATTTCTGTGTTCTCAAATAATATTCTGTGCCTCAAGCAGACAAGAGTTCTTTCTCCCATCCTGGACATTCCACAGATATATAAACCCCACTTGCCTAGTTTCCAACAGACCTCACAGGCTCTGAGGATGCCTGCCATAGATGTGGGCAAAACATCAGAAGAGAATGCTTCTGGAACATGGCCATACAGCCTGGAAAACTCGCAGCAACCCAGTGATTCTGGCCATGAAATCCTTCAACAACACATTAGACATAAGAACTGTAATTTTGATTATCTACATACATCCGCACTTTTAAGAAATTAACACTGAAGTCATTATCTTATTTGTAGTCCCTATGTCATGAACTGCTGATCCCTAGGGTGAAACCTACTCACAGCCAGAACTTGAAATAAATTCCTTTATTTCCAGATCAATATAGATTCAAGGGAAAGTTACTTCTGAGCATTTGGTGCAAAAAGCATGACTATATCCCCAAGCAACATCCCCTCTCCATCTCAACCCAGCCCCCTTTGTTTATGTTCCCAAGTGACTAAGTTCCCAGCTTTAGTTGTCCACTTAACAACTATCTGCATAACGAATGTTATGGCTTCCTCTCCTTTCTCAGCCTTGATGATGTCAGATGGCTGCGCCAGATGACATGCAGTCCTCAGAAGGCACGGAGACCCTGGTGGCGCAATGGGTTGGTCAGTGGGACAGCTGGTCAGTGGGACAGCTGACTAATTTGAATCCAGGGAGAGTGGGTGGAGCTCCCTCTGTCAGCTCCAGCTTCCCATGTGGGGACATGAGAGAAGCCTCCTACAAGGATGGTAAAACATCAAAACATCTGGGCGTCCCCTAGGCAACATCCTTGCAGATGGCCAATTCTCTCACACCAGAAGTGACTTGCAGTTCCTCAAGTTGCTCCTGACAGGAAAAAAAATCCTGTAAAGTCTCAGAGAGAACCATGACACCTTACTCGAGCAGATCGATCAAATCAACACTTACAGAAATCCACCAGTTCAATGGATACGCTTTAACTGGGACAGAATTGAAGCCCAAATCTATTATGTTTGACTGTAGTTCAACTGAGCATGTTCAATTTCTATGTACTGTTTGTAGAGACAGACTGAAAATGGAAAATGATCGACTGTACCTCTTTCTCTTGGGTCTCTTTATCCTTCAGTAGAGTCTCTTTCTCCTGTAGAGTGGCCTCCAGTTCACTTTGTAACTTGGCAACTACAGACTCCAGCAACCTTATTTGGGCGATCTCCTCAACTTTGGAGGTTTTCTGCTTGCAATCAGCATGCTCAGAACGCAAAGCTTCACTGTACAGAAAACACAAATGCATTGCTCTTTTATTATCTACTAGCTGTCCCCTGCCACGCATTGCTGTGGCCCAGTCTGTATAGATGTGTTTTGTGTGTGTTTATATGCATATATGTGTGTGTATTTGTGGATAAATGTATATATGTGTGTTTGTGTATATATGTGGTTTTGCACATGCGTTGTAATGTATTTTTTTTTGTCTTTTTAAGTTTCTGCTGTATTTTTTCAGTCTTTTTATGAGTGATGGTCATTCGTTGGTCTGATACGTGTATTGTGTCCAAATTTGGTGTCAATTCATCCAGTGGTTTTGAATTATGCTAATCCCACAAAAGAACATTACATTTTTATTTATAACTAGCTGTCCCCTGCCACGCGTTGCTGTGACCTACTCTGATGGTCATGGGGGTTCTGTGTGGGAGGTTTGGCCCAATTCTATCGTTGGTGGGGTTCAGAATGCTCTGTGATTGTAGGTGAACTATAAATCCCAGCAACTACAACTCCCAAATGTCAAGATTCTATTTTGCCCAAACTCCACCAGTGTTCACATTTGGGCATATTGAGTATTCGTGTAGAGTTTGGTCCAGATCCATCATTGTTTGAGTCCACAGTGCTCTCTGGATGTAGGTGAACTACAACTCCAAAACCAAAGGACACTGCCCACCAAACCCTTCCAGTATTTTCATGGTCATGGGAGAACTGTGTGCCAAGTTTGATTCAATTCCATCGTTGGTGGGGTTCAGAATGCTCTTTGATTGTAGGTGAACTATAAATCCCAGCAACTACAACTCCCAAATGACAAAATCAAGTTTTTGAGTGAAGGACATACATTGGGTTGTTAGGTGTCTTGTGTCCAAATTTGGTGTCAATTCGTCCAGTGGTTTTTGAGTTCTGTTAATCCCACAAACAAACTTTATATTTTTATTTATATAGATTACAATCTCCAGAACAGCGGGTGGCCTATTATGCTGAACAGTACATATCTACGTACTATTGCATAAAGCACCCTGTCTTTAAAAAGACTCATCTACAGCTTCTTATTAGCTAAAATAATCAAGCCAAGAGGAAGCAAGAGAGAAAAGGAAGCCATGTCACATTTAAGAACAAACAGCACAAGCATTAACTTTTTTTTCCCTCTCACATTTCTTTCTGGAGCTGAGCTTTCTCATTCTGCACCGTCCTCAGCTCTTCAATAATGCTGGCTCGAGCAGTATCCAAAATGAGGTCTTGTTCTTTCAGTTTCTGATCAATTTTCTCCTGTTCTAACTAAAAGTGAAAGGAAAATGTATAGTTCTATGAATTACCATAAAATATCATTATTTCTTGCCAAACACAAAAGGTTTCTGGTAGCTAACATTTAGGGCCTGAGGACTGTGAAGGGTGGTATACAAACAAAGCAAATAAATAAATAAATAAGGTATGTACAGTCATCTGCACAAAGTTTAATGAGTTTTGACATATTTATTTTTCAATATGGAAGAGAAAATTTCAAGAGGGTATTGCGATATGGAAATCTCAAAATAAATCAAACTGAAATAAGTTTGGGGGAAGAGTCTTTTAAGGATGCATCTACACTGTGGAAATAATGCAGTTTGACATCACTCCAACCACTATGGCTCAATGCTATGAAATCATGGGATTGGTCATTTGTGGAGTACCAGCACTCTTTGACAAAGAAAGTTAAAGAACTTGTAACACTACAAGTCCTGTGATTTCATAGTATTGAACCACAGAAGTTACAGTGGCATCAAAGTACATTAATTCTATAGTGTAGAATAGAGGTACCCTAAATAGATCAGAAATTGATGATTTAGTGTTCTTATCTTATCCTTACTGGCCTTTAGTGATAAATCATACTATAAGGGCACTAAGCCTTCTAGGATTAAATCCCTGTGGCACAGAAGGTGTTTCAGGTCATGTTATGTTTCTAAGATCTACAGAGATACTCGCAGGAATGCCTCAGAAAGCAAGAGTCCAAAAGCGGCAGGCTAAAACCTGGAACCTCAATCAGTGGCTGATACCGAATGAGAGACTAACCCCTGGGCACACAAAAGACTGGGTGAGCTGGAAGGCGCTGAACAAGATGCAGAGCCAACCTTAAGAAATGGGGCCACAAAGTGGAGTCCATGACATGCAAGTATGGAGAAGAGCAAACCACAGACCACCTATTACAATGCAGGCTGAGCCCCGGCACATGCACAATGGAGGACCTTCTTATAGCAACATCAGAGGCACTCCAAGTGGTCAAAGGACATTTAGTATAATGTCAAGTTTTTAAAACTTTGTGTTTTTAAATATGAGTACATTACAACTGTATTCTTGTTTTGCTTCTGATACGATAAACAAACAAACAAATATCTCAACAGATTTAAGATTCTCAGGGAACAAACTAGGAGCAACCATCTAGATTATGAGCAGTAGATTCTTCCATTTTGAGCACATGGAACAGAACAGCTTTACAGAATATTGATAACCATAGAAATGCATAACACGTGTTCACGCCTTCTACTATATGAAGTTAATTATTTATGTGAGGAACAGCTTACATAAATATACAGGAAAATGAAAATCATACCTTAAGAGTTGCCTGATGCTTTGTGATCAGTTGAGCATTCTCCATGGTAACAGTTCGAAGGGTACTGCTCAATTCTGTACATTGTTGGGTCAACTGCTCATTAAGCATCTAATAAGGAAAAGAAAAAGCCTTTCCACAACGGTAGTAGTTTCAAGTTTCATAGAAGACTTTATCCTCTCCCAATCTGCATGTCAAGTCCCAATATGTGACACTTTCCTCTCCTAAAAATTGAAGTGTTTGCTTTGCTATTTGAGATTCTGGGCATTTGGCAATTAGCTAGAAACATATCCCACTTTTAATTCCATCGGCATGCTGCCTAACTTACTGTATTTGTATTCAACTGCTGCTATGGTACAAGTTAAAAAACAACAATGACAGACATTTTTATGTATTTTAATCGTTCTCTTGGGGTTTATGTCTTAACTATTAATCATGTTATTAGTATGTTTATTTGATTACTCGCATTTTGTTTTTCATTTTGATGTTAATTTCTCTTTTGTTATAAGTTTACGGTTATTATTTTGAATTATTTTGCATTATTTTGAGGCGTTTGTTTTCGCTTATGGGCACTGAATGTTTGCCTTTTTTGTATGATAAACTTTTTATTCTGATGACAACTGCAATCGTGTTTGTGCAGACTCAGAAGCTAGAAAAAAACCCACCAAAAATGGAATAATAGATAGCAAAGTAGCTGAAATATCAGAAACTGACATTTTAACTAGATATCTACAGACAAAGAACCTTTAATAGTCAAGAAAAATTGAGGACCCTTTGAAAAGTTCCTGGAAGAAGAGAAAATCCCAACATGGGAATTTCATGTTTAGAATGTTTGTATCATATACAATGAACTAGATAATATGTATACAATTTTTTATGTATATGGAGGAAGGATATGTAAAGACTTGACAATATCTTTCAATTTGGAAAAAAAAGATTTTAAAAATATGTCTATTTGGAGACCTGAGCCAGCTTCGTATTAATCACACAATAAATAACAACAAAAAATGACAACAACAATAATAAGTGATAATAATAATATTATGTGATTGATGTGAACTTGGTTCGGGCTTTTAAATGGGCATAATGATAATAATGTTAATATTAATAGTAATAATTGTTATTATTATTGTTATTATTATAAAAGCAAATAAGTATATTCTCTGGTGAGTTATAAAGGTTGAAGCAGATATCCACCAGCATGAAAACTAACATTTTGAACATGCATATCTTTTACTCTCAAATTGGTAATTGTCTTTCTTTTTCCAAGATAGACTTTGCCCGTCTTAAATGGAAATTATGTAGGGACTCTAACCCAGATCCATAACAGCATAACCGTGCCTTGGGTTTTGCAATATAATTACCTCCTCTGTTTTCAATAATTGTAATGCTCGACACAGTTAATACCTTTCTTATGTGGGTAGTGAAGACAATATATAGTCTGCCAGGATTTCAGTGGGTTTTATTTGTCTGTTAATTGTGCTATCTTTTATTTGTTTCTACGGTCTCATTCTTCTGTCTTGTACTCTGTGTTATTGTTACAAACCACCTTGAGGGCACTTATGTAGGAGGCGCTCAAAGGCAATATGTAAATGTCTTCATAAATACTTTAAAAAAAAGATTGGGACCTGTACATCATTTTTTCACATTAATGATATGGGTATTTATCAAATGTGGGATTCATAAATTAACAGAGTGTTGCTTAAAGTTGAAGTGGTATTACATTATCATTTAATGGGAATAGGCCAATAAGGCAGAACCGTAATCAGAGTGGGAGGTTTTTTCATTCTTCTCTCTGTGTGTCTCCTTCTGTCCTTTAAAAAGAAATAGTCACTTCGTTGTAGTTCAATTGTAGTGGGCAACATGCAATTGTGTAGTTTTAGTAGTTGGATACATTGAAAAATCTTGTTTATGTGTTTTATTTTTTTTTAAATACCAAATCATTGTTAAGTAATTTAGCCTTTCTGTTCCATGTAGTTTTGTACATGCAAACAATCATTTCAATTACTTGCACTTTTTCTGCTACCTCCCGCAAACTGGTTATTTCTGCTTGTAGCTGCGCATTCTCTTCAAGGGCTTTGCTCAAAGACATTTGGGTAATCTAGAAGAAAAGAAATTCTCACTGCTAAAAATGCTATTTTAAAAGCATTTTAAAACACAGAAATCATTTCACACTATCAAACCAAGATAGTTTTCTGTCTCGTGTTTTGTGTATTGGAGAAGCTCAGATAAAGCTAGTAGAGCTCTTGAATGATTAGCCAAAAGGCTTCCTAACTTCCACAAAATATAGAACTGAACAGAATCAAACATTTTGAAAAACATACGGAAAATAACAAGCCCAATTCTTGAATTCTCTTTTATACTTACTTTCCCTTCTTCATTGAACTTGGAAATGGTAGCCTCTTGGGATTCTAGAACAGATGGCAATTAAAATGGTTGTAAAATTTTGTAGTCATTTAATTAAAACTTTAACTAATTATGCATTTGGTCAGCCATCTGTACCCAATCAGATCGAAAATCAGATCCCAAAATCACGAACCCCATAGTCCACAGCCCCATTAAGATGAATTACAGAGACTACATGGAGTTTTATATTCCCAGTTTTATATTTATTGTCATTAAACCCCAATGGAACGCTGCACAGAGACGGTACAAACCTCAGGGAGTGGCAACACAAACTGCTCACTGACATAGCAAAATATCCTCATGAGAGGTATAGATGCCGTAACAGCATATTTACAGGCATGGGAAAAGCAAACATGTTTGCTGTTTTTTGACATATATGGTCAGAAAGAAATTAAAATCATGGTTTTGGGACCAGGCCTTTGGACAGTAGATGTTTGTAGAGTTTAAAGGACATGGACTAGAATGACAATACGACTGGCGAGACTGTTTTTATTATTTATTGTTTTAATGATTGCTTATGTACTGTTGAATTATGATTTATGTTTCATTGTGGTTTTATTATTGTGGTTGTTATGGATTGGCATCGCGGCAGTGTCCAATGTATGGCATTGATGTTTTGTCAGTTATTTGTAAACCGCTTTGAGTCCCCCTAAGGGTAAGAAAAGCGGTATAGAAATACTGTAAATAAATAAATAAATAAATAAATATATCTATATCTATGGCAAGCTATGGCCAGTAGATGCAGTTTCAAGAAGCAGCACCGCTTTCCTATTACACTGTATCCAGTTTGAATGTAAACCTATTCTGGGCATTTACATTTCTGTGCCTGTCTGTCTCTTAATTGCTTGTACCTTTATGCTGATTTTATTTTTATTTTTTTTAGTTAACAATACCCCAGGAAGACATATGGAACATACAATGGGCTTAAGCAAATGCTCCCGTTCTAGATTCCCTCCACTAAGCAAGGTGTTAAGACTAGGATTCAGAATGAAGAAAACTTACCGCTTTGGAATTCTGCACCCAAAAGCCCTTGGCCATAGACCAAGATGGCTGGCAAAATTCTGGAAATCCTCATTAAAAAGGACTTATTCAAAAAGTTCAACTACAAATTCAACCCCATGTGGGGCAGGACTCCTGCTGGCACATCATGGCTATTTCAACCTTTTTTTCCTCAAGCAGTGGTAAAAAAAGGCAGGCAAAAACCTGACAACTTGAAGCACTCGATTTCTTTACGACATTACATCCTTCACGGCTAATGCATCACAACCTTTTTTCTCCTCTTCTCATGACTGCCTATGGAAGTGTAATGTTCCAACAGGACTCTCTTCACAGATTCTAAGACTGTCTGGCTGATCAACAGTTTATGATTATGATTTTTTTTTGCCTTTACATTGACATTTTTAAATATAGGTATACATACACGTAAGAACAGCCATGCTGGAGCAGGCCACAGACGTCTCTAGTCCAGCATTCAGCCTAGCAACCAATCAACAGCTCTGTGAAGCCCACCGGCAGGATATGAGTAAAGTGGCCAAAGACTAGTGCCTCCAAGAAGGAATAATGAATCTTAGAGGCTTCTCACTCATCTCACTTACATTTTAGAGGATGCCCTTCATCACAGCAACCCGAGGCAGCAAATTGACTCCTTTTTCCAATATTTCCAATTATCAACATAAAATCCTTAGCAGTCAGCTGCATGACTACTTGCAATTTGTTTTGTATCGTCTCTAAAAAATACTGCCGGTGACAATTCAATCATTTGAGACATTTATCCCCTTATTATTTCAATCACTTCACTCTAATGCTAACTCTGTCTGTTTGTTTACGGCTATCGGTCATCCTCTGTTTAGCCATAACGGCTGATAACACCTATTTTTACACTTCATTGGACAAAGAGCACTCGGACAGAACACGCTTGACCTTAAAAATGAACCTGCTTCATAGTCCAAGTCCAATTCAAAACCAGCCAGTTATAGCCATTCTTTCCAATTGTGGTCCACATGCCTGTTCTTCAAAGATGTCCAACCAATCAATTCATTCTTTAAAGTCTGTGTCATTTGGGCATGTTAATCATTTGATTGTCAATGAGACAAACAGGGAACTGTTGTTAGAAAACTTCAATTGGCAATGGTGTCACCACACAAAACTATTTGAAAGGGATAAAGAATAGTATGGCTTTGAATTTAATAAAAGTAAAGGTTTCCTCTGACATTAAGTCTAGTCGTGTCCGACACTGGGGGTGCTCATCTCCATTCTAAGCCGAAGAGCTGGCATTGTCCGTAGATGCCTCCAAGGTCATGTGGCTGGCATGACTGTATGGAGCGCCGTTAACTTCCTGCACAAGCGGTACCTATTGATCTCACATTTGCATGTTTTCGAACTGATAGGTTGGTAGAAGCTCGGGCTAACAGTGGGAGCTCACCCTGCTCCTCGGATTGGAACCAACAATCTTTCAGTCAGCAAATTCAGCTCAGTGGTTTAACCTGCTGTGCCACCAAGATTTGAATTTAGTAGAGGCTATAAATTATTGTTCAAAAAAGAGAAGAACAGGTGAAAGGTTACACCAAGGCTTCACAAACTAAGGCCCATAGGCCAGATGTAGCCCTCTAAGATCATTTATCTGACCCCGGCCTTAAACTTTAGGCTTAGGTTTGCCATAAGAACTTGAAGGCACACAACAACAATCCTAATTGACTTGACTTTCTCATCAGCCAAAGGCAGGCCCACACTTCCCACTGAAATACTAGTAAGTTTATATTAGTTAAAATTGTGCTTCATTTTAAATACTGGATTGTTCTTTCATGTCCAACTACATTAGCCGCCCTCTAACAGTCTGAGGGACCATGAACTGGCCTTCTTCTTAAAAAGTTTGAGGACCCCTGGATTACATGATAAACTTTAGCTACGATATGGATATGGGACAATGGAAGAAGGTTAATGATCACACTAAAAACTTCCAAGAAAATGTTATAAGATGATATTTTGCTGGTATCACATACCAGAAAAACTGGCAAAAATGAACAAGGGTGAAAAATAATTGTAGGAAATATGAAAAGCAAGAAGGATCTTACTACCATATATGTTGGTCAAATAAAAAAGCAATAAATAAAATTGGAAACCAATTCAGAAAAATATAAAGATAAAAATGACCTTTAAGAATTGCTACTATTAGAAATAGATATATAGGCTGGAATATAGATATATATTATAGATATATATCTATATATATCTATATATAGATATAGATGTATATATAGATATAGATATATAGGCGGAATCACTGGGTTGCTTTGAGTTTTCCAGGCTGTATGGCCATGTTCCAGAAGTGTTCTTTCCTGATGTTTCACCCACATCTATGGCAGGCATCCTTAGAGGTGAGGTCTGTTGGAAACTAGGCAAGTGGGCTTTATATACATGTGCAATGTTCAGGGTTGGAGAAAGGACTCTTGTCTGCCTGAGGCAAGTGTGAATGTTGTAATTGGTCATCTTGATTAGCACTGATTTATTTATTTATTTATTTATTTATTTACTTTGCTTATATACCGCTGTTCTCAGCCCGGGGACTGAGAATGGCCTTGCAGCTTCAAAGCCTGGCTGCTTCTGCCTGGGGGAGGATGCCTGCCACAGATGTGGGCAAAATGTCAGGAAAGAATGCTTCTGGAACATGGCCATCCAGCCAAGAAAGCTCACAGCAACCCATAATTCAATATATGTTAACAATGGCCAGATTTGCTTATGGCTAAAGATGGAAGTGTAAAGAAATACCTTCAACTGAAGACTGTGTATATATATGGAAATTGTTTGAGTTAGTGGAGATGGATAAATTGATTGCTAATGAAGTTTTTTTTTAAAAAAAATTGGGAGCCTCTCCGACAATTTAATATGAAGAGAGATCAGGAGATATTTACAGTCCTGGAGAAACAATTGTGTGTGTATGTGCACACTCATGCACACCCAAAAAGCATTGAAGCAAATTGTGGATTAGGAGACAAAGAGGACAAATCCAATAATCAGTAGATACTAATGAAGGAAAAGTTGGAAATCCAAATTGAAGTGTTATACGTGTCATGTCAGTGTAATTATATGTTAAATGTTATGTCGTATTAGGTGTAGTGCATTTCGGTGTTTTATATGTACACATAGCATGTTTTTTTCCTAGAAATTAGAGAATTAATAAAATATGGGGATTTGTCAATTGCCTAAGGATTAATATTATATTAATATATAATATTAATATATATATGTATATATATATGTATAACATTAATATTATATTAATTATATATATATATAATATTAATATAATTAATATATATATATATATATATATAATATTAATATAATTGTCTAAGGATTAATATAATATGGGGATTTGCCAATTGTCTAAGTGTGTGTGTGTATATATATATCTCAAAACAAGAATGAAATTTTAAAAAGGGACGACTGGCTTCCAGAAATGACCCATCACTGATGGAATGTCGTATTTGGAACTTCAATGACATGAGGTGCAATGGATTTCAGTGATGTCATTAAGGACAGAGCAACCAAGTCACAACCAAGTGTATTGGATACAGCAATAAGACTACCTTAATACACTCACAATATCTAAAAAATAACAAATACCTAGATTGCTTTTAAGCAGCATACACTGCTGCTCCAGCTGGATTTTCCTCTCTTCTTCTTTCTGCAGCCTTTCTCCAGACATCTGAATATCCTGACGTAAAGTGTTACAGTCCTGCTGCAAAGTATGAACCTGTAACAGGATCCAAAAATGAAGTCTGTTGAACCATGCATTCATTTAACTACCCAAGGTCATTCTTTGTTGAAGGACAAAAAAAAAACCTGCAACTGTAAAAAGTGCAACTGTAAAACTATGTTTCTAATCTTAATTTACATGGCTCTTCTTGTCATTGAAATCCAGGGAAGGAACACTACATGCTTAGATATGGAATTTTCCCCAAAGCAAGAGGGAAATCTGTATATAGTACTAGACAAAACATTCTAAATTCGTGTCGAGTTTTGCACATGAGAGTTTAAACAATTACAGTAGTACCAATGGATCCATACGTTGAATGAGTAACTACTGGTTTTAAGAACAATCATACAAAATACAAGTGTACCCTTTTCATAACTTTCATACTGTATCGTTTGGACAATAAAAAAGGAAGGACTGGATCATGCTGGGATTTCACAAACCTGCTTCCGTTCTTTTTCCACCATCATTTCCAAATCATTCATCTGATAAAGCAGGACAGCGTGAGATTCTTGCAAAGACTCCCGCTGGCTAGACTCCTTAGCTAGTTGCTCTGTTAGCTGCGAGTGGTAAAATAAGAGTGTTTTTAGACTCAAATAAGGGCCATCAAGTTTTGACTATAAACTTGACCTCTCCCCATCATTCTCTCTACACAGCTATATGTCAGATGAAAATAATATGTGTATTACCGGGCATAAGCTCTTTAATAGATTTAGTACCAGAAACAGCATATAAAGAATTAAGATAAGTTCTTACACTATAAAGAAGAAGAGCATCTCAACATGTTTCACAGAATATGTGAAGTGAGGCAACCATGTAAAAATGTATCCAGGAATGATTTTTTCCCCCTTACTAATGACCACTTTTCCTATGATGTCCATTTCTGTGGCCAGATCTATTGTATATACTCGAGTATTAACCAAGTTTTTCAGCCCTTTCTTAGACTGAAAAAGACCACCTCGGCTTATATTCAAGTCAAGATTATTTTTAAATTATTATTATTATTATTATTATTATTATTATTATTATTACATTTATTATTTTACTCTATTTGTTATTATTGCATTTATTATTTTACTCTATTATTATTACATTTACATTCTTTTACTCGATTATTATTATTTTATTATATTTTCTATTACTATAACATTTATTATTTTACTCATTTATTATTGTTATTATTACATTTATTATTTCACTCTATTATTACTGTTTTATTACCCTTATTATTTTACTCTATTATTACTGTTATTATTACATTTCATTATTTTACTCTATTATTATTTTCATTATATTTATTATTTTACTCTGTTATTATTGAGGATACGTAAGCACATTTACATTGAAGAAGGTTAAAATTATGGTTTAATGAGAGTTGGACAGTCTTATCTTGAATTACAGTTTTCTGCAAATATTCAAAAACATTTAACTTACTGATATCTCAATTAATGTAATTTTATTGATATTTATTTTTATTTTGAAATATACCAGTAGCTGCTGCATTTCCCACCCTTGACTTATACTCGAGTCAATACGTTTTCCCAGATTTTTGTTGTAAAATTAGGTGCCTTGGCTTATATTAGAGTCAGATTATACTTGAGTATAGACAGTTTCCCATTTTTCCCTTCTTTTTAGCATGCTGGATTATTCACACATTCACAGTTAGATATTCTGGAGGCAACTGCTGTTTCCCTTGCCTGCAATAGACAGGCACATGCAGCTCTAGCAGAATCCCATTCTTTCCCAGCCTAAGCTTTATTGCATTGTTTTATATACAATGCTGCAACCCAATACTGAAAGTTTATGTCTTTTCACCATCCTCCCAGTGCTGATGCTGATCAAAAACCTCCAGTTGGACAGGGGACAAGGAGAAAAATCAGAGCTTAAAAAGACTTTGCAGAAAGGAGCAGTGGCTTTGTTAATATAGACATGCCTGTATAAAGACAAGCTGTTCAGCACTGAGGGCAACATAAAAGCCCAAGGTCCACCAAAAATAATCACTGGTTTGCTTTAATTTATATATTAAAGCACAGACAAATATCTGAATATGCGACACACACTTGCAAACTGAAATTGTTTTATCTCAAATATGAGAAAATGGGCTTGAACATGGAAAAACCTAGTGATGGTAATCATACATTCTGAGCTAGCTGAAAAGCTCAGTGTCTTCATTTCTCTCCCTCTCTTCTTTAACAGCTACATTTACCTCTTGCAGTTTGTGGTCCATCTTCTTTTTCGTTGCCCTCAACTCATCTGCAGCAATGGCTACGTCCCTCTGCAAAGTTGGAATAGAAGTGGAGATCAACATTTTGTTGAGCAGATCAGGATTGGGTGGGATAATACAGATCTTGTTCAATCTACCACTCAGTAAAAGCTCTGTTAGGTTTCAAAAAACTACAGCTTTTCTAACAGATGGATTCTCAGCCTCTGCTTAGATACCTCCAGCAAAAGAAATCCTACTCCCACTACCAAATGCTGGGAGCAGATTTCAATATTCCATTTAATTAACCGTAGAAAGAAAAGACAGGGTGTTTTCACAATAAAACCCCAGTTCCATTGAAATCTCACAATCACAATGCTATGGCCCCTTCTACGCTGTCATATCATCCAGATTATCAAAGCAGATAATCCACACTATTTGCTTTTAACTGGATTATATGAGTCTACACTGCCATATAATTCAGTTTAAAGAAGATAATCTGGATTATATGGCAGTATAGAAGGGGCCTAAAAAAGACTACAGGTGTCTACAATGCCCCTTCTCTGGTTTCCTTTGACAAGCAAGCAAATACATTCCTAACCACGCAGGCTTTTAATATGTAAGCATGTTGTTTTTTTAATGTATGTGTGATTTTAAATGTGAGCCTTAATTATGGGCACCTGGTGGTGCAGTGGGTTAAAGCACTGTGCCGGCAGGACTGAAGACCGACAGGTCGCAGGTTCGAATCCAGGGAGAGGCGGATGAGCGCCCTCTATTAGCTCCAGCTCCTCATGCGGGGACATGAGAGAAGCCTCCCACAAGGATGATAAAAAACATCAAAAATCATCCAGGCGTCCCCTGGGCAACATCCTTGCAGACGGCCAATTCTCTCACAACAGGAGCGGTTGCTCCTGACACGACAAAAAAAAAGGGCATTCTACATCAGATAACTTCCACAGGGAAGCTTGTCTGCTTTTCGTTGTTTTAAAATTTATTGCAACTATTTTTAACTGTTTTGGTAAGAGTCCACCCTATGATTCTACATAATATTTTCATTTGGGTTCATTTGGGTTCATTTGGGTTCACTCTGGGAGAAAGGAGGCTTACAAAAGGCAATAAATAACATAACATAACATAACATAAATCAAATTTCCATGTCTTCAGCATGAGCTGAAACATAAGATTTCTAGGCCATTTTACAATAATACAACACCAGTACCTTTGTAGCAGTTGCAATCTCCAGAGCGGACCGCAGCCTTTCCACCCGATCTCTGGCTTTTGATTCCTCTTCCCTGGACTCTTGGAGCTGCTGGCATAACATTCGCCCCTCTTCTTGCAGCACCCTTAGTTCTTCCATGTGCTCCTCCTGGATCATCTTCATGCGCTGTTCTAAATTAGCTGGCAGAGCATATTGGGGAAAACCAAAGCATATTGGTACAGGCACTTTCCTAAATTCTGTAAACTTCTGATCTCTCATTTGAACTAAAATGCAGGGCATTCTTCATTTACATTAGAAATTGTTTAGAGAAGGGTAGGCAGTGTGGTCCTGGAACTTCCTATGGGTCCCAAGGCAGCTCCTGCCCAACCCAGATCACCAAAGATTTGTGATGGATTGCTGTGAGTTTTCCGGGCTGTATGGCCATGTTCCAGAAGCATTCTCTCCTGACATTTCACTCAGATCTATGGCAGGCATCCTCAAAGGTTGTGAGGTTTGTTGGAATCTAGGTAAGTTAGTTTGTATATCTGTGGAATGTCCAGGGTGGGAGAAAGAACTCTTGTCTGATTGAGGCATGCGTGAATGTTGCAATTGGCCACCTTGATTAGCACTGAATGGCCTTGTAGCTTCAAAGCCTGGCTGCAAGGCCATTCAATGCTAATCTAGGTGGCCAGGGAGGAAAAGTTGCCTCCAGACAAAACTGCTTGCAAACCTCTGGTTTGAAATGTGAAATACATTATGCCTTGCTCTTTGACAAATCAAACCCATTGGTCTCCATAACAGATGTGTTTGGACTCACTCACTGGTTAGAGAATAAGTGGGGGGGGGGGGGGGGGGGGGGGGAGTGTCATATTATCGTTAAGAGTGATGGACAGTGGCCCAAACGCTATTGCCAATAACTTTATGCTTTTGCAACCTTTTTCCTTTCATATTAGGCACAGTTGTAGCAAAAGTACCCTTTCCTGGAACAATCAGTCTTATGAACTATTGATTCATAGCTGGTGTGGGCCTTGATTAATACTGGATTAATTCATTTGCTTGGGCCTTGATCTGCTCACTTCGGCTACATTTCCTGGGAACTACACTTAAAGATACTATAATAGAGAGACTACAGAAAGACTTGTGCTGAAGGAATGGAGCAAATAAGCGGGTCTTACAGTTTCCCCTTCCTGCAGTACCTGCATGCTTTGGATTCAGCTCCTTTTCTGTCTGCAGTCGGAACATGTTCAGTTTTAGGGTCTGCACAACGCTCTCAAGCCGGCACATCCGGTTCACTAGAGTCTCACAGGTTCGCCACAAAGTGTCATTGGTTCCACTGAAGACTGTTTGGGCACGGACAGGGCTGATGGACTGATGACCTTCAAGTTTCTCCAAGGGCTTTGAAGGGAAGATTTCCACACTAAAAGAACCAAAGGGGAATAAATGCCCATTTTCAATCTATATGCCTTGATCTTAGGCTTCTGGCACACATTTCTCTCCTATTTTGTCTGAAAGTATGGTAATAGAAGATATAAGAATATCCTTGATCTGAATTTACCTCCTTACAATTCCAATGGGGTAGAACCTGCTTCTCAATCTAAATGGACCCGAGATGCCTGACTTTCTTTTTCTCCAATAGAAATGAACATACCTAATTCATTTTTATAGGAAAATACGCCACACACTCTCCCAGTGAAGGGACCCTTCTTGGGAGAGTGCAAACAAACATACACAATCTGAAACACTGCATCTCATCCAAAAGTAACACTTAAGTGCAGTTTGCTATAGTCAAGCTCCATCCATCATGCTCACAATTAGCAGACTGAAGACTTTTACTTCTGTTTTACTTGTGAGTTGTATTTCAAACTGGATAAACGGAATGCTGGTTATAGTTAATGGAAACAAGCCACAGCCTGTTAAACTAATCGAGGACTCCAGAACTGTGTTTAAGCTGTGTGGAACGAGGCACGAAGAGAGCTTTGTGATTGACAGGTAGGTGATAATGAATTTTGTGTACTTGCATGTATGGTATTTAGCTACCACACCCCTCTCACCCTGAAAATTCTCTAGAGACTGGTAGATGATGATTTGTGACTCTGCACTAGTCTGCAGCTACCACTTTAAGAAGTATAATTTAGTGCAGGAGGGCATTTCCACTCAAAAACAACAAATGTGTACAAAATTTCCAATATTGGTCACTGTATTTGGAGCATTGTTCATAAAGTGGTCCTGTAGAAAGTCAAGTAGCAGACTGGTAGAATCACATTTTCAATCATTTTCAATCATCAGGACATACAACCATACAGATTGTGTCTGAAAATAGCTGTGGTCTCATAACTGTGTCTTTTTCATGCCAGAACATCAATGGGGAAAAGCTGACAGGTGCTGCTTTGTGATTCAAGGCAGCATGAATCTACACCAACCTTCAGAAAATGTCAATTTTTAAAGTAACATGTCTTTTACAAACAGCACTGTTTTTCGGGCATTTTGTCTTTAGCTCTATTCACGATATTTACAAAAAGCCTAATCACTTCAAAATGTTATACTATTTATTCAGAAGATTGGCAAAATTTGCCAGATTAAATTAGAACAGCTATTATTAAATAATAACCCGAATACTGAGAAGAGAGACCAACATAGAAACTTGGAAAGAAGAGAGAATGTAAAGCAATGAAAATACAAGAATTAAGGCTGCAATTCTCTATGCTCATTCCTCATCATAGGTAAAAATAAAGATTTCCCTTTTGACATTAAGTCTAGTGATGTCTGACTCTAGGGGTTGGTGCTCATCTCCATTTCTAAGACGAAGAGCCAGCATTTTCCATAGACACCTCCAAGGCCATGTGGCCAGCATGACTGCATGGAGCACTATTACCTTCCTATTGATGTATTCACATTTGTATGTTTTCAAACTGCTAGGTTGGCAGAAGCTGGGGCTAACCACAGGAGATCACCCTGCTCCTCAGATTCAAACCACCAACCTTTTGGTCAACAAGTTTAGCAGCTCAGCGGTTTAACCTGCTGCGCCACCGGGGGCTCTTGATCATAAGACCCACTAATCACAGTGGAACATACTTTCGAGTGAGCACATATACAAGACTGTGCGTCAAAACATTTATTCTACTGTACCTTTGCCCTTTGACATCCAGGGTCCGTAGATCTTTCAGAAGTTCATTTGTCTGTTCTTCAACAACTCTCATTCTCTGGTTCAGGACCACAAAGGTTTCAGGAGCTGTAGAATTGATACTCACAGGGGAAATGATTGGCCTTGCCATAATCGTCTCAGCATCCAGCAATTAGCTGCAAATAAAATCAATTCACAGGTATGTAGCAATCATAAGAGTCCTTACAACATATTCATAAGCCAATGAAGGGAATACTACAGGTATAAGAACAAGGATGCAATAGTACCGCGGGGAGCAAATAAGGGTACTGCCCACTTCAACTATGTTTCCTTTCAATGCTGACATTTCTAGCTATGCATTCATTTAAAATCTCTGTATAAATATTGTCAATTCTAGCATCTGTAATTCAGAGACACCTGTAGCTCCTATGTGACATGCTCCCAAGCATTTCAGGCCTATTTTAACATACTGAATGCATTAGCAAAAACCATTCAGAATTACACCTCATTCTGGTCCTTTGTTATTTTGTGCCTTCAAGTTGTTTCTGACATATGATGATTGCTTCGGAGGGTTGCTTTTGCTTCCTTTTCAGGATGGGAGAGTGTGATTTGTCTAATAATAATAAAATAATACAAATTTATTTTTAACCCACCTCCTCTGCCCTAAGGGACTCAGGGTGGCCTAAAGTCATTCAGTGCTTTTCCATGGCTGAGCGGGATTTGAAGTCTGGTCTTTAGAGTCCTAGGGCACACATCCGTTGTAAGTTAATGCTGTTTGATACTTTAACTGCCATGGCTCAATGCTATGCACTTATGGGAGTTGTAGGTGGTAACGTACCAGCCTGCTTTGGCAGCGAAAGCTAACGACTCTGTATAAGTACAACTCCTATGATTCCATAGCATTGAGCCAGGGCAGTTAAAAGTGGTGTCGACATGCATTCTGAAGTGTAGATGCACCTTCAACCTAACACTAAAACCACTCCACCATGCAGGCTCTCACGCTCCCCAAAAATAACCAGAACTGATATAGTCAATTTCATATAAAGCATATGCTGCCAATTACTTATCCTTGAAAATGCAAATAGATTACAGAAAAGACAAAGATGGCATAGAGAACCGGTCTGTTGTTGTTTGGTTTGTTGTCCAGGGCTGCATTCAAGAGCAGCTGTTAGAAATGGCACAGATCCATTATGAATCTGCACACAGTATTCCAAATGTTACCTTATAAACACTGGGAGGTGAAAGGTTTGGATGAAAAACAGAATGTAGATCAGTGATATAATGGAGTTATATAAGCATTACATCATGAAAACATGGTAGTGTTCAGAAATTGCCAAAAGATAGCATTGGAAAAGTAACAATGTGTCCCTTATTTCAATCACCAATTATATCTAGTGATGGTGCATTCTTTTTCATTAAAAAAATGTCCAGCTTCAGCTATTATTTATTCATAAGCCAATATGTCAGTGAAATATAATAGAATTAAACTAAAGCAACATTGGATAGAGCCTCTATAAGGAACTTCCGGTAATAAAACTTTTCAAATTTGTTACAAGTGATCCTGCAGATGATGAACTATCAATGCTGAGATCCCAGGACTTCTATAAAATATCACTCACCCAAGATTTGTATTTCGATTTAAATGTTTTAAAATTATACAGTCATCAAAGGCGAGTTTACATTTACTTTCAGTGGATATTCCCCCACCTGGTGACACTAGACATTTTGACAGAAATGACATCAAACCAAAACTGTGGTAGTTTTCAAAGCAAATATGACAACTATAGATGAAAGAGGGCAGTCAAATCATGTTATTGAACCAAGACCAATGCCAAATAGGGTTGATAAATTCTTGGTTGCAAACATGAAAGTAATACTATCCGAGCTGTAAAGGGAAATCTTTAAAAATAAGTCATTTCAGTGCAGCTAATGCAATGAACTGTGCAATGATGGCTCGGATTGATGAAAGGAAATCATGGAAAATTTGGGTTTGGATGTCAGTAAGCAAACTGGACCTTAACATACAAAAACGAGATGTTTAGAGTCAGTGAAGGGGCAGATCAGGGAGCAGCAACTCAGGCCCCGTTCTACGTGGTCATATAAAATCTAGATTATCTGTTTTGACCTGGATTATATGGCAGTATAGATTTATTTAATCCAGCTCAAATCAGATAATGTGGATTCTCAGTTTTTTTAATCTGGATTATATGGCAGTGCACAAGGAGTCTCAGACTTGATCTGCACTGCTGTATAATCCAGTTCTTGATTCCAAATTACCTACTTTGAACTGGATTATATGAGTCTACTACACTGCTATGGAGTCCCCAGTGGCGCAGTGGGTTAAAGCACTGAGCTGCTGAGCTTGCTGATCGAAAGGTCACAGGTTCGAATCCGGGAGTGGCATGAGCTCCTGCTGTTAGCCTGGGAGCGCCAGCTTCTGCCAACTTAGCAGTTTGAAAACATGCTAATGTCAGTAAATCAACAGGTACCACTTTGGTGGAAAGGTAACGGCACAACGACGGCTCTTCAGCTTAGAAATGGAGATGAGCACCAACCCTCTGAGTCAGACACAAATTGACTCAATGTCAGGGGAAAACTTTTACTTTTACCTACACTGGTATATAGAAGCAGTCCTCAAGTTACAAACACGATAGGTTCTGAAGGTTTGTTCTTAAGTTGAATTTGTATGTAAGTCGGAACAGGTACATTTTTAACTGTAACATCAGCCATTTTCATAGCATAGGGAAAGGTGGTGTTTGTTTTTCTGCCTGTGCCCCTGTAAGAAGATTTCACTTCATTTTCTGTCCCTGTGATAGTTAGATTTTGAAAATTTGTCACGGAAACAAGGATTGGTGACAAAGCTCCAGTGGCGACACCTTTTCCCCATGATAACTCTTCTTCATTTTAATTATTGTATTGTTTCAAAGTGTTTTTGGCACTACAAATAAAATATGTGCAGTGTGCATAGGAATTCATTGGTATTTTGTCAAATTATAATCTGGTACTCCAACAGTTTGAGGGACTGTGACCTGGTCCTCTGTTTAAAAAGTTTGAAGATCAACAACGGTTCTGGCCCTGCTTACCTCTCCGAACGCATCTCCACCTATGAACCGACCAGAACATTAAGATCGTCTGGGGAGGCCCTGCTCTCGATCCCGCCTGCGTCACAGGCGCGCTTGGCGGGGACGAGAGACAGGGCCTTCTCAGTGGTGGCCCCTCGGCTATGGAATGCCTTGCCGGCAGACATCAGACAGGCACCTTCGTTGCTGACGTTTCGGAGAATGGTGAAGACCTGGCTTTATGAGCAAGCGTTTGGCTAAGCAGTGCAACCAATCAAGGAAGACGGTAAATGGAACATAGGAACGGCACAAGGACTATGAGAACGGATCTGATTTCAACTGAGGCGTTATGTCTGTTGTTCTGTTGATTTGTCTTGTTCGATTGTTAATTGTTGTGGATCGATGTTGTTGATCCTGTTTGTTGTATTGTTGTTTTAATTGCACTGTAAACCGCATTGAGTCGCCTGTTAAGGGCTGAAAAATGCGGTATAGAAATGAAGCAAATAAATAAATAAATAAATAAGATCCCTGATCTAGATTATCTGCTTTGAATTGGATTATATGGCAGTGTAGACTCACATAATCCAATTCAAAGCAGATAATTGTGGATGGTCTGCTTTGATAATGTGGGTTATATAGCAGTGTAGAAGGGTTATATAGCAGTGTAGAAGGGGCCTGAGTCTTGAGCCAGCTCTTGAGCCTTCTCTGCCAAAGAGTGCTGGTGCCTCACCAAACTACAATTCCCAGGATCCCATAGCATTGAGTCATGGCAGTTAACCTGCACTGCTTCTACTTGTGCGCCCAAACAGGCCCACCCTTTGGCACTGCAGCTCTCCTGCAATGTCTTTCTCACTCTCTCTCAACCAGAAATGGAGGAGAACCATTCTTGCCGCCCTCTCCCAGCAGAACCCGCTCTACCTCCAAAGCAGCCAACCACGAAAAGAAAGACCACTCAACCAGCTCAAGGCTCCACAGCCTTGTTTCCATGGAGCTCTTTCCCAGCTTCAAACCGACCCGCCTCTCAGGGAGGCTCCTCCGGGCGCATGCGCGTGCCTGCGCGCGCCTCCTCCCGCTAAGTCCCGGCCATCAAGGACGACACCACGCATGCGCCGGCGGCGGTGCAGCAAAGCATGCTGGACAGCGTAGTTCTTCGAGCCTGTTGAAGGCTGGGTTTACTGCTGTGACTTCTGGGCCCATGGAATTGCTAGGTTGCCGGATTTTATGTTGTTTTTTTGCTTTCAACTTCTAGGCCCCTTGCACACAGCTGTATAAAACCCACACTGAAGTGGATTATATGGCAGTGTGGACTCAGACAACCCAGGCCCTTCCACACAGCCATATAACCCAGAATATCAAGCTTTGAACTGGGTTATCTGAGTAATTTGAACTAGGTTATTTAAGTCCACACTCAGATAATGTGGGATTTTCTGCCTTGATATTCTGGGATATAGGGCTGTGTGGAAAGGGCCCAAGGAGAGAGCAGATACTGTGGAATGTCTACCTTGATATTCTGGGTTATATGGCTGTGTGGAAGGGCCCATATTTGACCCTGATCCCAACAGCCATACTTACTTACTTACATAGGTGATCCCTCGTTGTCCGAGTAGGATAGTCTTCTAGGATCAGTGTTCTGGTGGGTCCGTAGGTGACTGTGGAGCCCTATTCTTGATCTGCATCTTCTCCCGCAGTGAGGGCATTGGTTTCCAGGTGGAAGGCATCTCGGTCAGGATTGGCTTGACGTGCCTTTCCTCTTGGCACGTTTCTCTCTCTCACCCTCCATTCGTGCCTCTTCAAATTCTGCAGCACTGCTGGTCACAGCTGACCTCCAGCTGGAGTGCTCAAGGGCCAGGGATTCCCAGTTCTCCATGTCTATGCCAGAGATTTTAAGGTTGGCTTTGAGCCCGTCTTTAAATCTCTTTTCCTGTCCTCCAACATTCCATTTTCCGTTCTTGAGTTCGGAGTAAAGCAACTGCTTTGGTAGACAGTGGTCGGGCATCTGGACAACATGGCCGCTCCAGCGGAGTTGATAGTGGAGGACCATCGCTTCAATGCTGGTGGTCTTTGCTTCTTCCAGCACGCTGACGTTTGTCCGCCTGTCTTCCCAAGAGATTTGCAGGATTTTCTGGAGGCAGCGCTGATGGAATCGTTCCAGGAGTTTCATGTGATGTCTGTAGACAGTCTAAGTTTCGCAGGCGTATAGCAGGGTTGGGAGGACAATAGCTTTATAAACAAGCACCTTGGTATCCCTACGAATATCCTGGTCCTCAAACACTCTCTGCTTCATTCGGAAAAATGCTGCACTCGCAGAGCTCAGGCAATGTTGTATTTCGGTGTCGATGTTGACTTTGGTGGAGAGGTGGCTGCCAAGGTAGTGGAAATGGTCAACATTTTCTAATGTTGCACCATTAAGCTGTATTTCTGGCATTGGAGAGGGATCGGCTGGTGACTGCTGGAAGAGCACTTTGGGGAAATAGACCCTGACATTTGGGAGTTGTAGTTACTGGGATTTATAGTTCACCTACAATCAAAGAGCATTTTGAACCCCACCAACGACAGAATTGGGGAAAACTTCCGACACAGAACCCCAATGACCAACAGAAAATACTTAAGGCCATCCAGTCCAACTCCCTTCACCAGGGCAAGAAAACATAAACAAAGCCCTCCTGACAAAGAGCCATCCAGCCATAGATAGAGATAGATCGCTATGATTCATGCACACAGAGATATAGTGTCATAGATTTGAAAGGGACCCCTAAAGAAGAAAAAAATATATTTAGCATGTTCTAGAGTAGGCAAACCAGACAATCTCTACATCAACACTGACAAAGAAACAGCAAGAAGTGCTGTTTACCCACAAGCATAAAGAAATTGCATATATTAGAATCCAACACTTTCTCATTACTTTATTTTCCAGATCAACAGACTGGGCCACAGCAACGTGTGGCAGGGGACTTTCACCATCCTGTTCATAGCATCACACATACAGTACTTTATGTTTCTTGGCTGTTCCCACTGCCACCTTCAGCTTCATCAGTTTGTATCTGTAGAGCATATTGCAGCATGACAGAGGCATCTGTGCCTGTAATAACTAACTGCCTAGCAGGGGGGAAAATCAAATTCAAGAATTTTTGTTTCTCACCACCAAATTGTGATGCTGTGAAAAGCTATAGTGGGTTTTGGGCGGTTATATAACACTTACTTAGCTGTTATACAACATTAGGGCCCCATCTAAATAAATAAATCTACGCTGCCAGATAAAACCCAGATTATCTACTTTGAAGTGGATTACATGGCTGTGTGGACTCATATAATCCAGTTCAAAGAAGATAATGTGGATTATCTGCTTTGATCATCTGGATTATATGGCAGTGTAGATGGGGGTGTAAGTCAACAGGACCAATGAATAAAAGAAAGAAGTTGGCAACCTTGCATGTTTTAAGCCGCATCTACACAGCCATATATTCCAGATGTTCAAATCAGATAATCTACATTATCTGCTTTGAACTGGATTATATGAGTCTACACTACCATATTATCCAGCTCAAAGCAGATAATCTGGATTATATATAGCAGTGTAGAAGGGGCCTATAATAATAATAATAACAATAATAATAATAATAATAATAATAATAATAATATTTATTCCCCGCTTTATCAACCCAAAGGGGACTCAAAGTGGCTTGACATAAAAGCATTAGTATACAATTTAAAATATACAAATATACAAATGTTAAGGGCCCCTTCCATATAACCCAATCACAATCAAAATCCATCAAAAATATATTCAAAGTTAAAAACCATAGCACCCCCTGACTAGATTTTAAACATAAGATATGTTGATCTTATATAAAACAGGTGTTGTGTTATTGGTTATCTACAAAACTGGATTGAGATATTGGATTATTGACCCAAAACAATACCACATATCTCCTGGCTAAGGCAAACTGCACGTAAGGCCAATAAAAATTTGCGGTAGTAAACAACAGGATTTTCTGGTGATCGATTGTAACTTGATAGTTCACTTTAGTTCCTTCGACTATTCTTAATAGCTCCAGCTGCTGGCTTCTCTTCCTGCCTCAACACAACTATAGATAAAGCGCAAACTGCTACTTAAAAGGTATGATGTCTTCCTAGCATCACATAGTGAGGCAGATTACTCTGCAGTTAGAGTAGAGGTATCACTTGGTAAGTTGGAGGCTTGAAGCAGATGTAACATTTATTGCACACTAGCTTGGGTATCTGGTGTTGCCTGGGTCATTTAAAAATGTCAATTTTTAATTGTAAAAGATGCATAAGGTTGTGGGTGAACTACAACTTACATCAATCCTGGTTAACCCCAAGAAACTCCATCAAGACTTAAAGTTTGTTGTGTTGGGCAAGTTTGCTCTAGATCAGGCATGAGCAAACTTCAGCCTTCCAGATGTTTTGGACTTCACCTCCCACTATTCCTGACAGCCGATAGGCTGTTAGGAATTGTGGGAGTTAAAGTCCAAAACACCTGGAGGGCCGAAGTTTGCCCATGCCTGCTCTAGATGCATCATCGGCAGGGTTCAGTGTGCTCTCTGGCTGTAGGGTCATCTATAACTCCCACCATGGCGAGTCAGTCCCCTCAAACCCCTCCACTAGGTTAAGTTAGTCACGGAGGGTTCTGTGTGCCAAGTTTGGTTCAGGTCCATCATTGGTGGAGGTCACAGTTTCTCTGGTTGTGGGTGAACTACAGTTCTCAGAAAGGAGGGTCAATTCACCTCGAACCCCTCCAATAATTAAATTTTGGTATATCAGGTCTGTGTGCCAAGTTTGGTCCAGATCGATTGGTGTTTGGGTTCACAGTGCTCTCTGGATGTAGGTGAACTACAACCCCCCCAAACCAAGGTGAATTTTCTCCAAAGACCTCCAGTACTTTTTGTTAGTCGTGGGGGTTCTGTGGGCCAAGTTTGGTCTAATTCCATCTTTAGTGGAGTTCAGAGTGCTCATTGATTGTAGTGAACTATAAATCCCAATACCTGCAACTCCAAAATGTCCACACCAATTCCCCTCAAAACCCACCAGTATTCAAATTTTGGGTATATCAAGTATGCATGCCAAGTTTGGTTCAGATCCATCATTGTTTGGGTTCATGGTATGCTCTGGATGTAGGTGAACTACAACTCCTATAAATCCCTCCAAAGACCTCCAGTTTGTTTGTTTGTTTGTTTTTTGTTTGTTTGTTTGTTTTGTTGGTCATGGGGCTTGTGTGTGACAACTTAGTTCCAGGTCCACCATAGGTGGAGTTCAGAGTGCTCTTAGATTGTAGGTGAACTATATACCCCAGTATCTACAACTTCTATAAATCGTGGTGAATTCTCTCCAAACCTCTGTAGTATGTTCAATTGCTGATCAATTCCTCTGTTTGCTGTGTGCCATAGAAAAGAACAGGAAAGGGTTAAGGGGAAGGCAGTGGGTGGGGTCATGCAAATTCCACACCAATGGATAGAGTCAGAGACACTGGGATGTCTGTGGTGAAGGAAACACATAAAATCTAGGAAGAAATGGTGAAAGCCTTTACTTGGGTGGTGGACAGTATGGTGTTTGTGGAGGGCATTGGCAGGGCTCTTGTAAATGCTCATGGTGCTCACTATAACCTGCAATATCCTTGGAGGGAGGGCCTTTAATGTCTCCTAAGTAGTGGGAGCAATAGCTGTTTGTGGAGGCAGGAGTTTGTCTCTGGAAATGGACACCCTAGCTACATACATACACAACACAAGGCACTAAAACAGAGATGGGAATCCTGCAGTTCATAGACTGAATTGATTCTATTTACATTTGTTTCCATGAATGTCCAACATTTAGCACTGGATGTCCACTGGTGTGCATGACTTAAACATGCCTTGGAACTGGAGTTTGAAATCAGGTTACGTATGTAACTCTGCATATGTACTCTAGATGGCAAAAGAGAGCAAGGAGAATTGGAAGAAGCTGCTTTATATTAGGTTATGCATATTTTATCTCGGTGATGTATATCATTGTTTCACAACATAATGAGGACAAGATAGAAGGAATGTTATAAAGTAGTATTTCAGACTCAGAAATACTATTGTCCCTAAATGTAAGTTGGTACTGCAACAGAAAATTGGTCCAGATAGAGAGAAATAAAGAGGTATTTTGCATTCCACTCAAGGAAAGACCGAATTCTTCACCCCATCTACACTGCCATATAATGCAGCTTTGAACGGTATAGATTGGGGCCTTTATGCAGTGTATTGTTTGATTTTGGAGCATTTCCTTTTAAAAACTGCAGGAGATTTTTGACAGATCTGGATGGCACGACTGCTTATAGCCAACAAAATGTCAGGATACAGTGATTACATGTTCTCTGGGGTTTGCTATGTAGCTCATTGCAAGTAGCTTATTTTGTTATTTTATTATAAACTAGCTTGGGGACCCGGCGTTGCCCGGGTTATTAGAGAAAGTGGGTAATGGCGGTTCTGTATGCCAAGTTTGGTCTTTATTGGTCATTGGATGACGGTCGCAGTGGTTTCAGTAAGTGAGTGAAGGTACTGCAAGTCCCATCATCCAAAGTCCATCCCCTTTCAAACTGCAGCAGGATGTAGAGTGGATCATGGGGGCTCTGTGTGCCAAGTGTGGTCTTGATTGGTCATTAGAAGAGGGTTGCAGCAATCTTTGGAAGGGAGTGGAGGTACTTGAAGTCCCATCATCCATGGTCTGTCCTCCTCCAAACTGCACCAGGATGTAGAGTGGGTCATTGGAGCTCCATGTGCCAAGTTTAGTCTTGATTAGTCATTGGCGAGGGTCTCAGTGGTCTCGAATTGGATGAGGGTTGCAGTGGTCTCAAGAATTGAGCAAAGGTACTGCAAGTCCCATAATCCATGGTCCATCCCTGGCCAAACCACACCAGGACGTAAAGTGGGTCATGAGAGGTCTATGTGCTAAGTTTGGTCCTGATCAGTCATTGGATGAGGTTAACAGCGGTCTCAGAATGTGAGTGATGGTACTGCAAGTCCCATCATCCATGGTTCATGCTCCTCCAAACTGCAGTAGGATGTAGAGTGGGTGATGGGGGCTCTGTGTGCCTATTTCGGTCTGTATTGGTAGTGTTCTGACCCAGCCCCCGGCCTTTCCTTTCCTCTCTTTGTCATCTCGGAATGTTGGACTTGAGGCTGGCCAATCAGAGACCATATGCAAATTTCCTTCTGTCATGCCCCGTTTCTGCCATGAACCCTCTTCTCCACCAGGGGCGCCTACTGAAGCTGGCCAATCAGAGACCATATGCAAATAGCACCACAGCGGCAGCCAATCAGAACGCTGCCACATACACCGCCCTTCCTCTGTCCGATACAAACACTCTTCTTTATTATATACTAGCTTGGGGACCCGGCGTTGCCCGGGTTATTAGAGAAAGTGGGTAATGGTGGTTCTGTATGGCAAGTTTGGTCTTTATTGGTCTTTTCAGGAAGTGAGTGAAGGTACTTGAAGTCCCATCATCCATGGCCCATCCTCCTACAAACAGCAGCAGGATATAGAGTGGGTCATGGTGGCTCTGTGTGCCAAGTTTGGTCTTTATCAGTCATTAGATGAGGGTGGCAGTGGTGTCAGTAAGTGAGTGAAGGTACTGCAAGTCCCATCATCCAAAGTCCATCCCCTTTCAAACTGCAGCAGGATGTAGAGTGGATCATGGGGCTCTGTGTGCCAAGTTTGGTCTTGATCGGTTATTAGAAGAGGGTTGCAGCAATGTTTTGAAGGGAGTGGAGGTACTTGAAGTCCCATCATCCATGGTCTGTCCTCCTCCAAGCTGTAGCAGGATGTAGAGTGGGTCATTGGAGCTCCATGTGCCAAGTTTAGTCTTGATTAGTCATTGGCGAGGGTCTCAGTGGTCTCAGGAAGTGAGCAAAGGTACTGCAAGTCCCATCATCCATCTCCAAATTTTTCCAAACAACACCAGGACGTAAAGTGGGTCATGAGAGGTCTATGTGCCAAGTTTGGTCTTGATCCGTCATTGGATGAGGTTTGCAGAGGTCTCAGAATGTGAGTGAAGGTACTGGAAGTTCCATCATCCATGGTCCACCCTTCTCCAAAACTGCAGCAGGATGTAGAGTGGGTCATGGGGGCTCTGTGTGCCAACTTTGGTCTTGATTGGTCATTAGATGAGTTTTGCAGCAGTCTTGGGTAGTGGAGGTACTTGAAGTCCCATCATCCATGGTCTGTCGTCCTCCAAACTGCTCCAGGATGTAGAGTGGGTCATTGAAGCTCCATGTGCCAAGTTTAGTCTTGATGAGTCATTGGCGAGGGTCTCAGTGGTCTCAGGAAGTGTGTGAAGTGACTGCAAGTCCCATCATCCATTGTTAAATTCTTCCAAACTGCACCAGGATGTAGAGTGGGTCATGCTGGGTCTCTGTGTAAATTGTGTCCTGATCCATCATCGTTGGCAGTTGTAATGGTCTTAGGAAGGGAGTGCAGGTATTGCAAGTCCCATCGTCCATGGTGCATCCTCCTTCAAACTGCACCTGGATGTAGAGTGCGTCATGGAGACTCAGTGTGCCAAGTTTGGTATATTGGTAATTGGATGAGGGTTGCAGTGGTCTGAAGAATTGAGCAATGGTACTGCAAGTCCCATAATCCACGGTCCATCCCCGGCCAAACCACACCAGGACGTAAAGTGGGTCATGAGAGGTCTATGTGCGAAGTTTGGTCCTGATCAGTCATTGGATAAGGTTAACAGCGGTCTCAGAATGTGAGTGGTGGTACTGCAAGTCCCATCATCCATGGTTCATACTCCTCCAAACTGCAGTAGGATGTAGAGTGGGTGATAGGGGCTCTGTGTGCCTATTTCGGTCTGTATTGGGAGTGTTCTGACCCAGGCCCCGGCCTTTCCTTTCCTCTCTTTCTCATCTCGGAATGTTGGATTTGAGGCTGGCCAATCAGAGACCATATGCAAATTTCCTTCTGTCATGCCCCGTTTCTGCCATGAACCCTCTTCTCCACCAGGGGCTCCTATTGAAGCTGCCCAATCAGAGACCATATGCAAATAGCACCACAGCGGCAGCCAATCAGAACGCTGCCACATACACCGCCCTTCCTCTGTCCGATACAAACACTCTTCTTTATTATATACTAGCTTGGGGACCCGGCGTTGCCCGGGTTATTAGAGAAAGTGGGTAATGGTGGTTCTGTATGCCAAGTTTGGTCTTTATTGGTCTTTGGATAATGGCAGCATTATTTTCAGGAAGTGAGTGAAGGTACTTGAAGTCCCATCATCCATGGGCCATCCTCCTATAAACAGCAGCAGGATATAGAGTGGGTCATGGGGGCTCTGTGTGCCAAGTTTGGTCTTTATCAGTCATTAGATGAGGGTGGCAGTGGTGTCAGTAAGTGAGTGAAGGTACTGCAAGTCCCATCATCCAAAGTCCATCCCCTTTCAAACTGCAGCAGGATGTAGAGTGGATCATGGGGGCTCTGTGTGCCAAGTGTGGTCTTGATTGGTCATTAGAAGAGGGTTGCAGCAATCTTTGGAAGGGAGTGGAGGTACTTGAAGTCCCATCATCCATGGTCTGTCCTCCTCCAAACTGCACCAGGATGTAGAGTGGGTCATTGGAGCTCCATGTGGCAAGTTTAGTCTTGATTAGTCATTGGCGAGGGTCTCAGTGGTCTCAGGAAGTGAGCAAAGGTACTGCAAGTCCCATCATCCATCTCCAAATTTTTCCAAACAACACCAGGACGTAACGTGGGTCATGAGAGGTCTATGTGCCAAGTTTGGTCTTGATCCATCATTGGATGAGGTTTGCAGAGGTCTCAGAATGTGAGTGAAGGTACTGGAAGTTCCATCATCCATGGTCCACCCTTCTCCAAAACTGCAGCAGGATGTAGAGTGGGTCATGGGGGCTCTGTGTGCCAACGTTGGTCTTGATTGGGCATTAGATGAGTTTTTCAGCAGTCTTGGGTAGTGGAGGTACTTGAAGTCCCATCATCCATGGTCTGTCGTCCTCCAAAGTGCTCCAGGATGTAGAGTGGGTCATTGAAGCTCCATGTGCCAAGTTTAGTCTTGATGAGTCATTGGCGAGGGTCTCAGTGGTCTCAGGAAGTGAGTGAAGTGACTGCAAGTCCCATCATCCATTGTCAAATTCTTCCAAACCGCACCAGGATGTAGAGTGGGTCATGCGGACTCTCTGTGTAAATTGTGGTCCTGATCCATCATCGTTGGCAGTTGTAATGGTCTTAGGAAGGGAGTGCAGGTATTGCAAGTCCCATCGTCCATGGTGCATCCTCCTTCAAACTGCACCTGGATGTACAGTGCGTCATGGAGACTCAGTGTGCCAAGTTTGGTATTTATCGGTAATTGGATGAGGGTTGCAGTGGTCTGAAGAATTGAGCAATGGTACTGCAAGTCCCATAATCCACGGTCCATCCCCGGCCAAACCACACCAGGACGTAAAGTGGGTCATGAGAGGTCTATGTGCGAAGTTTGGTCCTGATCAGTCATTGGATGAGGTTAACAGCGGTCTCAGAACGTGAGTGGTGGTACTGCAAGTCCCATCATCCATGGTTCATCCTCCTCCAAACTGCAGTAGGATAGTGGGTCATGGGGGCTCTGTGTGCCAAGTTTGGTCTGTATTGGTAATTTTCTGACAGAGCCCCTCCTTTTCCTTTCCTCTCTTTGTCATCTCGGAATCTTGGAATTGAGGCTGGCCAATCAGAGACCATATGCAAATTTCCTTCTCATGTCCCCGTTTCTGCCATGAACCCTCTTCTCCACCAGGGGCTCCTATTGAAGCTGGCCAATCAGAGACCATATGCAAATAGCACCACAGCGGCAGCCAATCAGAACGCTGCCACATACACCGCCCTCCACAATTCCTCTGTCCGATACAAACACTCTTCTTTATTATATACTAGCTTGGGGACCCGGCGTTGCCCGGGTTATTAGAGAAAGTGGGTAATGGCGGTTCTGTATGCCAAGTTTGGTCTTTATTGGTCTTTGGATAACGGCTGCATTATTTTCAGGAAGTGAGTGAAGGTACTTGAAGTCCCATCATCCATGGCCCATCCTCCTACAAACAGCAGCAGGATATAGAGTGGGTCATGGGGGCTCTGTGTGCCAAGTTTGGTCTTTATCAGTTATTAGATGAGGGTGGCAGTGGTGTCAGTAAGTGAGTGAAGGTACTGCAAGTCCCATCAGCCAAAGTCCATCCCCTTTCAAACTGCAGCAGGATGTAGAGTGGATCATGGGGGCTCTGTGTGCCAAGTTGGTCTTGATTGGTCATTAGAAGAGGATTGCAGCAATCTTTGGAAGGGAATGGAGGTACGTGAAATCCCATCATCCATGGTCTGTCCTCCTCCAAACTGCACCAGGATGTAGAGTGGGTCATTGGAGCTCCATGTGCCAAGTTTAGTCTTGATTAGTCATTGGCGAGGGTCTCAGTCGTCTCAGGAAGTGAGTGAAGTGACTGCAAGTCCCATCATCCATTGTCAAATTCTTCCAAACTGCACCAGGATGTAGAATGGGTCATGCTGGGTCTCTGTGTAAATTGTGTTCCTGATCCAGCATTGTTGGCAGTTGTAATGGTCTTAGGAAGGGAAGGTACTGCAAGTCCCATCGTCCATGGTGCATCGTTCTCCAAACCGCAGCAGGATGTAGAGTGCATCATGAAGACTCATGTGCCAAGTTTGGTCTTTATCGGTAATTGGCTGATGGTTGCAGTGGTCTCAAGAATTGAGCAAAGGTACTGCAAGTCCCATAATCCATGGTCCATCCCCGGCCAAACCAAACCAGGACGTAAAGTGGGTCATGAGAGGTCTATGTGCCAAGTTTGGTCCTGATCAGTCATTGGATGAGGTTAACAGCGTTCTCAGAATGTGAGTGATGGTACTGCAAGTCCCATCATCCATGGTTCATCCTCCTCCAAACTGCAGCAGGATATAGAGTGGGTCATGGGGGCTCTGTGTGCCAAGTTTGGTATTTATCAGTCATTAGATGAGGGTGGCAGTGGTGTCAGTAAGTGAGTGAAGGTAGTGCAAGTCCCATCATCCAATGGTCTGTCCTCCTCCAAACTGCAGCAGGATGTAGAGTGCGTCATGGAGACTCAGTGTGCCAAGTTTGGTATTTATTGGTAATTGGATGAGGGTTGCAGTGGTATGAAGAATTGAGCAATGGTACTGCAAGTCCCATAATCCACGGTCCATCCCCGGCCAAACCACACCAGGACGTAAAGTGGGTCATGAGAGGTCTCTGTGCGAAGTTTGGTCCTGATCAGTCATTGGATAAGGTTAACAGCGGTCTCAGAATGTGAGTGGTGGTACTGCAAGTCCCATCATCCATGGTTCATACTCCTCCAAACTGCAGTAGGATGTCGAGTGGGTTATGGGGGCTCTGTGTGCCTATTTCGGGCTGTATTGGGAGTGTTCTGACCAGCCCCCGGCCTTTCCTTTCCTCTCTTTCTCATCTCGGAATGTTGGTTTTGAGGCTGGCCAATCAGAGACCATATGCAAATTTCCTTCTGTCATGACCCGTTTCTGCCATGACCCCTCTTCTCCACCAGGGGCTCCTATTGAAGCTGGCCAATCAGAGACCATATGCAAATAGCACCACAGCGGCAGCCAATCAGAACGCTGCAACATACACCGCCCTCCACAATTCCTCTGTCCGATACAAACACTCTCTTTTATTATATACTAGCTTGGGGACCCGGCGTTGCCCGGGTTATTAGAGAAAGTGGGTAATGGCGGTTCTGTATGCCAAGTTTGGTCTTTATTGGTCTTTGGATAACAGCTGCATTATTTTCAGGAAGTGAGTGAAGGTACTTGAAGTCCCATCATCCATGGGCCATCCTCCTACAAACAGCAGCAGGATATAGAGTGGGTCATGGGGGCTCTGTGTGCCAAGTTTGGTCTTTATCAGTCATTAGATGAGGGTGGCAGTGGTGTCAGTAAGTGAGTGAAGGTACTCAAGTCCCATCATCCAAAGTCCATCCTCTTTCAAACAGCAGCAGAATGTAAAGTGGATCATGGGGGCTCTATGTGCCAAGTTTGGTCTTGATTGGTCATTAGAAGAGGGTTGCAGCAATCTTTGGAAGGGAGTGGAGGTACTTGAAGTCCCATCATCCATGGTCTGTCCTCCTCCAAACTGCACCAGGATGTAGAGGGGGTCATTGGAGCTCCATGTGCCAAGTTTAGTCTAGATTAGTCATTGGCGAGGGTCTCAGTGGTCTCAGGAAGTGAGCAAAGGTACTGCAAGTCCCATCGTCCATCTCCAATTTTTTTCCAAACAACACCAGGACGTAACGTGGGTCATGAGAGGTCTATGTGCCAAGTTTGGTCTTGATCCATCATTGGATGAAGTTTGCAGAGGTCTCAGAAAGTGAGTGAAGGTACTGGAAGTTCCATCATCCATGGTCCACCCTTCTCCAAAACTGCAGCAGGATGTAGAGTGGGTCATGGGGGCTCTGTGTGCCAACTTTTGTCTTGATTGGTCATTAGATGAGTTTTGCAGCAGTCTTGGGGAGTGGAGGTACTTGAAGTCCCATCATCCATGGTCTGTCCTCCTCCAAACTGCACCAGGATGTTGAGTGGGTCATTAAAGCTCCATGTGCCAAGTTTAGTTTTGATTAGTCATTGGCGAGGGTCTCAGTGGTCTCAGGAAGTGAGTGAAGTGACTGCAAGTCCCATCATCCATTGTCAAATTCTTCCAAACCGCACCAGGATGTAGAGTGGGTCATGCTGGGTCTCTGTGTAAATTGTGGTCCTGATCCATCATTGTTGGCAGTTGTAATGGTCTTAGGAAGGGAGTGCAGGTATTGCAAGTCCCATCGTCCATGGTGCATCCTCCTTCAAACTGCACCTGAATGTAGAGTGCGTCATGGAGACTCAGTGTGCCAAGTTTGGTCTTTATCGATAATTGGATGAGCGTTGCAGTGGTCTCAGGAATTGGGGAAAAGTACTGCAAGTCCCATAATCCATGGTCTATCCCCAGCCAAACACACACCAGGACGTAAAGAGGGTCATGAGAGGTCTCTGTGCAAAGTTTGGTCCTGATCAGACACTGGATGAGGTTAACAGCGGTCTCAGAATGTGAGTGGTGGTACTGCAAGTCCCATCATCCATGGTTCATACTCCTCCAAACTGCAGTAGGATGTCGAGTGGGTGATGGGGGGCTCTGTGTGCCAAGTTTCGTCTATATTGGGAGTGCTCTGACCCAGCCCCCGGCCTTTCCTTTCCTCTCTTTCTCATCTCGGAATGTTGGATTTGAGGCTGGCAAATCAGAGACCATATGCAAATTTCCTTCTGTCATGCCCCGTTTCTGCCATGAACACTCTTCTCCACCAGGGGCTCCTATTGAAGCTGCCCAATCAGAGACCATATGCAAATAGCACCACAGCGGCAGCCAATCAGAACGCTGCCACATACACCGCCCTCCCTCCACAATTCCTCTGTCCGATACAAACACTCTTCTTTATTATATATATAGATATAGATATAGATATAGATAGATTGGCAGAATTGGGTCAGGCGAAAACAAATGTTAAGGGGATTGGGAGAAAATCTCAGTGTTTATGTTCATTCAGTGGAACTTACATTTCAGAGAACATAGATCTTGCGGCAGATATTAAAAGATCAGCTAGACATGCACACCTTCAAACTGTCCCAGTTTGACAGGAACAGTCCGTTTTTCAGTCTGTTTCTTTTTCAGCTGTTTTCAAATGTTCCAGCTTCTCTCTCCTCTTCCCTTTTCCTCTAGTTTTCTCATTAATAACTTTTGTTTTCTTGACAACTTTATGATACTTGACCACATATGTCCCGGTTTTCCTCTGTACAATGTTGGAAAGTAGAGAAGGGTTCTTTTGAGTCTTCACGTCATATATGACTTATGACAACCCTAAGGCAACCTTATCACAGGGTTTTCAGGCCCCTTCTACACTGCCATATAAAATCCAGATTGTCTGCTTTGAACTACCACATATTCCGGCCTATAAGATGACTGGGTGTATAAGACGACCCCCAACTTTTCCAGTTAAAAGTTTTCCAGTTAGAGTTTGGGATATACTCACCGTATAAGACCACCCCTCCTCTGCCTCCTCCTCCCAACCCATGAAGGGAGGGAGAGAAGGAGGGTGATCCAAACAAAAGAATTAAAAACATCTAAAAACAATTACATCAATTATTAAAATCACACAAACCAAACCTGTAATTTTGCTACTCTTATAAATCGTAATGTAAATATATGATATGCAGGATATACTTTCATTGTTACAAGTGGAACATAATTAAAGCATAATGATTAATCACAAAAACACTGTTTGGGGGACGATGGACAACAGATGCTGGGATTTGCAGTACCTTCAACTGATTCAGCTATGACTTCCACAGACCACTGAGACCTTCACGAATTACAGACCTTAGGAGGAATTGACAGTTATTAATGGGGGATGTAGTTCACACATCCAGAGAGCACTGTAAACCCAAACAACTATTGATCTGGACCAAACTTGACATGAACGCTCAATGTGCCCAAATTTGAACATTACTGGAATTCGGGGGAAATATACCTCGACATTTTGGAGTTCCTTGGATTTATAGTCCACCAGTAATCAAAGAGCACACAGAACTTGCATGAGCAACAGAGAATACTGGAGGGGTCTGGGGAAAACTGACCTCGGCATTTGGGAGCTGCTGGGATTTATAGTTCACATGCAATCAGCGAGCATTCTGAACTCCCAACAGCAATGGAACTGAAGCAAACTTGGCACTCAGAACTCCCTGGACCAAACTTGACATGAACGCTCAATGTGCCCAAATTTGAACATTACTGGAATTTGGGGAAAATAGACCTCGACATTTGGGAGTTCCTTGGATTTATTGTCCACCTGTAATCAAAGAGCACACAGAACTTGAATGCGCAACAGAGAATACTGGAGGGGTCTGGGGAAAACTGACCTTAGTATTTGGGAGCTGCTGGGATTTATAGTTTACATGCAATCAGCGAGCATTCTGAACTCACGCTGCCTTCCTCCCTCTCTTTCCTTCCTCTCTCTCCCAAAAGCCAGGCAGCCAGCCAGCTATTGCATGAGGGGAAGATGGAGTGCGCATGCACCTCTTACTCTGGCAGCTTCTCCCTGGGACTGCCTGGCAGGGCGGAGCCGAGTCCGACGAAGAAGGAAGGCCGGAAGGAAGGCAGAAAGCTCTCCCCCATCCCTGCCAACCTATACCCGAGGTTCAAGATGACCCCCAACTTTTTAAAGAATTTTCCAGGGTCAAAAAGTCGTGTTGTACCCGGAATATACTGTAGATTATACGGCAATGTAGACTCATACAATCCAGTTCAAAGCACATAATGTGGGTTTTCTGCTTTGGTCATCTGGATTATATGGCAATGTAGAAGGGGCCTGGGAGTGTATGACTCACCAAGGGTCACCCAGTGTTTTTCATCCTCGAAATCACTATACTTCATTGACTGTGATGCTGGGAGAGAGGAACTTCATGGCAATGAAATGGCAGGGAAATAGGTTTTGAGGAAAGGAGAGATAATTACCAAGAGACATCCTTTCTGGAGATTA
>NW_026844366.1:171445518-171461923 GCF_025583915.1 Anolis sagrei ordinatus | reverse complement strand
GCTGTTCTTCTTAATTATAGGTGGGCTGCACACTGGGATTGGGCAAAGGAAGTAGGATAGCCACCTGGAGAGACATGGCATCTGCTTCTTGGCATCTGCATCTGTCCTCTGGTTTCTTTGGCTAAAGGATCCTGCCCTTCTGTGCATTACAACCAAATGTTTTTGGGACCCATACAGCTTCTAAGAAATGCAATATCTTTTTCTGAATGTTTGACTGGTTGGCATGCTGCAGTTAAAAGTCCTCTTTCTTTGTAAAGCACACCATGGACATGTAGTACTGAAAGTACTGAAAATACATGCTTTGTATCAGTGTATTTAATAAGCTGAACTTCTTGCAATGGAACATCAGCTAAGTCAGGACAACTGGCATAAATTGTGTCCAATTTTCAATACAACTATGACGTTCCTTTTGCAGGAGGGTAGCAAATTTAAAAGGTAGAGCATTGCTGAACCTTTAATGTAAGGATTCATAACAGTGCCTGATGTTTCAGCATTCTTGAGGTGCTAAGCATTTGGTTTCTTTGAGTTCTAAAAGTCTATGGTTTGAGTTAAATGCCTGTTGCTACATCTTCCTTCTCAGCAACATAACAAGTGAAGGATTTAGTTACTTCAGGGTGCTGTCCTCAACGCAGACATTATTTTCTGAAAGGCAGCATTTTACTCTTGTGTCCACTGGAAGGGCTCTCCTTCGCCCCCCTTTGTAACTTGACACAAGAATTTGCCAATTACTTCATAGAGATCCAAATTTTACAGAATCTTGTTGCACTTATGGACTTGCATTGGACTTGCTTCCTTGTATTGGGGACTAAGATCTGGCAAATGGCTTGCTTGTCAGTCCTATGACCCTCTTTTATCTGGAATCCTAAGTATTTGACTTCAGTTTTTGCACGGCTGGGTCTAGGAATTGGAGTGTTTCCTTCAGACTGACTGACAGGCTCCTGGAATCGGCTGTACTATTTCCGGAGATATGCATTTGGCTATTCCGGGGGGCTTGTTTTCTGCCCATACCTCAGGAGTTTCAAACTTTTCTCCTATTCATTTTTCTCTGAGCCTTTTTAAACTACTAGCAGCCTCCACCATGGGACAGGTGAGGTGCAAAAGGCTTGTTATTTTCTAAAGCCATCTTAGCAAATTCATTTTCTTCAAAGAATAATATTAGACTTTGTTTGCATGGCAAGTCACTTCCCAGCAATTGAACTGGGCAGTTAGGCATATATAGAAAACTGATGGTAACTTCTTTTGTTGCTAGCTGACGTTTTATTCCTCTTTCTTTCTTTCTTTCTTTCTTTCTTTCTTTCTTTCTTTTCTTTCTTTGGAAAGGAGGTAGGCATTGATCTTCAATGGCTCCCATGAGCTTTATGGCTTTCTGGGTTACGGTGCCACTGGTATCACTGATTTCTTCTGCTCTTATGTCTACCAAAAATGTTTTCTGGGATCCTACTATTTCCTTGAATAGGGATCCTAAGGTTAGAACTCTTGACTGACTTGAGTCTTCTGCCTTCTTCATTGGGGGCATTTGGCCAATCCAATGATTTTTTTTTCCTAAGCTGCTTCTGTGACTCTTGATAGAAGGGCAGCTCTCTGGGTCTTCCTATCTGCCCCTGGTAGCCTTTTTCTCTTCCACTCATCATCTGGGAAGTTTCTCATTCAATGTCCATGATTCTTACAGTTCAGACATTGATTCGGCTCAAGAAGCTGTCCTCTTTTCTGGCTCATACTTCACCCTCTGCTTCGCCCTCTTTTCCATTGCCTTAATGCYGCTGATAAGCAAATGGCTTGAGCCTTCATTTGTCACTGCTTATCTKCTCCTTTTGATMTCTATTCACAACCACTCAGCTAGCTACATCTGTTAGAAAYGAGTGGCTGTGGACTCAGGCGGCATAGAATCTSGKTCATCTATATCATCTGATGGGGAAAGATTCGGGTATCTTCTATGTAGSGACACTGTGGTGTTGGAGGGCTATACTGGCTTCTTGCTGCTGCTGCTGGCYRGAGGGCTGGATTTGCAGGACTTCTGCGGMTCTCCCATCATCTCAGTAGAATAGGGAGGTTAGGCATTTATTCCTCAACAGAGTTGGGGCAGGATAGGAGATTTGATCTCATTTATTCCTGCCCAAAATCTAGTTTTTCCAAACTTTTCTCCAAATCTGCTAACATGTACCCTAGCAGGGATTTTAAGCTTGCTTCTGAATGATCATCACATGTTTTAGACAGACAGACAACTAATACACAAAAGACAGCTAATACACAAAGGAGGGAAAAGGTATGTGGGACCTAACCACACAGCATCTGAACTCTTTCATACAACATACAACATTGATTCAGTCATACAGACAATCAATCATACAACAATGTACCTAGGCTTTTCCCAACCTTTTCCTTTCTCTCTCTCTCTCTCTCTAGGCAGTCGGTTTCCCTTTCTGGCACACCCAAAAATCCCAAAAAGTCTACTCGGGACTGCCTTTTCCAGGTTAATTACTCCTGGGTTGGTCACTAGCAAACACAGCTATGACCTGTCCTGACGTCTACACTCTTCTAAATGTTCTTTTTTCACATTCATACTTGCCTGTCCGTCGTTTTCTGCCTCCTCTGGTGAAAGGAAAGAATCCCGTCAGGAGCAGCCGCCCTGCTCCAAGCTTCAAGTGATCCCTGGCATCAAACAGAGACACCCCAGCTGGTAGGGTTCAGTCGTTGGTTGGATGCCGGCTTGGCTGACTCCTGAAGGCGTTCCCGATCTCAAAATCTCTCTCTTGGCTTCTCTCTCCCTTGACCTCCTTCAAATCTCTTGCCTGCATCTCTCCTGGCTGGCTCGCCAAAATGAAATGGCAGGGAAATAGGTTTTGAGGAAAGGAGAGATAATTACCAAGAGACATCCTTTCTGGAGATTAAGAAAAGAACGAGCTTTATTTCCAGCTGGTGACTCTGGTGGACTCGTGTCCCAAAAAGCAAAACCCAGAGCCCCCATCAAGGTGCGGACTGGCCTTTTATAGTCTCCAATCGGAATGAAACAAAGAACATACGTCTTCATACAATCATCATCATCCCTACGTAATCCTGGCATCATAAGAATATCAGGTTCCCCCTCCAACATGCAAAAAGCATGTCTCTGTGTCTTGCTGAAACCAGAGCAAGCATGGAGTATCCCTCCTCCCTCTTGCTTACGAGTCATCCATCAAAGGGGCCCTCTGACCTGTCAGAGGTGCTTCTTCGTCCTAGCACGGGCTTCTCCAACGGGCTTATCTCTCTTCTGGAATGCATGCCCCCCTTCCTCTTCAGCCCCTTTTGGAGCCAAGCCGCTTGCTTGCCTGTCAGCTACACAGAGGGAACTAGATTTTCCTATACATTTAAAGTACATATGATTTTTATGCATAAATCAATCAATAAATATCTATATTTTCCCAATATCTCCTCATCAGCAAAGTAGATTTCCTCTAGGGGCCCTTCCACACAGCCATATAACCCAGAATATCAAGGCAGAAAATCCCACAATGTCAGCTTTGAACTGGGTTATCTGAGTCCACACTGCCATATATTCCAGTTCAAAGCAGATATTGTGGGATTCTCTACCTTGATATTCTGGGATATAGGGCTGCGTGGCAGGGCCTGAAGTTTGACATATAGTATTTTCTTTATTTTCTGTTTCAATATTTTGAGGCAGCTTTCCCAATGTGATGCTTTGGACTTCATCTTTACATTGCAATCAAAAATATATGGTGGACATCAGGATAGAAATGGGAAACAGGGCCTATAATTTGCTACAGAAGATAGAAGTTGCAGAAATTACAGTTTGGACTGTAACTTCCAGAATTCCTTAGCCAGCCTAATTATGCTAGTTTGGGAGATTGTAAGACTTTTACTCCAAGTCAAACAGCTGCTTTTTGATACTGCCGTACAGGAATTTGGTACTGCATTCCCTTTAAGATGTACTGGACACCAGCTTGGCATTTGACTTTGGCTCAGGCTTTGCATAATCTGATAACCAATCTGCTGTATTCCAATTAATTAAATTATCTTGATTGAAACAGCTTGAGTTTAGTCTGATACATCTGGATGTCATGGGAGGCAATGGACTTTTATGGCAAGGAAAGACAGGAAGAGAATGGCATTTGAAGGTTAGAAACTTTTGTTAGGTTTTTTAAAAATAAATCTACGCACAAACACCACTATGGCCACAAGTGGGACACAGGGGCTGAATCTACACTGCCATATAAAATCCAGATTATCTGCTTTGAAATGGATTATATGGCAGTGTAGACTTATATAATCCAGTTCAAAGCAGGTAATGTGGATTATCTACTTTGATAATCTGGAGTACATGGCAGAAGCCCCCAGTGGCACAGTGGGTTAAACTGCTGAACTGCTGAACTTGCTGTTCTAATGAGATCAGGTCAGCCCCCTTCCTCTTGTCCTTCAGAAGGATGATAAAAATGTGGCTGTGGGACCGAGCCTTTGGGACTGTGTGATGAGGCAGCCATAGGAACTCCAATCAAATTTGAAATGGTTGTTGAGACAGTTTTAACTAGAGGATTTTAATGTCAAGATAAGTGATTTTAATGTTTTGTATGAATATGGTCTAGTACAGTGGTTCTCAACCTGGGGTCCCCAGATATTTTTGGCCTACAACTCCCAGAAATCCCAGCCAGTTTACCAGCTTTAGGATTTCTGGGAGTTGAAGGCCAAAAATATCTGAGGACCCCAGGTTGAGAACCACTGGTCTAGTATGTTTTGGCATTGAATGTTTGCCGTTTATATGTTGTGCTCAGCCTGAGTCCCCTTCGGGGTGAGAAGGGCAGAATATAAATGCTTTAAACAAACAAATAAACAAACAAACAAACAAACAAACAGGGCAGCGGTTTTAATCCGGGGAGCAGGGTGATCTCCCACTGTTAATCCCAGCTTCTGACAACCTAGCAGTTTGAAAACATGCAAATACGAGTAGATCAATAGTTACTGCTTTGGTGGGAAGGCAACGGCACTCCATGCAGTCATGCTGGCCACATGGCCTAGGAGGTGTCTACGGCTCTTTGGCTTAGAAATAGAGATGAGCACTGCACTGCAGAGTTGGAAATGACTAGATTTAATGTCAAGGGGGAACCTTTACCTGTACTATGGCAGTGTAGATCCAGCCTGGGCCTTCTTTATGAGCTAGCCATCAAGCAAACCTGGATTAGAACAATAATTCAGAACATTGGTCAGCAGCTGATTATTCAAGGACATAATACATTTAATCTAACCCATCACCACAATGCAGCTCCCCATTATCCCATTCAGAAAGGAGCAGGAAATCCCATCACTCGAGGACCACCTGTCTGCTTTACTCTGGATAGCCCATCAAGGATCATTGTCATAATCTAACACCTATTTTTCTCGTCTGGAAAGCCTCCACCTGCAGAAGGGGGACTGACGCACCAGCAGCTATGAATTTGGGTTTCTTCAATCAACTTTCTTAATATTCCCACTGTACATGACCCACAAATCACAGCTGTAATAACGACAACAAATGAATGTACATCAAACGAATGAAAAACAGAGGGTAACTTTGAGCCAATCAGAACAAAACCTATTGTTTTTGAAGACCATAAAATACTGATAGCCACAAACAGAAAAGCTTGTCAGATCTGGGACTCTCTCCCCTGACATCCTTCCTTGATCAAGAAGCAATAAACAGATCTCTGATCTTGTCCTCATCTCTCTGTGTTTTGATTGGGAAACATTGGAGCTGGCAGGCCGGGAAGCGGACGCCTTTTGGAACAGCAGAAACATTTTTACATGATTAGGAATTTTGATTTGGGATGTCTTGCCGGGCCCATGTCTCCTCTTTTCCACTGTCCCACATACATATATTTGGAGTCATGAGCCATCGATGCTTGAGTGCAGCTCAAAGCAACAACATTATTTAAGCCAAAAGAACATAAAAACAACTTCTATGTAGGTCAAGATAGGGGAAAACTTCTGGAGGTGATTTTGTAATCCGAGCTGGGGATTCAGTGACAATATTTGGCACTGGGCTCTCATTTTTAAAAGCCGTCCCTATTAATTTTGCAGTAAACAGTGACAGATCAAACAGCGTTCTTTGCTCAGCTTTCAGTAGAAAGACTGGATTGATTTCCACCTTTTTCACATTCATTTGAGAAGCCGCCATTCATTTGGAAGCGGCACTGCCAACAATAATGTAACTCATTAAAGTTGCAGGAGCTGTTGTTATTTTTATGATGTGATTCAGGCAGATGGTAACAGATCTTGATCAAAGCATTCGATGATATAAGAAAGGGAATGGAACAATTTAGATTGTGTGTGTTTATGTGGAAATCAGGGCTTTACGATGACTGCTTAAGGGAAAGAAGATAAGGTTGTCACTTTTCTCATTTAATTGAGGATTATATCACCGGACAGAGGTCAGATCCGCTGCCAACTTCAGTGCTTTAAATGGCAGTAAACAGACACCACCAAGAGCAGAATTCACTGAGAGGTATGAGCAAAAGGGCTATACACATCCAGTGCATCTATGACCTCATCTACAGTACACTGCCATATAAAATCCAGATTAATGTATTGTTGAAGGCTTTCATGGCTGGAATCACTGAGTTGTTGTAGGTTTTTCCGGGCTATATGGCCATTTTCTGGAGGCATTTTCTCCTGACGTTTCGCCTGCATCTATGGCAAGCATCCTCAGAGGTAGTGAGGTCTGCTGGAAGTAGGAAAATGGGTTTATACATCTGTGGAATGACCAGGGTGGGACAAAGGACTTTTATCTGCTGGAGCTAGGTGTGAATGTTTCAACTGACCACCTTGATCCAGATTATTTGTTTCGAACTGGATTATATGGCAGTGTAGACTCACATAATCCAGTTCAAAACAGATAATCTGGATTATTTGATTTGATAATCTGGATTATATCGCAGTGTAGATCCAACCAATGTTGAAGAATTACTGCAGTTTGGCACCACTTCAGATTCCATGTCTCAATGCTATCAAATCCTGAGAGTTTCAGCTTTACAAGATCTGTAGCCATCTCTGCCAAAGAGTGCTGGTGCTTCATCAAAATCCCAGGATTCCATAGTATTGAGTCATGACTGTTAAAGTGTTGTCAAACAGCATTAATTCTACAGTGTAAATGCACACACCACAGTTACAAATTTCCAGTAGCTGAAAAAAGGCCAGGAAATTGGGATATATAGGTGCATTAAGGACTATGTGCCTGCAGGGGCCAGTATTGTTAGATGGATAGGATGGCTTCTTGACTTGCCTTCTTTGTCTCGCCTGATCAGCTTTTTTACCTGTCAGCCCATACTTTGAGAGGATTTCATTTCCATATCTCTCAGTCATCTATCATCTCACTCCCAAATCTAGTCAAAAGTGGTCCCGCTCCCATCTATCATTGATAGAGTTCCTGCAAGGTTTCTTTTCCCATTTCTTTATACTCTTTTTAAATGATTATTCAAAGCATATAACAATCTATATGATGTCTTTCAGATGGCACTAATAAATATTCCAGATATTGATACAGGCATATTTGAGAATTACCTTTTATTGTTCTCTCCTCAATCTTGTTTGCATTCAGATTGATTAATGTGACAGGCTACTCACAGCTAAAGCAACAAAAGATCCACTTTGATGGGTCTGCCAGGTACTTCTCAGAACAATTGAGAAAGGTTAATTAATTTTTGCAGCATTGTTGAATTGCAATTTCCAGCAGTGCTAGCCAGCACAACCAAAAGTTGAAAATGTTGGGAGCTGCAGTTCAGCAACATTTGAAGGGGCTTCACAATTCCCACCTCTGATGTAGGTCCTCATGTTCCTTGTTATACATGTCGCTAGTATAGAGTAGGCTGTAATATACAAATCAAAGGTTTCAGTTCTTAATTGATTATATATTGGAAAGGAGGCACTTGTGACCTTCTTAAAGTTGTTGGTTGCAACTCAAATCAGGCCCCCTTTACACTGCCAGATAATACAGGTTATCAAAGCAGAAAATCCACATGATCTGATTTGAATTATCTTAGTCTTGGAGCCCCCGGTGGCACAGTGGGTTAAAGCACTGAGCTGCTGAGCTTGTTGATCGAAAGGTCGCAGGTTCGATTCCGGGGAGCGGCGTGAGCTTCCGCTGTCAGCCCTAGCTTCTGCCAACCTAGCAGTTCGAAAACATGCAAATGTGAGTAGATCAATAGGTACCGCTGCGGCGGGAAGGTAACGGTCATGCCAGCCACATGACCTTGGAGGTCTTCGGCTTAGAAATGGAGATGAGCACCACACCACACCCCAGAGTCAGACATGACTGGACTTAATGTCAAGGGACTACCTTTACCTTTACCTTTATCTTAGTCTACACCAGGGGTTCTCAAGCTAAGGCCTGGGGGCTGGATGCGGCCCTCCAAGGTCATTTACCCGGCCCTTGCTCAGGATAAACCTAAGTCTGAAACTACTTGAAAGTACACAACAACAACAACAACAACAGCCCTATCTCATCAGCCAAAAGTAGGCCCACACTTCTCATTGAAATACTAATAAGTTTATATTTGTTAAAGTTGTTCTTCATTTTAATTATTGTATTGTTTTTAAGTGTATTTTGCAGTACAAATAAGTTATGTGCAGCGTGCATAGGAATTCATTCATGTTTTTTTCAAATTATAATCCAGCCCTCCAACAATTTGAGGGACTGTGACCTGGCCCTCTGTTTACAAAGTTTGTGGACTCCTGGTCTACACTGTCATATAATCCAGTTCAAGGCAGATAATGCCCCCCCTCCCCCGGGCTAAATGCCTGGCAAACTTTCTACCTTGGGGGCTGCATGGCGGGCCAGAGTGGGGTGCGTGGGCCAGGTTGAGAGGGGATTCTCACAAATTCCCCGTTCTGTCCTTTCCTCTCCTTCCTCTTCTCCTTCAGAGGTAGAAAGTGAAAGAATGACAGTAAACATTTGGATCCCAAAAGGTTGGCCTTGGTTAGGATGAGATGGTGGACGGGAGATAAAAAGTGTATCTATTAGACCCTGTATTGCCTACTCCTGATATAGAATCCTAGAGTTGGAAGAGACCCCAAGGGCTATCCAGTCCAACCCCCTACCATGCAAGAAAAAGCACTCCCGATAGACAGCCTCTGTGCAAATGCCTCCAGAGAAGGAGACTCTTCCACACCCTCACTGTCCAACAGCCCTTACACTCAGGAAGTTCTTCCTAATCTTTTCAGTCGAATCTCTTTCCCTGCCATTTTGAACCATTACTCCCTTGTGCCTTGGTCTCTAGAGCAGCAGAAAGTTAGCTCCCCCCACTCCTCAGTGGGACACCCTTTGAAATCTTGAAACATGGTTCTCATGTTCCCTCTCAACTGTCTCTTCTCTCAGCTAAACATCCCGCAGAGGAAAGGAGGAAGGAAAAAGAGAAAGATGAAAGGAAGAAAGGGAGGAAGAGAAGGAAGGAAAGGAGAAAGGGAAGGGAGGAGGGAGGGAGGGAAAGATTGAAAGGAGGAGAAAGAGAGAAGGAAGCAGGAAGGAAAGAAAGAGGGAAGGAAGGACAAAAGGAAAGGAGGGAGAGATGGAGGAAGGAAGGAAAGAGAGAAGGAAGGAAGGATAGGATGGTGAGTGAGAGGAGGGCCTGAGAAAAGAACCCAAGGAGCCGCATTCAGCACCTGGGCCTGGGTTTGCCCATACCTGGTCTACACTGACAAAGCATGTAGCTGGGGTGGGGGGTGGGGATTTGAGGGACTTCAGCCCATCCCCGAAATTCTCATGGTGGTCCGTGAGAAGGCCTTACTGGTTATTCATATCATGATCTAATCACCATACTCAATATATCCCATATGCATGGGAGTATTGGGGTAAAATACAAAAGGTTTGCTAGGGTAGACCCTCTTTCACTCAGACTCAGCCCCCCCCCGAATCAAACTCAGCCCCCCCCCCCCGAATCAAAATCCTGGCTATGGGCCTGACACTGACCATACAATGTAGTTTCAAACTGCATTATATAGCAGGGTAAATGGGACCTTAAACCTAACATACGAAAAAATTCCGAATTTCCCCTGTTTATACTACTAAAACTGAAAGCTTATTTTCCAAATATTTATTGTTCCTCCGCTGGGTCAACTGCCCTGTCATTTCAGGATTCCAGGAATTACAGAAAGTGTTATTAACTGAAATCAATACTCTTCTCAAATAGGTTATTTCATTGGATGTCTTCCTAGGGTGGCTGAATGAATCATTGCATGAAATAAGAACCCTAATTAATTTCTTTCTTGCTGTAAAATGTATCCTTTTGCAGCCAGACGTGACTGTTCCCTTGAAAACAGCTTGATTTGAACATTTTAGACCTCAAAGATAATGACAGTATTGTTGCTCTGTGTATTATTTCTTGCCCTGTGTTCACCCACTTTGAATTCACTTTTTTTTTTGTTTCAGAACACCCCAAACATCTCCTATCCGGTGTGTGATTTTGCCACATTTTAGGAAGAGGACTGCCCCATTTTCCACCCAGGAGATGTCCTTTTGCAACTAGAAGTGACACAAGAATGTGTGCCTTGTTTACTCTCTGTTTTAAAAAGTCTTCTGCAGGCAACTCTCCTATTTTTGGAAAAAATCACCTTGGGGCCATGAAAAAAGGCTCTAGAGGTTGCATGTGGCATCCCCTCCATCTGCCCCATGGAGTCACAAGGCTCTTGAAAGGAACACAGAGATCCTTTCCACTCCTATCAAACAAAGAATTGGGCACATTTTAATCGGTGCCTTTGCCCTCTAGAGGTTTTGGATTACGACTCGCTCAATCCCTTATATGCCATCTGGCTGGAGTTTCTGGGAGTTGAAATCTAAAACATCTGGAGAGTCAGCGTTTTCGTAGTCTGCAAAGCACTTTCACTGAACTATGTGGGGCTGAGGGAAGGAAAAACAATGGTGCTAAAATTAAAACTGGAGAACTCATAGATACCTTCAATGCTTGTATACAAGGCAGCAAGGGTGTCAGCATGCCTTGCTTGTGACCTGGTTGCTTGACAAACAACATCTGCTGAAATTCTGTCTTCCCCAGCCATTAAAAAGACAGGAGTCCTCCCTAGTTTTCAATCTAGCAAACCTGTCCTGTGTGGATCTAGGACCCCTTCCATACAGCTGAAAAAAAGTCCCACATTAATTGCTTTGAACTGGAATATATGGCAGTGTGTACCCAGATAGCCCAGTTCAAAGCAGATACTGTATTGTGGGATTTTCTGCCTTGATATTCTGGAGGCCCTTCCACACAGCCCTATATCCCAGAATTTCAAGGAAGCAACTCCCACATTATCTGAGTATGGACTCAGATGACCCAGTTCAAAGCAGATATTGTGGGATATACTGCCTTGATATTCTGAGATATAGGGCTGTGTGGAAGGGCCGTGGGAAGGAGGAATGAATACTGACTGCTTTGTTATGTTGAAAGCCCAGTTTACACTGGAGTTCACCCAGGAACTGTCCTGTTTTTTAATGGGTTTTGTTCCTCTAGGGTCCTTTCTGCACTGCCACGTAATCCAGATTATCAAATCAGATTTATTTTATTTATTTATTTGTCGTGTCAGGGCAACCAGTCAATTGTATTACATTTGTAACAGAACAAAACAAACAAACAAACAGACAAAACACAAAATTTGCAAGTTTGGTAGTTGATTAAATGTCCTTTGACCAGTAACTGGCCACTTGGAGTGCCTCTGGTGCTGCCACAAGAAGGTCCTCCATTGTGCATGTGGCAGGGCTCAGGTTGCATTGCGGCAGGTGGTCAGTGGTTTGCTCCTCTCCACACTCGCATGTCATGGATTCCACTTTGTGGCCCCAAATCAGATAATCAATATCATTTGCTTTGAACTGCTTTTGAGTTGCTTTGAACTGGATTATATTAGTCTACACTGCCATATAATCCAGTTCAAAGCAGATAATCTGGATTTTATATGGCAGTGTAGAAGGGACCTAGGACAGAGCTTTCCAAACTTTTCAGGCTGGTGACACACGTTTTAGCCATGCATCATTTTGTAACACAGTACTTCAGTTTTACTAGCAAACCAAAGGTTAAACACACCTATATACAGGCAGCCCCCAAGTTACAAACATCCAATTTACATCTGACTCGTAGTTAAGAACAGGGGTGAGTCAACAGGAAAAGAGAAGTCTACCCCTCAGAAGGGAAATTCCCTCCTGAAAGAGTTATCATGGGTAAAAGGTGTCTCCACTTTCTCACCAATTCTTGTTTCATAAACATAAATAAATAAAGGGATATCCACTGTAGTTTGAAAAAGGATATATGTTTGCATTTATTGTCTTTCCAAATCTCAAAACCATATTTAATTCATTTTTCCCCATTTTATTGGATGGAGTCAAAATAATAAAAGCTGCATTCTTGCGTGCTCCTGTGTAGGTATCGGACTGGGTGGAGAAAACATTATTTTAGACATATCCATTCTTTTTCTCGTGCAAGCTAAAATAAAGGTCACACCACAGAGTATTTTTAGCTTTCTAAGTGTAAAAAAAAGACAAAAGATGCTCAGAATAGAACAGCATGAAAGTGAGGATGCATCGCTCCTGTTTGCAGGACTGAGTCAAAAGATTGTAGGAGAACATAGAGTAATAGTAGCAGCAGTAGCCAAGCAGCTGGGGGATTTCCACATTGAATTAAATTTTTCCACCCTATTCTCTTTTGCCAACAGTTAAGTAAACATATTTAAAATTCTGGCTTGATGTGGCTGAGACAAAGTAGAGGAGGAGGAGGAGGAGGAGGAGGAGGAGGAGGAGGAGGAGGAGAATAATTTCATTTTTCTACCCTGCCTCCATCTCCCCAAGGGGACTTTGGGCAGCTTACATGGGGCCAAGCCCAAGCAACATACAGATTAAAAGCAAAGACAACAGCAAATTACAAATTAAAATAGCACAAACAGCACAATACCATATACTTTCTAGTCATAGCAGAATGAACACCAGGGATGCTATATTGTTTCAGGCCAGGCTTAGTTTGGTTGCCAACTTTTAGACTGAAATCATATACATAGAGTATAAAATATAGAATATAATATATGATGCAGGAAACTATGTGCACTAAAAAGGTGTTTTTGTGCCCATTACTAAGAACAAAGGGTTTTACGAGTGGGAGAGGGAAGCGGGGGACGGGACCATCTTACCTCATTCCCTCCAGTCTTTTCCTATCCTTCTGGGATAGATAGCAATCCCATGTCCTTACTGTTGGAAATAGCAACCTTCCAAGCCTCCACTAACTGTTTGTTACTGTATATACAATTGTTATCCTGCGTTCTATGTGTATGTTGATTTGCCAGTTTGACTTACCTCTTTGATGTGGGAGGAGTTATAGATGTGATTGTACTGAGCATATGCATTTTGTGTTCAGTTTGCTTTTGGACTTCAATGAGGACAATATACAACTGGATACTGGAGAGAGACTAAAAGAAACAGATACTATAATGAGTGTATGATGGCTAACATGTCATCTATGTTCTGCAATGAAAGGAAAACACCTAGACATTCACATATCTGTGTTTTCTCCTAAAGGGGATGCATAGGTATGTATAATTATGACTGCATATAACAAACAGCCTAAAAGATTAGCAAAGAGCCTGTTCACTAGTTCAGAAATTCCTAGTCTCAACAATGTTAAGTGGAGTGCTGATGCTAATTCTGTTTGTCTGTTTTTCCCCACCATCATGAAGGTGATAATGGGAATCCAGGCGCTGTCGAGATAAGTTGACTAGTGGCAATGAAACCTCAATAGTCAAAAGAGAGAAGGGTGGGGAACCATACCTGTTTCAATATTCCCAATGCTAACTTGAGTGTTGGAGTAGTAGGACTCCAGAACCATTCCCACCTTTCCATGAAAACCACAGGATGACACTGGGCAAGTCACATTCTCCCAACTTCAGAGAAAGCTGGCAATGACTGGTTCAACTTGGAGTAACTATAAGTCAGGAATGATTTGAAGGCATACAACATTAGGCATGTTGTAGGTGCTTAGTGCAGGTGCTTAGAGTTAGAGGTCCGTTTTTAAAGAGTAGTCTCTGGTATGTTTCAGGCACATGGAAATTACTACCTGTCATTTTCAGGCACCTTTTTTCTAATTGGTGACCCTGACCCTGAGACCATTTTCAATTGAAAAAGCATGCTTTTTCCAAACATTTCCTCACAAATGTTCGGAGTTGGGGATTCAGGGGGTTAAAGACCTCAGGCCCTTCATAATGATATAAAATAAAATAAAATTGCCTCTATTAATAATGGACTATTTAGACTTTCAATTTCTATTGGATTTTTGTGTTAAATGGCTGCAACAAATGAATGAGGAAAATTATAATACGAAGCCAAATGAATCTTTCCACTGTTTCAATATTCTGGCCAAGGAGAGGAAACAGAAGATGCAACTGTGGAATCACTATTAATTATCATACAGAGAAGTCGTATTAGTTCCATCTGCAGAAGAGGAGAGATAACTGGAAATGACTGTCAGAAATCAATGGGCTGGAAGGACAGGGAGTAGCAGGGGGCTCTGCAATTGCAGCTGGCATATCTATCTATCTATCTATCTATCTATCTATCTATCTATCTATCTATTTATAATGACTAGGAGAATATATGTGTATGAATACATGAACAAGACAAGGCAAGGTATTAGAGAGTTTCAAAAAGACTTCTGAGGCTGGATCTACACTGCCATATAATTCAGTTTCAGAATCCAGATTATCTGCATTGGATTGGATTATGTTAGTCTACACTATCATATATGTTGAATATATCACATCTTAATGTCCTGCAGGTTTTATAACCAGGCTCATCTACATATTATGAACCCACTACTGAGAAACTTACTAGGTAGATCAGTCCAATTCTATGTAAAGTTTTTAATAGGGACATTATCATAAAGGCCCAAGGATTTGTCCTGCATTGGGCCGAATCCATGGGCTCTTGGCAGGGAGCGTGGAGAAGCTTCCATTCCACACCTCACATTACCTGCCTTACCTTGCCCCCAATCCCACGGGGGGGGGGGGGGGGGGGGGGAGTGTCACTACCCGTCTTTCCCTCATTGCAAGGAAAGCAACATTGGAAGGCTCCTTGGTTGTCATGGCAGTGGCGTGAGCTGCTTTCTGCCTTTTTGGCACAGAACCTGGCCAGAAGTGCCTGTGTGTCGTGTGAAGGGCTTCATGCCGAAAAGGGAGGGAAGCAGCATACGACAGGCAAATCGGTTCCTCTGATGAGATGGCTGTTGACAATTTCCCCCACATGACCTTGGCTCTTGCCAAGCTTCTCTCTGAGGTAGCCAGAATAAGACAACTTCCTGCATTAGACTCAGGCTGAAACTTGTCCTGAATCTATTTGCAGTGTTCTTACCCTTATTCGTATGCATCCTGCATTGCACGTCATCCTGCATTTAATTAGTTTGATCAATTTAATAATCTGTTTGCAATTATGCACCTTTTACTGCTTAGCAAATTGGGTCTTTGGACTGTAATAAAGTTTTGGTTAATGGATACACTGCCATATAATCCAAAGTTGATTTGGCAAGGCTGAGCATGGGCTCAATTTCTACCTTCCCTACACTCCCCCAGAGTACAAAGAAAAAACACCATGTGGTAGCAGCCTCCTTTTCTAATTCAGTGATGATCCCTCCTGTATTGGTGTCATCTGCAAACTTTATAAGCACACCTTCTAAACCTTCCAAGTAATTAATAAAGATGCCACCAAGAGTAGTTCACATCCCCTACTCTCCCCGAATAGTACGACCACAGACTGAGAGTTTAGTCAAGTTAGTTATTTGTGCAAGAGCAATCTGAATCTTGCAGTCAGAATGAACACTGGGAGATTCTGGAAGTTGACATGTTGGCTGACAGAGTCTGGGAGCTGCAGTCCAAAATAATGTTTTCATGTTCAGATCAAATGAGAATGCTGTTTTGTTGTTGTTCATTCGTTCAGTCATTTCCAACTCTTCGTTACCTCATGGACTAGCCCACACCAGAGCTCTCTGTCGGCCGTCACCACCCCCAGCTCCTTCAAGGTCAATCCCAGGCATGTAGCCGGGGGGGGGGGGGCCCTCGGGGGGCTGCCCCCCCCCCCCCAAATTTTCATGGTGGTTTGCGAAAAGGCCTTACTGGTGCATTATTTAAACTGTTATGTTTATTCATATCATGATCTGATCACCATACTCAATATATCCCATATGCATGGGGGTATTGGGGTAATGATACAAAAGGTTTGCTAGGCTAGACCCTCTTTTACTCAGACTCAGCCCCCCCCGAAACTCAGCCCGAAACCCCCCCTGAAAAAAAATTCAGGGCCCCCCCCGAAACGAAATCCTGGCTACGGGCCTGGTCAATCCAGTCATTTCAAGGATGCCATCCATCCATCTTGCCCTTGGTCAGCCCCTCTTCCTTTTTCCTTCCATTTTCCCTATCATCATACTCTTCTCTA
>NW_026844366.1:171373866-171438813 GCF_025583915.1 Anolis sagrei ordinatus | reverse complement strand
GAGGACTCCAAGATCTTTTTCACACGTACTGCTCTCGAGCCAGGCATCCCCCATTTTGTATCTTTGCATTTCTACCAACACTTAGGGCCCTTCCAGATGGGTGCTTAATTCAGAGTGGGATTTAAAAACCTAGTACATTACATGGAGTGATTGGTCCTAGGAAATGTCCCATGGTGTCCAGAAAGGTTTGGGTAATGCAGATGAAAGGGAACCGCAAAAGGTACGAGACATCCATCGAAAGTTTTCTTTTATTATTTTTTCTTATTGATGCTCTGAAATATGCTGCACCTCATAAGTGTTGATGTGGAAATATAACAAAGTGCACATAAGAATATTTCCTGCCATTGTCTCTCCTCACCCTCCTGGTGCCTTTAAGTTTGCCCTCTTGAACGCCATTTCCCTTTGGGATCACTTGCGTGCCATGCTGGTGCCCACTGTGTAAATTCAAGCTCTGTTTAATTTCAGAAATATGAGAACAAAGGAATGGTTGACGAGAGTTCTCATGGGAATTGCTTTCATATCATGCTTCCATTTGGCTCCATCTGTTTACATTCCTCATCACCTGTTTTGGGATTATACAATGAGGATAAGCACTGGAGTCTACACCAGCATATCACAAGGAACTCTCCTTTTTTGTGCAGGAATATACAGTGCTCCATAACAGTGCATTTTCCACCCAATCACAAATTTTAAGCAAACCTTTTTATTTTGTCCAGATCCAGGTGAGGGTGATCAGATGGGTGCAAACGTGAGCATGTGTGATGTGCGTGGCTTCCCCTCATGGATTCTATGGCAACACGGGAGCCCTCCTGTGTTGCCCTGGTGGTGGCAGGCAACGGCTCTGCCCTCTTTCACCCACAGAGCTGCACTGGCGGCATCTAATGGGAAGTGGCTGGTTCCATGGGTGGCCTGGACAATTAAGGCCAGGATTGAAAAATCAGCTGGTGATCCAAAATGCAGACTGTGCAAGGAAGCTGATGAAACTATTGATCATATCCTCAGCTGTTGCAAGAAAATCGCACAGACGGACTACAAACAGAGGCACAACTATGTGGCCCAAATGATTCATTGGAACTTATGTCACAAATACCACTTGCCAGTAGTAAAGAATAAACCTGAATGGTAGTGGAAAAGGAACACGCAAAAATACTATGAGAGTTTCGAATCAAAATTGAAAAGGTTTTGGAACACAATTGTGGAAAAGATAAAGTTTGGATTATTGATGTCGCCATACCAAGTGACAGTTGCATTGATGATAAAGAACAGAAAAAACTCAGCCATTATCAGGACCTCAAAATTGAACTGCAAAGGTACTGGCACAAACCAGTACAGGTGGTCCCAGTGGTAATAGGCACACTGGGTGCTGTGCCAAAAGATCTCAGCCGGCATTTGGAAACAATAAACATTGACAAAATCATGATCTTTCAACTGCAAAAGGCCACCTTACTTAGCTCTGCGTGCATAATCCAAAAATACATCACATAGTCCTAAATGCTTGGGAAGTGATTTTGTGATACAAAATCCAGCATGTATATCTTGTTTGCTGTGTCATGCTATGTTTTTGTGTAACTAAAATAATAATAATAATAATAATAATAATAATAATAATAATAATAATAATTTCTTTCTACATGGCCCGAAGGGAATCAGGGTGGTTTACACACACAAAAAGGCAAGCAGTCAATGCTACAGGAGAGTACAAACATATCAAAATAATGCACAATAAAGCAACAGTATTTTTTTTTGTGTCAGGAGCGACTTAAGAAACTGGTGTGAGAGAATTGGCCGTCTGCAAGGACGTTGCCCAGGGGACGCCCAGATGATTTGATGTTTTTATCATCCTTTGTGGGAGGCTTCTCTCACGTCCCCACATGAGGAGCTGGAGCTGATAGAGGGAGCTCATCCGCCTCTCCCCGGATTTGAACCTGTGACCTGTCGGTCTTCAGTCCTGCCAGCACAGGGCTTTAACCCACTGCGCCACCGGGGGCTCCAGCAACAGTAATAACAGTGAGCTTATGAAAAAGAATTAAGCATTGTAATGAACAATAAAACAAAACAATTCAATAAGACATGGTTAACTAAAACATAAGGAAACATTGCAACAAATACCCTAAAAGGAATTTAAAACACAGTTACATTAAAAATGGCTGGCGCCAATGTTCATTTGAAATGTAATGTGTCAGCCATATAGTACAAGTGGGATTAGCCAGCATTCCAAGTGGTTAAAGTGTTTTTTGCCCTTTATGATGAGGCCATTAGCCATCGTACAGTTGTCTATCCCTGCAATAGACTTCCTTCAATAAGGCAACTCTTCTGGAGTTTTAATTACACAGAGAATTGGGGCACAGAGGATACTATGGCTATTTTTGCATGGTTTTAACACCAAGTGCTAAAAGACAGAGTAAACAGTAAGCTAAGGAAATAAAATCTCATTACCACAACTATGTATCAATTTCAAGGCAGGGCTGAAGGTTCTTTATTTAAAAGTCAGGCTATGAAATAACAAAACATTGTCTGCATAATGTTCCACTTGGTCTTGAGTAACCTGAATACATAGAATGTGGTTCTGATAGAAGCAGTGAAAGACAAGGCTCCTACAATGCACTACATAAACTTCATGCGTCTGTTTGCATGTGTGGCATCCCCATTGGGAAAACATGGAGTTCCTGATCTTGAGCCACTCATTAAATGCTGAAAGCATCTTCCGTTTTCCTCTCTCCATTTATAGAACTCGGCCTTATGTGCCCAACAGCTGTGTCCACCATCAGCTGTTCAGCAGTTATCCGAATTGCAAGCACCGATGAAAGGAATTGGGAAAGGAGAGCTTCTAAGAATGACCATCACTATCTCAGTGAAAGAACAGCGACTGAGTTGCAAAATTTGTTATATGTCTGTTTATTGTTTTTCTATCCTGCCTTTTCTCCAAGGAGCCTGAAGTATCATGCAAGGATTTTCCTAATCCTGATAACATGTAAAGTAGGTCAGGCTAAAAAAGAAAGAGAGAGAGCGTTTGTGCAATTAGACCAGTGTTTCTCAACCCTCCTAATGCCGCGACCCCTTAATACAGTTCCTCATGTTGTGGTGACCCCCAACCATGAAATTATTTTCATTGCTACTTCAATTGCTACTTACAACAGTAATTTTGCTACTGTTATGAATCATAATGTAAATATCTAACATGCAGGATGTATTTTCCCATGATCAACAGAAAATACTGGAAGGGTTTGGTGGGCATTGACCTTGAGTTTGGGAGTTGTAGTTCACCTACATCCAGAGAGCACTGTGGACTCAAACAACGATGGATCTGGACCAAACTTGGCACGAATACTCAATATGCTCAAATGTGAACACTGGTGGAATTTGGTTAAAATAGACCTTGACATTTGGGAGTTGTAGTTGCTAGGATTTATAGTTCACCTACAATCAAAGAACAGTCTGTGTCCCACCAATGATAATTGGACCAAACTTCCCACATAGAACCCCCATGACCAACAGACAATATTGTGTTTTCTGATAGTCTTTGGCAACCCCTCTGACACCCCCTCACGACCTCCCCAGGGATCCCGACCCCCAGGTTGAGAAACACTGAATTAGACCAAGGCTGACGAGTGAACTTCATGGTACTATAAAGGGTAAAGAATGCTCTAGAGCAGTGGTTCTCAACCTTCCTAATGCTGCAACCCCTGAATCCAGTTCTTCATGTTGTGGTGACCCCCAACCATAAGATTATTTTCATTGCTAGTTCAGAAGAGTTATTTTGCTCTTGTTATGAATCGTAATGTAAATATCTGATATGCAGGATGTATTTTCATTCACTGGACCACGTTTGGCACAAATACCCTATATGCCCAAATTTGAATACTGATGGGGTTGGGGGGGATTTATTTTGTCATTTGGGAGTTGTAGTTGCTGGGATTTATAGTTCACCAGGCCTGTAGCGAGGGGGTGGTTTTAGGGGTTCAAACCCCTCCCGAAATGTTTCAATTTTTTTTTAAAAAAACCTGGTTTACTTATGAATTTTAACTGGTTAACCAAATCCCCATGCTAAGTCTATGAGATGCAAAAAAATTAAGAGTCCCTCCAGAACTGCAAGCACTATCTCAGGCAAATATTGACAATTTATTCACACTGTCATGACTTGCAGCAATAGCTGATGTAGTGAACCAAGTTGTGTGTGTGTGTGTTGAATGCTCTCATTAAGGAGGCCAGACTTGGTGGAGGTGGTTGACAGGGACGGAGCTGCAGGCTATTGAAGGCTGCTCTGCTCTTTGCTTCAGCGTGAGGTTTTAGACCCCCCCCCCCCCCCCCCCGCAAAAATTTTAACCCCTCCCGAATTTTTTTTCTGGCTACGGCCCTGTAGTTCACCTACAATCAAAGAGCATTCTGAACTCCACCAATGATGGAATTGAGCCAGTCTTGACACACAGAACTCCCATGACCAAAAGAAAATACTGGAAGGGTTTGGTAGGCATTGGCCTTGAGTTTTGGAGTTGTAATACACCTACATCTAGAGATCACTGTGGGCTCAAACATTGATGGATCTGGGCCAAACTATGCCCAAATATAAACACAGATGGAGTTTGGGGGAAATATACCTTGACATTTGGGAGTTGTAGTTGCTGGGAGTTATAGTACATCTACAATTTGAACTCCACCAATGACAGAATTGGGGTAAACATCCCACACAGAACCCCCATGACCAACAGAAAATACTGTGTTTTCTGGTGGTCTTTGGTGACCCTTCTGACACCAACTCCCTTCACCAGGGCAAGAAAACATAATCAAAGCCCTCCTGACAAAGGGCCATCCAGCCATTCATACACACACACACACACACACACACATGTATATGACAGATGCAGTATCATAGTTTTGAAAGGGGCCCCTAAAGAAGGACAATGATATGTTGCATGTTCCAGAGTAGTAAACCAGACAATCTCCACATCAACACTGGCAAAGAAACAGCAAGAAATATTGTTTACCCACAAGCATAAAAACATTACATATATTAGAAACGAACACTTTCTCATTACTTTATTTTCCAGATCACCAAACTGGGCCACGGCAACGCATGGCAGGGGACTGCTAGTAAATATATATTTTTATACACACTTATTTATATCCTTATTTAAAAGTGGGGCTTTTTAGTGGGTGCCGTATTTCTTTTAAAAATGAAGGATATAAATATATGTATATAAAATCAGATAAAGTAGCCATTGTTAAAACAGAACTTGATCTTTGGAAGTGAGGCTGCATGCTTTTGGAGAGTGGAAAAGAACCAGTGAAGAAATGTTGCTATCTTGGGCAAAATACAAGTTGTCACCCTCACTCATCACCCTTCTCCCTTTGTGTAACAGTTGCTGCACTGGCAGTTCAATCTTCAACATTGGCAATGGGACACTGTCTTCTCTTACAACTAAAGAGGCCAGGCATGATGGACTTACTCTATCCTTCCTGAGCAGGCATAAAATAGGGAGCTCCAGGGATCTCCCATTACTACCCTCTGGGGAGCTAGTGGTCTCCCTCTGCCTAATGGTATCCCAATCTAACCAATCCTAACATATATTTGGTTAAGGCATATACAGTATTTTGAAGGAGCAAGTTTTCTCCTTGCTTGTCTTCCCGAGAACGCCTGCCTGATAGCACTGGAATGGCAACTATTTATACAGTTTGAGATTTGTAAAGCAGTTCACTTGTAGCCATGTGCTCTTGCTCTCTCTCTCTTTTAATATAGTGGAAAGCACACTGCATTGTTTTGAAAGATCCATGCCATTTACCCCTTCCCCCTACTACTTAGAATATGCCAGAGGTACTTCAAAGCTATGAGAATTTCTGAGAAGAAAATCATGCTTGCCAAGTCATGTCAGCTAGTCAACACCATCTCTAGCCTAGTCAAGCAATTTGTTATTATGCACCTTAAAGTTATTTCTGAGTTATAGTGACTCAGAGCCAAACTTATCACAGGACTTTCTTGGCAGAATTTGTTCAGAGTAGGGTAAGGATGAGCAAACATGACTTGTTCAAAGCCACCCAGTAGGTTTTCACGGCTGAATGAGGATTTCAACTCTGGTCTCCCAGTCTCGTAGTTCAACACTCAAAACTAGACTGGAGCCCAGATCCATTTTTGCCGTTTCTTTGGCCAGTCTGACTTCTCGGTTTTGTTCCAGTGCCCAAAACGCTAAGGGCCCAGCTGTCAAGAATCCCATCCAAAAAGGGACCACGTGGCAGCCAATCATGGCTCCTCCTCCCCTATTCAGCATCATAGTTGAATCTTTTTGATTTTCCTTTATTTTCATGATTCTTTTTATTTAGTGGGACTGACTGGGAGTTGGGGATGTGCGGGACGGGTGGGTGGGGTCCGTGTGCACATTTGGGGGCTTGGAGACTGGAGCTTCTTTTTCTCCTTTCCTTCCTCTCCTTCAGAAAATACTTCTAAGAGATAATAATAATAATAATAATAATAATAATAAGTAATACCAGCAAACAAAAATAGGAGCCTACCTCTCCTCTAGAATGGAAAATAGAAACAGCATTAAGGAAGCAAAACCCAAGCAAAAGAGAGGGGATTTTTAAGGTAGTCCAGGAAGGATAGCTCCACTGAGGCCCAGTTCATCGCTCTTCCCTGAGCCTTCTTAAAAATGCCTTGAAAAGCTGTGTGGCATTCCGTGAGAGCCTGCCCCTCCTCTAGAGTAGAAACAGCTTTCAGAAACCTTAAACCTGGTCTTCTCTGCAAACAGAAGGGAAATGATACAATATCTTAACTGTAATGCTTTTTTAAAAAAATCCAGGTCTTAATGCATGATAAGGAAGGGAAGCCTGTAGGACGTCCCCCCTCCCTAGGGGCTGAAGCTAGCCTCTTTCAGAACAAGAAATGCAAAAAAATTTGGAAGAAGTTGCTTGCTGTTGTTTTTTAAATTAGTAAATGAAGTGTAACAGTGGCTGTGTGTGGTGTGTAAGTGCATATTTGACATTTTGCAGAAAAGAATGGTACCTCCTCTACCCTTGCTGCTGCTGCTGCTCCTGGAGAAGTTAGACGGCGGGGCCAGCGGGGGGATACCATTTGGGGATTATTTTAGGAGGAGATTTTATTTCTAGAAAAATAATCCTAAAAATCAGGGGATGACCCAAATGTTTTGAAACTTGGTGGGCCAACAGTGGTAGATGTGCCCTCCAAGTATGATGATTTTCATCCTGCTAGCCTAAAAATGAGGGGAAGAGGAGCCTGGGAAGCCCACCCATTTCTGCCAATGGACAGAAAAGAGCCAGATTTTTGGAGGCAGTATGAAAACACCTTATTGGAAATGCGCCCATTTTTCGGAGACATGCAAAAATGGATATGGGGAGCTTCTGGTATCCAGGAAGCAGAAATGGCTAGCAATTCATCCAAAATGCATAATAATAATAATAATAGTAATAATACTTTATTTGTACCCCGCTACCATCTCCCCAAGGGACTCGGTGCGGCTTACATGAGGCCAAGCCGAAGTCTACTCAAAACCGCTACACTCCATTGGCTCCATTCTATCCATTGATCTCTCCTTAATTTGGGTGATGCTTATGGGTTTTTCTGCTACATGTATCTAAAGAATGGGATTGGCTTTAGGTACTATGCTCTTGGATTTGGTTGGGTGCTGCTGTCTTTTGATATTCTGTTTTAGGCACCAAAATAACTTGAGTGAGCCCTGATTGTTGTTCCTTGTGTTTACATTTATTTAGTGCTAGTATGTAAATACTCCAGAGGGAAGGAAATGCAACATGTGTGCAGGTCTCCCTGCTGCGACTAATTTTGACTGTTTGCTGAGCTACCCATTTCCTTTTCCTTCCTCTAGTCTGCCAAATAACACTTTAGTGACTAAGCCATGCACTTTGTACATGAGTTCTACCACCTTTTTCCTCTTAAACTTCTTGCTGATGTGTTTTAGCACTAAATTGAAATTAACTATGCTAAACCAGACCTTGGAAAAAGTATACTTTGGGCTACAGCTCTGGGAATTGATCCAAATCTGGTCCAGTGGGATTAAAGCCCACTAATCATGTCAGGACTGTCTCACCACAAACCACTGTTGTGACCACTTCTGACTTTGTGATTGATGCAAAGCCAGGATGTTGATGCAACTGTGCAGTGTAAATGCCTTGCAGCATCTTTCCTTTCCCAGCATGCGTGCAAAATTGTAACATCACAGCAGTAGTGTAACAAGGTTTTTGTGCCTGATTTCATGTCTTTCCCCTGAGACAGAATCAAAGCATGCAGCTTTGCTATTTTATTTACTGCTCATTGAGCTTTTGCTAGCACTGGCAGTTGTTGAGCCCTTCTTCTCTCCACAGGGCCTAGAAATCTGTGCCATAAGATCTATGCTTTTATGACCCTTCTCCTTATAGTACCGCAGAAGGAAGCCATTGAACATGATTTGGAATCAGGAGGATTATACCTTTCCTGCAGGTGAGATTTCTAATATGGCTCTAGTCACAGCGTGGCATGTACGCCCTCTAACATTACATGTATTTTGACAACTTTCATTCTCCCTGGCTGTAAAAGAACTTTCAGGCTTGGTTACTTTTATTTCTACAATGTGCGTATATGCTTAATAGATATACTGTGCTCCATCACTTCAATAAAATGCTATTTGAAATGTTAGGAACACATACACAATATATATTTGGGCTTACAAGGGTAGAATGAAAAGTAATGCCTCCACCTTCGTAACTCCTCAACAGATGGCAATACTGGTATGCAGCAGGTACTAGCTTGTTCAGAAGTCTCTCCTCTACAGTTCCATTTTAGTGGGAAGCCTTAGCATTGAACGGTTGTGTTGTTAAAGTGCGAAGTATGGAACCCTATACAGACGGTCAGGCAATACAACTTAAGCAATGTGAAGTCACTGAATTCTTGACAGCTGAAGGTGTCACCCCAAAGGAGATTCATCAGAAAATGCAAGCTGTTTATGGTGATTGTGTTGATGTGAGATTGTGTGTCATTGGGTGAGTAAGTTTAAAGATGTTGAGGTGACACCTTCAGCTATCAAGAATTCAATGATTGCACATTGCTTAAGTCGCATTGACTGACCTTCTGCGCAGGGTTCCATACTTTGCACTTTAACAACACAATTGTTCATGCTAAGGCTTCCCACCAAAATGGAACTGTAGAAGAGAGTCTACTGAACAAGCCAGTACCTGACACATACCAGTACTGCCATCTGTTGAGGAGTTACGAAGATGGAGGCATTACTTTTCATTCAACCCTCGTACATGCTTTGTTCATTTGGCAGGCACAAGGATTAAGGATCGCACTGTTATGTATGTTGCACTCAGATCAACCAGTTTAGCATTATGCTTCAAAGATAATTATAAACAGCAGCTGATGAGACTGATGGACATGTTCTGCTCAATTATGCATGGTGCTATGTAGTCCTGGTTAGTGTTACTTTCAGTGAAACAAGAAGACACTTGGTCTTGGACAAATAAGACAATTGTACTACATCCTGGGCAACCAACTGTTAATGCAGTTTAGAATATTAGAAATGCAAGGATGGGTAGGAGGCAATTTGTCCAAGTTTTGACAAACAGGAATCGCAATATCATAATAGTAAATTCTCCAGCATTTAACAGATGAAAACTAGGATATGTGTGGCTAAGTAACATTAGAGCATGGATAAGATGTCAAAAATTATGACATCTACACAACCATTACAAAGGTGACCATACAAGATAGGAGAGGTTATAGCAGTTGGCTTTTGCCTGAGACTTCTGGGAAGAGCAAGATTCCTCCTCTGCTTATTCTGAGTTAATTGAGAGCCAATTCCTTTTGCACTTTGAACTCAGTCTGGAGCAACTGAAGTATGCTGGGTTAAAGGGGGCCATGAGAGAAAGAGAGAGAAACTAGAACATGTCAAAAGCAACAGCAAAAAATAAAATAAAATAAAAAATAATAGGATGACCAAGAATTAATGAGGACTTCCCCAGCCAAACTGGCACAGTTGGGGAATTATAAATAAATTGTGTATGTGTGTGTGAACATGGGATTTTGTGTGTCAGAGAGGTGGAGAACAAAAGCTAGAATCATAGAATAATATAGCAACTTGTATCCATATCTTTTAGATCTTTGTAGAATCACATGAGCCTTCTAACCAAGGTGAAAGAAAAAAGTACAAAAGCTGGGTTGCAGTTAAACATCAAAATAGCCAAGATTCTGGCAACCGAACTGATTGATAACTGGCAAATAGAGGGAGAAAATGTGGAGGCAGTGGCAGACTTTGTATTTCTAGGTGCAAATATTACTGCAGACGCAGACTGCAGGCAGGAAATCAGGAGACGCTTACTTCTTGGGAGGAGAGCAATGTCCAATCTTGATAAAATAGTGGAGAGTAGAGACATCACACTGGCAACGAAGATCCACATAGTCAAAGGATTGTTATTCCCCGTAGTAACCTACGGATGTGAGAGCTGGACCATAGGGAAGGCTGAGCGAAGGAAGATAGATGCTTTTGAACTGTGGTGCTGGAGGAAAGTTCTGAGAGTGCCTTGGACCGCCAGAAGATCTAACCAGTCCATACTTCAGGAAATAAGGCTTGACTGCTCATTGGAGGGAAGGATAGTAGAGGCAAAGATGAAGTACATTGGCCACATCATGAGGAAACAGGAAAGCTTAGAGAAGACAACAATGCTGGAGAAAATGGAAGGAAAAAGGAAGAGGGGCTGACCAAGGGCAAAATGGATGGATGGCATCCTCGAAGTGACTGGCTTGACTCTGAAGGAGCTGGGGGTGGTGACGACCGACAGGGAGCTCTGGCGTGGGCTGGTCCATAAGGTCATAAAGAGTCACAAAGAGACTGAATGAATAAACAACAAAAGAAACACGTGCTAAATACTGCCATTTTGATGGGTCTATTTGTTTTGGAACATTTCCATATAGGCCCCATCTACACAACCATTACAAAGCATATTGAACTCCATTATATCATCAATGTATGGTTGTGGATGGTTAATTTGCCTTATATTCCAGTTCAATGCAGTTATATTTATTTATTTATTTATTTCGTGTATTTCTACCCCGCCCTTCTCAACCCCCGAGGGGGGACTCAGGGCGGCTTACAAAAGGCACAATTCGATGCCTACACAATAATACAGATAAACACATATAAACAGCAATTAAAACAGTTATAAAAGTTAAAAACAATCAATTATACATCAGTCAATAAAATCAATCTCATGCTCAATGTTCATCAGCTCAGAATCCATAAATTCATTCCATATTGCCCATTCCTATCAGTCGTCGTTGTCCTTTATTTATCTGCCAGATTACCCAAATGCCTGGTCCCAAATCCACGTTTTTAATTTCCTTCTAAAGGAAAGGAGGGATGTCGATGATCTAATTTCCCCGGGGAGTGAATTCCACAGGTGAGGGGCCACCACCGAGAAGGCCCTGCTCCTCGTCCCCGCCAATCTCACTTTTGATAGAGGTGGGGCCGAGAGCAGGGCCTCCCCAGAAGATCTTAAACTCCGAGGCGGGATGCAGAGGGAGATGCGTTCGGACAGACACGCTGGGCTGGAGCCATATAGAGTTTTGTAGGTCAAAACCAGCACTTTGAATTGTGCTCGGAACTGGATCGACAGCCAGTGGAGCTGACATAACAGAGGGGTGGTATGCTCCCTGTATGACGCTCCGGTGAGTAATCTGGCTGTTTCCCGCTGGACTAATTGAAGTTTCCGAACAGCCTTCAAAGACAACACATAGAGTGCGTTGCAGTAATCTATTCGGGATGTAACAAGAGCATGGACCACTGTGGCCAGATCAGTTAAATAGCATTCTATGAGTCTACACACTGACCATATAATGCAGTTCCATTTGCATTATAATGTCAGTATAGTTGGGGCCTTATTTGCCTTAAACAAAATGAGATCTTTAATGCCTGCAATCTGAATCCTTTGTTTTATTAGTACAGCCTTCATATGCAAGGAGAAAATACAAATATATGGAAGAAGTAAGTGTGTGTGTTGGAAAGAGGGATACCAGCGATTCCTTTCTTTTACTTTCCAACTTGACCGAACACTTGGAAAGATTTGCCACTATCAGTGCCAGATACACTCTCTAATAATATAACATTTCAAGGAAGCATGTTTGTAGTTTCAGTGAAAAAGAGCTCAAAACTTCTGCAAGTTTTGTGTTCAGTTTGGAACCTGTGGATGGTTAATTTACATTAAAACATTCAGTTCTGATTCACTAGATTAAAACTGAGATTGTAGTTATTTAATCACATTTGTATCACAGTGTCCTCAAGATAATCTGGATAGGCCTGCCAAAAGAAGCTGGTCGTTTTTGCTGATCTAAGCTCAGATAGTGGTTAGAGATGACAAATCCCTTCTTGCTGGTCAGGCCACAATTTGGGCCAGCCAAAGAAAATGTTCTCTCATAACCGAAGAGACTGACCTATCCCTAGTCGGTGAATTTACGACTAGGTTTGAACTTCATTGTTGCTAGGGAACTGAACAGAAAATTCATTTAATGGTAATTTGTACATGCACTGTATCTTTCTCTCAAGAAGCTCAAGCTTGTGTTTTCCCCATTCCCCATTTTATCCTCACAATAATGACCCTTGTGATGGGCTTTGTAGAGATATCTCACTCAAGGGCCTCCAGTAGTTTTGTGGGCAAGTGTGGAGTTGAACTCCAATCTCCAGAGTCCTAGCCTGTTGTACTAAACTGCACCCATTCAGTATACACTCTGTATGCCCTTCCTCGTGGACTTTCTATTGAAACAGTGATTTCTATTGAACATGAGAACCCTCTTTCAAGTTAAAATACAGGAAAGGCTATGTAGTTCTTTAGTTTTCATCCAAGAAACATAGCCAGGTCAAGAAATGTTCATGCTTGAGCTAAAGAACAAGATGACATGCATGTTCAAGGGGTAAATGTACTGGAAACTTAGGGGTTTATCACACGAGGTAGGCAAATTGCAATTACAGAATGACAACAGCATCTTTGTCTTAGAATCATAGAATCATAGAGTTGGAAGAGACCTCATGGGCCATCCATCCAGTCCAACCCCCTACAAAGAAGCAGGAAAACCACATTCAAAGCACCCCTGACAGATGGCCATCCAGCTTCTGTTTAAAAGCCTCCACCACATTCTGGGGCAGAGAGTTCCACTGCCAAACAGCTCTCCCAGTCAGGAAGTTCTTCCTAATGTTGGAATCGCCTTTTTTGTAGTTTGAAGCCATTGTTCCACGTCCTAGTCTCCAGGGCAGCAGTAAACAAGTTTGTTCCCTCCTCCCTATGACTTCTTCTAACATACTTATACATGGCTATCATGACTCCTCTCAGCCTTCTCTCTTGCAGGCTAAGCATGCCCAGCTCTTTAAGCCACTCCTCATAGGGATTGTTCTCCAGACCCTTGATCATTTTAGTTGCCCTCCTCTGGACACCTTCCAGCTTGTCAAGATCTCCCTTCAATTGTGGTGCCCAGAATTGGACACAGTATTCCCGGTGTGGTCTAACCAAGGCAGAACAGAGGGGTAGCATGACTTCCTTGGATCTAGACACTATACTTCTTCTTTTTTTTTTTTGCTGCCACATCACAATGTTGGCTCATGTTTAACTTGTTGTCCACAAGATCTTTTTCACATGTACTGCTCTCAGGCCACGTGTCCCCCACAATCATGTCTTGGATTATCACATGATGTTGCTCCTTTCCTGCTATTCCCCTGATGGAAATAATTCTTTTACAAAAACAAATAATTGGTTAATAGCTTCCTTCTATAAAATAAATGCCTTCTAACTATCTCCAACTGGGAGAGTGGCAGGAGTGACGTCATGTGATGAAGCCAAGGCAGAGACATTGATGTCCTCCTGTCATTTTGGCTTGCCTGTGATACGCATAAGTTTCTGTCCCTTCTCAGACAGTGGTTCTGAAGTAGCATTGGAGTTGAAGGCAGCAGCTTTATATGAAGAGAGATACAAGGCAAGTTGCTCAGCACACAGTTTGCTTCTTCCACCAGCTTCCAACTCAGCTTCTGTTCCTCTCTGCCTGGTGATAGGGCCATCCTTCCCTCTGATGGCTTACTCGATTCCCTCTGAAACCCAGAAGTAGATAATGGTTGTCATCCCTGGGATTAGTCACTTGCTACATCATCATATTGCCTGGAAGTACTGATCTATGGATGGAAGAAATAATGCCTGGTTACACATATTTACCCCAATAATTTTGTTTCCATGAAAATACAAAGAAAAGTTTTCTTGAGATTGCCTCCCTTGGCCCAGTAATTCCTGGATGGGATGTGCACAGTCTATACATAACTGCAGCACAGGAGCTATTTGGCACTGGGCTTCCCTACTGCCACTTGAGAAAGAGCAGGATGGTTTTCTTGGCAGAGGAACAGGTCACTTGAAATAGCATGTCCGTAGAGACACTTTGATCTAAGCTGATGTTCATAAGGTTCACACCAAAAAGCAGTGTGTGTACCTCTTTTTTGTGTGTCAGGAGTGACTTGAGAAACTGCAAGTCACTTCTGGTGTGAGAGAATTGGCTGTCTGCAAGGCCTGGATGTTTTACCATCCTTGTGGGAGGCTTCTCTCATGTCCCTGCATGGGGAGCTGGAGCTGACAGAGGGAACTTAATCCGCTCTTGCTGGATTTGAACTGCTGACCTATTGGTCAGTGGTCCTGCCAACACAAGGGTTTAACCCATTGCACCATCCTGTGTATTTCTGCTATCCTTACCATTATTATGTATTGGGAGAAAAGGTGCCCCCAGTGGCGCAGGACTGAAGACCGACAGGTCGCAGGTTCGAATCTGAGGAGAGGCGGATGAGCTCCCTCTATCAGCTCCAGCTCCTCATGCAGGGACATGAGAGAAGCCTCCCACAAAGATGATAAAACATCAAATCATCCGGGCGTCCCCTGCGCAACGTCCTTGCAGACATCCAATTCTCTCACACCAGAAGTGACCTGCAGTTTCTCAGGTTGCTCCTGACACGACAAAAAAAAATTGGGAGAAAAAAACCCTGACTTAAGCTGTGTGGACTGGAGACTTTTCCCTACAAAGCCTATGGCATGGGAGGGCAAAACAAAAGAGAGTGAGTAAGCCTGCTGGCACAGCTTTTGAAAAGGACTGTCTGCTGTTATACAGTGTGCTGTCACTGAGAAAATTCATCCTTCCCCTCACTTAACAATCACTACTGAGTATTGCAGCTATATTCAGAGGGATCAAGGATGCTAAAGCAAGGGTGATACCTTCCCTTTTAATCAAACCATCTGAATGCTTTGATCCTCCAATCCTCAACTCTGCTGTGCTGCTGAACAAATCCCTTTGGAGTCAGGACAACAGGGGAAAAGTGCATTTACTGAGTATGCTTGGCATTTTTATTGTTTTCATTAGAAACATATCCTTATCTAGATGGCAGGCGCTATTGATGATTTGGAATTATGATAGCATGCCTTTTGTGTGTTTCTTGCAGCTTTAGATGGAATCTGCTGATCCCAGAACATATCCTGGCAAAAACAACTAGTGCAGACTAGCTGTTGTCTCTGTTATGATACAGACTATAACACATCAGCATGGTCGGAACAGTCATATTGCTAAACGGCTTGTCTCTTGCTGTGGATCAGTTAAACATCAGCTGTGTGTATTAGCCATATGATCTGCTTGGCAGACTCAGAAACACTGTCTGCAGTGGGGTCTGAATCAACATTTGATTTTACATTACTGTGCTTCCATATATCAAACTATATCAATTCTCTTGCAGAACAGATGGCAGCGTCGTATTTGAATGTGCTTGAGTAATGGTATTTGGTTCATTGAAAATACACAAAACTGGGAACAGCTTAAAGGATTTAATCCTAAAAGCTTAACTTCTGGGCAGCAGCCCTTTTTAATATGGTGCTGGATCCCACTGTAGGGGGAGGAAAAACCCACTCCAGCACACAGAGATTAATGCTTTGCCATCATTTCCATTAACTAAAAATACCACACCTCCCCCCTTGTTTTACTGCAGATTTTTAAAAGTACACATTACTGTGCCATTACTGACCCACTCTCATCTCTGTGATGAAGTCCCATGTTTCAGAGATGGTCAGGGACAATTCTGTCCTAATATGACCGCATTTACCTCCATGATTTTGATCAATGTTCTAGAAAGCATCATACTGCCCAGATGAAGCTAAGTAATTTTTATATGTGTTTATTTGCGCTACAGACTCCACTCAGTGAAACAAAGAAGCAGCAGGAATGGCTGAGTGCCTAGCCTATTTATCTAATAGTTTTCTGAAAAATGAGTAACAAAATCTTTGCCATCTAAAAATATCCTAATTCCTTACTATGTAAAGATGTGTATTTTTACAGTGGCATTATATATGTATGTATGCATGCCTGGCAGTGTGTATATACATGGTGGTTAGCTAATTTTCAATGTCATTTTTCCACCAGTGAGTGCAAGCTGGATGCATGACTCTCTCAATTTTATCTACAAAACAACCCTCCCTGATTTTGGGAGAGTGGTCTGATTATTGTTACATAGAAAGATTCATAACTTAGTAAAGACTAGAACCTAATCACCGTATCTACTTGAGTATAAGCCACATTTTTCAGCCCTTTTTTAAGGCTGCAAAAGCCCTGCTCAGCTTATAAGGAAAAATAAATAAATAACTTTTATTATTTTACATTATTATTATTATTATTATTACATGTGTTATTTTACTATATTATTATTACATTTACATTATTTTACTCTATTATTACATATATTATTTTTCTCAATTATTGTTATTATTTCATTTATTATTTTACTCTATTTTATTATTATTACATTTATTATTTTTCTCTATTTCTTATTGTTCTTACATTTATTCTTTTACTCTATTCTTACTGTTATTATTTCATTTCCATTGTTTTACTCTATTATTATATTTATTATTTTACTCTTTATTGGAAGGATATGTGAGCACATTTAGATTGAAGAAGGTTAGAATAATGGTTTAATCAGAGTTGGACAGTCTTATCTTAAATTGCAGTTTTATGTAAATATTCAAAAACATTTAACCTACTGATGCCTCAATTAATGTAGTTTTAGGTATCTATTTTTATTTTGAAATTTACCAGTAGCTGCTGCATTTCTCGCCCTCAGCTTATACTCGAGTCAATATGTTTTCCCAGTTTTTTTGTGGTAAAATTAGGCGGCTCGGCTTATATTTGGGTCAGCTTATACTCAAGTATACATGGTATGCTATAGGCAATCATTCGTGGCCAAGTTTGATTGTCTTCCAAGGGTAGAGTCTTGATAGTGGGTCTGTAAGTGACTGTGGAGACCTATTCTGGATTGCATGGTCTGTCACAATGTGTACATAAGTTTCCAGGTGGAAGGTGGTCATAACAGAGGTTTGCTTAATGCGCCTTCCTCTTGGCACATTACTCCTTTTTGCCCTATATTCATGCCTCTTCAAAATCCATAGCACTGTTGGTAACAGCTGACCTACAGTTATGATGCTTGAGGGCCAGGAATTGCCAGTCTTCAGTGTTTATTCCACATTTTCAAATATTAGCGTAAAATCCATCTTTTGTTGTCCACCGACATTCCATTTTCTGTTCCTAAGTTGAGAATCGAGCGCAAAAGCTGAGGTCCAAAGAAGGACTAGCAAACTTAAGGACATCTGGTAGACAAAAAAGAAAGAAATCCAACACTTTGCAGATACCCACTTGAACCTAAATCTCAGAAATTATATGCCAATAACCTTCTGCACTATACTACCTCTTTATCGTGTGCACTGACACACAGTAGGGCCTGAATTCTGTTCCTAGTCCTAAAAAAACTAGATCCATTGAATCAGCTGGATTTGGTTATGTTTTGACTCACACATCGCATTTGTATTCAGTACTGAAAATACATTTATTTATTTATTTATTTATTAGGAGCATTTCTATCCTGTCCTTCTCGGCTCCGAAGAGGGACTCAGGGCATCTACCAACAGGCACAATTCAGTGCCGAACAATAAAACAAGCATAATATACAATTAACCTACATTAAAAACAATTATAGATACATTAAAACAGTTTGCCATTTCACATCGTCTTCCAAATCAATTCATTGCAGTCAGCAAAAGTCAGCAAATGCTTGATTCCATAACCAGGGTTTGAGCTTCTCTTGGAAGGTCATGAGGGAGAGGGCAGATCTGATTTCATTAGGGAGGGAGTTCCACAGCCGAGGGGCCACCACTGAGAAGGCCCTGTCTCTCATTCCCACCAAGCGTGACTGCGATGGTGGTGGGGCTGAGAGCTGGGCCTCTCCAGACAATCTTAAGGTTCTTGGGGGTTCATAAAGGGAGATACGTTCAGACAGGTAAGCTGGGCCAGAACCGTTTACATAACAGCTGCAATCCTACTGGTCAGTCTCAATTAGAGGAGGCCATTCAATCAGTTGTTGAATGGCCTCTTCTAACTGGGGCTAATCAACAGGATTGCAGCCATTATGTATTTTTACTTCTTCAAACAAATACAGTTCCCAAATACAGCTTTTGCCATATTGTGGAATACCCTAACAACATTGTTTCTGTTCCTGGTTTGAAAATGTTATTTCCTATTTAATTGTGAGCTACTTACTTTGAACATAGTTGTTATACTCCAGAAACTTTTTGTGGCTGCCACAAACCATGTTGAATTGGTTGAGACTCGATGAGATATTCATTGAAAAACGAGCAAAATGTGCTGTGGGATGTCCCACAAAAACAAAACATTGTGGGTTAATAAACTTTTTCCATATTTTTATGATAGAGCTAATTGGGAAATGCCATTTATAACCCAGGAATAAAAATTGTGTTACATAGTGTAATTACTGGTTGTGGAAAACACATAAACAGACTTTTATGTAACGTAACAGACTGAATGTACAGTGTAGGAATAATCTGTGGGCTGGGTGTTCAAGCAAAGGGTGGGAGCAAAATATTTAGATGAAATTACCCTCTTCAAACTCTTAAAGAAATAGCTGCCATCTTCAATCAACGAGGCACTTTGACATGCAAGGAAATGGTCACTATTTCTGCTGTCCATGGTGCTCTTCAACCCACTTCTGTCATGACCAAGCTGCAGAGACACATAAGAAGCTTGTGTTCCCAAAAGGTCCACCATATAAAACAGAGGTGGCAGTTCATATTCTTGTCCCTCAGGCAGGGACAATGAACATTGGCAGAGTAGGTGGTATACAGTGAATGACAAAATAATGGCATTACCTAATGTTCAGAAAGCAGCACATTAGGCATAAGAATAGCTTCTGAACCCTACAATAAGCTCTACAATATTGCAGTGCTACACATATATACATGGAAGTACACTGGACTGAACTCAAACGCACATACTTCAGAACAAATATTTGTTCTTTACAGTGCTCTGGCACAACTTCAAATACTTTTGCCATTGGAACAAAAAGAAAAACCTTGCTCAGCACTACTAAATAGTACTGTCTTGATCCTCTCAAAAGTCAGTAACAATGTATTTATTTTCATGGATTTGGACTCTCGCCCAAATGTTCAGTCCCAGAATTTGACCACGAGCCAAGTCCAGCTACATGTTAAATACCTTTACAGTCAGCTTTAGGATGAGGTCATAACCCAATGAAAAGCAGTTTGGGTGCAGTGGCTGGGTCTAAGGCCTGGATACTGGAAATCCAAGTTTAAATCCCCATAAGGAGCTTGTGGAAAGAGGGGTTTTGGCCGCTTCTCAACCCACTCTACTTCTGTGTGGGGAAATGGCAAACCAAGACTCTGCTCACTGCTTATTTCTGATAGAAACAGCTGCTATTTTGCTGAGATAGTTGCATGGAATAATAATAACAACAACGATGATGATGATGTAGAGGTGGGTGAGGCAAGGTACAACATGGTTAAGATAGACAGATAAAATACAACACTATTAAAATACATATAAAAATACACACAAGACCAGCACCCATGTATCAGGTCATATATTTGCTATCGTAAAGCACTTCCTATATCCTTAAACTAGAATGGGTAGTTATGGTAAGTTAAGACAAATCTGTAATTACCTTTCTATTATGAAATTTAAAAATATCATTTTGCAAGATGATCATATATTATTATTATTATTATTATTATTATTACTATTATGACTATGTTTATTTATATCCAACTTTTTCTTTCCATAAGGAGACTCAAGGTGGCCAACATTAAAAACAAAACAATTCAAAATATACAAATATTAAACATCATTAGTATTAAAAATAATTCAGATTAAATCTGTAAAAACATAAATATGTCTGTTTAGAAGTAAATCTCACTAAATTTAATGTGGGTTGTTCTCAGGTTAGTGGTACAGGGTTGTATTCTTGTTTCAAGACATATCAGGGAGTAGTTGGGATTCAAGGTGAAAAAAGTGGCCATCAGCTGACCTCAGTTTAACATGGGACCCTTTCACACTACATAATTATTGCAGTTTGATCACACTTTGATGGCCATGACTGCATCCTGTGGTATCCTATGATTAGTAGTTGATGGGAGTGGCAGCCTTGGTGCTCCTCTGATGTCTCTGCGAATCCCAGGATTTCATAGGTTGCAGGTATGGGAGTTGAAGTCGTAAGAAAGTGCTATAACCATGTAGTGTGAGATTATACTCATTGGTCAGATCTTATTGTATTAGAAGTGTCTGTAATCAATTTTAAGTGGATATAAGCCTTTCTAAATCTACTGACTTTTCAGTAGGCATCTATAGGGTTTGAGTAGGCATTTGCTGTTATTTCCCACTTTTCTCTTTGTGTCTTTCTTGCAGTCTTCAGGAAAGATTTATATATTAGTAAGTATAACCTCACAGAAACCCCATGGGTAAAGTCAAAAGAGCACTGACTTCAGTCTGATATAGACTTTTAATATGTATAAATTTTTATATTCATATTGATCATGTAGAAATAGGAAAAGCGAACTAATTATGAAATATATTCAGCCCTCTGTATCCATGGATTTTGCATTCAATCTTAGAAATGCCCCCTGATTTTACTATTTTATTGTATATTGGATTTGAGCATCCACTTATTTTGGTATCCATGGGAAATACTGAGACCAAACCTCATAAGATACCAAGAGCTCACTGTAATTATTTTGCATTTGGTTCTACATTGGATTCCTTTTTAATAACTGATGTCTGACCTAAACAAAAGGTGGGCGGTTTGTGGCCTTATAAATGTTGCTGAATCATACCCCGATGGACCTCAGTGAACAGAGTCAATAATGACATTAGTGGCCTGTGGCTTCTATATCATTAGGGCAGTGAATCAACTCCAAAATAAAGGCATTATTTAAGGTGCTGACTCCATCTCCAAAATGGATTCCATGCAATGGATAGTTGGTTTAAAATTGGCACTGCTTTGAATCCCCAATTTTTTTTAAAAAAATGCATTTACTATGTTGTTTTGTTAGAGAATATTTGAACAAGAGTAGACAGCTCTGACTACCTACTGTTGTTCAGATGAAATCTGAGGGCTATTTTTTCCTCGATGGAGAGGCTAAAACTGAGGAAATCCCTTTCCAAACATGGACAAGGTTCAGTAGAGAAAAATGGCAGTGGATACATCTAGTTTAGAAAACATCTACTAACAGCTGTTACAAAAAAAAGTGGAGATGCCATTCTGAATGGTCCTTTCTAAAGTTGATGGCTAGATCCCTTAACATTGCATGTCTGTAATTTCAGATGTCCATGCTCACAGACAGGTTGAATAGTGTTTTCAAGTGGCATGTGTGAAAACTCTCCCAGCCACCCTATTTTGAGAATTGTGTGGGTTAGAAATCACATAAATAAGCATTAAAGTAGGTGACACTGCCCATAATACCTCTACCTCTTAGTTCATTACACTATGTAACACAATTTTTGTTCCCAGGTTATACATGTCATTTCCTAATTGGTTCTATCATAACAACATGGAAAATGTTTATTAAACTACAAAAACTTTGTTTTGGCAGGACATCCTGCAGCACATTTTGCTATCATTTTTCAAGAAAATCTCACAGAGTCGCAACCAATTCAACCTAGTTTGTGTCAGCCACAAAAACAAAGTTGAACAACTACTTTCAAAGTACGGACTGCACAGTGAAACAGGAAATAAAACTTTCAAGCCAGGAACATAATTTTTCAAATTTTGTTACATAGTGTTATTTGATGATACTGGTGCAGGCTTGCCATGCGGTAAACCTTGTCACTGTACAACTTTTAAGGAAGTTGAATATAAGGATCTGCTCAAGGTGTGGATGGCTTCGATATGTCTCTCTCGCCAAGATCTGACTATAAACCCGTGAGGGCCTAAATTGCATATAATCTACTTTCTGCAGAAATAAACAATATTGGGAAAGGACAGTGAAGTTTGGCAAGAAAGTTCACATTAGGGGTCATGATCCTCAAAATGCCAAAAAGAATGGAAAACCTTTATGGAATTTATAAAGGATCAGAAGATGATCACAACAGGATTTGTGGACTAAAAATATTACTATTATACACACACAGACAGTTCCCCTTCACGTAAGAGATTTTAGAACATCCTAATTAGACTTAGATTGTCTATGTAAAAATATATACACTTTGTGTAATGTTTAAAAAGAGAGGATGATAATGAAATACAGTAAATGTTTGCCTACACAATACTAATTTACCAACAGATTAGGTTTTGTAGGTAATAACTAAAATTAGACAAAATATTTAAAACAAACAATCTGATCAGAATAATAAAGATAAACTTAGAAAGCAATGATTTTAATCCGGAGCACTGTCTCTTCTATCCTATGGAGTTTCTGCCAGAACCATAGGATCCAATGGAAAAACCTGGTTTTAAGTTGATGCCAGTCACCTTTAAAGTAAGGGGCTTTGATTTTTGGATATTGTTGCTTCTCCAGATTATTTTTAAGTCATACTCATCTTGTGATTAATGTATGATGCATGTATTGCCACTAGCTCTTAAGTTTCCATGTGTGAATGTGATGGGGAGGCAGAACTCCAAATGGGGCAATTCTCTCCCTTAAAGGAATGGTCACCTGACATCCGTCAGGAAGTAGCAACCAATAATGAAAGGACCAAGGCAGTGACATCTCTGGCCCATCCTCTGTTTGGATATCAGCCAGCATGCCAACAGCTCAAATCAAGAAACAGCTTCCTAAGATCTAGAGAGATACTCGCAGGAACACATCAGCAAGCAAGAATCCAAAAGTGGCTTTTAAATGACTTAAAAATAATCTGGAGAAGCAACAATATCCAAAAATCAAGAGATCTTTTGCTCTGCCCAAAGCCCCTTACTTTAAAGGTGACTGACATCAACTTAAAACCAGGTTTTGTGATGAGGTGGAAGAAGGTCCTAGATCAATCTGTCTCAGCCTGGGGGTCAGGACCCCTGGAGGGGGGTTGTGAGGGCATGTCAGAGGGGTTGCCAAAAACACAGTATTTTCTGTTGGTTATGGGCGTTCTGTGTGGGAAGTTTGGCCCAATTCTGTCGTTGATGGGGTTCAGATTGCTCTTTGATTGTAGGTGAACTATAAATCCCAACAACTACAACTACCAAATGACACAATCCCACCAACCCCACTAGTATTCAAATTTTGACATATTGGGTATTTGTGCCAAATTTGGTCCAGTGAATGAAAATAACATCCTGCATTTCAGATATTTACATTACGATTCATAACAGTAGCAAAATTACAGTTAGGACGTAGCAGCGAAAATAATTTTATGGTTGGGGGACACCACAACATGAGGAACGTATCAAGGGGTCACAGCATTAGGAAGGCTGAGAAACATTGGTCTAGGAGAAACCCTTATTGAAACGATGTTTGGGAAACAAGCTTGGATCATAAATGTCAGTTTAATCCTGGCTAAGCTGCTAAACTGCAAAAAATCCTGCCAATTGAGAGGTTGGTAATTCAAGCCTGGGTTGGGGTGAGCACTGCCGTCAGCCCCAGCTCCCTGGCCACTAGCAGATTGGAAACAGAAATCTGAGTAGATAAATAGGTACTGCTTTAAGTGGGGAGGTAATAAAAGGCGTCCAGAAGGACTTGCCGGGGATTTGGTCAGGAGGAGATTGGGAGGACAACTAAGAATGACAAAGTTCCTTGACATGGAAGATGGAGTGACAGCACCCCCCACCCCCTGTGGCCAGAGTTGAGCAGAGCCTCTAGATGCCGGAAATGGAAAAGATGGGAAAAGCCTTTACCTCTGTTTCTGTTAATTGTATAATGGTATTGAATGTTTACCAGATATGTGTTCTGTAATCCGCCCTACAGTTATGAAGTAGCAACGGACATAATGTTATGGTTGGGGGTCACCACAACATGAGGAACTGTATTAAGGGGTCACGGCATTAGGAAGGCTGAGAAACACTGTCCTAGGTGCTCCTGGCCTGCCCTTGCAATGCCCTCTGGAGCCTGCAGGGGGCGCGCTCGACACTAATGAGAAGCAGCAGCAGCAGCAGAATCCTAGGGCAGCCTTGACAGCGCGAGAGAAGAGCGCGAGACCCCCAGCATGGGGCAGAGGCGCAGCTTGAGGTACCTTCACCCCCTGCAAAGAGGGGGAGGTGAGTCTGAGGAAGCGGGAAGGCGGTCTAAACAAGGGGGGGGGGAGAGGAGAGGAGGCTGGTTTTTTTACCTCTTCGCCCTCTCTTTCGGGAAATAAAAATAAGTGTGTGTGTGTGTGTGTGGGGGGGGGGCTTTTCCTCCCCTCCCCATTCAAACCTTGCAGTTGTGCTTGTAGCTCATGGACAGGCACCTCCTTGCATCCTTGGCAGCTGAGTGCATGCTGTAAGGAAAAGGGGAGCAGCAGCGGGAGAAGAGGAGGAGGAGGAAGAGGAGAGGAAAGAAAAGGAAGAAGAGGAAGGGGAAGAAGAGGAGGAAGAGGAGGGGGAAGAAGAGGAGGAGGAGAAGGAAGAGGAGGGGAAGAAGGGGAGGAAGAGGAAGGGGAAGAAGAGGAGGAAGAAAGGGAAGAAGGGGAGGAGGAGGAAGAAGGGGAGGAGGAGGGGGAAGAAGAGGAAGAGGAGGGGGAAGAAGGGGAGGAGAGGGGGAAGAGGAGGGGAAGAAGGGGAGGAAGAGGAAGGGGAAGAAGAGGAGGAAGAAGGGGAAGAAGAGGAGGAGGAGGAGGAAGAGGAGGGGAAGAAGGGGAGGAAATGGGGGGGGAAGAAGAGGAGGAATAAGAGGAGAGGGAAGAAGGGGAGGAGGAAGAGGGGGGGGGAAAGAGGAGGAGGAGGAAGAGGAGGGGGAGAAGGGGAGGAAGAAGAGGGGGGGAAAGAGGAGGGGGAAGAAGGGGATTTGAAAGAGAAGGCATTAGAGGGGGAAGAAGGAGAAGAAGAGGAGGAAGAGGAGGTATAAGAAGAGGAGGCAAGAGGGGAGGCATCCCCCCGCCTCCTGAGTGACCTCTCCCTCCCCCTTCCTGCATCTCTCTCTTCCCATCTCGCTTTCCTCATCTCTCTCCATCTCTCTCTCTCTCCATCTCTCTCTCTCCCTCTCTTCTGGGAAGCTTGGCTTGTCATGAGAAAGATGCCCTCGCCCAGCAGCAGCAGCCTCCAAAGGAGGAGGAGGAGGAGGAGGAGAGGGAGGGGGAACTGAGAAGAGAGAGAAGGAAGGGAGGAGGGAGGGGAAAGGGAGCCACTGACAGAGGAGGAGGCGAGAGAGAAGAGCATTTGCCTCTGGTCGCGAAGGGGAGGGGGCTGCAGCACCTTCCTCCTCCTCCTCCTCTCCCTTCCCTTCTCTTCCTCCTCCTCCTTCCTCCTTCTGCTTCTCAGCATCCTTGGCCCCAGACAGTGCTGCCTGCATGGAGGACAGAGCCAGCCCTGCTCTGGCAAAGCCCGCCTTCCTCCATCCTTCCTCCTTCCCCTCCAGGCTGCTGCTTCTGCTGCTGCTGGTAAGTCAAGGCGGACCCGCTGCAGTCTCAAGGCTGCTTGGGCTTTGCTGCAGGTGGGGAGGGAAAAGGGAAAAGGCTTTGGCTTTGTGTGGCTTCCTCCCCGCCTGGAGCCAGCCCCTCCTTTCTTTCCCGGCAGCATCTTGGCCCCCAAGGAGGGAGAAAAACCAACCACATCCCATCATCATAAGGCTGGGATGAGTCACTTGGGGGTGGCCTTGGTGGCAGGGTGGGGTGTCCTTCCCTTGCCTGGGAAGAAGCCGGAATGTGGCGGGGATGCGACCTGCTTATTATGGCATGATGAAGCTTGGAGGCTGATGTATCCAGCCATTATAGCGGCAGATGTGTCAGATCTCCCATTCCTTCACGGCTATCCCTTCAGAGCCTAGATGTGTACACATTTCCCTATCTGCATACATACACACATACATGGTGGTCAACACAAGGATTTCCTTTTTGGAGCTCACTACTATTGGTTTGGGATTGTGCAGCCGACTCAGGGCCCTTCTACATAGCTATATAACTCAGAACATCAAGGCAGAAAATTCCACAATATTTGCTTTGAACTGGGTTATCTGAATCCACACTATCATATATTCAATATGGATTTTATACATTTGTATGGAAGAGACTTCAGGATCCTTCTACACTGCCATATAAAATCTAGATTATCTGCTTTGAACTGGATTATGTGGCAGTGTGGACTCATATTGTACACTATGGATTATCCACTTTGGTAATCTGGGTTTTATGGCAGTGTAGGAGGGGCTTCTTACAATTGCTGTCCAGGCAGGCGGTTCAAATATCCTCTGGTTGAATCGGTGGAAATATTTGGCCTTCCAGGTTTCCTGCGGTGGGAAAGCCAATTAAGAAGGAATTCACAGGAAAAGAGGGAGGCAGCTCAAGGGTGCGTGATGTCAATGGCTTTGTTTATAGTACACTTTGGCTTGTTCTGTTGAATTTGCACCAAACGTCAACAGCTTGTGCTCTTGTTTGAGTTCAGTGGTCTTTGTGGTATTGCTAGGTGTTAGCATACAACCAGATAGATGTTGCATTGCTTGGAATACAAACAACCAGATTATGTATTGGACGGAGGCTTGGCTTAAGGCAAGATGCCCCTGGAACAATATGAGCAGGTCGCTTATGCTTTGTAGCTAGTGATTTTGTCTCTTCAATTGTGCCTTTTTCACTCTCGTGACAATTGACAATTTCACTTTCTTCATCTGACTGGTTTTCTTTTATGTCTTCTGGGAAAAAAATGTGCTGAAATGCAGGCAGCATTAAGCAACGGCATCGAGAAGGAAATTCCACGGGCATCTTGCATTTTCCTCAGGAAGGTTAATGGTGTCACTAACATTTCATCTTGGATAGGATGGTAGTAGTTATGTAACTGGGTGTTATCGATAGGCTGTGAGTGGCCACTAGAAGTATAAGGTTTGGTTTTCAGGTGAAAAGAAGGCTTTCCCCCTTGTAGACAATCAAAACGAAACTAAGCTTTCCTGTAAAACTTAATACATATTTTTATTCTTTACAGAATATTCAAAACATGAGTTCTATTGGCTTTATTGGAGTCCATGTACCATATGATCTGCCTGAAGATATATCGGTGGTAGTAACAAACACAGTAGTAATTTTTGCAATTCTGATGTGTTTATGAGGAGGGAAAAAGAAAGAAGGGAAAATATCCTAAAATAATAATGACAGTATTTTTCTGATGCCAAGTGGCACCCAATGCTTACAAAAATATTTTTAACAAGTGCATTTATTGATTGCATTTAGAGCTGAAGAGGTACTCCTCAAATCTGAGAAGCAAAATGTTAATGTGACTGAAATTGATAAGGGTTTTCTTGTTGACCTCTAAAACGATCTGTTGTTTCATCCAGTGCATTTAGCAAATTGCTTCTCCTCCAGAAGCAGAGAGAGAACAACCTGCCAAAAGCAGAGATTATTCCCATATTTCATATTATAGTAAACCACTGACTTAACTAGAAAGTAGGATCTATGATGTAGTTTCTCTGGTAAAGAATCATTGTGAATTATTTTCCCCCTTTATTTGTAATGAACTGCTTCATTTTGGTTTAGTTCAGATGCACTTTTCTTTCTCCGGACCCTTCTACATAATCCTATAACCCAGAATATCCAGGCAGAAAATACCACAATATCTGCTTTGAACTGGGTTATCTGAGTCTACACTGCCATGTATTCCAGTTCAAAGTAGAAAATGTGGGATTTTATTCAGCTGTGTGGAAGGGGCCTCCGTATAATTTTGTTCCCATCAGTCTTTGAGTATTACTCATTGGAAAAGTTTCTTTCCCAGTGGCTACTACTGCCTCCCCTGGCAGCCTGAAGGTAAAATACTCCATGTTTCAATTCAGGGTTAAAAGGAGCTCTCCATGGTACTGAACTTTATTCCTAAATAAGTTCAGCACCTTGGATGAGTACTAGAGGGACCACATGTCATCCTACAAGCCCACACAAGCCGTGAAATCATTAGGAGAGGCCCTTCTCTCAGTCCCACCACAGTCACAAGCACGGTTGGTAAGAATGAGAGAGAAGGCCTTTTTGGTGGTGGCCCCACGACTCTGATGCTCCCTTCCTAAAGAGGTGTGATTGGCCCCCACCATGTTGGCCTTTCGTTCTCAAATTAACACCTTCTTGTGGAACCAGACATTTCCTGATGACTTATGGTCAATGACCACATAGTTACTTGTAATATACATCTTTGAATGTTATTCGGACTTGGCAATGCTGTTACATGGCCTAATGAAGATGGAGTTCCTAGGATTTTAGTACAACTGCTTTTATGGATAACCCCAGTGGTCTGAGGTTCAGGGAAATTTAATGGTATATGTTGTAAGTTATGAATTTGTTATGTATGGGTTATGTAGGGGCAATTTGTTTATTTGGTTTATGATTTTTTAAATCAAATTTGTAGGTTTTCTAGTTTCTGTTGCTTTTGTTGTACGATGCTTTGAGTCCCACCCGTGGGAGAAAAGCGGGATATAAATAAATAAATAAATAAATAATAAAGCAAGCTGAAACCTGCAAAGGAGTCCCTGTTCCAATGACACCACCACCTGTCATCACTGTTAAAGGAAACACCAAGGTTGTTGTTGTTGTTGTTGTTGTTGTTGTTGTATGCCTTTAAGTTGGTTCTGATTTGTGGCAACCATAAGGTGACCCTATCATGCGTTTTCTTGTCAAATTTTGTTCACAGAGGTTTGCCTTTCCTTTCTCTGAGGCCCCTTCTACACTACCATATACAAGGCAGATCATCTGCCTTGAACTGGATTATATGGCAGTATAGACTTATATATTCCAGTTCAAAGTAGATAATATGGATTATCTGCTTTGATAATCTGGATTATACAACAGTACAGAAGGGGCCTGAGGTGGAGAGATCTTTCCTTTCCTGTTACCCAGTGGATTTATTTAGCCAAGTCAGGATTTGAACCTTTTGCTCCAGAGTCCAGTTCTCAAATCAGACTGAATGGCATGTATTTTAATTATCCCCCTTCCTTCCTGGATCAATTGATTTTGTTCAACTGTGTCCCTCCAAATATTGTTGGGCCAGAGTTTCTATCAGCATTAGTCGCCCGAGTCCCTTTTGGGGATGGTGGCAGGATATAAATGAAGTTATTATTAATATTATTATGCTAAAATCTTATTTAGAGTTGGTGGAATTGAGTACTGTACAAAGGATGCCTTAGTTGAGTCTCCAGTGATACTTGGCTGCACCATTGCTCTTTGATGGTCTGAGGGCATGCAAAGAAGACCTGGAGATCTCCTGTTGGACTGCTGGATGCCCAAGATCATCCAGTGGGTTTCCAAGGATGAGTGGGGATTCGGGCCCTAATTTCCCAGTGCCTTGTCCAGCACTCAAATCAATTATTCCATATTGGCTATTGCAGATTAAATTCATAGTCATCCTTAAAACACCCATTGTAGAGAAAAGTCATCCTTGATACATTGCTGAAAATTTATCCTAGATAGACTTCTGTTTTGAGGTTGTAAAAAATTCCTGTTGTCAGCAGTTACAATTTTGTTTAGATAACTGCACTCTCCACCTAACACTGTGATGAGGAATTTGTGGTCCTCCAGATATTGTTGGGTCCCAGTCCCCATGATTCTTGCATCTGAATTCCTGGTGACTAATTTAGCCCAGGAGCCTGTGATTAAAGAGAGATATACTAATACATATGGAAGCCAGATAGGGATGTGTATCATTAGCTTTCACACAACAAAAACGCTGCTGTATTTGAAGTAAGGAGAGGCCGTAATAGTCAGAGAACATGCTCTGCATGGACCCTGCTTCATATGGCAGGAGAACTGCCCCTGGCTGAGTAGACAGTGTATGAGTAAGTGGCCCAAGGCTTTGATCTCAGGTAGTATTGATTGGTTTGCTCATTTATGTTTGTGTACGTCACTTTCATTATAGTTTAATGAAGAGAAATGGCAACAATCTCTCTCCACACACACCCAACACATCCTTCCCTGTCTCACAATACTTAAATGTGTGCCAGAGGACTTAGGTATGTGTAGGAATGGGAAGGGATTGCCATTCAGGACAACTAAAGTCTTGCTATAGACCAAGTCAGTATGTGGCTGCTGTATTATGTATCAAGAATTAAAGTCAATAATTCCAGTTAACTGTTCTTGTTTTGGAGTGATGATGCATTTCCTAACTAATATTATTGAATTAATCAGAATTAATATGTGTAATATGTATAGATTTAACTATATACTGTTTACTATATAATATGTATATAGATTTAACTATATATTGTTCCAGGGGCAAACTCTGGAATTCAGAGTTTGTCCCTGGAAAAGAGGATTGTGCAATGTTTTAAAAGTTGCATCAATAACTATCTTTTCAAGTTATCTTGGGAGTCTGTAGAGGTTGATCGTGAAAGGATTAGAAGCCATTAATGTGTGCTGAAATGATTGATAAGTGTCACTGGAGAGCTCTGAGGTGGTGCTTCCCCTTCCACCACATGACACAAACAGAGATGTGATAATCTTTTAAGACTTCCTTAAATTGGACCAGGCTAGGCATAAAGTCACAAATAGTGTCTAAAAATAATACCTTATCTTGGTCTAGAATGGCTTTTCAACCTGAACGTAAATTATGAGCAAACATAGTCTTTGAACGGACTTGTTTACGACAAATACCCTTTGCTCTATCAGTGTACGTATAAATTGCTATCCATTTTCTGATGGATTTGCCATGACAGAGCATTTGTAGTCAAGAAATGTTTGTCTGGCTCTCTTACACACACACACATACAGTCAGCGAAAAGAAAACTAGCCATGCCTGGGATGCCTTTTAAAAAATCTATTGACAGTGGCTGGCTGCCAGGCAATACCATGCCTTCCCAGCCACTTTGAAAACAGAACTTCAGGTTACTAGTTTAGTAAGATTTAAATTCTTATAGTGCTTAAAGCAAAGAGAGTAAACCACTGTTCTTCTACAGCAAAAGCATGGTGCAACCACTTTGTGTGGTTGGCCAACTGAACACACACATTTGTCATGGGCAGTCCCCTGCTACGTGTTGCTGTGGTCCAGTCTGTGTATATGCGTTTTGTGTGTTTATAAATGTGTATATATACTTCTGTATATGTTTATATATGTGGTTTTATGCATCTGTTGAATGTATTTTTATTTTTTGACTTTTTAAGTCTCTTCTGCTGTGTTTTTCAGTGTTTTTATGAGTGATGGTCACTTGTTGGCCTGATAGGTGTATTGTGTCCAAATTTGGTGTCTATTCGTCCAGTGGTTTTTGGGTTATGTTAATCCAAAAACCCTGGAAGAGTTATCTGCATAGGAAAGGTTGCAGTCAGTCAGAGTAGTGTTTCCGAAACTCTGGCCTTCCAGGTGTTTTGGACTTCAGCTCCCAGAATTCCTGATCATTGTCCAAAGTGGTCCAAAGTGGTTGAGGCTTTTGGGAGATAAAGTCAAAAACACCTGGAAGACTAGTGTTTGGGGATCACTGAGCTATGGAGTGAAGAGCAACTGAGTTAGACTTGCCATCAAGCACAACAAGGTAACTCTCCCAGGTGGCAGATGCTTTCCAATTTCATTGCTCTTGCTGGAGGAGAGGTGTGCTGGTGCTCCTAAACCAGGCTTAAATGTGGTCAAGAAGTAAGAATTGAAGATAAGACAAAACTTTCTTATCTCCAAGGCAGAAAACTAAATAATCTCTTCTATTCCATGTATCCAAGATACCAAATGTTCAATGGAAGTACAAGACAGTTGAGCATTTAGGTATCTTGGATGCATGGAATGGAAGAGATTGTTTAGTTTTCTGCCTTGGAGTTAAGACAATTTTGTCTGGTTCGTATTGCCACCCCTCCAAAACAAAATTTGGTAAAGTTACTGTAAGCAGTAGGGATTGGTTGAAAGAGATGTCTCCCTTAACTTTGTCAGAGTTCATTCCCAAATTGCATAGGGAAGAGAAACAGGCAGGTACTTTGAAAAATAATTAAAGCTAATATTATGCTTAAATCTGGTGGAGCGGCAGGGCAGGATACTAATACTTTCAGTCGCCGAAAACTGCCTTGAGTCACTGATAAAGGTGAGAAAGGCGGTATACAAGTATAGTAAATAAATAAATAATACACATGGATTGCCTGCATAAAATCAATGGAAAGCATCCTTGGATAGGCAGAAGGCTGGTGGATGAAACAGGAACCAAAGGCACATTATTGTTATGGCAGTTGGCCAGAAATATAGGCAGGCTTCACAGGTTCCATCTACACAACCATAAAACACAGATTATCTATTTTGAACTTGATTATATTGCAGTATAGACTCATATAATCAAGTTCAAAACAGATAATCTGGATTTTGTATGGCAATGTAGATGGGGCTTCCTACTACTTCCACATGTAGCAGGGAGTTGCTTTTCTCACCTTTTGTTGCTATGAGACAGGCTAGAAATTAAAAAGGAGATCACTCTTGATGTCTCTAATAGAGGAAATATTTCTGATGGAATGCAGTTCTGGTGAACCATATGGACCAACTATCTCAGCCAAGAAAGCCGTAGAGCTTAAAGGGACAGACATTTGGTAGACAGGATTATAACATCACAATTTATAATCTACTGTATAGGATTATAAACTGTGATTCTGTACAATATTTATGGGTACCACCTATAACCCTCTCTGAATCTAGAAATTAATCAACAAGAAGTATGATCTTATGCATGTTTGCTTGGTATCAAATCCCCAAAGCATTGATTCCAAAATATGTATGCAGCATATACCTGGAGGCCTTGCTAGTATTTCTTTTAATGACATTCATCTTTAGATTTTCAAAAAAATAAAATACGAACATATGGGAGGAAACGTTATTGAAATGTGGGCATTTTTCTTGTTTAGTCCAGTTGTTTGAAAGCTAAATGTGCAATTAGATTATTTCTTGAATGAAATATATAGGAATGTGTGTATTCCTGTCTTGCTTTTTCATTCAAGAAGATCAGACGTGTGCAATTTTGTACATATATGCAGCAGCTCTGTGGGATTAAGCAGAGAGAAAAAGAGCAATTGGCACAAAACCACTCAGTTTACTTCATGGCTGAGTGGATACATAAACTCTTTTGGCACCTCACCATCATAGACAACCTTGCATAATAGTGCAATCAGAAAGCTAGCCTAAGTATAAGTAACCATTTTGGGAAGTGTGTGCATCGAATAGTTGTGGCTTTTGTAGTGTGCTTTCATCCTACTCTTTTGCAGCAGCTCCTTGATATATTTAATAGGGAATATGTTCCATTTATATTCTCAAATGTGCCAGAAAGATAGAAGGGCATTTAGAAGTTCTCGCTCAGCCTGTTCGAAGACACAAAGCTATAGTTGATGTTTTGATTTTACCTCCTCATTTGGAAGATGGGCCTTATGTTTGATTTGAGCATTTGTTGAATTTGGCCACAAATGTGTAGCAATGGGGGACAGACCATGGAGGCCTTGTGTTGTTCATTCGTTCAGTCGTCTCCGATTCTTCGTGACCTCATGGACCAGCCCACGCCAGTGCTCCCTGTCGGCCGTCACCACCCCCAGCTCCTTCAAGGCACAGAGGCCTACCTACCCAAAATATCCCTTCCTTCCCAGAATCAGGGGGAAATTAAATACTGATCTCACAGGTATTGTGGAAGGCTTTCATGGCCTGAATCACTGGGTTGCTGTAGGTTTTTTGGGCTATATGGCCATGTTCTAGAAGCATTATCTCCTGACGTTTCACCTGCATGTATGGCAGGCATCCTCAGGGGTTGTGATCTCATAGGGCTGCATTCATTGTGTTTGCTCATTTATTTATCTCCTGATGAATGTTGTGAAGCATATTTTGTGGGATGTTTTCAACCTGTGGGAGTGACCCTAATTGGCTTAACAATGCATACTGACATTTCTGGCATGCAGCACAATCACCTCCAATGAAGATCCCTAGAAAGGAGTGTGGCCCTCTGTCCACAAATGGTTCTTTAGCCCTACTGTAGTCTCAGAAACAACTGTACAGACTGTAACTCACTGGGCAACCGTCTACAATAAGAAGTACATAAATGTTACCTATGAGCTTTATTACATTTCTTCAGCAAGTACAAAATGTATGTTTTTGTACTTGCCGAGGAAACTACATGGAGAAAGTTGTCTATCTGTAATTAAAAACTTTTCGTGGGGCAACGTATGCGTAGATTAAAGATCTTGCTCATGTGAACCACAGTGGTGTTGAAGCTACTGCACTGCGGCTCTTTCTTGTACACCTTCGTAACCAAATTCCTTAGTCATATGGGAAAATCCCCCTGCCAGAGTGATCCATCCTGGAAACAGCAGCAATAATGCCATAGAAGCAGTTTGGGGTAACAGTAGTACAGAGGAAAGTATGTTGTAGCAGATCCTACATTGTTGAGGGTATTGTGAGAACGTATGTATGTGGGATTTGAAGTTGGGAGATGAAGCAGACGTCTCTTTGAAATTTATCCTCTGTCCAAGTACAGGAATTAATAGTTGATATTGCATCATTATTTAATTTTATGGTACACCTCTCCAAGTTCATTTTTTGATGTTACAGATTCAAATGGATTTCAGTTTAATAAAATAGTATAATGGATAATGACATTTAGATGTATCAGGGATCTGAAACATTAATCATCCAGAAAGCAGCTTATTTGGCAGATTTGTAGTAAAATATGTTGCTTTTGTCAGCTTGGGGCATTTCACGCAGTGAACCTGGGAAACTACTGGTTCCTATTTCATCTGAGAAGACTTAATATTGTTTGGTCAAGTCTGTAGTTAAACAGCCATTGTCCTTTTGTGGGTTGGAAAGAAATAAGTGTCCTGCCGTGCTCCACATGTGTTGAACAGTGGTTCTCACAATTCCCAGTTATTCTGGCCAGAGAACGTAAGTCACCAATAACTCAAGCTGTAAAAAGAACTGCACAAACTGAAATGTGATCCTTACAAAGGATACATTACACTCAAATCAGAAGGCCTTTAAAAATGGGCTTGAACAGCTAATTGAGGCTTTAAAAGTAATGCTTTTTAAACTGTCAGTTTCAATCATATTGGCTTGAGCCTCTGATGGCGCAATGGGTTAAACCCTTGTACCAGCTGAAATGGTAAATGGAAAGGTTGGCAGTTCGAATCCAGGGAGTGGGCTAAGCTCCCGTCTGTCAAGCTGGGGACATGAGAGAAGCCTCTCACAGGATGGTAAAACATGCAACATCTGGGCATCCCCTGGGCAACATCCTTGCAGACGGCCAATTCTCTCACACCAGAAGTGACTTGCAGTTTCTCAAGTTGCTCCTGACATGAAAAAAATCCTGCTGGCTGAAGGGACAGCCAAGGTGAAAACTGTGAACTTCCCCTTGCTGTTGTTGGGATTTTGAATAGTAGTAACCTTTTGAGTGCCTTCCTACTGGGCACATTCTTCAATGATTGTGTTCTACAAGCAGGTTGTTTTATTGCATGTTGCCATGCTTTGCTCCAATTCTGTTATTTTGAGAGATGGTGGTTGGCATGGGTCCTGGATCTGGAAATCGATGTACCTATACCTGTTGGGCATTGGAACAATATCCGGGGATCGTGTTGGAGATACACAGATTATTGGGTGGAAGCAAATCAGGACTGGCTCCAACTATAGATGGCTTCATGTCAACGCTTGGGGACAGAAAAGGCATCCATCCCCACTCGTGTCATCTTCCAGGGCTCTCATGCAGTAACAAGGGCTGTGTTGTATCAAACAAACACAGGATGTGCCAAGACTAGATTAACTGAATGAAAAACTAAAATCCTGAGTTTTTCAAAGGTCTGACTCCCAAAACAGAAATATAGCACATAGCAAGGGTAACACAAATTAAGACCAAAAGTCCTGTTAATGTAGAGAATACTACAAAGCCAGTTAGGGCACAAGAACAAACAGTAGCCAAGTTTGCAGTTCAAAAGTCAGGTGCCGAGAGTTCATTTAGAACAGTAGTTCTCAACCTTTTATTTACCAGGGACCGTTTGACTAATGACCAGTTTGATCAGGGACCACTCTCCAACATTAGTACCAAAATGGTTATGAATCGGGTTTTGGTCAACTATAGATTCGGTTTGGTTATTTGGGGTGCTGATTCAGAAAATTGCATTGGATAGACCACATCAGCTCTGGTTTTTGATACAGAACATATGCCATCCAATAGTTGCCATCTGCTTGATCATAGAAAACCATATTTAATAAGCCTCAGCACTATAAGAGGGTTTTGCGAGAGCAGTCGCTCTTGTTGCAGCAGTGTAGTAACGGTGAGGCCACGGTCCATATTTTAGTTCTTGTGGACCACTGGAAGTCCACAAGTTGGGAATCACTGATTTAGAATAATGTTCCAGATTTTAAGAGTACAAACCGTAGTTAGAGTTCCAAGGTCCAGCCAGATAGTCAAGGGTCAAGTTGAAGTCCAAGTCCATAAGTCAAAGCTGGGAAGGTAGTACAAGGTTTCAAGATACAACAAGGTTACAGAAACAGAAGAGTCCAAAACAAGATTTCAGGAACAAGATTAGAACCCAGAATTCTAACCCTAAGAATCAAAGTACGACATTATCTGTTACCAAAGCGTTATCTCTTCCGGACCCCTTATTTATCCAGAGAACTCAGCTGCTGCTCATTTCATTAAACCTATACAAATAATCACAGAAGACTGTGATCCATTCCTTGAAAAGGGAAGGCCAGCTTGACCCCTTCCAAACATCCCAGTCAGGTTAACCCCTTCCAAGCACCCAGCAGCAGCTGAGCCAAACCAGACAAGCCGCTGGTCATGACAATGCAGTCGCTTCCCTATTTTCCTGTGGGATACACCAGTGGGCTAGATTAGCGGTCTCATAGAGGCATAGTAGGGTTGGTTGATGGCAATATCCAGGCCCATATGTTGCAACTGTAACCAACACATTGTGGCCTTTGATTCTCCAAATATATCCATTACCCAGTTGTATCTATGTCGTGTGTTATTTCAGAAATGGAACAACTTTGCCCTGTACACACAAATGACGCAAACATGAAAGCAAAAACTCTACAAAAATAAATTTGTCCTAAACCACAAATCAAGACTTAGACCACAAAAAACCCTGGAGTGCCAAGCTTTTAAAAATTAATTTGGCTCAAATCATTGAGCATGGGCTAAACCCAAGAATCACTAACATAGGACCAAACCACTAACATTTACCAATATATAGCTCAAAATGGTAAACACTGTGCAATATAATAAGTCATAAGCATTTCTTTTACATGAAAAAAAATTGAATGCATGCACTCTAAACTTATGAAAACATGATTCTGAAAGATTCTGGCCAATGTATATATAAAAGATAATTTTAATGAAGAGATTCCCTCACCTCCTCATTGAAAACTGGACAAAACAAAATGTGCTGAGGAAGAGGAAATGACTAGCACCCAGATGGCTGTTCTACAGTATATATAAAGTGTTTTTAAAATATCGTGCAGTGATGGACTCTAGGCATTCATGTCAGTGCACACTTTTGTTACTCTCTATACAATGTGGTGCTGGGAGGTAAAGTCAGGAGGCAGCTTACACACACACACACAAACAAACAAACACACAAATGACATTCGGAGAGAGAGAGAAAAGAGAGAGGGGGGCTGGTTTTTGGAAATGAACTGCCTGTAATTTTCCTGCTTCTTGGCAGGGGGTTGGACTGGATGGCCCATGAGGTCTCTTCCAACTCTACCATTCTATGATTCCATGGTGCCTTATTCCTTTCTGCCACTTATTTATTTAGTTTATTTACCCTATTTATACCTCACCTTTCTCTACCCTGAAGGGGACTCAAGGTGGCTTATATATGGCAATTATTCAATGCCTTAAAACGCATTCAAAGCCATTGCCTCAGCTGTACCTGCCTTTCCTTCCTGAAGCAAAAGAAGAACGGAGCATGCCCAAAGGTTTAGAGCAATTACAGGATGGACTCAGGCTGAGAATAACTGGAAGAGATGATAATGGGGGACCTTGGGAGCTCGAAGCTACGGTTGAGCTGCTGACAGTAAACAGTTCGTTTTTGTGTGCCTTGGGCTGAGAGAATGAATAAAGGAGGCGGGGAGGGCCCTGAAAATGGTCCATTTCTGTTCTGCAAAGATTTAATGGATTACTCAGGCAGATAAATCCCCCTTCAAGCTCTTTCATCAGTCTTGATACAATTGCAACCTCCTTATTTGCTTCCCTTCAGCCATTCTGAAGCTGAATTCACTGACAGATGCAGCGCTGATTTGGAATTATCTTTCTCCAGATGATCTCTCTGGCTGGGCTATTTGAATCGTCTCAGTGAAGTAGAGGGAGAGAAAGGGGGGAAAAAGCCAGTTGCTGCTTTTGTCAATCATAGATGAGGAGCTTATTTTACTTATCAAACATGAACGGCCTAATTGTGGCACAAGAGCTACCACCATCTACAGCAGTGGTTCTCAACCTTCCTAATGCTGTGACCCCTTAATACAGTTCTTCATGTTGTGTTGACCCCCAACCTTAATATTATTTTTGTTGCTACTTCACAACTCTAATTCTGCTCCTGTTATGAATCATAATATAAATATCTGATATGCAGGATGTATTTTCATTCACTGGACCACATTTGGCACAAACACGTGATATGCGCCAATTTGAATACTGGTGGGGTTGGCAGGGGGTTGATGTTGTCATTTGGGAGTTGTAGTTGCTGGGATGTATAGTTCACCTACAATCAAAGAGCATTCTGAACTCCACCAATGATGGAATGGAATCAATCTTGCCACACAAAACTTCCTTGACCAACAGAAAATACTGGAAGGGTTTGGTGGGCATTGACCTTGACTTTGGGAGTTGTAGTTCACCTACATCCAGAGAGCATTGTGGACTTATACAATGATGGAGCTGGACCAAACTTGCCATAAATACTCAACATGCCCAATGTGAATGAACACTGGTGGACATTGGGGAAAATAGACCTTGGCATTTGAGAGTTTTAGTTGCTGGGATTTATAGTTCACCCACAATAAAAGATCATTCTGATCCCCACCAATGATAGAATTGAGCCAAACTTCCCACATGGAACCCCTATGACCAACAGAAAATACTATGTTTTTGGATGGTCTTTGGCGACCCCTCTGAAACCCCCTCGTGACCCCCCCCCAGGGGTCCCGACCCCGAGGTTGAGAACCACTGATCTACAGTTTGCTTATGTGTTATGTTTTAGTTAATCCATGGCAAAATAGCATTAACTGAGTGTATTGGAGTTTTGTTATGTGATTCTCCCACCCATGTTAGTTTTATGAAGCTCATGTTGAGCGAGGTAGAATAGCAGCCAGAGTGGGGCAATCCCTATTTGCCTATATTGACTTCGTAATTTGACCCCGGTTCCATTTTCGATTGTAGCCTACTTGGCTAATGGAACCGGGGTCAAATGACATGTTAGGTACTTTGATGAGGGATATAAGACTGCTCTTTTTGGGATACTCCTGTGCCTGTACACTTTTATAAGTGCAGACATATACAGCTTTCTAAACTGTGGGAATACTGTGCTGCTTATTGGTCAGACCTGCTTCCACCTGTCTTTGGATGGAATAAGTACAGACTTGGGCCTAAGTATTATTTTTTGTTTGTCACCTTCACTGATACCTGAATTCTCTCTAGAACAGTGGTTCGTAACCTGTGGGTCCCCAGATGTTTTGGCCTTCAACTCCCAGAAATCCTAACAGGTAGTAAACTGGCTGGGATTTCTGGGAGTTTGTAGGCCAAAACACCTGGAGACACACAGGTTGAGAACCACTGATCTAGAACTAGGACTCTAGGCAGTTCATAGACAAAATACAATATAGTTTAAGCCACCAGTTCTTAAAATGTGGGTCCTGAACCCAAATAGGGTTCCCTTAGCTGTGTGTGGGTCACAAAACATTAGGCAAGAGTAAAAGGTTTCTGCTAGCAACAATGTGCAGTGTTTACAGTGGACTCTGCAGCCGAAACTGCTTCATCTGTACTCCCCCAAAAGGAAGACCAGCATGTTTAGCAAGCCTTGCAAATGTTGATTTATTATCAGTAAATGTTTGATTTTTATACCTATTTTATATGCCTTTCTTGTCTGAGGCCAGGTAAAAAAATATTGGGCAAAAAGAGGTTGCGAGTGGAGAAAGGTTAAAAAGTGTGATTCCATTTTAAACAATTGCCTTTAAAATGGTCTCACACTATCAACAGCATTAAAAATTGAAAGATACCATTAAAATTATTTCAAAGGCAGTTCATAAAGCTGCAGTGAAAAGAGCGAGGTATTCTCTTAAAAGCCTTTTTCTTAAAAAAAAACCCCTTTGTTTTTAAAATCCCATTGGAATATCAAGAAAGTATTTCCTTGCTGACAGAACACTTAAAAGCATCACCAAGGCCCCTTCTACACTGCCATATAAAATCCAGATTATTGTCTTTGAACTGAATTATATGGCAGTATAGATTCATATAATCCACTTCAAAGCAGATACTGTGGATTATCTGCTATGATAATTTGGATTATGTTACAGTGTAGAAGGAGGCTAAGAAGACGTTCATATATTGAGGCAGCTACCAAAAAAAGTCCCTATATCAACCTTTACCAGCTGTGTCTGTGAACCAAGTAAGGTTGAGAGAAGGGACTCCATCCTCTGTGTGACAAGCATTATGTTACTTCTAGATTTATCTTTATCTTTATGTTGTAAGCTCCCCCCATTTCTAGACACTTTAAAAACGGAGTCCCATGGAGACCATTAAATGACGCAAGACTATTTCTGGAGGTTGCCCATGGGATTCCGTTTGAAAGTGTCTAGAAACGGGAGTTTTTGAAGTTGGGTAGCTATCGACTCCAGGCCTCTCAATTCACATAGAAGTGGGGAAAGGTGGGTACTTGAAGGTGTGATGGCAACTGTCGTTGGTTGCCTGAATTGTATTTTATGAAGACAAATGCAGCAGGTGATTGTTCTGAAAACTGTTGGAGCAACACGTTTGATGAGGGAGACAGCAATTATTTGGTTGTAAACAACACAGAAAGGCACAAAAACACAATGATAAAGAAGACGATCCCCATCACTTTTCCCCGCTTTCTTTCCTTCATGGGATGAGGTCCCGCTGCACTGTCCTTATTATCATTGTCATATTGCTTACTGTACTTCATTGGATCCCACGTGAGAGTGTATGGAGCTGGATGCGTATCATGTCATAAGCAGAGCTAATTAGTCCCACTAGGTAAGCCCTATTATCTTGGCTGAAAATGAGGGATAACGAGATAAAAAGGCTGTTTCTTCAGAAATGGATGTAAAAACTGAAAGCTGAAGAGAAAGTACAGGCCAAACTGAGTTAACAAACACTCTGAAAAGAAACTTTATTTACAATTTATTTTATGGCTGCCCAGCTCCCTTGTTTTCCTTATCCTCGGTCTAGCCAGAAGGTTTTAACCAGTGGCATCATTATGAGCATGATAAAAGACGGAGACACACAGATTTTCAGTGTCAGGTTGCAGCAGGATGTCTGCAGTAAAGAATGCAATGAAGCTTAAGGTGAGAGGAAAAGTGGAATTTTCCTGTAGCAAATCCTACTGTATTTGTGTGTACCTGTCTATAAGAGGAAAGGTAAATACCACACCGACTCCTTCCAGAATCTGTTACTGAGTGGGTATGAAATGGGAAAGGGGAGGACAGCTAAGCTTGCCTTACCAGCTCCCCCAGTATGCATTTTTTTTAAAAAAAGAGCATAGATCTTTCATCTTGGCCACCAAAACAGAAATCGTAAGAAAAGCGGAGGTTGGTGAAAGAAAAACTGCCACTGGGTGCATTTTGGAACAAGCTTTCAGGAGGTTTGTAAAAGGGGGAAAATGTTTGTTTTTGTTTGGAAGCCTGACCTGACCTGGCTGTTTCATTTCAAATGTGCATATTCTTAGTTTGCTGAAACATGTTGTGCTGCTTTTGTTATTCTTTTCATGTTATTTCTTCCCCTCATTCCAGAGTTTCTGTCATATACTTTGTTAACCAATGGACAGTTGTACTAAAAACTACCATTTCAATTGCACTGTACTTAGTCCTCAAATCTAGCAAAATCATCAAATTATAATATTTGCAGAATTTCCCTTTCTATGCTGGAGACTGATTGAAAAGTGTGAAAAATATGAAATTATACAAAGAAAATTCTGACTGCCACACTTTGTTTAGTTTTAAATGTTGAGCATCATCTGCTATCATTGCATAATAAGACAGGAACACAGAGTGATTTCAGGCCTTCCCACTCCCATGTGTTTTCTTTTGGAGACGCTTATGAGAGAGCCATGGGTGTTAAGAAGGCAAGAGAATACAGAGTAGGAAAGCCTTTTTAGTTCAGGCAATTGTGTTTATGCGTTGGTATATGTGTTTTGTAAGATATACCAATGATTTTTTAAATTGTGACTTTGTTGAACATAGCAAATTAACAGTGACCTTGGGCAGAATAGCATAGTTTGAGGCTGGATTTATGTAATATAAGACTTGGTGGACCTGGGAGAAGTGGGGATGGGATAGAGAGCAAAACAAATGAATAGGTCACAAAACATGGAGAAGTGTGGTGGCCATGGGAGTGTTGTTTCACTATTTGCTGTCTAACATAGTAGAAGTCTGAAGGAAGAGTGGAGTATGATATAAAGCACCACTTATTAAACTGTGAGTCCTGACCCCAGATGATGTCCCATTAACTTTATATTGGGTTTACAAAAAATATGGCAGCAGTACGAGGTTTCTGAAGGCCACCCATTTACACTAGTCTGTTAGGAAAAATGTGAAGTGTTTATAGTAGACTCTGACAATGTTTCAGCTGTAGTCTACAAAAATAAAAATTTTCCTTGCAAATCCGGATATATTATCAGTAAAAAATTGATTTTTGTACCTATTTTATATAATCTGGAGTCACATAAATATTTCACATAAAGGAATCATGATTTGGAAAAGCTTAAGAAGCCCTGATCCAAATGACTTTATTAAAATTGAGGCAAAAATTAAGCGGCAAAACAATAATCCCCAATGCAAGGAGTGAAGAGTACTGCAGATCAGCCAATTTTTTACTCTTATCTACATTTGTTTTGGATGGCTCTGCAAAGTGTCTTCATGGTCTCACAATATATTCCGTAACCATTTTGTCACATGCTGTCTTGACATTACGCCCTCTCCATAAACTGAAACAATTTTGTGATGAATTGCAGTGGTCTTCATGCCCATAGCATTTAAGTAGCATATTACAGCACGAACTTTGCACTTGGAGGAAAACGGAATGAGGACGCTCACCTTTAACCTTCATTACAATGCCAGTCATTTAGCTACTGATGATTGGCACTGCTCGTTCGCTTCCGCTGCTGATACCAAATTCCCCTGCGAAAATTCTTTGCAAGAGCTATGTAGCTTGTAACCTTACTTCTGAATAAACCTCATAGAAGAACTGAGGGAAAATCTAGCAAAAACTCTTCAAACCGACTGGGCAAACATTCGAAACATTCAACCCTCATTAACTGCATACTGCAAATGTAACTTTTTAGCAAAATCCATCACCTGATAAAACAATTCTGAAATTGGAGCAAGTCACAAATCTCTTAGAAAAGTTAAAGATCTAAATATAAAAAAGGGGAAGTTGGCTCAATATTAGTTTGAGAGAGGTTCCAGGACATGCAGAGAAAAGTGATTTCCCCTAATTTATGCTCACCTGGACTAATGAAATCTGTCCAGACCCAGACATCAAAAGCTCAGTCACTGAATGAGTACACAGATCCTTCACCATGAATTGAAAATCAAGCACTTTGTCAGGAGACATCAGAACTTAATTTGCATGGATTATAAAAAACATGTAATCACAAACCATTTATAATGCTTCTTCAATAAGTGGGAGTAAAATACAAATTAATTATTGTGCATAAAGACAATCTTTTGACTACAATGACTAAAATGCACACAGTAAGCACTATGAACTTCTGGGTACCCAAGTTCCCAAAAGTTGGAAGAGAAATCAAGAGGGGGGTATGCATCTCCAACCTACAAATAACAGGATCAAGGAAAATAGTTAAAAAGATGAAATAATGGGGGAACATATAAGAAGTGCAACACTGAAAACCTGCAAGACTGAAGAAGATAGGAAAAGTTAAGGAACACAACAATAAAGCTTAAAAAGATATTAACACAAAGAAACATTTGCTCATTAGTTCTTTCATACTCTCGAAGGAGAGAGATTGACCCACCATTTTTGTATCTTCGGTCCACTCTTGATTTCATGTCCTCTACTTAACATGTCTGACTTAATGTTAAAAGGAATAGGCTTTCCACCTAAACACACACAAATTAGCTGGTGTTTTAAACAATTAAAGCCTAGTATTACATTTTTACAAGAGACCTATAGGAAAATAATAGAGCCCATATTCCCACCAGCATTATTTAATATTCAGTACACAATAAGAGATTAAAAACCCAGAGTAGTTGTAATATTATTGGACAAAGCTTGCCCTTTTGAACCTGAAAAGATAGTGAGAAATTCTGCTAGTTGATTCCCAATTTTGTAAGGCTATTTAATAGACAAGGCACTCACAATTGGCACTTTATACATTGATCAAGCAAGATTGATGCAGCTCTTTGTACATACTTTAAAAGGCATTACAGTGGGAGACTTTATAATAAAAGGGGATGCAAATGAGGTCCTGAACTAGTACAGTTTAGATAAACCTTGTCATTCAAATACGAAGAAATCAAATAATTCAACCATTATCGGAAAGAATACTTATATCTAGCTTGATAGATCCTTGGAAAACTATGACTCCCCATATTTGAGATGACACATTTTATAAAATATTCATTGTTCTTATTCTACAATTGATTTCTCCCCATAAATGAATAATTGCTTAAAGACAATAGAACTCATCTTATATTTTGAGCATTTTTCCATTTATTTTAACGGTGACTTGTATAGGCAATACTAAGTATATGAAATTGGAGATTTAATACTACCCTGTAGATCAGTGGTTCCCAACCTTTTTTGGACCAGGGACCACTTGACCAGGGACCACTCTCCAACATTACTACCAAAAGGGTTATGAATCAGTTTTTGGTCAACTTTAGATTCAGTTTGCTTATTTGGGATGCTGATTCAGAAAATTGCACTAGATCAGTGGTTCTCAACCTGTGGGTCCCCAGGTGTTTTGGCCTACAACTCCCAGAAATCCCAGCCAGTTTACCAGCTGTTAAGATTTCTGGGAGTTGAAGGCCAAAACATCTGGGGACCCACAGGTTGAGAACCATTGCACTAGATAGACCACATCAGCTTCAGTTTCTGATACAGAACATATGCCATCTAGTAGTCGCCACTTGCTCACCCATTTATTTATTTATTTATTTGGGGTGCTTCTACCCCGCCCTTCTCAACCCCTAGGGGGGACTCAGAGCGGCTTACAAAAGGCACAATTCGATGCCTAACAATTACAACATACAATGCAAAATACAATACGCAAATTTAACACATTATATCACAGTTATAACTGATTAAAACAATCAGACAATAAACTAGCAACAATTAAAAATACATCTTGTGGTCAGTGTTCACCAAGTCCAAGTCCGTAAACCATTTAGCATTGTCATTGTCCTTTCCTACTCACACACTACACCCACAGAAAGCCATATTCAATAATCTAGAGCTGATGTGATCTATCCAATGCAATTTTCTGAATCAGCACTCCAAATAACCCCAGGAACAGGCCTAAAAACAAGACACCGGGGCAGGTGCCACATGGAACGGCTCCGCTCAGGGGAAGGGAGGAGGAGGAGGAGAAGCAGCAGTCAGGAGGCTTGTTGTTGCACCTTTTGTGGGTAGTCAGCCTTTCCTCTCCCGACATCCCTGTTACCTTGGCACTATAAGAGGGTTTTGCAAGACCAGTTGCTCTCATTGCAATGGTATAGTAACAGTGAGGCTGTGGACCATATTTTAGTTCTTGGGAACCACTGGTAGTCCACGCACCACAAGTTGGGAACCACTGCTGTAGATGGATGAGAAATTTAAAAACACATACAGGATCCTATAAAATGTTTTACTTAGAAAATAAAATTCCAGTCATTGCATGAGCTATGTTGTGGGATACTTTAAAATCCTTTCTCTGAAGTTTCTTGATTAAAGAACAAAAAAAATAGATTTAGATAGACTACTCCAAATTAAGCAACTCAATTATCTAAGATACACAAGATCACATGTGATTTGAAAACTACTCCCAGCTACTCCAGAAAATACTACCACTCAGTTACTTCAGAAGTGAAGTCTTCAGATATCCACTTCATCATACAAAAGCATATTATTATTAATTTAGAAATAAAAACTCTTTTTGCCAAAGCAGTAAGAAGAAAAGCAGAAAAGGGAAGCATTACCTTAGGGTTTTTTTTTGTCGTGTCAGGAGTGACTCCTGGTGTGAGAGAATTGGCCGTCTGCAAGGATTTTGCCCAGGGGACGCCTGGATGATTTGACGTTTTTATCCTTGTGGGAGGCTTCTCTCATGTCCCCGCATGAGGAGCTGGAGCTGATAGAGGGAGCTCATCCATCTCTCCCCAGATTCGAACCTGCGACCTGTCGGTCTTCAGTCCTGCCGGCACAGGGGTTTAACCCACTGCGCCACCGGGGGCTCCATTACCTTAGTCATTGCCAGTAAATACACTTTCAAAACCACTTCCAAAGAAATTGTCAATGGATTCTACATTTTATTTTAATTTGTATTTGTCTTAAAGTTTCACCTAATTTGGATATTTGTTAATTTATAGAATCTTTAAAGATAAAAAGAGTCATGGATTCACATTTTTCACTTGTAAATAAACCAGTAAATTAAATTAGACAGTTCATTTTCTAGCCTATATGGGATTTCAAGGAAATTTTATAAATTACTTTGCAATGAATTATCTCCCTCATTCCTTAACTTATTCAATTAATCCATAACTTTTGTTCTCCACTCCCCAATTAGTTGGCAATTCATCAGAGATAATATCAATTCTGAAAACACGAGAAGCTGATCCATAACATTAATTCTTAAACCAATGCATTCTGATAAACCAACACACACAAAATCACATTAATTATAGCTTACAAAATAAATCAATTCATTCTACATAATACATACATCTTGATCAGATTGGCTTTATATCAGGCTGCTTGCTGTTCTGAATCTGTTCATATAGCACTTAATATTATAAGCAGTTAAAGTGTGGCACTCCTGCCTTTAGATGCATTGAAGGCATTTGATCAAGTTGAGTGGTATTACCTCTTTGGGATTTTTTAGGAAATGAACTTTGGTGACAAGATTATAATTGTATTACGGCTGTTATAAGAATCACTCAGAGGCAAAAATCTTAGTCAACTGAATAATTCTCTCCCATCCGTCCCTAAATAAGCACCAAACAAGGGTGTCCTTTATCACCACTTTTGTTACCTTGACTACTAACCCCCTGGCTAATTCAACTCAGTAAAATTTTAGGTCTACAAATTAAGGTCTATCACCATAAATATGCAAATTATATTTGGATTTTAAAAAGAAAATCCCAAAGCATCTTTCCTAGCACTGAAAAAGTTGCACTTATTAAGATGTGAAGATCAACTTTCAGAAATCTATAATTATGTGTTTAAATGTATCATTTTCACAACAAAAACATTGGTGACATCTATCTAACCTACAATTACAGCCTTTGGGTTTTTTTAAAATGGAGATATAAAAATCACAAAGGACGGATCACAATTGGATGAGGGCCAAAATTCAATCATGCAAATTATGAAATTCTCTGCTGGGAAGAATTACCATGATAAAGATGTTTTCATTCCTTGTCTATTTTTCTTATTCCAAATGGTACCATGAGCCCTTCCCCATCTGAATTTGATGATTAGTACATTCATCTTTTACCAGAGAAGACCTAGATTTACAAGATGTCTTCATAAAGGGGTGACCCAAAATTGCAGAAAACCTGTTATCCCAATTAAAGCAGATTAAAATCAATTGGTTATAAATGCATCAGATCACCTAATTTGCCTCAGTGGGAGAAATCCCTAAACTCCCTTATTTTTATTAATCTCTGTATAGGTAATGATATGAAGAAAGAGGTGATGCTCTGTCTGTATACAAACAATGCATTGAAAGTGCATTATAGGAAGGGTAAATTCATCAAACTGGTATGGCAGCCAGATATAGGGATGGAGATTTCTGAATCCAGCTGGTCCTGTGTTTTGCCCTTAGACATCCTACTTGTTGTTGTTCATTCGTTCAGTCATTTCCAACTCTTTGTGACCTCATGGACCAGCCCATGCCAGAGCTCCCTGTCGGCCGTCACCACCCCCAGCTCCTTCAAGGTCAATCCAGTCACTTCAAAGATGCCATCCATCCATCTTGCCCTTGGTTGGCCCCTCTTCCTTTTTCCTTCCATTTCCCCCAGCATCATTGTCTTCTCTAAGCTTTCCTGTCTTCTCATGATGTGGCCGAAGTGCTTCATCTTTTCCGCTACTATCCTTCCCTCCAATGAGCAGTCGGGCTTTATTTCTTGAAGTATGGACTGGTTGGATCTTCTCGCGGTCCAAGGCACTCTCAGAACTTTCCTCCAACACCACAGCTCAAAAGCATCTATCTTCCTTTGCTCAGCCTTCCCTGTGGTTTAGCTCTCACATCCTACTTAGCTGACACAAAAGAAGAGGTTCTTACAATTATAAACTTAAGGCCCATCCAATTGTCAAGGAAGGTGAAAAATACAATTGACATCCTGGCAGGAATGTAAAGCCCCAGATTAATCCACTCCTATATGACTGAATTGTTCCAAGATCAAATGCATTTCAAATGCAGTTCTGAATCAGATTTCAAAATTAGAGTGCATTAAACTCTCAAGTTTTGTTCTGGGATTTTATTACTTTCTATTTGTTTATACAGTAAAGAAAACACAGAAACTTTATCACGTTTCTTATCACAGTTGCCTGAGCTGAAATAGCTAAGTATTGGAACATAAGGGATCTCAAGTTAGATAGCTAGTGGAAAAAAGTGTGGGACACTTGGCTGTTGGAAAAACTCATATAGCTTCAAGGGTTGTAAGGAATGACGAGTTTATAGAGGATTGATTTGTCTTTATCGAATATACTAACAAAAACTTAAGAACAGCTGAAGTTTCTGTTTGACCAACTCAGCTTTTGGAAAAACACACTGCTTCTTGACTACTCTCCTCCTCTAACTCTTCAAATCATTCCTATTTCAGCAGGAATGTGATCTTGTGTATTTGAGACAACCAAGTTATTAATTTGATTTGGTTTGCTTCTAAAATAAATAACCCACTATTTGCTAAATGGTATCCAAAGCTTTTGTTTATTAGTTTTGTGTTATGCTCTTTGCTCATTTTATTGCTATCTATATATACGGTACTTGTTACGGTACTTCAGTGTTTGTATGTTCGTATGTGTCCTTGTATGTATTTTCCATGATGGCCCCAACTTTCAGAGAACACTGTAACTCCCACTGACAACTGGACCAAACCAGGCACACAGACCCCCCAAGACCAATAGAACATACTGGAGGGGTTTGGGGAGATTGGACTCTAGTTTCCGGGAGTTATAGCTCAACAACATCCAGAGACTACTTCGAATTCAGCTGATAATGAATCTGGACCAAACATGGCACACAGACCAAACATGGCCCACTTAGAAAACTGGCAGGGATTGGTGGGAATTTACCTTGCATTTTGGGTGTTATAGTTCACCTACATCCAGAGAGCCCTGTGACCAAAATGATGATGGATCTGGACCAAACTTGGCACATATACCCACGAAGCCCAAACTGGCAGGGTTTGGGGGAACTTGACCTTGAATTTTGGGAGTTGTAGTTCACCCAAATGCACTGTGAAACCAACCAACAATGGATCTGGAGCAAACTTGGCACACAGACCCAACATGGCCAATTTTAAATACTGGTGGTGATAGGACTTCCCACCCACCCATATACGTATGCATTTTCTAATGGGGCCATTCATAAAATCCAAAACAAACAATGATTTCTTCTAACATTTATCCTTACCAAATTATCTAACCTGGGCATCGTTGAGCACCTAAGCTAGTCTTTAGTAATAATGAAAAAGAAGTAGAGTAGTACGTATCTGTGTTATGCAAAAAGAGTTGGTGAGGCTGAGGGAGAAAGCAGGACGAGAGTGCAGCATTTGAGCATAGGCACTTGCTATTAGTGCTATGGAAGCCAAATAAAATCATATCTGATTAATACTTAGATGAGAGACCTCAATGAATACCAGGGATGCTGTAGGATATATTTTAGAACTGGCAAAACCACATCTGAGTAGTTTTTGCTTTAAAAAATCTTTGTAATTCATGGGAGAGGGTTATCATCATAGGCCAACAAGCAACTTGAAGGCCATATACAGGTGGCAACCATACTGTTTTGATATGAAATCTTTGGAAACAGCTCCTACTTCCAAAGTACTTGCAGTTGCTTTGTCTTGACAACTACAGTCAGCCCTCCACATTCATCCCCACAAATGTGGAGGGTCAACTGTATTAGACTGAAATGCATTGGGCAACTTAAATGTTTTCTGCACACGTTTTTGAGTGGCATCTCTTTTATGCTTAAAATATCAATGCAACTCCCTCCAAGTGAATAAAATGTAAAACTAGTCACTACAGTCATGTCTTCATGATTTACGTTAATTTCAGTATATAGCTTAGATTAATAGAATCATCAGCTTGTATGTAAAACATAGTTTGTTATAGCTTTTACAAATAATTAATGTCATTCATTTTAGAGATGTGACAAAAAGCCGTTAATTACACAACCCAGCAAATTGATTCAGCTATAACCCTCACTTCCTATATTTGAAGAACTGGTTTAGATTCAATCTAAGGGTGCAAAACTGCTGCAAGCATTTCTCATAAGATATTGATACATTGCATATTAAGCACAGAGCCTAAGGAAACCTGAATAGTAATGTAACTTGTAGAGACTTTTAAAATGCAAATAAAAAAGATTATGTTTCTCATGAGGCTCTTTGTATCTCCTGTGGGAGAAGGGGGTAATTTTCTCCCCAGATTTGGCATTCCTACGTTCCTCCCCATTTTGTTTTTGAAATATAAAATGCATAAGCTTAAGTCTTGCATCTGTGTTTTCTCCATGAAAAAGATGCCCATTAGTTCATGAATGCTTTAAGGCAGTGGTTCTCAACCGGTGGATCCCCAGGTGTTTTGGCTTACAACTCCCAGAGATCTCAGCCAGTTTACCAGCTGGTAGGATTTCTGGGAGTTGAATGCCAAAACATCTGGGGACCTACAGGTTGAGAACCGTTGCTTTAAGGGAAGGGACCCATCATCCATATCCCACCAATACTACCACACTTGTTGACCACATCTACTGAGAACCACACATTACTGTGAAGGAATTCCTGTAGAGTGGTACCCAGGTACTATCCATTTCACTATTATATGGAATGCATGGCCAGGAATTAATCAATAGCAGGGAAAACCATGATAGGCAGAGGGACAAGTGAAAGAGTAGTCCGAGTCCAGTTTCAAGGGTGTAGGCAGCAGAGCAAAGTCTCTACGGGCCGTTTCAGACAGCCTCTTATTCATGGAAAAGAAAGTGGGGTAAAAAAATAACAGTACTTGAAGGAAAGTCCAGAGACGGAGCTCTCAGTCTGGGAAATGGTTCCCCAGTATTCTGAAAGGCTTGGTTATAGCGGATTTTGCAAGATGGACACAGAACATCTGCCAGAATTATTATTATGTGCTGCACCTCATAAGCACTGATGCAGGTGTAAGAAAGTGTCATCATCTTTCCTCACCCTCCAACCCTGGTGCCTTTAAGTTTGCCCTCTTGATCCCCATTTCTCTTTGGGGTCATTTGCCTGCCATATTGGTGCCCATTGGGTAATTTCAAGCTCTGTTTAATTTCAGAAATATGAGAACAAGGGAATGGTTGGAGACAGTTCTCATGGAAATTGCTTTCCTCTTCTGCTTCCATTTAGCCAGCTGTATGTCTGTGGCTCCATCTGTTTACATATCGCATCAGCTGTTTTGGGATTATAAAATGAGGATAAAGAGCTGTCCACACCAGTGTATGGCAACTATCTCTCTTGGGTTTTTTTTTTTACTGCAGGGATATGCAGTCCTCCACAGCAGCGCCGATCACAAATTTTAAGAGAACCCTTTAAACACCTATTTTATATCCAATCCCATGATCCTGCAAGCATTTTAGTGTGTGCCATATATAATAATAATATAATAATAAACTTTATTTGTACCCCGCCACCATCTCCCCGATAGGGACTCAGAGCGGCTTACATGAGGCCAAACCCGAACAACAATTACAATAAAGAAAACCAAGACACAACCGAAAACGTGAACATCACGTTTTAACATCGTAATTACATAAAACATGTGGATCTAGCCAACCTCCCTCCTTTTATCCCAGTTCCTTTTGGGTTTTATGGGTTGTGTAGAAGGGCCTGAGTTGCCTTGGAGTCTTTTCCGCTGAATTGGAGATAAACGTTGCTTCAAATGAGCGACCAGTGGTTGCTACCCGCCTTATTTAAACAAGGCGATTCTTCAGTGAGAAGGGCTAACACAACACCACCTAAACTTCAAGGCTGGATCTACACTGCCCTTTATCCCAGGGTCTAGTCCCAGATTATCTGGGAGGCTCCTTCTTTGGAAGCTTTTAAACAGAGGCTGGATGGCCATCTGTCAGGAGTGCTTTGAATGCAATATTCCTGCTTCTTGGCAGGGGGTTGGACTGGATGGCCCATGAGGTCTCTTCCAACTCTTTGATTCTATTCTATGATCTGCTTTAAACTGGATTATATGAATCTATACTGCCAGATAATCAGGGATAAACAGATAATTTGGGATCAGATCCTGGGATATACTGCAAATTCAGTCCAAGTGTGCCAAGCCCTTCTCCAGACAGTCTTGTCCCAAAAGGTAGCATGACAAGTACCATTATTTGTCAAATATTTTGGAAAGACATCATGAAATAAGTGATTAAAATCCTATTTTTATATTACAAAATATCAAACACATCTTGCCAGTTGATCTTTGTTGCAAGTGATGGTGTGCATGGCACCTCAGTGAGGGAAAGAAAGCTGTGGGTGAGGAAAGGAGCACACTTGCAAGTGTGGAAAAAGGGAATGAGAGTGATGAGTGTCATCAGAAGCAGTGCAAAACGTCTGTAAGTGATGGCTAGAGACAGAATGCTAGAGGCAACCAACCCACTGTGACCTCAGCTGCCCAGAGAAGGAGGTGGAGAAGCCCCAGCAGCTGCCATGCCTCCACCAGCTCTTTCCATTCTTCTGCAGCACATTGTTGGGGAAGACAGCTGAAATGCTCAGCAAGCAGGAGCCAATAGAGAAAACGTTTGGAAGGAATTCCTTAGTGCCTGAGCTTTAAGATTGTTCTCTGCAGCTTTTCCTCCCCCCTCTCTCTGTTCGGTTTCTGGCTGCCTTTGTAATATCCTGACAAGGAGCGTCACTTCTGCTGTTTCTGTGACTTCTGCTGGTTTGTGTTTTGTACTTTATTTCTTTATCAGATCAGAGACTGCCATCCTATTTTAAGAAGCTTGGCTTTAATTTGCAACACATACTGAGCTCTTGAATTGCCAATATTTATATTGGGAATTAAAAGAATACTTTACTCATATATTCGCATTTTCAGCAATTTCTAACACATCTTGCATTGCTGTAGTGCTTTGTTTCAGTTATGTTGGTTGCTCCTTTCTTCCCACACTTAGTTTTCTCCATTTTTTGTGTTTTGTGGGTGTGAATAAGGGTTATGGGATTGCCCTTTTGTGTCCTGTGAGGACAGGAAGGCTTTTATGTAATATTTTATTTACTTTTTGCTCTGAAAGTGGTTAAGCGTAGGCTTCTCAGCTGATTATGCTGATGCCGCATAATAGGACGGGTCTGAAGGAGAGAAAAAAAGGAAGGAGGGAAGGAAGGAAGGAAGGAAGGAAGGAAGGAAGGAAGGAAGGAAGGAAGGAAGAGGTACTGTAGGTAGACTGTAGGTTTTCAGATCCCCATTAATTGGGATACCATTCACACAATTAACAAGTGCATTCATGCATTTTTTCAAAACAGAAAATAACAATGGTAGGGGCCCAGTCTAGTTTGGAAACCTGATCTTGAAAGATTTTCTTTAGGGAAAAGGGCGCTTTCATCTTCTTTCACCCAACTTTGTGATCTCTGTTTGGATTATGACATTGTATTTTTATATCTCAAAACCCTTTATTCTTGGGGCTGGAATGTGACTTGGGTCTACAATCACAGACACTGCCCCCTTTGGTTTGTTGGGATGTTTCAACATGTTGAAATGCTCACTTTGTTAGAGCATGTAAGAAATCAGTTAATGTGTGTGTGTCAACTGTAAAATAAGACACATGAAGCTGATTGGTTGGGCTACGCCTGGGGAGATGGCTGAGCCTGGGACTTTTGGATACTGTTACATTTACCAGGCTTGAGCTCTGCAGGTGCTTGCAGAGAAGCGGAGAGAAACAGAGTTTGGAGTGTGATCTTACTTCTGGAGCTGCTGAAGGAAATTCTCCACATGGGCGAAAGAAAAGACCGTTTTAAATCTCTCATAAAAAAACATATGGGTTGGTGTAACTGATCACATGATTGTAAATATGTTGTTTTGAACTACGAATAGTAAACTACTTGTTCTTTACTGTTCATCTGCGTGGCATATTTTCTTTCTCTGGCAAGGCAGTGTGGACTGATCAAATGTGAACTATATGATTTTCATTTCGCCACACACTTGACATATGGCATACATAGACTAATTGTAGGACCAAATCCCAAGGAAAGCAAAGAGGAAGCCAATGCTTAGCCCCTCTTTAGATGTTTCTTTCACTTAGTGTATTGCAGATCATTGCTAAACAATTTTCTCCCAGTTCCCAGACATCCCAGTCACAAGTCTATGGGCAGGATTGTACTCCAACAATATTGTGGAAACCATGATTGACAAACACTGCTCTCAACCAACTTGGTGCTCTGTCAGTGTCTTGGACTACTGCAGTGGTTTTCAACCTTTGGGTCCCCAGATGTTTTGGTCTTCAACTCCCAGAAATTATAACAGCTGGTCATCTGGGTGGGATTTCTGGGAGCTGAAGGCCAAAACACCTGGGGACCCACAGGTTGAGAACCACTGGACTACTGCATATTCCCAGAGTTCTTTGTCAGTGATATTTCTCAGGCAGATAGAAGTCCCAAACATCTGGACGGCATCCCATCTGCAAAGATTATTCTAAACTGCTTTCCAGTGCATTGTCAGTATGTGCTTTGAAGGAGGAAGAGGAAATACCCAGGCATTTCCTGTCTACCAAGTGACAAACTCGATTGAACTGAAAAAAAAGCAGGCCCTTAGTTTGATTTACAAACTAAAACAATTAAAGGCAGGAAAGATGGAAGTACATGGTGTCATCACACGCTTTCCCCCTTCGATCCAATAGAAAAAAAGTTCTTGCTTTGTCTCCCTAGCTTTAATTTTCAGTTTAAAATGTGTGTGTCCACTTTGTCAACTTATCAAATGTACGTGTAATGTCCGTGTTGCTGCCCTCTCCCAAAAAAAGGTTGGGAGTATCCCTCTAGGCCTTTTCCGTTGTGTGGTTTGTACAGTGTGGTGGTGCCAAGTTAAAAATATGCAGTCTGCAGTGCAATTCAGGTTGGTGATGGTGACTAAGATAAGGACAGTTGGCTCTAGTTTCCTGATTGACCTTGAAAGCACTTTGTTTTACTAGGAAGTGAAATATTAACCCTTGGATATTATCCAGGAATGAGTCCTTAAAAGACCTGTATTTCCATTTACTTGTGTGTGTGTGTGTGTGTGTGTGTATGTGTGTGTGTGTATATATATATATATATATATATATATATATATATATATATATATATATATATATATATAGGGTTTGCTGTGTTGGCCATACAGCAAAATGCAAGTTTATGCTATGTGTGATTTAGTGAGCATTAATGTTGCTTGACAAATTGAAACTGACAAGACAGTTTTCAGTCATGCTTTTGGTGCCAGCTGCATTTTTACTGGAAATATATAATATAATTAAAGTTTAATCTTACGGATATTATCCCCCCCCCCCCAATAAATATCTTACACATATTATATGGACCTTACTGCACATATTTTTAGTTTTCCTAATGCATCTGTAAAACTGATTCCTAAATGCGCAACTTTTGGATCATTAGTATTTCCTCCTTTTTATGGTTTTCATATGTTTATCTTTAGACGTAAAGGCTGTCTTTAAATCATTCAGTACTGAATAAAAAGAATGTTTATTTTACAACCTCATACATGTAAATTTCAGCATAATAGGATGCTTCTGCCCCAGTTGAGCCATGGAGCCCCACGCCGCCCATCAGACAACGTAGACTCATTTCCGGTGTGGTCTGTGGCTCAACCAATGTGCAAGCATCCTGTGATGCTGTACCAACAATATGGGAACCTCCGTTCAATTAGGAACAATGGGGCTAGTGCGGGGGAAAGCTGTGCAGTGACGCTTCTCCATGTGTGATGGGGAAGCATTGCTGCAAGCGAGGTGGGACGTGGGGTGCCGGGATAGCTCCGCTGCCCCACTAATTTGCCACAGAGGTTTGTAAATCGGAATGCGGGATGTCATAATGTGATGAGGTCCATAGTTAGACAAATGTTATACAGTAAAACCACTGCGTCTACAGGACAGATATCTGGTTTCATTTATCCGTGTACAACCAAAAATGACCTCGTTAGGCATTTTCTGAGTCCTGCAGAGTGATCCACAATGCTATAAACTCTAATGACTCTAGTTTAGTTTTTAATGGGTTCCCAGCAAACGTGGATCAGGATGAACAAATTGAACCTTACTGCAGGCAAGACATAGGTACTCCTTGTCATTTGAAAGACGTATCAGGGAATAGGGATTGAGCTTGTGCTAGACCATGTTACACACCCCTGAAGCTGCAGGTTGGCATTTAGCGGGTATATCTAGACTCAGGCCATTTTCTAATGTGGCCCAGGTTTCTGTTGTTTCCCTGGCTTTTTCTGTATGCTTAAAACAACCAATTATGCCTGTTCCTGTAAATATCTGATTTGACCATCATGACACATGACATAGGGGTGCCTTTTGGTTTACTGCAGAGTTTCTCAAACTGTGCTCCACCTGATGTTTTGACCTTCAGCTCCCACAGTTCCTAACAGCTGGTAAAATGACTGGGATTTCTGGGAGCTGAAGTCCAAAGCACATGGAGGAGCACTGTTTGAGAAACACTGGTTTACAGTAATTCTGTGAGGGGCTGCTTTTGACCCCTTTCCTGCACTGCTGCTCTCTTTTCCTTTTGTATTGTGTCATAATTAGATTGTGAGTCTAAGGGCAGGGAACTTGTGGTGTGTTTTTTAATGGTAAAGTGCCATGTACAGTGATGGCACTATATAAAATGAAAATGATGATGATGGTGTTGACGACTACAACAACAACGTTTGGAAATTTCTGTTGGAACAAATGGCTGCAATAAGGACTGACTATAGGGAACACCAAATTCCCTTGTTGCAGAGCTCCACTGGCTGCCGGACTGGTTCCAGGCACAATTCAAAATGTTAGTTATAACCTATAAAGCTTTATATGATTAAGTCTAAGCTGTTTGATGGACCTCCACTCTCCAATTGATCCTGAGATTTGAGAGCCCTAGGAGAGGCCCTACTAGAGTGGCTCCTTCCTTAAAGCCTATTCATTAGCAGGCAAAAACATTGGATCCAAAATCCTTCTTCGCTTACGATAAAGCCCTATACTTTGCACCGATTTAGCAGGACTGGAGAAGCAACTGGCTATATAGTCAAGTGTAAATTTATGATGCTAGTGCTAAGATCTACTGGGAACATGGCCAGACCCTTCATCCAATTCTTCCTCCTTCTCACAAAGTACAAAGTAGCTTGCATGGGATCTACAGGGGCTTTACAGTAAGTCATGAGGAGGATAAAGGGCAGATATTTGTGCAATGCAGAATTGATGTTGAATGGAGGCCATTATATGTGAGATGAGGACTGCTGCTGCCCAAGATCACTTTCCCCCTATGAATTCTTCATAGGGCCTTCTTATCTCTGTTGTTGTTGTTGTTCTTGTTGTTGTTATTATTATTACCCTGCTTTATCTTTCCCGAAGGAGTCTCAAAGCGGCTTACATTAAAAGTATGACCACACAATTTAAAATACACAAATATGCAAATATTAAAACTGAATTAAGCATAACAGTATTAAAAATTTACAGTTCAACTCCATTAAAACATATTCAAAGCTAAAAACTACCACTGCACTCACTGGACAATTTTGTGCATAGTATCTAGTTCTTCCCACAGCTCTTTGAAACATTAAATATGTTTTAATGCCTGCGTCATTATGTAAAAGGTAAACAGGGTAATTAAACAGGCATGAAAAAAGCTGATAGGAAAATGTGCGATCCAGTTTTTCAGTGTGAATGTGTTTGCTGCCTTAAGTAACATATCATCCAATTCTTTGTTATGGTAAATGATGCAGAAGTGGTTTGGCCTCCCTCTTTTGAGATGATGGATGGATTGCTATGTGTGTGTGCATGCAGAAAGTATTTTGAGGGAACAGGAAATGACCAGGAAGAAAGAAATACTTAGAATTGGATGACTGTACCTTGGGAGGCCTTTTTCCTACAGGATTGTGTTATCTTAGCTTGGGGTGAAGCACCAGTAGATAGCCATCTGTTTGCTTTTAAAAGATAGGTTTGCACCTTGAAGCATGTTTACTCTGTTTCTCAAGATCTTGCTGCATGTGATCGTTTCTCAATAGATTTAGGTGCCTGATGTGACTTCTTGGAGTATTAGGAGGTCATGGGAAGAGGTGCGAATATGTAACAAAACATTTAAACCAGTGTTTATTTTAATCAGATAACTATAATCTCACAAGAAATAGATAATTTTGGGTTGAAATGAGTTGCTCCTTAAAACTATCTTTTCTAGGACAATGGTTGCCTATCATTTCCGTTCTTGGTTTTGCCATATCATAAATATTACCAATAGATTTTTCTTGACCAACACCATTACCACTGATAGAGAGTTATATTAATATTAAAACACATCAAGAGCTTGATTTATTGGCAGTTCAGTTCAGATTAAGGATAGAGGTGGTTATATGGCGTAACCTTATCAATATTCTGCATTATATGTCTGTGTGGAAGGGCCCTCAGTGTTTCTCATCATTATCGGTTAGCGCTGCTGACATTTGCAGCTGGACAACAGCTGGAAGGCCACTCTTTATGAACTCATAATCTTCAGGTTTGGTATCTTGTACTTCTAGGCAAGGATGGGAAAGACCCTTACCTGAAACCTCACAGAGCTATCCCTCATCCTGAACTTCTGATAATGGACTTACAGGTCACATGGTCAGTTGTGAAGGCAGCTATAATGCAGCATCGCTTAATAATAATAATAATAATAATAATAATAATAATAATAATAATAATAAATAAATAAACCTTTATTTCCCTGCTACCATCTCCCGAAGAACTCATTGCGGCTTACAAGAGGCCGAGCCCAAATACAATAGTAAAAACAATAACAACAACAACAGCAAAGTAACTCAAAAACAAAGCAATAACATTAACAACACACAATGACGCAATTAAAATCAATGGCAGGGCCAAATGTAATAATTAAAGTTAAAAAGTGCTGGGCGTGACCAGGTGGAGTGTTTGGAGGGGGATGGGCATGCAGATATCCTAGATCTCTGATAAAGTGTATTGGGACATAATGTTAGGAGTTTCCTTATTCTGGAAAGGCACACTGGAATAACCACGTTTTCAAGCTCCTCCTAAAGAATGCTAGCGACGGGGCCTCAGGTTAAGATCCCCAGGTTGGAGATGGCTGGTGTAACAGCACTGAAGTATGTGGTCCAGTGTTTTAACCTGTCTTGGTTGTGACTCTGGTGGTATACAGTTGAGAAATGGAGCTGTGATGACCATAACCCTGTTTGGATGTTCAGTCAATAAACGTCTATAAGGAGAAGCATCTGTAGGCTTCAACCCTTCTCATCTACATTCCTGTGTTCAAATCTACAAAGTAGCTGTATATACTAGGCCTGGTTGATCAAGAAAAAATTTGTTTCTAAAATCGATTTGTAATTGGGGTGTTTTTTTGTTTCGATATTTAAAATAATTACAAAACTTTCCCAAAAAAAGTTTCGGTATTTACGAAATTTCGTAAATATTTACAAAACATTTTGTAAAGATGGCGGACCCCCGCGCATGCGCAAAATCACTTCCGAAGCTTCGTTATTGGCGCGGGGGTCGATTCGTTAAGGTTATAACGAATCGATTCGTTAAAATGGCGGACGCGATCGCGCATGCGCAAAAGCGGCTTCCGAAACATCGTTATTAAATACGATTCGATTCGATATTGAGATAATAACGAATCGATTCGTTAAAGCAAATATTTTGTATTTTTTTAAGAATAAAAGACAGGTATTTTTAGAAAATATTCAAAAATGGAAAATTAACCCAAAACTGGCCCTGATGTGGACCAAACACAGCCACGAGACAGGACAAACGAGAGCACACACCAACAGAAGAGTCTTTTCTTTTTTAGAATATTTTTTGTATTTTTTAAGAATAAAAGGCAGGTATTTTTAGAAAATATTCAGAAATGGAAAATTAACCCAAAACTGGCCCTGATGTGGACCAAACACAGCCACGAGACAGGACAAACGAGAGCACACACCAACAGAAGAGTCTTTTCTTTTTTAGAATATTTTTTGTATTTTTTTAAGAATAAAAGGCAGGTATTTTTGGAAAATATTCAGAAATGGAAAATTAACCAAAAACTGGCCCTGATGTAGAGCTAACACAGGCAGGAGACAGGGCAATCAAGAGCACACACCAACAGAAGAGTCTTTTCTTTTTTTGGAATATTTTTTGTATTTTTTGAAGAATAAAAGAGAAATATTTTTCAGTAATATTTAAAAATGGAAAATTAACAAAAACCTTGCCCTCTTGTGGAGCGAACACAGCCACAGGACAGGGAGAAACGCACACACAGGCACACAAGGGTCTTTGCAACTATTCAAATGAACAAATGAAACGAAAGTCGGAGGTTTTTGTTTTTTTGTGGATTTGTTTATTTTTTGAGGTTATGCATATTTTCATTACTCAAGAACGAAAGTCGGAGATTCTAAGACGATCAGATAAATAATCAATAAAAGAGGGGAAAAACTTCTTTTTCCTTTCATTCTGCCATGAGAGTGAGTCCCTGCAACATGGACTTCATTCTTAAAGGACCGTTTTAAGTTACCTCTTGGCACAAATTCAGAGTTTTTTACAATAATGTAGACTAGATATTAATGTTAAAGACATATAGATTGGTAGATAATATGATAGAAAATCTTTAGAGTAATTCCAAGACTGGTCATCAATCACAAACCTGAAATATACAGTATTTTGGTGACCTTTCCTCTCCAATCACCTGCAGGTAGAGCTAGCCCCAGCAGAAAAAAGCCCTTTGTCTCACTCTGGTCATTCCACAGATTTTTCCTACTTCTAACATACCTCTCCTCTGAGGATGCTTGCCATAGGATGCTTGCCATAGATGCAGGCGAAACATTTTTCAAAGTTCCAATGTTCCCGCATTCAGCAGGCAGTAGTAATTTTTTAAGGCAACACAAAGCAAAGTACACATGGTGAACAAAAAGGGCAATGTTCCCGCATTCAGCAGGCATGATTAATTGTTTGTGGTTATTAATCATTAATCATTAATCATGTGCGTCCCTCCCGAAGCTGCGCGCTCGGTGGAAGAGGACGACGTCCAAGGTAAAGAAGGAGTGTACCGAGGTCTCCAGTATTAAAGTCGCCTTTAAAATCATCAGTAAAAAGTGTCCTGGGGTTCCTGTGATGCCCTTAGATGTCCGGGGCTGCACGCGCGCTACAGTGTGTGTCTACCCTACGCCGACAGGTGCGGGTAACCCGTTGAACCCCATTCGTGATGGGGTGACGGGGAAAAAAAGAGGGTGACCGTATAGAAACTTGACTAAAAGTCGCCATTAAAATCAATCATTAATCATTAATCATTAATCAAGAATAAAAGAAATATTTAGCTAATGATAGCTTGTAGTTTGCTTCCCCTTTGCTTTTCTGAACTTTCCCATTTTGTAGTAATCCCTATTTTTTATACCAAAATAAAGTCGCATTCGTTTTTCCTAATGAGGTCTCCAGTATTAAAGTCGCCGTTAAAATCATCAGTAAAAAGTGTCCTGGGGTTCCTGTGATGCCCTTAGATGTCCGGGGCTGCATGCGCGCTACAGTGTGTGTCTACCCTACGCCGACAGGTGCGGGTAACCCGTTGAACCTCATTCGTGATGGGGTGATGGGGAAAAAAAGAGGGTGACCGTATAGAAACTTGACTAAAAGTCGCCTTTAAAATCATCAATAAAAAGAAGTGCTTCCTCCAAAATGTAGAGAGGGCGGCAGAGACCTCTTCCGCCAGTCTGTCCCAGCCCCTGCCTCTCGGCGCTCCCCCGTGCTCTTAAACGAGTGTCCCTGTGGTCCAAAGCATTTCCTTTTTAGTGTGTTCAAAGCAGGCCGGTCCCATTAATCAGGAACAAGTACACGAGTACAGGAGTGCCATTGATCGCCAGGGTTGATTCGGATGATCTGGCTGGCTATGCGGGTGTCCCCTGAAGGGTACACAAGGGCGTTGCAGTGAAACTGATAATGGCTCATTAAAACAATCAAGGCTGTATGACAGGGAGTTGGGGGGGGAAGCGTACACTGGGGCACAGGCAGTTGGGCTTCTTGCCTGAGAGGGAAGGATGGGAGAGGAAGCTTGGGATGTAAAGTACACAAGGGCGTTACAGTGAAACCACAAAGATATTTTTTTTCCATGGAGAGGGAACAGAAAGAATTCTTAATCTTTTACCAGCAGGAAATTCATTGCCTTTGAACCCAGTTCTTTAATTTCTATGCATTTTATTTGCAAAGGGATGCGTGTATGAAAGGCAGTTGGGGGGGGGGGAAGCGTACACACAGGAGTAGAGGAGTGCCTCTTTTCCGGGCACCCCAGAGACGATGCCCAATAGGCTGATAGGGGACCGGCAGGAAACGACTGGGGAAAGGGTGTATGAAAGGGAGTTGGGGGGGGGAAGCGTACACTGGAGTACAGGAGTGCCTCTTCTCCGGGCACCCCAGAGGCAATGCCCAACAGGCTGAAAGGGGACTGGCAGGGAATGACCGGGGAAAGGATGTATGACAGGAAGTTATCGGAGCATTTCTCTTTGGTGAAACAAAAGCTATTTCACCCAGTTGATTTGCATCTGTTATGGTTCCTTTGGTCGTTATCAGTCCGAAAACAACCCGGGCTCCCCGGCTGCTTTGGTTACTCTAGATAACCTGGGTCCGATCGCATCAGGGCAATGTTCCCGCGTTTAGTACGCATCAGGGCACCCTCCCAAAATGTAATTCCATCCTTGTATAAAATTGTTTGGAATCTGTTATGGTTCCTTTGGTCGCTCCCCCCATTCCTTAGATATAACTGTGGTAATTTTAGAGTTTAATTTTAATTTTAATTTTAAAAACTTGACGAAAAGTCGCCATTAAAATCATCAATAAAAAGAAGTGCTTCTATGAAAATGTAGAGGACCGAAGCGTTTACTTTGAAAAAACTAGTGTGCTCAAAGCACTTTGTGTTGGGGGGGGGGGAAGCGTACACTGGAGTACAGGAGTGCCTCTTTTCCGGGCACCCCAGAGACGATGCCCAATAGGCTGATAGGGGACCGGCAGGAAACGACTGGGGAAAGGGTGTATGAAAGGGAGTTGGGGGGAGCGTATACAGGAGTAGAAGAGTGCCTCTATTCAAAAATGGAAAATTAACCAAATGCTCACCCTCTAGAGCTAATACATGCCGACGAGCACTGACCTCAGGGATGCGTGTATGAAAGGGAGTTGGGGGGGGGAGCGTATACAGGAGTAGAAGAGTGCCTCTATTTAAAAATGGAAAATTAACCAAATGCTCACCCTCTAGAGCTAATACATGCCGACGAGCACTGACCTCAGGGATGCGTGTATGAAAGGGAGTTGGGGGGGGGAAGCGTACACAGGAGTAGAGGAGTGCCTCTTTTCCGGGCACCCCAGAGACGATGCCCAATAGGCTGATAGGGGACCGGCAGGAAACGACTGGGGAAAGGGTGTATGAAAGGGAGTTGGGGGGGGGAAGCGTACACTGGAGTACAGGAGTGCCTCTTCTCCGGGCACCCCAGAGGCAATGCCCAACAGGCTGAAAGGGGACTGGCAGGGAATGACCGGGGAAAGGATGTATGACAGGAAGTTATCGGAGCATAACGCCAGTCCCAGCCCCTGCCTGTATACAGGAGTAGAAGAGTGCCTCTATTTAAAAATGGAAAATTAACAAAATGCTCGCCCTGTTGTGAAGCGTACACAGGAGTAAGTGCCTCTTTTCCGGGCACCCCAGAGGAGGAAGGAGGAGGAAAAGAAGAGACGGCAACGCTGTTGCTGCCAGGGGCCTGTTGTCGTCGCCGACGCCGACGCCGTCGCTGCTCCTCTCCTCTCTCTCTCTATTTATTTAGCAGTAA
>NW_026844366.1:171287857-171366860 GCF_025583915.1 Anolis sagrei ordinatus | reverse complement strand
TAAATGCTAAAAATAACGAATGTTTAACGAATAACAAAATTAACGAACGAAACCGCACAGGCCTAGTATATACACATCTTTATACATGTACAGTTGGCACTCCAGATTTGTGGGTTTGACTTCTGCAAATTTTCTTATTCCCAGATTTGATTAAAATGTCTCTGTAGGTCCTCAAGTGTGATTCTATTGTCAGCTTTTGGTGATGGGCTCTAGAGTTGTGCTGGAAGACCTACAATTTCCTAGAGCAGTATTCTTTCAGGATATATATGAAAACCACTTGATAGATAGATAGATAGATAGATAGATAGATAGATAGATAGAGATTTCCCATTTTAACAAGGGTATTGTGCCCCTGAATCCAGAAAGTGTGGAAGACAGACTCATGGATCTCTCTGTACGATCACGAACCTGCAAATACATGGACTAAGGATTTTCCCAGATAGTCAGATATACTGGCGTGAGCTTAGTTGAGAAGTGAAAAGGCAGATGAGTAGGTTTGAGAGTGCAGCTTGTCATTGCAATTATGTTGACTCCAATGCATTTAATTTATCTGGATTGATTAATTAATTAACTTCAGAGAGCTTAAGCAATCTTTGGTTTCTTTCTCTGCTATATTTCTCTCAGCTTTCTCTCTGACAAACTGCCAGGAAAAGAAGGCCTTGGCCTTCCCTAAACATTTGCACACCTTCCAACTGTCCTGGAATTGGCAAGAGTAGTCCCAATTAATATCTGTCATCCCACTTTTAAAGCTGCCTTCAAAATTCTCTTTCTTTTCCCCTTTGTCTGTAGCTTACTTCAATTGCTGCACATTGATTTTAGAGTTAAAATGTAGTTTGCATAAATCAGCATGTGGAACAGCAGAGAAAGGAGAGAAATCTTTCCCTTCTTTGTAGACTTGGGCAAAACAAATTGTGATCGCCTCTTCCAGGTCTCTGTATTCTTTGCACTATTACTGCTTGACCATAGGGGGATGACACTGATTTCTTGGAAAAGTCAAGAAACTTTTTTATTTAAAAGAGGTTTTTAAAAACCGTGTACTATATAATGTACACACCATTCCTGGCCTTTGACAGGCGTTCTATTCTCCATTTGGGAAGATCTCAGAATCTGTTGTTTAGGGATTAGGTTTTTGGCTAATCCTGTACTTTGATATAAAAGGGGCATATTTCAGAAAGCAATCGTTCAAACAGGAGAGCTTAGCACAGTCTTCTATTTTACTACACCATTGTAAATAACAAGACATGAGCCCCGGTATCCTTGGATCCAAACCCCGGCATATATCGTGGGTCCACTGTGGAGCCATTTGAAGGAAAATTGAAAGATTGAACTGCAGCGGAAGTGTGGTCAAAACGAAAACAAACATACTGCCATTCTTTTCCAATCTCTTTATATTATAGGGGGATCTGTAATGAAAAGATATAAAAAGATATTTACATTTATGGTATCTAGGTCAATCATATGAAGGTAGTCCCTAAGTTACGAACAAGATAGGTTCTGTAGGTTTGGAACGGGCACATTTTTAAAGTGTAACTTTATTCATATTTTTAACTTTTTGACTGAAAGGTTGTGAGTTTGAAACTGGGAGCGGCGTGAGCTTCCACTGTCAGCCCCAGCTTTTGAAAACCTAGCAGTTTGAAAACATGCAAATGTGAGTAGATCAATAGGGAAGGGTAACGGCATTCCATGCAGTCATGCCGGCCACATGACCTTGGAGGTGTCTACGGACAGTGCTGGCTCTTCGGCTTTGAAATGGAGATGAGCACCAACCCTCAGAGTTGGATACAACTGGACTTAATGTCAGGGGAAAACCTTTACCTTTACTAAATTTATCCATACACACACACACACACACACAACTAACACCACAGGGGTGTTAATCCTTACCTATGCTATCCAAAGCTTATATATATATATTAGCTTTGGATAGCATAGGGAAGGGTTAACACCCCTGTGGTGTTTGTTTTGTTGTCTGTGCCCCGTTCAAAAGATTTCACCTGAGTTTCTGTCTCCCGTGATAATTCGATTTTGAAAAATGTAGCTTATTGTAGAAACAAGGATTGTTGATAAAGCTTCTGTGGAGACATCTTTCCCCCATGATAACTCTTTCAGGAGTAACGTTCCCTTCCTAGAAGTAGCTTTCTCTCACTTCATGTTGTTGCACCCCTGTTCTTAACCATGAACTAGCCGTATCCTGCCACGTGTTGCTGTGGCCCAGTCTGGTGATCTGGTCCCTTTCAAATCTATGATACTATCTCTCTCTGTGTGTGAATCATATATATCTATCTATATCTATGGCTGGATGGCTCTTTGTCAGGAAGGCTTTGATTATGTTTTCTTGCCCCGATGAAGGGAGTTGGACTAGATGGCTTTGAGTATTTTCTGTTGGTTATGAGGGTTCTGTATGGGAAGCTTGCTCCAATTCTGTCGTTGGTGGGGTTCAGAGTGCTCTTTGGTTGTAGGTGAACTATAAATCCGAGTAACTACAACTCCCAAATGTCAAGTTCTATTTTCCCCAAACTCTATCTTTATTCATATTTGGGCATATGGAATATTCGTGCCAAGTTTGGTCCAGATCCATCATTGTTTGAGTCCACAGTGCTCTCTGGATGTAGATGACCTACACTCCCAAACTCAAGGTCAATGCCCACCAAGGTTTTTTCTAGTGTTTTCTGTTGGTCATGGGAGTCCTGTGTGCCACGTTTGGTTCAATTCCATCATTGGTGGAGTTCAGAATGCTCTTTGATTGCAGATGAACTATAAATCTCAGCAACTACAACTCCCAAATGACAAAATCATTTTTTGAGTGATGGTCATTCCTTGGGTTAGTAGGTGTCTTGTGGTCCAATTTGGCAGCAATTCGTCCAGTGTTTTTTGAGTTAAGTTAATCCCACAAACGAACATTACATTTTTATTTATGTAGAAGATAGTTTGTAAGTAGGATGTTTGCAGTTCGGGGACTATCTGTACATTCATTTCTTCCTTTGTTTTTGAGCTATTGTTTTTCTGACAAGGGGGCTACAATTCCTTTTTCTGGCAACGTATATGTGACCACCTTAATCAACTTCTGAATGCATTTTATTATAACATGCCATCACTGCAGTAGAAATGGAACAGGGAACTCTAAATAGATTCTAAATTCAGTGAATCAGGCCAGATATACAACACAGCAGAAACCAAGCTACTCTTCAACACTTTAAGAAAGCTTAACTTATCCTTCAGCATTTCACAGATGGCAATGGGAACATGGGGACCTGATATTAAGTCTTAGTGCTAGAGCGCCTCCCTGGTAGGGGCCACCCTATATGTAGAAATCGTCTTGTTCCATTCCTTAAGACTTAGCTTCAATACTTTCCATAGGCCAAATTTGGAAAGTATGCATAAAGGTTAAGTGGATCTGACCAAGTGCTGCCTAACCCACATCTGCCACCACATCCCAGGCAGCTTATCATTAAGAATTTATCACATCCTCAGACTGGAAAGGGGAATTTCCAAAGGTCAGACTTTATGGGACCATTTTCTCTTTCCACTTCCCAAAGGATTTTGGATCCAGCAAAAAGGAAACTCTATAATGTGAGCTTAAGGTGCATTTCCTATTAATTATCCAGCTTGTGCCTTAAGATTTTTAGATGAGTCCTTTTAGTAGTTACTTGCTAATATGTGTGGTATTTTATATAAAGAAGAAGTCCTTATTTGTGGCAGCATCTGTAGATGTAGAGCACATTCCCCTAGGACAGTGGTTCTCAACCTGGGGTCCCCAGATGTTTTTGGCCTACAACTCCCAGAAATTTCAGTAAGTTTACCAGCTGTTAGGATTTCTGGGAGTTGAAGGCCAAAAACATTTGGGGACCCCAGGTTGAGAACCACTGCCTTAGGAAGTTCAATGAGTTTTGACTGTATAGATTTTTAGTTCCACATAAAGACATCCTTATGGTCATTGCCTTTAATTTTTATAGTTCAATGTGTTATGTGATATTGCTTTTCATTATGGAACATTTTATAATCATAATTTTTCAGGAAAGCTAATTATTTATTTAAAATCAATACATTTATTTAAAATCAATTCAAAATCAATATTTTTGTAGTTTTATTTAAATGATAAAAAGGATGCCCCAGAATTTGAGCAATTTAGAGCAGTCATGGATATTGAGATCTGGAACACAGATAGCGAAACCCATGGTGTGGATACCAAGACCCGTTAAGTGGGTAACTGGTACTAGCCACGGACTGCCTGTGGATGTATGCCTGGTGAGACCAAAAAACTATAACCCCAATGTTTCCCAATAAAAAGATTTCACCAGTTGAAGAAGAAAGCCACCAAGGTATTTTATTAAATCCAGCTGGAAAGGATGACAGCTTGCGGTCAGACACTAAGGGAAGCTGACTTATTTGAAACAGACAAAAGCATACATTTTTAGACAGAAATATTCTGTTTTTCCTTCTCACGTCCCAGCTGGAGCCGGCTTTGTGTTGATTGGTGGAGCAGGCCTTTATGTCATGGCCAGCTGAGAAGTTTCCCTGTGAGAGGCGGGACTGTGGCGCCTGCCAGCCAATCAAATAGCGTTCCCCGCTTCCAATGCAGATTCTGGCCCTCCAGTGGCTGATGGGGGCAGGATGACCAGTAGACAAAAGGAATGCATAGTTCCTTGAAGGGATTACCATGTGCCATCCTTGGGACAAACAAAGGGGACCATTTGGGTTTCATGGGTTAATTGTGAAGATAATTGTGTTATGAGTCCTCAGCGAATGAATCTAATGCCTCTGGCGCTATTGTCCATTGAGTTCCAAACCAGAATATTGTTCAAGATGATGGGACCATGAAGTCTGTTCCTGGGAAATGGCATTGTGGATGACCGGGGCAGAACCTCCTGGTGTACTGGAGGAGTGCCGGATGATTTTTTTTTATGTCCAGGTGACTGCACAAAGAGTGGGCAGCCCAGCTTACAGATCCTGCCATCCTCTGCACAATCAGGGTTATGGGGATCAATAGATATGGATTGATCCCAGTGAAGATGGGTGCTTGGATCCAATTGTTGTGACGATGACCAGGAAGCGTTGATGGGAAATCCCAGGTCAAGGGGTGTGTAGATGAAAAGTTACCTGAGCTTGGTTGGTGGCTTGATACTCAAAATAGTTTGATATGGAACATAAAAGATCACATTACATACACATGGAGGTCCGTGGATACCGGGGACTCCCAAACATGGAAACTGGGATATCCACGTGGGCGAGGGGGGACTCGGAGATGATGGAAGTAACTGAAGGTTAGGGTTTGAGGGAAAAGAAGTAAAGGAGGTCTGCTCTGAGGGCCATGGGGGCTATGGGGTGAAGCAGTTACAGGGAATGGTTGCAAGAGGCAGAGGGAGAGAGAAAGACACAGGAGGCAAAAGAAGAGATACAAAGAGACAAATTAGAGGTGCATATTTATTGAAAGGTTAGATTTTAACAAAGATGGAGATGGAATGTATCCAGGGTGCTTGGTAGCTGCTGCTTCCTCCAGTCCTCCAAACATTTGCATAATCGATTCCCACAGAGCTTCGGGCTCCTGCTCTCCGTGGCCCCTTCTGCCGTGGTTCCAGTCATAATTTTAGTAATAATTTGACCCAGGGGTGAGGTGTGGTGGTCGATACTTGACATCACCCAATGTAGCTGGTTTATAAACATACAACATCAACGTTGTAATACTATAATACAAGAAACACGGTTAGTGAAAGCCACAATATTAAGCATTAAATGATTTTTAATTACATTTAATTTCACCTGTCAAAATCTTAACTGATCTAGCCTAAAATGGCCACAACTCAATGCCTAGCTATCTCAGCATTTTGGTCAGCACCGAGTGAATTAATCAATTCCACATCCCTTGAGAGGTAATTTCCTAAATGAGAGACAACTGCTAAAAGGGCAAGTCTCCAGTGTTTATGAGTCTTAACTGCCCACAACAGAAACAGGCAGGGGCTAGGAAGCTCCTCGTAGGTTATATGCAAGTTCACATGCTGAAGACAAGGCCTGAAATTTATTTACTCATTTTCTGAAAAAGATGTGTTGGTTCTCAGCTTACTAGACTCCCAAAGTGATGACATTTCAAATAATTATCCTAGATCACAGCTTTCCAAACTCTGTATCACAACACATTTGTGGTGTGGGCTGCAGGGTATAGATGCGTCATGCGAATGCAGTGAGAAACCTCTGAGGCTATGTGAAATAAACAGTAAATCATATATTTTTAAAAATATAAATGAAATGTTTTCGTGATATATGTTGTGCCCCCATACATTTCATTATCACAATTAGTGTCCATATCTCTTATAAGGGGTTGGTTTAACCTCCAGTTTGCAAATAAAACTGAAGTACTGAGTTACAAAATTGTGCATGTCTCCAAAGTGTGTCACCAACATGAAAGTTCTGCCCCAGACCATCGTGGGACTTTAAATGTCAACGCACTTTGGATTAGGTCCAAAAATGCACCGGCAACCAATTTAGACGGTGCAATATTGGTGCAATTTATTCAACCATCTAAACACAAGGAGCACTTGGGAGGCCTCATTAATTGCTAAAGCATTAATTTGAATTATTTCACAGGTCTTTCATATTGAACCTAGCAAGTGTTGTTTTAAGATGTTTGTATTCTTCCTCTCTGGGTAGTACAAAAACGTAAAGACAGCAAGCAGGTGGGCATGATGGATCAGGATGATGGAGACTATAGTTGAAAACATCAGGCTGGGGAAATTAGGGCCCCTACTACACTGCTATATAAAATCCAGATTATCTGCTTTGAACTGGATTATATGGCTGTGTAGACACATATAATGTAGTTAAAATCAGATAATCTGGATTATCTGTTTGGATAATCTGCATTATGTGGCTGTGCAGATCTAACCTAGGGCTGGATCTACACTGCCCTATATCCCAGGATCTGATCCCAGATTATCTGCTTTGAACTGGATTACATGAGTCTACGCTGCAAGATAATCTGGGATAAGAAGATAATCTGGGATCAGATCCTGGGATATAAGGCAGTGCGAAAGGGGCCCTAAATATAGTCTCTGTTGATGTCACTAAGGGCAGCACTTGGTGATGTCATTTGGCATGATATGCCAAGACTCAGATGCACTCGCACAGATAAATATTGCATGCCTAAATATCTACATGTGTACCACTTTTCAAAGCTCAGTCCTCGCTATGAGAATTGAGTCTTAAGAAGGGAAGGGGAAAATGTTTTCATGGTGCTTAGGCCTATCCTCACAAAAATGCAACCACACACTGCTGGAGTTTGCTCTGTTGACAAACTGACCCTACAATTATTTTGTTAAAACAATTCCTACGGGAGCTCTAATCTTACAGTGGATTTGTATGCGCTTGTGTAAGAACTTGCTCAGAATAGGTCCCTTCTACACTGCTATATAAAATCTGGATCATCTGCGTTGAACTAGATTATATGGCAGTGTAGACTCATATAATCCAGATTGAAACAGATAATGTGGATTCTCTGCTTTGATATTTTCAGTCTGGATAAATGTTTATTGTGGTGAGTGTGTAGTGGGAGAATCAGTTGGAGAAAAGTGGGATACTACAGCTTTACATGGTAGATCATCAGCAAAGAATGAGCAAAGCCGCAACCTGTGCCTGATTAGTTCCGTGATTCTGATTGCAGTTTAGGAAGTAATCATGTTGCATGTAAAACTAAACCATAATCTCGCATGTATGCAAGTAGAAGCATATCTTAGACCTTGTATGCCTCCGTCTCCCTTCTAAAATGTTAAACGTTGAGTTTCAAAATTGAATAATACTAATCATCATCATCATCATCATCTTTATTTATATTCTGCTCTGTTTCCCGAAGGGGACTCAGAGCGGGTTACAGGACACATATACGGCAAATATTCGATGCCATTATACAATTAACAAGGACAGACAATACATAAACAGAGGTAAAAACTTTCCCCATCTTTTCCGAGGCTATGCTCGACTCTGGCCGCCGATGGGGGTGGTGGGTGCTGTCACTCCATCTTCCATGCTGAGGAGCTTTGTCCTTAGACGTCCTCCCAATCTCCTCCCAATAAAATCGGCGCCATGTCCTTATGTGCACCTTTTATTACCTCTCTGCTTAAAGCGGTACCTATTTATCTACTCAGATTTCTGTTTTCAATCTGCTAGGTGGGCAGAGAGCTGGTGCTGATGTCGGGTGCTCACCCTGACCCGGGCATGAACTGCTAACCTTTCAATTGGCAGGATTTTCTGCAGTTTAGCAGCTTAGCCAGGTTTAAACTGACATTTATGATGCAAGCTTGTTTCCTAACCATAGTTTCAATCAGGGTTTCTCCTAAACCAGTGTTTTTCAAACTTCCTAATGCTGCGACCCCTTAATACAGATCCTCATGTTGTGGTGACCTCGAACCATAAAATTATTTTTGTTGCTATTTCATAACTGTAATTTTGCTACTGTTATGAATCATAATGTAAATATCTGATATGCAGGATGTATTTTTATTCACTGGACCAAATTTGGCACAAATACCGGATTTGCCTAATTTTAATACTGGTGAGGGGTTTTTTTTTGGGGGGGGGAGAATTGATTTTGTCATTTGAGAGTTGTAGTTGCTGTAATTTATAGTTCACCTACAATCAAAGAGCATTCTGAGCTCTACTAACGATGAAATTGAACCAAACCTGACACACAGAACTCTCATGACCAACGGAAAATACTATAAGGGTTTGGTGGGCATTGACCTTGAGTTTTGGAGTTTTATTTCACCAACATCCAGAGAGCACTGTGGATTCAAACAATGATGGATCTGGACCAAACTTGGCGCAAATGTGATCACTGGTGGAGTTTGGGGGGAAACAGACCTTGACATTTGGGAGTTGTAGTTGTTGGCATTTATAGTTCATCTACAATCAAAGACTATTCTGAACTCCACCAATGATAGAATTGGGCTGAACTTCCAACACAGAACCCCCATGACCAACAGAAAATACTGTGTTTTCTGATGGTCTTTGGCGACCCCTCTGACACCCCCTCTGGGGTCCTGACCCCCAGGTTGAAAAACACTGTCCTAAACAAATGTGTAATAGAAAAGGATCAGATGGCTTGCAATGGAATGGGTGGGAAGAGATAGCCAGAGACTATTCATGACAAATACGTTAATAAAATGTAGTTTAGAACCACATTTAAAATCAGTGGGGATTTTTTTTACAGAACTCTGTTGTTATAAATACATGCACTTTGAGAACCAGATTAAACAATCTGTGTATTCATGTACTCATGTGCATGCGTTTGTTTAATTTTTAATCCCAAAAAGCTGGAAGAATAAATGATTTACTTGTGAATGCAATTCCTTTTCTTGGTTCAAGATAAATCTGTTCCATACCACTCCCTATCTATTATTTACGTAGAAAACATATACAACTACATCACGGTTTGGCAAAACGCTTCACATCCACTGTGCTGAGCCCTCTGAGCACGCAGTTACTAATAATTTATTTCTTACTCACTAATGAGGACTCATGAATGATTTACTAGCCACAGTGGGAGAAGGCTGCATAATTTAAGAACAAAGCAGGGCAAGGAATTCGGTCCACAAATGGCCAGTAGACAGACAGCACTCAGAATAATTTAATAATGGGAACGAACCCTTTGTTGAAGAAATCAATGTGTAAATTTGAACAGTGAATTAGAAAGATGCTCAAAATCAGGCCTGCTATCTTGATTGGCCATCTCCCAAGGCAAGATATGGTTACCCTGTGGAATAGCAGTGAGAGCAAAGAGGCTGCTGGGTATATAAGAGGAATATTATAGAAAACCTATATATCCCTATCTCTATGGGTACATATAAAATAGCCATATATTGATCTATAACTAATCTGGGGATTTAATCCAGTTATGTGGAGAGGGTCCCTTTAGATTTTCAAATCATGTAGAAGCCAATTATCTCAGAATGTCCTCTGGCTATCACTTTACTAGTGCTCACTGCATTGTCAACTCTGTGCCATCTAACCATATTTCAGTATATTTATCAGTCGCTGGAGAATTATTTCATTTGTTCTTAGTGCTGGATTTCCCCCTCTTTTGCTTATCTGAGAGGAGTCACAAAACATATCTGAGAACTGTATTTCACAACCTGATCTCTGTAGCCTTTCATTTTCCTGTTGCCTTCCCCACTTTTTGCCTCATCTTTGATACGAAAGCATCCAGCCAGACTTAAATTTGTTTCGCTATCATGTCAGCTTTTCTGCTAAGTCCATTGTTCCAAAAATTAATTGAATTACTTTTCTGGCTCTGTTAACTGTTCTGCTGAACTGGAAAACAAGAGCTTATGAGATTCATCTGTTGACACAGAGAACCAGAGACAAATCATTCTGAATTGGAGAGCACTACAAGAAAGTGCTACACTTCAGAGTGTCCAGCTCAGAGTAAGGACAGAAACATAGGGACCTGTCTAATATTATTGACTGCAGCAGTGGCTTTAAGCAGGATTTTGGTTGGACTTTTAGATGCTGTTGGTCTGCCAGCTCTCCTCATGGCTTGTTGTGGTGGCAAGTGCTGCTGGGAGCTGCAGTCCAGCAAAATTGGGAAAGCAAGACACTCCTGGCAATACCTAAGTATTATCTGATGGTCTCCTACGCGATCCTGAAAAGCAAGACACTCCTGGCAATACCTAAATATTATCTGGTGGTCTCCTACCCAATCCTGAAAAGCAAGACACTACTGGCAATAGCTAAGTATGATCTGATGGTCTCCCACCCAATCCTGAAAAGTAAGATACTCCTGGCAATACCTAAGTATTATCTGATGGTCTCCCACCCGATCCTGAAAAGCAAGACACTCCTGGCAATAGCTAAGCATTATCTGATGGTCTCCCACCCGATCCTTAGGTCCGATTCTGAAAGGCTTCTGAAATAGTTGATTTCAATCTTCTGGCCTCCCATCCAAGTATTAATCAGACCTGGGCCTGAGCTGCTTCTGAAATAGTTGAATTCAAATCTGTTCAGGCCATTACGGTGGTAGCTTATCTTGCATTCAGTGTGGCTTATTTTGTGATTGGTTATTAGAAGATGAACAAGGTTTCAATTTGCAAGACAGATTAATGAGTCATATCTCTGAGAGGAAGTCCTGTTTGGGGAGAGAAAATGAGCTCATTATAAAGAGTATACATTTCCTCCAATGTCTACTTTGACCTTGAGGAAGGGATTAGAGCACTTAAGGCATGTGCAGTGGAATCTGTCTTCCTCACATTGTCCTAATCAGATGAATACTTTTGTTAACTACGTAGGTGCAAAATTGAGATAGCACTGCAAAACATATCCAGTTAATTATGAATGCCATAAGAATACCAGGTTGTCTTAGAACAGGGGCCCTCAAACTTCTAAAGTGGAGGACCAGTTCACTGTCCCTCAGACTGTTGGGGGGCAGACGGCGGACGGGGGGCGGACTATGTTTTGAGAAAAACATGGACAAATTCCTATGCACAGTGCAGATGTACTGTAAAAAACATGGAAGGACAATACAGTATTTAAAATGATGAACAATTTAAACCAACATAAACTTACCAGTATTTCAACTGGAATGGTGGGCCTGCTTTTGGCTGATCAGATAGTCAAGTTAATTCGGATTGTTGTTGTTGTTGATGTTGTGTGACTTGAAGTTGTTTCAAACTTAGGGTGACCCTAAGTCTAAAGTTAAACCAGGGGTCGAGTAAATGATCTTGGAGGGTCGCATCCGGTCCGCGGGCCTTAGTTTGAGAACCCCTGCCTTAGAATGTATGACTAGAATTTGGACCAGTATACAACGAAACAGTTAAATTGATAAAGATGTGGCATTTGGATTGGGCCCATACGAACATAACACTAGAGACCTCATCCCATGAGGTGAGGAATGCCAGGGAAATTGACTTCTTACCGTAGTGTTTCATTCCATCCCTTTTATAAAGAAAACACTTAACATCACATGTGATGTACTTTTGTTCAGTTCTACTGTGATCATCTGTATTCTGTGCACAATTCTTGAATAATAAATTATATATTTTTAAATTACCAAGCAAGAGGATTACTGACTAGAAAATGTATTAATTAATTAATTAAAGTATAGTATTTATATTACACCCTTCACACCCCGAAGGAGACTCGGGGCGGATCACAGAACTCATATACAGCAAACATTCAATGCTGTTATACACTGACAAGACAGACAACTGTACATAGATAGAGGTATATAAAGGCTTTTCCCATCTTCACCATCTTGGAGGCTTGTGCTTGGTTTTGACCATGAGTAGGGGAGGGTGCTACCGCTCCATCTTTCCTCCTGAAGAGTTATTAAACTTCCTCATTGATTGAATTGCCCGCATTTTCTGGCATTTCTTTATGGATGCCTTAAATATTTCCCCGCTTTAAGCGATACCTATTTATCTACTCACATTTTGCTTTCAAACTGCTTGGTAGGCAGAAGCTGAGCTAAACGCCAGGAGCTCACCCTGACCCAGGCTTTGAACTGTCAACCTTTCAATTGGCAAGATTTACTGGTGGTTAACTTGCTGTGCTAAAGCCTGGCTCTTTAAGGAGCATTGAAGCTCATTTCAAGATGGCCCACAGGAACACTTTTAAACATCACTAAAATGATCTAACATGCGGGAATCTGACAGTTTCCATACCATGCGCAAATAAGTATGTTTACCCGTTTCTGCAAAAATTGGGAGCTCTGAAGACAATTGCCACCCAACTCGTAAAACTTCACTTTCTACACACTTAAACACATTTTAAAGAGAGTCCCATGGGGAATGGATGGAATAGTTTTGTGTCATATGTTGGGCTCCATGGGATTCTGACTTTAAATTATTTTTAAAATGTGTAGAAACATTTGATGAGGTTCTAGGACTGAAATCTGGTTTCAAAATGCACCTTTAAGGGTGAATTTTAAGACACAATTTTATGCCACCTTTCCTGACTACTGCTAGATATTCCTTTCATTTCCATTAATTGGAGAGGTGGTTCTTTGATTGTTTTCCCCCAAGAGGGAAGCTGTCTTTTGATATTCCTGAATCCATCTTGTAGGAGGTGATGCCATTTTTTTGTTCTGCAGTGAGAGTTACACTGAGCTCTAACAAAGGGGAAAAGAAGTATGAAAAGGATAAATAGAAGCGGGGTCTATGAGTGGATTTCAAGACTATATTAGCTTTGCCATTTATTTGGAACTTTGCTTTATTGTGTTACAGTTTGGTAAACTTTACTATGGTACCATTTGTTAACTTTTCAAAATAACCATCAAAGGAGAAAGAATTAAAAAATAGGTTCAGATTAAATTTATGGTGGCATCTAAAGTGCATTTTGTGGGTAAGTTCATTTCAAATAGCTGCCTTCTAAAACAATGTGCATTACAGTAAGTCAAAGCAGGATCTAGTGTGTGTTAAAGAAAAACCTTATAATGTTGATTATTATGTACAGCTGGTAATGTAGGTCAGCCAGCATTATTGGGCCAGAACAGGTGGGGTATAACTGTATGGGTTTCAGAATACAGTTTGGAGAAGTAATACACTACTCTGAGGAGAATGCTGTTATGCTCTAATAGCGATGCTCTTTGCTATGGTAGAATAGCTATTTACTCAAGGTTTATGTTTTGCTCTCTCATTTGAATGAAGATGAAGAAGCCTTATTCTGTGTTCCTTACTATGTAAGTTTGTTGTACTGTTTGATTTTGTATGCAACATTACAAGTGTATGCCTCTGCTGACAAGAGTAAAGTTTTTCTGTTCCCTTTTCCTCTTGTTTGGTTGGTTTTTTTGCATGGGCTTTGGCTTTGGCTAAAACATGCTTTGTGCAACAATGTGCCCTTAGAACTAAAGCCTACTTTGTAGGTTCTCATAGTCATTATATTCCCCAAAGTGTAAATTCCCCATTATATTCCCCATAGTATTATATTCCCAAAAGTGTAAATAGAAATTCTTTTCTCAAAGGCACCCGATACTGTTTATCTTGGAAGTTAAGCAGGGCCAATCCTGGTTAGTACTTGTATGGGAGGCTTGTATAGGTGCTGTCCGCAATATTACAGAGGAAGGAACTGATAAAAATCACCTCTGAGTATTTCTTGCATAAGAAAACCCTGTGAAATTCATGAGGTCGCCATAAGTTGCTTGTTAAAAGGATGAGGAGGCATTGTAAGTAAATGTGGTTGAGATATAGACAAGGAAGTCTGCTGGGAAAACTGTGTTACCGCAAATTAAGCAGACAAACCAAAACTGACACAGATGGATTCAGTGTACCACAGCATGGCCTTCTTTGCTATCTTTCTCTACAACAGGTCTGAGGCTGTAGTTCTAACCACATTAATTTGAAACTAACCTCTGAGTAGGACTTATTTTTGAGTAAATGTCTGTATGATATTTTGTGAGATGTTTGCCTTAGGGTTGCCACACATTGGCATTGACTTGGAGGCGCATGGCAAGATCAACAATGTATAGTATACATATTATGTGGGTTCAGCAATCATGGTTGCTTAAAAGCAGATGCGAAATCTTCTGGTATTTTCATCACAGTCTTACCAGAAAAAGAAAGCGAAGGGACAGAAATCTGGAGTACAGTCATAGACAGCTAAATATAGCTTAGCGTTGCATTTTGAAAAGGTAATTGTTCATGTGCAGAAACTGAAGATAGATTTTAGAATTGTTGAACAACATTAATCAATTGTAGCTAAATTGCTTTCTAAAGAAGATAAATGAGAGTAATAGAGACTGACAAAATTAAATGATGGTTGCGGAACTGACAAAAAGTGTTGATAAATTATAGGTTCCATATTCAGACAAAGTCTTAGGAGACCAATTATTTATTGAACATTTTAGATTGACCAAAATAAAGATGATATGTTCTTCTCAGGTCATAGTTGCTGTGTTATGGTTATTCTACTATATTAGTTGTTAATTTTTAATAAAGGTAAAGGTTCCCCTTGACATTAAGTCTAGTTGTGTCCAACTCTGGGGATGGTGCTCATCTCCAATTCCAAGCTGAAGAGCCAGCGTTGTCCGTAAATACCTCCAAGGTTATGTGTCCAACATGACTGCATGGAGCGTCGTTAACTTCCTTCTGAAGTGGTACCTATTGATCTACTCACATTTGCATGTTTTTGAACTGCTAGGTTGGCAGAAGTTGGGGCTCACAACAGGAGCTCATCCCATCCATGGATTCAAACCACCAACCTTCCAATCAGCAAGTTATGCAGTTCAGTGGTTTAACCTGCTGCACCACCATGGTCCCATATTTGTTAATATTACAACACACACACACACACACACACACACACACACACAAACATATTTATAGAGTATTGATGTCTCAAAGTATATTTAGTATGTTAAAGCCTACTGCCAAATAGCTTCTATTTCTTTTTTCTCTTTGGTATAGAGTGCAACTCTGTTCTGACTATGAATTAAGTATTTTTTTGTCGTAGCTGATTTTACATTCTCTCTATAACTCACTGTGATAAAATTGTTTTCATTGCTACTTCAGAACTGTCATTTTGCTCCTGTTATGAATCGTAATGTAAATATCTGATAAGCAGGATGTATTTTCATTCACTTGACCACATTTGGCACAAATACCCAATATGCCCAAATTTGAATACTGGTGGGGTTGGAGGAGATTGAGTTTGTCATTTGGGAGTTGTAGTTGCTGGGATTTATAGTTAACCTACCATCAAAGAGCATTCTGAAGTCCACCAGTGATGGAATTAAACCAAACTTGGCACACAGAACTCCCGTGACCAACAGAAAATACTGGAAGGGTTTGGTGGGCATTGACCTTGAGTTTTGGAGTTGTAGTTCACCTACATCCAGAGAGCACTGTGGACTCAAGCAATTATGGATCTGGACCAAACTCTACACAAATACTCAATATGCTCAAATATGAACACTGGTGGAGTTTGGGGAAAATAGATCTTGACATTTGGGAATTGTAGTTGCTGGGATTTATAGTTTACCTACAATCAAAGAGCATTCTGAACCCCACCAATGATAAAATTGGGCCAAACTTCCCACACAGAACCCCCATGACCAACAGAAAATACTGTGTTTTCTGATTGTCTTTGGCGACCCCCCTGACATCCCCTCGCAACCTCCCCAGGGATCCTGAACCCAGATTGAGAAACGCTGCTTTAGTTAGTCAGTGCAACAATTATTCCTCCCCCCTCCCCAAAATAATCTTCTTTCATGTCTTCTACTTAGAATGGGAATTAGGAATTACGTTTTTGTCCTTGAAATGCTGCTGGATATATGGGTACTCCTTTTATGCCTGGGAGAGCCATTTAAATGAAATTGTCTAACCTGTATCACTGCGGTGGCTGGACTATTACAGTGAAGACTGAATAAGGTACCCAGTCTTGCTGTTGCCTCTTTGAGAGAGTGCACCAAATAAAATATTTCATTTATTTGGTGTATATTTCCCCTGATTACAGGTTTCCCATCTTTTAACTAGCACGCAGTTTCTTCTGCATGATGATCTTCCTTGTCACTGGAAATATGTTGTTACCGCATTTCTAATTGCTAATTAATTTGTCTTTCACGTTCCCACTTTACTATTCTGTTTTGACCTCTGTTGAGCTCCCAGGTGCTCCTTTTAGTCAGGGATGCCAGCTCTGTTGCATGGTTTTCTGTCTTTGTGCCAAACTATGCAGCATAATTCTTCTGCGTTCTTTCCCTCGTGCTACCCATTTTCCAAATGTGGTGTTTAAATTGCTGCTACAGAGCCCGCTTAGTCTATTTGGATATTGCCAACTGGCTCGCATTCTTGATGAACATTTTTACGATGGTAATGGGCAATTCAGTTTCTCAGAAGGTTTCCCAGTTCATTTCCCCAAGTGGATATTAAACAGAAACCTTCTCTTCAAGGTGCTTGGCAGGTCAAAACTCAGGAAGGGTGGATTATGATATAAGTATCAGTTACAGTAATCACATACGGATTCTGCTGGTGACGCAATAACGGAAAATGATCCTGCTATAAAACTGGAGTGGGATTTTTTTTTAGAGTTTTAGATTTATATTTCTTTTAGCCTTCTTGGTGTACAACTAAGTTATACTTAGCTAAACAATCAGATTTTCCCTATAGGCAGAACTGCATGATTTCAACAAGATGATAAAGTATTAGTGACAGTTTTTTGGAGACATGTTTCTGTTAGATTTGCCAGGTCAGGAGCACAAATCTGAGATCTGGCTGCTGTTTTTGTCAAAGGGAGAAGTCTCTGATGAGTTCATTAAGCATAATACATGGAGTTTCAGCTATGCTTACTCAGGGTATGCAGTTCAGATAAAAAACAAAATCTAACAAATTATTGAGCTCTTATTATGGGCCACGGTGGTGCAATGGATTACTGAACTGCTGACCTGAAGGTTGGCAGTTCAAATCTGCAAGATAGGGTCTGCCAGCCCTAGTTCCTGCCAACCTAGCAGTTCAAAAACATGCAAATGTGAGTAGATAAAAAGGTACCGCTTTGGTGGGAAAAGGCAAAGAGATTCTGCAAGCACTCTTGCTGGCCACATGACCAGGAAGTGACGACGCAAGCTCCTCGGGTTGAAAATAGAGAAAAGCATCTCTCAAAGCTAGAAATGATGCTGGAAATGAAAGGAGAAGCCTTGCCTTTGTTTGTGTATGTGTGTCTCATGTGATTATAAAAGCATTGGATGTTTGCCTATGTATGTAAATGCTGTAATCCATTCTAAGTCCCCTAGGGGAGAAGGGCGGAATATAAATAAAGTGTATCATCATCATCGTCGTCGTCATCGTCGTCATCATTATCTGATTGGAAATTGAGTTTTCCAAACACAGATTTGGATAGAGATAAACTTTTAATTGCTTAGATTTCAACATTTTTCACATGCTACTTTTAAACATAGTGGTCTAATCAAATAAAGTTTTCCGATCTCTGCTTGGAATAGAAAAATCAAATTTTTCCTGGCTCTATATTTAACCTTTTTATGAGCACTGATTTTAACATCAAGCAAAGCCTTTCAGTGCAAAAAGAAAATCCCCAAACTGTTTTTAGTGTATTGCTCCCATGATGAAACGTACCTTGATGGCCACATTTTCTTTTCCCTCACTCTCTTTCAATCAGCTTCAAATATAATCATAATGATATTACTGATCACCAAGTACTGTATGTTGGAGTTAGATGAGGGGATAATGGTGATAAGTAAAAGCAGCAGGTAATCCTATCTATGCATATTTTCTCAGAATGAACTACATCTGATTTTAATGGGACTTGCAACTTTAAAATGCAAAGAAACAAGTCATGCTTTCAAGGGTTTTGGGGTGGGCACAGGGGGAGATAGGAAGAAACAGACACAAAATTAGAGAAGACGACGAATGCAGCTGGAAAAACGGATAGAAAGAGAAAAATATATGGGGAATAGGAAAGTAGACAGAGAAAAAGAGGGTGAAGATAGTTTGCCAGGGTCATGGGTGGTGTGAGGGAGAAAAAGAAAGAGGGTGAAAAGGAGAAAACTACAGAGAGAAAAAAGGCAGGATGGAAATGTTTAACTGGGAAGTAAATTGGTAAGAAATAAACAATGGAACTGGGGAACAAAAGAGAAGATTAATATAGACAGGAATTGTAGTGCCATGTATTGTGTTCTGCAGTTGTTGTGGTAGGCCTAGCAGTTGGTAATGGAAGGGTTAATGTAAGTCTTAGTTCTAAAGGGTTGAGTAATCTGTAAGTAAGAATTCATGGGTGAAAGCAATCAAGGGTGGAGGCATGCAAGAGATAGGTTGCAGCTGAGTGTTTCTGGATAAAATGAGCTAGCCTTGGGACTGATTTTCTGGAGAAAAGTATTTGTCTTATTTTGGTGGTAGATGCTGCTGGTTTTTCCCCAGGTTTGTGGATTTTCGGTATCCTGACCTGTCTCTTGAACCCTGGAACCTTGAATCTTTGGACTGGCTTTTGACTATGTTATAGACTCTTGATCCCTGGACTTTGCTCATTGCACTCTCGGCGTTTGACCACAGGATTGAACCTTTTGACTACGGTGTTATCTTGAACCTGAAACAGCATTTGCTGTCAGTTTTGTTTTATATTCTGTGGCTGAGTGTTATCCTTATGTTTTATGCTTTGGACTATTAAAACAGCCAGAAAGTAAGTGCTGCTTTAATTAAATTGTTTAACACAAACTGGGAGTTTGTTTGGTTCATCTGCAGAGCCCTGGCATTGTATAGGGACAGGGAGAAGAAGAGGTGTAGAGAGAGAGAGGGAAGAATAAAAAAACTTTGGCCAGGAGTTGTAGAGGATGAGGAAAAGAAGGAGAGAGAAATTTGATTAATTACAGTATAACACTATTTTTGTTCCTGGGTTATACATGTCATTTTCTAATTGGTTCTATCATAAAAACATAGGAAAGGTTTATGAAACTGCAAAAACTTTGTTTTTGTGGGACATCCTGCAGCACATTTTGTTATATGTATTGATTGTCCAAGGCTTTCATGGCTGGAATCACTAGGTTCTTGTAGGTTTTTTCGGGCTATAGGGCCATGTTCTAGAGGCATTTCTCCTGACTTTTCGCCTGCATCTATGGCAAGCATCCTCAGAGGTAGTGAGGTCTGTTGGAATTAGGACAATGGGTTTATATATCTGTGGAATGGCTGGGGTGGGGCAAAGAGCTCTTCTCTTGGAGCTAGGTGTGAATGTTTTAACTGACCACCTTCTTTAGCATTTGAAGGCCTGGCTGAGCCTGGGAAAATCTTTTGTTGAGAGTGATTAGATGTCCCAGATTGTTTCCTCTCTGTTGTTTTGCTGTTGTAATTTTAGAGTTTTTTAATACTGGTAGCCAGATTTTGTTCATTTTCATGGTTTCCTCCTTTCTGTTGAAATTGCCCACATGCTTGTGGATTTCAATGGCTTCTCTGTGTAGTCTGACGTGGTGGTTGTTGGTGTGGTCCAGCATTTCTGTGTTCTCAAATAATATGCTGTGTCCAGGCTGGTTCATCAGGTGCTCTGCATTTTGTTACAGTTTTTCAGTGAATATCTCATAAATATTGGAAGACTTGAGGAGTATGAATCCATGATAAGTGGGTGCAGGAGTTCCCAGGTGAATATTACTTTTCCAACTCTGCTGAGTACTTGGTTCATTTCTCTCTGTGTAACAAAATTCGAAAAATAATTCTGTTCCTGGTTTGAAAGTGTTACTTCCTGTTTAATTGTGCAGTACTTATTTTGAAAGTAGTTGTTCTACTCCAGAAACTTAGTTTGTGTGGCTGCCGCAAAAAAGGTTGAATTGATTGAGATTCAGTGAGATGTTAATTGAAAAACTATAGCAAAATGTGCTGCAGGATGTCCTGCAAAAACAACGTTTTTGCAGTTTAATAAACTTTCCCATGTTTTCACAATAGAAAAATGTGTCACATAATATAATCTGTGCCTATATCTTGGTTATAACTTATGTGGGAGCCTAAAATCAAATTCTCATGTGACCCATTGTACCCAAGTTACTCTTTCTGGAGATCTTCCTCTTTGATACTGTAATTGTCCTGCCTCACAGTAACATCATTGCCTCATATTTTAGTGGTAGCCATCAGGACTATCAGTAATTGAGTAAGACTGGTAGTAAACAGCTGCTAAAAATGGCACCAGGAACCTGAGTGCCTCTATGGATGGTTGGAAAACTTGTTAGCAATTGAATCACTTGTTCCTAGCGCCTGACAGTTTTTATAGAGAGGAATGGGATGATTTCAACATAGATGCAGCATGTGCAACAAGATGGGCCCCATTTGACTCATTGTTATTGTTTTGCTTAAAAGAGATAGTGAATTTCAACATTGCCTGTTGCCCTGATTGATTTATTGGAAGCACTTAGAGAGAGACTTGGCTTGAAAATATTTTTGTTGTCCCCCCCCCTCCAATTGTACTGTCACTCTGATGAATTTATAAAGACAGGGAGAATGAAGCTTTTAGGAAAGATTTCCTTTTCCATTCATGCATGGCTCTTAAGGTACAGCCTCTGATAAATAAAGAGAGAATTTGCACAGGAGCTTCTTTGGTGGGCTTTGTAACAGAAAACTATTAGGCGAGCCTTTCATTACACTGAATGCTTCAGCCTTGACTCTTGACTTCTTATCTGCACAGACAGTGAACTAGGAAATGTATGGGTGATTCTGAAAAACTAATAAGAAAAATAACAGGCAAAATGGAAGAAAAATTGAACTGAGATATCATGATTATTTGCTGCAAGATCTACACTGGAGACTTTTTCACAGCAGTTTTTACATCGGTTTTAATGACATATATTCATTAATAATAATAATAATAATAATAATAATAATAATAATATACTTTATTCATATTCTGCCCTGTCTCCCCGAGAGAACTCAGGGTGGATTACAGTACACATATATGGCAAACATTCATTGCCATTATACAATTAACAAAGACGGGCAGTACATAAACAGAGATAAAAGCTCCCCATTTTATTCATCTCCAGCATCTGGAGGCTGTGCTCAACTCTGACCACAGGGGGTGCTGTTGCTCCATCTTTCATGCCAAGGAGCTTTGTTGTCTTTATATGCTCTCCCGATGAAATCACCAGCATGTCCGCATGGATGTTTTTATTACCTCCCCGCCAAAGCAGCACCTATTTATCTACACACATTGCTGTTTTCCAACTGCAAGGTGAGCAGAAGCTGGGCTGATGGTTGGGAGCTCACCCCAACCTGGGCTTGAACTGTCAACCTTTTGATCAGCAGGATTTTTTGCAGTCTTACCGAAGTCTTACCAATGTCGGTGGTGCTTATTTCCCAGTAAGAAACTGTTGTGATCCGGAATCATTTCTCAGGCCCCTTCTACACTGCCATATAATTCAAATTATTGACACAATTAATCCAGATTATCTGCTTTGAACTGGATTATATGAGTCTACACTAATATATAATCAAGTTCAAAGCAAATAATCTGGATTTTATATGGCATTGTAGAAGAGGCCTCAGAGAGGTGGTATTCATTGCCTACTTGCATTGATTGTTTTTGAAAATACAGTGCAGCTGGATAATTCTTCAAAAGTAGGAACAGATTTTGGTTTACAATAAAAGAATCAAAATATTTATATGAGCACACAGTGTAATGACCAAACAAATTAACATAAATGTTCAGTCAACATAATGCTTTCCCTCTTTCCCTGTCAGCCCTATGCCTGTCCCCTTTACTTAAGATCTCTGTCGTCTGAATTTTTCTCTGGACCAATGCAGCTGGAAAGGTTGGGGCCCCATCTACACTGCCATATAAAAGCCTGTGTCTTAATAGCAGAAGCAGCCCAGCTGGCTGAAATTGAGGAATATATACATTGTTCCTCCCACCTTGAGCAACTAGATTGCCTTCAGCCAACTCTTTTGGACAATATGTGCACCTCACCTAGAACAACTGGAACATGAATATCATAGTATTAAGTTAAAGGTTTTCAGGCTGTCTTCTCCCAGGGCCCTTCCACATAGCCATGTAACCTAGAATATCAAGGTAGAAAATCCCACAATATCTGCTTTGAATTGGGTTACCTGAGTCCACACTGCCATATATCCTAGTTCTACTCTAAACACTATCGCAGAAGCATACGAGAAGCTCGGCCTGTCATTAAACATCGAAAAAACCAAGGTGCTGTTCCAGCAGACACCAGCCAACCCCTCTCCAATGCCAGCGATACTGCTTAATAGTGTAACATTAGAAAATGTTGATCATTTCAGCTACCTTGGCAGCCACCTCTCCACCAAAGTGAACATCGACACCGAAATACAACACCGCCTGAGCTCTGCGAGTGCAGCATTTTCCCGAACGAAGCAGAGAGTGTTTGAGGACCGGGACATCTGTAGGGATACCAAGGTGCTTGTTTATAGAGCTATTGTCCTCCCAACCCTGCTATACGCCTGTGAGACATGGACTGTCTACAGACGTCACATGCAACTTCTGGAACGATTCCATCAGCGCTGCCTCCGGAAAATCCTGCAAATCTCTTGGGAAGACAAGTGGACAAACATCAGTGTGCTGGAAGAAGCAAAGACCACCAGCATTGAAGCGATGGTCCTCCACCATCAACTCCGCTGGACTGACCACATTGTCCGGATGCCCGACCACCGTCTCCCAAAGCAGTTGCTCTAGAATGGAAAACAACATGTTGGAGGACAGGAAAAGAGATTTAAAGATGGGCTCAAAGCCAACCTTAAAAACTCCGGCATAGACACTGAGAACTGGGAAGCCCTGGCCCTTGACCACTCCAGCTGGAGGTCGGCTGTGACCAGCAGTGCTGCAGAATTTGAAGAGGCACGAATGGAGGGCAAAAGGGAGAAGCGTGCCAAGAGGAAGGCGCATCAAGCCAACCCCGACTGAGACCACCTTCCACCTGGAAACCAATGCCCTCACTGCGGGATAACATGCAGATCAAGAATAGGGCTCCACAGGACCCACAGGAATACTGGAAGACAATCCTTCTCGGAAAATGAGGGATCGCCTAGGTAGATATCCTAGTTCAAAGCAGAAAATGTGGGATTTCATTCAGCTATGTGGAAAGGGCTCGAGTCTGCTGCAATGCAAGATAGGGGACACATTCCTAATTCACTACTTTCGGGGAAAATCTTGTTTTAATAAATTGGGCCGTTTTATGGTAAGCAATTGTGAGCTGTTGCTTTTGTATTCCACGAAAATGAGATAACAAAATGAGACAAAAATATTTCTCCTGTCTTATTTCTCCACTGCTTGAGTCTAGTTCACAGAGGTATTAAAAGTATTTGTTTTATTCATTTCTTTGCCATAGGAAATGTGTTCTCCTCTGTAGAAGCTCTGGTCGTAAGTCCTGGGGCTTAGCATCAATGTCGTGCCCGTAATCGAGACTGTGACTGTAGGGCCAATACCATCCATGGATCTGTTTACAGTCATTACTGTGGAAAGAGACAGAGTTGGTCATAAGCAGCCTTCAGCTATAAAGGGAGATCCCCGTGTAAACAAGAAATAATTCACTGAGCCCAATATGAGCCAAACAACCAAGGAAGCATTTGAAGGGTCTCCTTTGCTTAGGATCACAGAATTATAGACTTGCTAAAGATCGCAAGGGTCATCCCTTGCAGTGCAAGAAAATACAATTATTGTCACCTTCACACATTGCTAAGTTTTCTTTCACAGTTACATATTATTTCTGAAGGAAGAATCACACTGCACACTATTCAAGGGCAAATGTTTATTGTCATTCGTGTCTTATATTGGAAATTCAGCATGCACAAAATGTTGTAATTTTATATGTAAAAATGCATCGTTAAATTGAGGTATTGTAGTAAGATCGATGGTTTTGAACATTTTTAATGCTTTTATTCCAGCAAGAGCAGCTATTTTTGATGTTGATGTTCTGTTCTGTGCTTATATGTTTTCAGTTATTGCAATGGTTCTATTTTAAGTCATGTTAATTTGTTTTGCTTTAACTGTTACTTTCTATAAGTCTCCCTGAGTCCCTTCCGGGAGAGGGGGTGGGATATAAATAAAAATTATTATTATTATTATTATTATTATTATTATTATTATTATTATTATTATTTGATACACAACAAGATTAGTATACAACAAACAAGATCACTATGTTGGCTTTTGTATTTGATCACGCATTGGACACTTCCCAAGTATCTAGGACTGTGTGATGTATCGGCAAATAATACATGCAGATCCAAGCAGGGTGGCCTTCTGCAGCTGATAGATGGTAATTTTGTCAGCGCCAATTGTTTTCAAGTGCAGGCCAAGGTCTTTAGGCACTGCACCCAGTGTGCCGATCACCGCTAGGACCACCTTGACTGTCTTGTGCCAGAGTCCTTGCAGTTTGATCTTTAGATCCTTGTATTGTGTAAACTTTTCCAGTTGCTTTTCATCAATTTTGCTGTCACCTGGGATTGCAACATTGATGATCCACAATTGTGAGGTCCACAATTGTGCTCCAAAACTCTGTCAGTCTGAACCCAGAAGAGTAATAATAATCCTTACAGTCATCTGTTTTGAGTATGGGGGAGTTATGAGATTTCCCAAAGAATTTGCACAGCAAATTCAGTTAGTTCATTGTTGAGTTACCATGCTATGAGGGTAGAATGAAAAGTAATGCCTCCACCTTCGTAACTCCTCAACAGATGGCAGTACAGGTCTGCGGCAGGTACTGGCTTGTTTAGTAGACTCTCCTCTACAGTTCCATTTTGGCGGGAAGCCTTAGCATTGAACGGTTGCATTGTTAAAGTGCGAAGTATGGAAACCTGCGCAGACGGTCGGTCAATGCGACTTAAGCAACGTGCAGTCATTGAATTCTTGACAGCTGAAGGTGTCACCCCAAAGGAGATTCATCAGAGAATGCAAGCTGCTTATGGTGATTGTGTTGATGTGAGTACGATGCCTCGTTGAGCGAGTAAGTTTAAAGATGTTGAGGTGGGAACATCTGACTTGCGTGACAAACATTGAACGTCCTTTGACAGCAACCATCGAGTTTCACAAGCAATAGGTTGACCGATTGTTGTATCACTCAGAGAGAAATTTCAAGCAAGTTAAAGAGCACATTCTAAGGATTATTTCTGCATTTGATTTATTAAAATATTCCTATCCAAACCTAAATAATGAAGGTGCAGGCATTACTTTTCATTCAGTCCCCATAGTAGTTAGGCCTTTCCTGTAAAATATTACACTATGTAACAAAATTTGAAAAACCTTTCTGTTCCTGGTTTGAAAGGTTTGACAGTGTTATTAATTGTGCAGTACTTACTTTGAAAGTAGTTGTTACACTCCAGAAACTTTGTTTTTGTTGCTGCCACAAACTATGTTGAATTGGTTGAGACTCTATGAGACCACATCTCCACTGCCATATAATCCAGATTTTTTTTTGTCATGTCAGGAGCGATTTGAGAATCTGCAAGTTGCTTCTGGTGTGAGAGAATTGGCCATCTGCAAGGATGTTGCCCAGGGGACGCCCAGATATTTTTGATGTGTAACCATCTTTGTGGAAGGCTTCTCTCATGTCCCTGCATGAGGAGCTGGAGCTGATAGAGGGAGCTCATTCATACTCTCCCCAGAGTCAAACCTGCAACCTGTTGATCTTCAGTTCTGCCAGTACAGGGTTTTAACCCACTGTGCCACCGGGGGCTCCATAATCTGCTTTGAACTGGATTATATGAGTCTACACTGCCATATAATCCAGATCAAAGCAGATAATCTGGATTTTATAAGGCACTGTATAGTATATTTATATCCTGCTTTTTCAATCCAAAAGGAGCCCCAGCGGCTTACATTAAAAGCATTTAAATACAATTTAAAATCCAAAAATATACAAACTTTAAAATAGAAATTGACATCAATGGTATTAATTAAAAATTAAAACCCTTTAAAAAAGTATTCAAAGTGAAAACCTCAGCACCCCTTGTCTTGATCCTCAAAACCTTCTTCTTTAAAAGCCAGCCTGAATAAATTGAATTGTTATGCTTCATTATTTTGGCTAAAAATTCAGCTACTTTTGCAATCTTCCACGAATTCCCAGGCAGTTTAAGAAAGCAACACAGTTAATCTTATTACAACAGCCCTATTAGATTTTGCTGGGAGGCTTACAAGGGATTTGTAGTAAATGTACTTAAAAGAGAATACTTGCAGTTAACAGGTAACACTCATGTATCTCAAATATGACATAATAACATGAATCAAAGCATTTTCCACAGATTGCTTTCATAGCACTGCTTCAGTCTTTTGAAAAATCAAGCCAACCAATATTCTTGCTCAGCCTGTAGCTATATACTATTTTGTATTATTTAATGTGCTAGACCTGTAGTTATGCAGCTAGATTGCTTTGCTTAGCAAGTTAAGAGTAAGATTTTGAGGATCAGCTTCAATGTTACAATCCATGTTTAAACTTTCACAATAAATTAAATTGAACAGACTCCTCGAGAATTTAATGTGAACTAGGCTTAATAATGGGAAGTTGAAGTATACATAGCAGCTATTTTGTTATCATATTTTGCCTGCTACAGTGCTGTAGGATTCAATTGAAATTTGAGATGTGAACATGCTTCCTTTTCCAAGCAGCTGGTGCTAGAACATCTTGGATTTTAAAGTACCAAAGATTTTTCTGGGTTGATTTCCCATATGTGTCTTCAGTTGGTGGTTCTGAAATTGGGCTGTAATGCTCATGTAAATTTAGAATGTGTGTTTTATTTCCCTTCCCCAGGCCTTGTCTCATGAACAGCATCTCTACATTGACACACATTCTCATTTGTTTCTTTGGCCTTCTCCTGAGTTGTATGGTTTTAGGATCTGCTGATGGTTTTGATTGCAACAGAGTTTGGTTTAGGGCAGGTGTGCTGGTACGGCTGTACCAGAAGCTCAAATTTCCTTTCTTTGCATGGTTAATTGCTTGTGTTTGATTTGGCCATGCCTTTTGCAGTTGGATGGTTCCTTTTAGGCTGCAGTTATGGGGCCTGCCACCTGCCTATCATCGTTAAGCTTTAGTTCCGCCCTTTCTTCCCAGGGTTCTGGGAGGGAAAGGGAACCATTTTAGTTCAGTTTCATAGTTTGGAAACTCAGCTACAGGACGTGAAAGTTTTCCACCTGTAGAGAAGCTTCGTTTCTCACAACATTCGGGGGAAACAGCCCTAAAGCTTATAAGGAAAACAATTTTACAGCACAACCCTTGTTGGGGTTAAAGATACAGATCCACATCATACGTGGAGAAAATCCAAAAGGACTCCAGCTGGAAAATCCACAAGGTCTTGGCTGGTAGGTCTACTCGGGTAACCAGAAGCAATTGGAGCCGGGAGTAGGGCCCACAACAGCAGAGCCTAGAAAACAGATTGGCCGGGAGGGCTCAAAAAGGGTTTTCCTTGTTAAAGAAAGAAATAGTTCTCCAAGCAAAGTGCCCACCAGTTGTTTTTTTTTTGTCGTGTCAGGAGCAACCGCTCCTGTTGTGAGAGAATTGGCCGTCTGCAAGGACGTTTCCCAGGGGACGCCTGGATGATTTTTGATGTTTTATCATCCTTGTGGGAGGCTTCTCTCATGTCCCCGCATGAGGAGCTGGAGCTAATAGAGGGAGCTCATCCGCCTCTCCCTGGATTCGAACCTGCGACCTGTTGGTCTTCAGTCCTGCTGGCACAGTGCTTTAACCCACTGCGCCACCGGGGGCTCTACCCCCCACCAGTTGATTCAAAGCTTTGAAGCATTTGTTTAATTTGTTGAAGAACTAAGAAGTATTTGATTGTTTGTTGAAGACTTAAGCAATAATAAAGGACTTTGTTAAATCTTTCAAGCTTCTAAAGACTCTATATAGGAAAATCCTTAGGGCCTCTCGCTCGAGGCACCCTGGCTTCCCGCTGGGCACAAAGAGCACGTCCTGTTCAAAAGCCAACTGCTATAGTCCCAGCGCATGACAGCACAGCAGGGGTCCTCAAACTAAGGCCCGGGGGCTGAATACGGCCCTCCAAGGTCATTTACCCGGCCCTCGCTCAGGGTCAACCTAAGTCTGAAACAGCTTGAAAGCACACAACAACAACAATCCTATCTCATCAGCCAAAAGCAGGTCCACACTTCCCATAAAAATACGAATAAGCTTATATTTGTTAAAATTGTTCTTCATTTTAATGGTTGTATTGTTTTTAAGTCTTTTTTTTTTGCACTATAAATAAGATATGTGCAGTGTGTATAGGAATTCATTCATGTTTTTTTTCTCAAATTATAATCTGGCCCTTCAACAGTTTGAGGGACTGTGACCTGGCCCTCTGTTTACAAAGTTTGAGGACCCTTGGTTTAGGGTATAATTGTTTGAATGCGGGACTAGAACTTGGGATTCAAACGCTTCTACAGCCTGGCAAATCCTTGGGCAAGTCATTTTCAGGCTCAGAGGAAGACAACAGCAACCGTTTCTGGACAAATTTTACCAGGAAAATCCTCTGATAGGTTTGCTTTAATTTAGCATGAACCTAATGTATGCAATATACTTTTCTGTATTTTAGCACTGCCACAAGCTAAAAAAAAAAAAAACTATCTTGTGAACTGCCTTGGGAAGATTTTATACCCTAAAAACTAGGTTATGAATATTTTAACTAAATTAAACATGGATTCAGCATGGGATTTCAAGACAATTCAATGGCTTTGTATTAGCTTAATAACAAGAGCTGTGAACAGATTGGGTTGTTGTAGGTTTTTTCGGGCTATATGGCCATGTTGTAGAGGCATTCTCTCCTGACGTTTCACCTGCATCTATGGCAAGCATCCTCAGAGGTTGTGAGGTCTGTTGGAACTAGGAAAATTGGGTTTATATATCTGTGGAATGACCAGGGTGGGGCAAAGAACTCTTGTCTGTTGGAGCTAGGTGTTAATGTTTCAACTGACCACCCTGATTAGCATTTGATGGCCTGGCAGCTTTTTGGTGTGGCTTGTTAATGCATGGGGGAATCTTTTGTTGAGATTCCCCCAGGCATGAACAGATTGTTTGATTATGATGCAGTCATTAGCAAGGAAACAAACCAGGATAATGGTTTTATTTTGTTTGGGCACGGACGAGAACACAAACAATGCTTCCTCACATTAAATATAGCTTCCTGTGTCGTCTAATCCAGGAAACTACAAGTCAAGGTATGAAGGCATGGTAATTTGAAGGTTGCTTAATTCTATAGTGGGTTCTGTAGCTCTTGAGTGTAGTTTCCCAGTGCAGACACAGTGGAAAACTGTACAGTGGAACCTCTACTTAAGAGTATCCCAACTTAAGAGCATCACTTGACGGTGTTTCACTTTGACATACGAGCGGTATTTTGAGTGAAGAGCTAGCACCAGAGAGAGTGCTGGTGCCACAGGCAGAGTATTTGGCTTTAGGGCTTCAAGGGAGCATCCTCTGTGCCTCATGCTCTTGTCCACTTTGGGAGATTGCTGTTTGCTTTGCTCTTGTCCCCTTTGCAGAACTTTGGGTTAGTTGCTTTTGTGTGTTTTTTATTCCTGATATGTTTGGCTTCATGAAAAGAGAGGGAGGGAGAGAGAGGAAGGGAGGCTGGAATGAATCCAGGATGAAGAAAATGATGCTTTTGCCTCTTCACTTTGTGCTTTCTTGCCACAACTTTGTGCTTCTCCCATTTTAAAGTTGATCTTTCCTTTTTTATTGTTCTACGTAAATGTGCACTTATACATTATTTGTTATTTTTAAAGTACATTTTTTTTACATTTAAAAACACATACCAAAAAAAAAAGGGGGGGGGTGGGGTTGGGAGGCCAGAACAGATTAATAGCATTTCAATGGAAAATTAGCTTTGAGATAAGAGCAGTTTGAGTTAAGAGCTTGTTCACAGGACAAATCAAAGTCTTAACTCAAGGCATTGCTGTAGTTATAAGATTACCTCAACAAGGCCATTGTGTTATTTGCAAAAGCAACTGGAAGGATGGGAGCTAATATAAAACACGTTGAGATGTTTCCTAGTGTTTGAAGAGTTTAACTGTTTGCATTGAAATAAACAGTGTTTTCATTTTCCAGTACAAATGTTCACTGTTTTAGGAACCTATTGTCCTCTAGATTCAAATCCTTGTTCATGAACTCATTAGCTAGCTGTAAGCTAATCATTATACTTCAGCCACATTTCTACTTCTACACAGTCTGATCCCCATATTCATGTAACAAATGTACACAATTTCACTAGTCCAAAGTTTCGATTTGGGGGCACCTGTGCAAGCTGCACCCCCTTCTCTGTACTATGTTACTTTCCTTCTGAGAACCGATGCGGGCTCTGACATCTCCTGGGGAGGCCCTCCTCTTGGTCTCACCTCTGTCTCAAACACGGTTGGTGGGGACGAGGGAGAGGGCCTTCTCGGTGGTGGCCCCCTGGCTTTGGAATGCCCTCCTGAGAGAGGTTGGACTAGCCACTCTCCAAGCCTTCCACACACAATTGACGACATGGCTGTTTAGACAAGCCTATGATCATGTTTAGAAACTCCTCATGAACATATTTGAGGACCTAGAGATTATTTCACCGTACACTTTATGGGACTGATATTGATTTCAGGTTTTTTTTATATCTGCAGCTATTTTTGCATTTTACTGATCTCAATCAGGGTGGGTTATGTTTATGTTGGTTGTTATTGCTTTTGTTTTACTGTCATTTAACTTTTTGTATTGTGTGTGTCTGCACCTTTGAGTGCTTTGTGTGCCGCCCCGGGTCCCTCTGGAAGATGGTGGCAAAGTATAAATAAAGAAGAAGAAGAAGATGATGATTACTGTTCCACTGAAAATAATAAGGTTTGCTGCTATTTGTAGTTTAACGTATCCACTCAAAGACCAGGAATATATTCCTCATTTATATGGATATGATCCTGGTTTCCCTAGTGTCCAAATCCATCCCTCAAAACTGGGATTCAAGCCCTGGTCTCCTAGTGTCCTCTTCCATCACTCAAATCATGACAACATCCTGGCTTTCTGTCATTCTAAATTTAAAAACCACTGGGTTGCCCCCCCCCCCCAAACCTCTGTTTATTTGGCAAATGGAGTGGAATAAAGAGAATGATGCAGACGGCAAGCCACAGACACTATGGTGAGCGTCTTGAGTGCTCACTATATTTTAAACAGTGTTTATGTAATTTTCTACCCAGTGCCTTTGGGACTGATTTTTGAATAACCATTGGTGTACAGTTGCCTTATTTCCATTATCAGCTATTACTTGTAATTTGAGGATTAAACGTGGGCTAATTTGTAGAAGTGCTTTTTGAGCATCTTTCCCCAACCTGAGGCCCTCTAGAGATTTTAATGAAGTTAGTTTGCATTCTGAAACTGGATTATATGGCAGTGTAGATCCAACCTAAGTATGTGTGTATGTGTATCTCTAACACTGAGCTGAAATCAGTGCTATTTGTATAACATAAACATGTTCAGGACCAGATCAATAAAATATGCAGAATGTTGAATAAATAATGTTAGAAGAACCCACGCACCCTAATTTGCAAAAAACGATAGACTGATTCACTCATCTGTAATCCAAATCGCCTCTTTTTGTTGGTGAAATAATTGTAATTGGTGGTGTTTTCTGGTAGCTTGGTGATGTTGTGTTGGTTCTTTATTCTGAACTACCCCAACAGTCAAAAATATATATACTGAAATGTAAATAATTCACAGAAAATATATGCAGACATGTGTTCTTATCAATCCTCCAATATGGATGTTAATGTGTATCCACACTTTTGCAGTACTGGTTTCTCTAGAAATCTCTAGGTTCTTCAGCATGACAAAGTACATCTACACTGGGTCATTCAATGTTGTAATCTGGCGAGCATCAGAGAATTTTTCTGTTATGTTCAGAGGATGAGTCGGCTACGGATGATGGCTTTCAAAGTGAAGAGTCTGAATTCCAGCCTGATGAGGCTGATGTTTTGAATTCTTCAGCTCATTCTCAGGCAACAAGGAGAAATGAAAGTTCTAGTTCCCTTGGAAAAAAGCCTTGAGAACATGAGGAGTTTTCAAGGGAGAATAGATTACAGTATATTCTGGCGTATAAGACTACTTTTTAACCCAAGAAAATCTTCTCAAAAGTCAGGGGTCGTCTTATACGCGGGTGTAGTCTTATGCATGGGAATTGTCTTAACTCTATATTTTAATTGGAAAAGTTGGGGGTCGTCTTATACGCCCAGTCATCTTATATGCCGGAATATACGGTAGGTCTGAGAACACAGGGTGTGAAAAGCCAACAAAGGAGATTTTCTCAAAGGCTTCGAGATAAAGCCCAAAGATCCAGATGTGTGAGGCATGATGTCATGGGTGGTTTGGAGGGCTTAAATTAAGTGGCTTGCTTGCAGGCCTTTTAGAGGAGGCAATGTTGCTAAAGGAGATCGATCTCCTGTTTATGATCTCAAGTTCATGTAGTGTTAAAATTCCTGATTCATGTTCCTGTTTAAGTCTGTTTCATTGGAGATTTTAGTTCCTGTTTTCATGTCCATGGATATACCTTTGGATTAATGCTGTGTTTTTGGATCCTTTAGCTTGGTGTTCTGTCTGGCATTTGTGTTATTGAACTCTGGTGTGATGTTGGATGAAAAGGTGTTCCAGGGCGAGAGTGCAACATTCAGGTTCTAATACTAGTAATCTAAGAGAATATGGTTTTGATCATTCGGATGTTACAACTTTTAGTCATATTATAGGTATAGAATAGAAGATAACATTGAGGATTTGAGGATAGTGTAAAAAAAAAAAGAATGATTAATACAGTAGCACTTTATTGCTACTCCTGAACATATGATGCTGTTTGGATGCCAGCACATAATTTTATCTTGATATGCTTTGATGAGAAGTTGAGGAACTGGAAAGTTTTTCAAAGAGTTCTTCTTTCGGTCGGTTGAATATGAGAGTTATGTATTCGTGCCTGATTTGCAAGCATCTGAAGTCTTTTCCTTCTTTTAGGTAAAGCTTGACCTATTTTCCTGCATAAAATACGCACATACTAACCAAACTAAAAGGAAATGCTGTAGCACAGGGATGGCTGACTAACTTTTGTTCACGCACCATCTGATACTTCAGACCCTGGACTGGTTCAAGCATCATGAAAAACCATGCTTTGTCATTATGGGAATAAGATGCAGTTTCCCTCGTGGCTTCATGTGCATTTTCCTTTAGTGTGGCTATGAGAAGGTTTGAAGATTTTGCTTCCTTTTTTATCAGAAGTGGTAGAGTGTTGCTTCTGAACCTTGAACCGTGGCTCATCTTTGCTGTGGAACAGTTGGGATTTGCAATCAATTTGATTCACACAAATTATAGTTAAGACTAATTATAGGTTTTGGGGTTCATTGTAAGCAATAAAATAAAAAATAGGAATGAATATTTTCCACTACCTTCTCACGACTGTGGTGGATAAGGAGAGAAAGTGATGCAGAAAATGTGAGCCTGAGCAAGAGGTCAGTGTGTCGCTGTAAAGAGTGATGTCTAAAGAGATAATTTCATTTCCTCTCCTATCAGCACCCTGAAAATAGTCAATTATAATGTATGTGTCATGAGAAATTTATACTCTGTGCCCACATTTTCTGGTTTTGTTCACTATTACACAGTGAAATAGAGTATTTCCTCTTTTCTGACAATGTGAGAGTGACCACCCTGACTTTCTGTTGAAGTGATACCATCTAATCTTCCACTTGATTATATCAGAATTTTTGGGGAAAAGCATAGGGTTTTTTTCTGGCAAAAGTTAAGAGATTACAAAAGGTACAAACCTTGTGAAAGATCAGATACTTTGCTCCAATTATTGAAATAATAGCTCATAAAAATCCTTTATTGCTGGGTAGACATATTTTCTTTCTTACTTCAGTAAGATTTGCAGTCTAACTAGAAATCACGGAGAAGCTTGAAAGCATTGTTGGTGACACCAGTACCTCAGGTAATCAAAATGTCCTGAGTTTTGTTCATACAACAGACACCCCCCCCCCCCAGGTTCTGAATAAGATTTATTCATTTATCATGTCAGAAGCAAATTGAGAATACAATGATAATGTGTAAAAAAAAACCACAAACAAAGTTAAAAACTTGGCATTATACTAGATTTCCTTTGACCAGAAGCCGGCCACTTAGAGTGCATCTCGTGTTTCTGTGAGAAGGTCCTCCATTGTAAATGTGGCAGGGCTCAGACTGCATCGTAGTAAGTGGTCTGTGGTTTGCTCTTCTCCACACTCGCATGTCGTGGACTCGACTTTGTAGCCCTATTTCTTAAGATTGGCTCTGCATCTCATGGTGCCAGAGTTCATACTGTTCAGCACCTTCAAAGTTGCCCAGTCTTCCATGTGAATAGGAGGGAGTTTCTCATCTCGTCTCAATGATTGAGGTTCCAGGTTTCTACCTGCCACTTTTGGACTCTTGCTTGCTGAGGTGTTCCTGCAAATGTCTCTGTAGATCTTAGAAAGCTGTTCTTTCATTTAAGTCATTGGCATGCTGGCTGATATCTGGACAGAGGATGGGCCAGAGATATCAATGCCTTGGTCCTTTCATTGCTGGCTGCAGAGGATATCAGGTGGTGCAATACCGGCTAAACAGTATAATTTCTCCAACGGTGTTGGGCATAGACATCCTGTGATAATGTGGCATGTCTCATTAAGAGCCACATCCACTGTTTTAATGTGGTGAGATGTATTCCACACTGAGCATGTGTACTCAGCAGCAGAGTGGCAAAGCAGAGTCACAACCTGCAGTATGTGAATAAGATAAATTATGTAGGTTTGTTCTTAAGTTGAATTTGTGTGTAAATTGGACCAGATCCATTTTTTAAAGTGTTACTCCAGTCAAACAATTTATATATAGTTAAGATTTGGATGGCAAAGGGAAGGGTTGACACCCCTGTAACATTTCCTTTGTTGTCTGTGCTTCTGTTCACCTCACTTTCCCTGTGACAATTGGATTTTGAGAATTGTAGTTTGTTGTGTAAACAGAGATTGATGATAAAGCTTCAATGGAGACACCTTTTTCCTCATGATTACTCTTACAGGGGTGAATTTACCTTCTGAGGGGTAGATTTCCTCTCGTTTCCTGTGGTCTCATTCCTGTTTGAAACTAGGAGTCATATGTAAGTCGGATGTCTGTAACTCAGGAACTGCCTGTACTCAGCAACAGTGATAGGATTCTACTTTAACTGCCATAGCTGCATTTAGACCAGTGGTTCTCAACCTGGAGTCCCCAGATGTTTTTGGCCTACAACTCCCAGAAATCCCAGCCAGTTTACCAGCTGTTAGGATTTCTGGGAGTTGAAGGCTAAAAACATCTGGGGACCCCAGGTTGAGAACCACTGTCTTAGAAAATCCTGTGCCTGGGAGTCAAGAGACTGGGTGTAGTGTACTTCTTCAAATTGGCATCTTAACAGCATTTAGGAACAACAGAATATTGCTTTTGATTGCTTGACCCTTCTCAGGTGAATAAGTTGACTGTCTCCAGACACGCAAGCAGTACTTACTTCTGACAAATAGATTTTGCAGTCATTGTGTGAAGCTTTCTGTATTTGAAGATGACACTCTATCTCCAAGGCCTTTTCTGTCCAAAATTGTTTATATCTCCAAATCATGTTATGCATCTTTGCAAATATGAGGGACAGTAACAATACTGCTTGCCTTTTGTTCTGTAGAGATCTTTTGAGTGAGGAGTCTTCTGGGCAAGCAAGACCAAGATGACAAGCTCGGCCCGGGAACATCTCCTTTTCGTGAGACGGCGGCATCCTCAGCTACGCTACACTTTGAGCCCAGAGAACCTTCAGAGCTTGGCTTCCCAGGGCACGGTGCCAGAGAACATGAACTTGCAGCGTGCCAACAGTGACACTGATCTGGTGACCTCTGACAGTCGCTCCAGTTTGACTGCAAGCATGTATGAATACACACTTGGACAGCCTCAGAACCTCATCATTTTCTGGGATATTAAAGAAGAAGTGGATCCCACAGACTGGATCGGGCTTTATCACATTGGTAAGCAACAACTCTCAAGCCTTTTCTGTAGCACAGTGGTTCCCAGCCCTTGGTCCTCTAGGTGTTTTGGACTTCAGCTCCCACAATTCCTAACAGCTGATAAGATGGCTGGGATTTCTGGGAGTTGAAGTCCAAAACACCTGGAGGACCAAAGGTTGGGAACCATTGCTGTAGAGCTACTAGTTGTCTTCTCTCCTCAACTAATGCTTGTTGTTAACAATTAGAACTGTTTATGTAAAAGATTTCTGAGGATCATGTTCCCTATTGCTTCATACATGTAAACATAATTTTCCACTTAGTGAGACCTGGGTCTGCTCTTCCCTGATACTTATGGAGTCTTCTTCATTACAGACTGCATTCCAATGTTTTCTGTTCTTAAATATTGATGATTGCAGAAATAGGTCAGAAGTTCAGAGAGGTCGCTCATTTCTGTTTTCGTTTTATGCAAATTATGATGTACAAGTGTAGCTTTCTTGCCTTTTAATTTGAAACATTTGTGGAATATATTAACCTGTTTCAGAAACTCTAGCCACATGGTAGTCTTCCTCTAACATCGGAGTTCACTTTTATTTATATTGTACAGCTGCATTTTCTGAGGTTTCTCTCTGTAGCAAACTAGAGAGCACTTAGGATACAACCCTATACAGAAGAATGCAGTGTTTGAAGGTCCCACTGAAATCAGAGATTTAACCCCTGCCCCATTACTCATTGGCTGTAATGGTACATGAAGAGTCTTGCAGTGATGTAACAACAGCACCTTCCTGAAAGAGTAATGTAATTTTAATATGCAATTGTGTTACCTTAAATTGAATAAAAAAGGAGCATACTAATGGTGTAATAAGCTCAACCAATCATTAGAATGATGCATTTGGAGCAGACTCTGCTTTTGCCCCACCTATCCACAATGTCTAGCAGGTTGTATTGATGCCATGGACAGCCCTTTGTTGCATCTCATTGTGGTTCCTGATGCTGACAGTTGTTGTCTCATATTGTTGAGCTTATATGACTTGTGCCATGTGTGAATGCCATGTCAAGAGGCCATGTGTCTAGAGTACTTGCTTGTTGTATACCCTTTAACTATCCCAGGACACTCTTGGTCCATTCTCTATCATTTCACTTTATCGGCTGCCTTTATAACATCCCAGTTCCCACTTCGTCCTTCCACTTTCCCTCTATATCCTCGGTTTACTTCAGTTGATGCAAACTTGGTCTTGATCTACACTGCCCAATATTCCAGGATCCAATCCCAGATTATCTGCTTTGATCTGGATTATATGAGTCTACACTGTTGAAGCTACATTACCTATGCCATGTGTGAATGCCAGGCCAAAAGGCCACCTGTCTAATTTTCTTGCTTGTTGTATATCCTTTAACTATACCAGGACACTTCTGGTTCATCCTCTATCATTTCACTTTTTCAGCTGCCTTTATAACATCCCAATTCCTCCTTCGTCCTTCCACTTTCCCTCTATGTCCTCAGTTTACTTTAGTTGATGCAAACTTGGACTGTATCTATACTGTCAAATATCCCAGGATTATCTGCTTTGAACTGGATTATATGAATCTACACTGCCATATAATATGGGATAAGAAGATAATCTGGTACTAGATCCTGGGATATAGGGTAGTGTAGAATGAGCCTCAGTTAATTCAATAGCAGAAGGAGAAGAAGAGGAGCAAAGTTTTGTTTCAGACCCCTTCTACACTGCCATATAAAATCCCGATTATCTTATTTGAACTGGCTTATATGGTAGTATAGACTCATATAATCCAGTTCAAAGTAGATAATGTGGATTATCTGATTTGATATTCTGGATTATATGGCAGTGTAGAAGGGGCCACAATAGGCTCAGGCAGAATGACCACTTCATCACATTTACTAAATTCCACTGAGTGTTACACTTAAAATGTGGGAAGCTGCTGTGTTCATCACATTAGGTTGGCTTCAAGTATAGGGTAGAGCATTATTTGCGTATTTTAAACGTGGGGGGCAGTAATCTTTTCAAATGGTTCAGGAGGTGGCGGGGAAGTGGATTTTTGGTAGTCATCCGGATGTTTGGCCAATACTGTAATGTGATGGCATTCTTTGCTCTCGGGTGTAAAATGGAATGTTTCCCCAATTTATGAGAGGGGAAATTGCTTTAATGTGATTTTTTTTGTCGTGTCAGGAGCGACTTGAGAAACTGCAAGTCACCTCTGGTGTGAGAGAATTGGCTATCTGCAAGGATGTTGCCCAGGGGACGCCCGGATGATTTGATTTTTTTATCATCCTTGTGGGAGGCTTCTAATTCATTTAATGTGATGAAGTCCTGAGATTTTCCCCCTCCCCCAGATATCTTGTGGTAGTGTTTCTGATTTCTATGGATTGGCTTTAAATGTTATTTATCTATACCTTCCTAGTATAGATGATGATGATGATGATGATGATGATGATGATGATTATTATTATTCCCCACTTTATCTCTCCAAAGGGGACTCAAAGTGGCTGGGACTGGCAATCTAACAACATTTGTATGCTCAAGTGTATTTGATGGAATTTATTTCTAAGTAGACCAATGGGGAATTACAAGGTTAAAATGTTAAATGGGACTTGTTACTTGGTAAGTGAATTTCAAATGGCCAAGCGAACCCTGTATACTTGTATAACTCAAAATATCTGTGTGGGATGAAGGTATTTACTGATGAGAATTCACAGGCTACAGAATGGCTCTTAAATCTTTTTCTGTCTGACCTCCAGTTGTTGTTAGATTGTCAGTCCCAGCAGCTCTAGCATATATAGCCACTGATGAGGAATGCTGGGAGTTGTAGCCTGACAACATCTGAAGGCAAAACTGTACGAGTCTAAGGCCATGTCTACACTCGTTGGCAAACCCAGAGCCAGTCTGAAGTAGAAATGATCTGGACTACCTTTGGAGGTGATATGTCGGACTTCAGTTTGCACTGGCCCCAGATCTGGATAGAAAGAATGTGCATGAGTTAATGAGACAAATAATTGGAAACATTTGGAGGAAAACATGGGCTTGCAACTCCTTGATATCATTTGCTGGCCTTTCATTTTTAAAGAATTGGTTTGACTTCCAGCCTTGTGATGCCCTTTGCATCCTTGTTTTGTTCTGTTTTTCTAATTTCCGCAAGTGGCATATATTACGTGCCTCTTGCCAAGTTACATAGAAGAGAAGTTTCTGGCTTGGTGCCAGCCTAATGCTGCAGTTCAGATGTAATTTTATTCTCCCGACAGTGGAGAGCTGTTTGACAGAGATGCCGTTGGACAAAGGAAGAAAAAAATGTTTACTTCCTAGCTTACAGAAATAGAAAGGGAGGGTGGAGAAAAAAAAGAGAGTTTTGTTTTGATCTTTAAAAAAACCCACTATTGTTTAAATCTTGTGGCACAAAGGAAAACCAATTACTTCCTTACTCATGAGATATGTGTAATTATCCATTACTATCATATTTGGTGAGGAAATGTTGTATCTTGGGGAATATCGAGGCATTCTGTCGCAAAAAGTACCTGCCATAGGTAGATTCCTTTCTGGCTTCAGTAACATTGTTAGGAGCCAAAGTGGCATAATAGGTTAAACCCTTGTGCTGGCTGAACTGCTGACCAGAAGGTCGGTGCTTCGAATCCGCAAGATGGAGTGAGCTCCTGTCTGTCGGCTCCAGCTTCCCATGCGGGGACATGAGGGAAGCCTCCTTCAGGATGGTAAAACATCCAGGCATCCCCTGGGCAAGGTCCTTGCAGATGGCCAATTCTCTGACACCAGAAGCGACTTGCAGTTTCTCAAGTCGCTTCTGACACGATAAAAAAAGTAACATTGTTGAAATGTATTTTAAAAGATGACAAGACAGATTTCTCTCTCATTTCCTCTTTTCTGTCTTCCTCCAGGCATTTATCTTGGTTGATAGGGTTTGATGCAGAGTATAATTTACATACAACTCTTCAGACTTTTCATCAAAGAGAAGCATTCTTTGATTTGACAGAAACAGGCAATAAAAGACATTGTTCTTCTCTGTGTAGAAAGCGAATAGTTTAACCTTCCTGGTAACAATACAAAATAGAGTGCTGTATTGTCTATCTTATATTTGCCCAGTCAACTGAGATAGAGTTTATTTCATCCAGTTAGAACAGGCATGGGCAAACTTCGCTCCTCCAGATGTTTTGGACTTCAACTCCCAGAATTTCTAATAGTTGGTAGGCTGTTAGGAACTGTGGGAGTTGAAGTCCAAAACACCTGATGGGCCGAAGTTTGCCCATGTCTGAGTTAGAAGGTTGTTTTTTAGAAATTAATGACTTGCTGTTTGGTTAAAGCATCTGTGTTAGGTTATTAATATGTTTGAACGGCCATTATTTACTTTATGTGAGCAACTCAGCTCAACATGAGATCATTCACAGTGTTTTATTGGTAAACTGAGCATGTTAATTGAGAGTTGTTCTTAATTGGTTTTATGTTGAACACAATGTGGAAAGCTGTTAACAGGTGTATACATGTTTTGCAGTAACAGTGTAAGCTCCAACAAGAAAACTGATTCAAACAATGTTCACAAACTGCCTTGTAAGATTTTGAAGGGGAGAAAATGTATGAACCATACACATAATACTATGGAGAGACTTCCAAAAGAATGGTGCAAAGATTGACTACTAACTGGAGCCAGCTATAGGGAACAAACAATGCCCTTTAATAAGCAGCTCCATTGGCTACTGAAAATTTTCCGGCCACAATTCAAAGTGCAGGTTATTACCTACAAAGCCCTAAACGGTTTGGGTGCTGCCTATCTTCATGACTGCATCCCTCCCTATAAACTGGTGTGGGTTCTAATATCTGCCCTCCTCTCAGTCCCACCACCATCCCAAGCACAGTTGGTGAGGATGAGGGAGAGGGCCTCCTTGGTGGTGGCCCCCAAGATTTGGAATTGGAACGCCCTCCCCAGGGAGACTGAACAGTCCCCCACTCTGTCATCCTTTCATAGGGATTTGAAGACATGGCTTTTCAAATAAGCTTTTGAGAATGCTTAGTCCTTAGTTGTTCTTCGCAGTAGTCACACATCCTTGCACTTTATCCTATGCCCTCTCTCCATTGTTGCTGTTGTTGTTCATTCGTTCAGTCGTCTCCGACTCTTCGTGACCTCATGGACCAGCCCACGCCAGAGCTCCCTGTCGGCCGACACCACCCCCAGCTCCTTCAAGGTCAATCCAGTCACTCCATTGTTGCAGCTTGCACTTATTCCGTTCCTATTGTTTACAGCTTGGCCATGTTCACAGCAGCTTACCACCACTGGGATGAACTCAGTTTTATTGAGTTTGACTTGATTGTTTATGCCTATGTGTTTATTTTGTTGTATTTTATATTGTGCTTCATTTTTATGTTTGTTTTTAGGCACTTTGTGCTGACTGTAAGCCACCCCGAGTCCCTTCAGGGAGATGGTAGCAGTATATAAGAATAAAGTTGTTGTTGTTGTTGTTGTTGTTGTTGTTGTTGTTATTATTAAGTTATTACTCTACTTACTGTATATAGAACTTCATGTATTTTTCTTTTTGTGAGGTAGATTTGATATAATCATGTGTGCATATTATGCAATGGAACCTCAACTTCAAAGCATCCCAATTTAAGAGCATTTTGGCTTAATATTGATGCTCAGCCTGATATATGAGCAGCATTTTCAGTTAAGACCTAGTGTCAAAGGGAGTGCTAGTGCAAGAGTATAGTGCTTTGGGGCTTTAAGGGAGCAGCCTCTGTGCCTCGTGCTCTTGTTCGCTTTGGGAGATTGCTGTCCAGTTTTTTCTCTTGTGCTTTGCTCTTGTCCACTTTGAGGAACTTTGGGTTAGTTGATTTTGTGTAGTTTTTATTCCTGGTACATTTGGCTTCCTTGTCACAACTTTGTGCTTCTACACCAGGGGTCCTCAAACTTTTTAAACAGAGGGCCAGGCCACAGTCTCTCAAACTGTTGGAGGGCCGGATTATAACATGAATGAATTCCTATGCACACGGCACATATCTTATTTATAGTGCAAAAAAAAAAAACCCACTTTAAAACAATGCAATAATTAAAATGAAGAACAATTTTAACAAATATAAACTTAGTGGCATTTCAATGGAAAATACGGGCCTGCTTTTGGCTGATGAGATGGGATTGTTGTTGTTCTGGTGTGCTTTCAAGTCGTTTCAGACTTAGGTTGACCCTGAGCGAGGGCTGGGTAAATGACCTTGGAGGGCTGTATCTGGCCCTTGGGCCTTAGTTTGAGGACCCCTGCTCTACACAATGCTTGGGGGGGGGGGGTGTGTGTCAAGATTGGTGGGCTGGAACAGATTAATAGCATTTCAGTGCATTTCAATGGGAAAATTCACTTTTAGATAAGAACTATATGACTTAAAAGCTCGGTCACAGAATAAATTAAACTCTTAACTCAATGCATCACTGTAATACTCATTATAGTATTACCTAGAGTACCTTTAAAAAACAAAAAACATTATTTGGATTTCAAGCTATTTTAGCTAATTACAATTTCTTTCAGACGATTATAAGAGGCAATCGTATAATTTGACACGTTCCACAAATTTACCAAGTTTCCTTATGAACTTGTCAGCCCATCCTTTCTTAATGAGCAAGAAATCAGGAACTAACTCAAAGTTCAGCAATACATCTCGTCAGAAGTCATTCTAATCTTTCAGAATTTCAGACACAACAGCATTCTCAATCCTGGCAAAAGTATAAGGAATTCCTGGGAAACTGCCAAATTTCTGTACCATTGGGACCTTTGAAGGCAGAGAAATGCCCTTCTAGAAGCACTAACCTTTCACTGACAAAACCAAGTCATTTCTATTTATAACTCCACATTAATTGGTGTTGGATATTGCCTATGGGTTGGATCCAGCTTTTTCCCCGCCAGCAGGAAATATTCTCACAATTAAGATGAACTCACAGTTTTCCAACTGTGGGAAAGTCTGGGTGACAGGGTGTTTCTGTTTTTCCTTCACTGCCCCCTTGGCCACCACTTTTGTAGAACTGGTTTTGAGAGGAGAAAACAGGAATGTATAACAAATGTCAGGTTGCAGTTGGTGGGGACAATGGTTTCCTTGATCAGTGTTGACTTGAGTATTGATTTTAGATAGCTCGTGCACACATAATCTGTGCCATTCTTTCCAGAATTTAAACTATTCTTCTGTGCCTCTCGTCCTTCTTGCCCTCTTTGTTTCGAAGGTATACCCAAACTAGTGTGTGTGGTGTGTTTGTTCTTCCATCTGAAGGAATACCAAAAGTTGCACTAGACCTGGAAGCTCCTCAAGTTTCCATATAATGCAGTTTGAACTGGATTGTATGACTCTGCACTGCCATATAATCCAGTTCAATCTGCATTATAGTGACGGTGTAGATGCGGCCTGTATCAGCCAGTTTAATTTTGCAAGGTGCTTCCTTCCTGCCTCTGTTCCCACACTTGTACAAGATGAAGAGTCTAGAAAAGTTCCTCTTTTGGGCCACAAAATCCAGAAAACTCCAGCTAAGATGGCCTTGAAGTTGTCACCCAAAAAGGGAAAGTAAAAACCTCACTACCTCTGAGGATGCTTGCCATAGATGCAGGCGAAACGTCAGGAGAAAATGTCTCTAGAACATGGCCATATAGCCCGGAAAAACCTACAACAACCCACGGAAAGTAAAAACTTTTACAGGTTCTTGGCAACTGTATGCAGTTTGCTGTGGTTTTCAGCTCATCCCTTTCTAAGGGTGGATCTTGTTACAGTAAGTCGTAGCAGGATCAAGTGTGTGTGTTAAAGAAAAACCTTATGATGTTAATTATTATGTGCAGCTGGTAATGTAGGTCAGCCAGCATGTTTGGGCCACACTTGATGGGGTATAACTGTATGGATTTTAGAATACAGGTTGGAGGAGAAGTAATATGCTGCTCTGAAGGAGATGCAATATGCTGTAATGCTGCTATGCTCTAACAGCGATGCTCTTTGCTATGGTGGAATAGCTATTTACACAAAGTTTGTTTTGTTGTCTCATTTAAATGAAGATGAAGAAGCCTTATTCTGTTACTTACAAGGACTATGTAAGTTTGTTGCACTGTTTGATTTTGTATGAAACATTGCAAGTTTATGTTTTGCCTCTGGTGATAAGAGTAAAGTTTTTCTGTTCCTTTTTTTCTCTTGCCTGTGTGTCTATTGCATTGGACCTGGCTAAAATCTTCTTCTGCGCAACAGATCTTCACTGCCCTACACCACAGGATCTGATCCCAAATTATCTGCTTTAAACTGGATTATATGAGTTTCCACTGCCAGATAATCTGGGATAAGCAGATAATCTGGGATCAGATCCTGGGATGTATAGCAGTGTAGAACGATCCTTAGACTATAGTGAAGCATTGATCTCTGTTTGCCAAGAATCACTCAATCATTCTTTACAGTTGGCTAAGGATAACATTCTCTTTTCCTGTTCATTTCCCAATTCTTCCCACTGCAACCATATTATTCCAGGGCTTCCCATAGGATTCTACTTTTCTCTTTGACATGCTCTATGTATTCAGTGAATTTCTTCAAATGGAGGAAAAGTGTTTCATCTGAAGGCTAACATCCACTCCAGATATCCTGGTTTGTCACTAAGGCTCCTAAACCTTTAGGCTTGGAGTAAAATTAGCTTGATAGTAGTTATGGTGGACATGGTTTTAGTAAATGCAGGTGTGATTTTTTTTCTACTCTTCCGTCACAGACACACTGCAAATCTGAGTTATATGCAGAGTTTAGCAAAGTTTTTTTTGGACTAGTACTTGGGAATTCGGAGAGTTGTAGTCTAAAAAGGCTCTTTCCCAAGCTCTCAATATACACCCTCTTTCCCCCTTCATGAACATAACTGGCATCAATCATATAGCTTATTTTCGCAATGTGTAATGTGTGTTGTGGTTTCTTGCTATTTCTGAAATGACACTTGGCAGTTAGGCATCGATTCCTTTTATTTCTTCGGTGTTTGCCATGAGCTGAAATGAGTTGTCTCATGAATACCTACAAGGGCTTACAAGAGAGTAGTAAGACAGGAGCTGATAATTCCTGCGGTATTTTCAGACTGCATTTTTATGTTTTTAATGTGTGTTCACCCATTTTATTGGGAGTGTCTCTATCCAAAGAATTTCAATGGTGGTTATGCTATTAATTCTACCACCTCTTGGCAACAAATGTTAACATAGTTTCATTAAATGTTATAGCAGCAGTACATTATCAACAAGTATTAGGACAATATTTCTCTCTATTTCGAACTGATAAAAGAACAACATAAATGAGTTCCCTTCTTTCAAAATGATAATAATGTGTCCATTTAAAGGTAATGCTTCTAAACTGTAGTCCAGACCAATTTTACCCCGAGTACATCCCAAGAAATTGCTTCCCGCAACTCCTTTATTGTGTTGTAAGACTAATAATAGTGTGAGACTGTTCCAAAATAATATCTAATGTCCAGATGCATGATAGTTTACAGTTCTTCTGAATGTCGTGAAGATAATCTTCTCTGAGCTTTTGAGAAACCATGGTTGTTTAATGTGTTTGTGACGTTGTTATAAATTGGGTCCAAATTTCCAGAGTTTGCAAGGATAAAGAAAATAGTTCTCATCTTAATACCTCTTCCTGGTTGTTGATAGTAAAAAGCTTTGACTCTCCCCTGCAAGTTCTGTGATAAGCTTACCAACTTACCAATCCGAACATGTCTCCCCTTACAAACCTTCCAGGAATTTAAGATCATGTTGGGAGGCCCTGCTCTCGATCCCGCCTGCCTCACAAGTGCGCTTGGTGGGGACAAGGGACAGGGCCTTTTCAGTGGTAGCCCCTCAGTTGTGGAACTTGCTTCCTGGGGATATTAGATTGGCCCCCTCCCTCCTGACCTTTAGGAAAAGAGTAAAAACCTGGTTCTTCAAGCAGGCTTTTGCAACCTCATTGTAACCAGATGAAATCAGTATTGTGAACGAATATGGAATGCAAATGGACATGGATTTAAACCCAGAAGTCATTGATATTTATAGTTTTAAATTGTTTTTATGTGAATTTTATTATCTGAATTAACCTGTTTTAAACAATGTATTTATGCGTGTTCGGTATCTAATTGTTGCCAGTCTGTACGTCACCCTGAGTCGCCTTCAGGCTGAAAAGGGCGAGATAAAAGTGTGGTAAATAAATAAAATAGGCCGAATAGGTGGAACTAATGCTGAAAGTTGTAGTTTTCTAAGCCCCAAGGGATGCCTGGCAAGCTGCGAACCATGGATAGTGAATCAGGAACTGAGAATCTCACCGGGTTGAAGGCAAACAACAGAGTCTTTATTCAGTTTGGGCAAAAGGGACACTTGTACAGCATGGGTGCTTGAAAGGGTACAAGTGTAAAAATGTATACCAAAGCAGATATCTTTATACACATAAGTTTACATTCACTGACATTATCTCAGTTTGAAAGTTCCCTCCCTCTTCACTGATTGGCCGGCCGGATGATGCCAGCCGGTGCCTTCCTTGGCCTCAGATTGGCTGGGAGGCGGGACTAAGCTGACTCCTGCTCTGATTGGCGGATGTGCTGGTGACGTAGCTGAGGATCTCCTCCCAGCTGGGCAGGGAAGCCCTGAGACTTCCAATGGGCTCACTGGAGGCAGTCCCTGGGTGTGGGGTAATGGAATATAGTAAACAAAGGAATGTCCAAAAGCAGATCTATCAGGATTATGTAGATACCACTGTCCACAATGGGAGTTGCTGTCTTAGACATTTCTCCAGGCCAGAGGACAAAGGGAGAGTCTCCAAGATGTATATTTGGTAATGGGATCATAATCACAGTTTCATCCTGGACTCCAGAAGAACTCCAAAAGGAAATTGTGAGGCAGTGAGTGGATGGCCTCCTGCTGGGATTTTGGAAGGTCCTTTGTCCAAGGATTATGACCCATCTCTGGCTATCAACAGAGAGTGTGGATATGCTATCTGGAAACTGCTCAAGAGAGAGGTTACTGGAGTTCATAGTTTCTGGGTACATGTACATTTGCCTTCATTTTATAGAGTTGAATAATAAAAATTTAAAAATAGAGAAAAATAAAGGGTGGACTCTGTTTGATGCTTGGTATGAACTGGGGGGGGCGACGAGTGGGGGTCTCAACAAGGCTAAGAGGCAACTAAATAGGTCATTTCTAGTATTTTGTTGCATTTTTAACTTATCTGATTATGTGCACATTCACAGAGGAAAAGAAGAAAAAAATAAAAGAAATATGGAGAAATACATGGTAGCAAGGATTGGAAGAATGGAGGTGCTTGAGTTACGTTGTGGCCATCCAACTTGTTCCTTGGCTGGGAGAAAGGGGGAAACCAGTTGAGAAGTCTCAGCTGACCTTGCGGAGATCTGCTCCAGCGGGTCGGCTCAGACCAGAAGTGGGAGCCGCCATGCGGAGATTGGGGGCTATAGAGTGGGGGCTACTGCTGGCTCTTGGGAGGCTCAAGGAGAGGTGGAGGGACTGGGCCCATTTCCAGTTCATCTGGCCCTCTGTCCTTCGGAAACTATAATTCCCACGGATCAAACTATGTCTCCTTTTTATTAGGCTTGGGGTTGGAGGTCTTTGATAACAAGACTACAAGACAAATGGTGCACTCAATCTGCTTTTTACCTCTAGTAATTTGTCTCTGTGTGTACCAGTTTTCTGAGGATCGCATTAGATTATATAATTCACACATATATTTAAAAGTAGTTCTCGCCCAGATTCATTTATAGGATGTAGATATGCTTTTATCTTGCATATTGGCATTTTTTTGTGGCTTCATTTGCTAAAGGATACTTCTCTGAGGAAATCTCAATGTAAAAGAAAAAAAACTGTTAATCAGGGTAAATATGTATTTCTCCCAATGCCTAGTATAAGTCTCACTATGTTTAGGATTACATCCTAAATATCCTAAAGACACTAGATCCTGTCTGATCTTGGATGATAAGCAGGGTCAGTCCTTGCTGATATTTGGATGAGAGACCACTAGCAACTATCGGATGCTGCAGACTGTAATTTCAGAGGAAGGAACAGGCAAAAACCATCTCATAATATGCCTCGCCTTGGAAAAAACCTATGAAATTCATGAGATTCCAGTGTTTTCAGGCGATTTGAAGGCACATATATACCCATCCTTAGGATTAGTGGTGTTTGCACACCATTTTGCTGTTTTTAAGCTTCAATTCACATATTCAAGCATGATGTTATAGGTTAATGTTATAGGAGGTGGGTACACTGGGATTCCAGTCACCTCCAATGAGCCTCTGTTGTCCTCCCCCAAAGCAGGATCAGACTGGCCACAGATCTCCCCACACTGTGCTTTCTTGATCTTCATGCACATTTATTTCTTGGTGGAGGCCACAGAGCCTGCTTAATAATGCATTTACCACTGTCTCCACTCGCCTCCCCTTCCTTTTAATGATGCTCCCATTATATTCAGGCTACACTAGCTCAATGTTTCTAGCTGCAGGCCTTGTTGTAGTGAAACCCTTTGGGGAGTTTTTACTGTTTACTCTGACTACTTGGGAAATGTAAATGTGCCTCCATAAATTTTCTTGTCACTGTATTATCAGGTGGATTTTATATCTTAGGGTCTAAGGGTGAATTCTATATTATTAGGACTGGAGGTGAATTTAGATTCTGGATCAAGCAAAGCAGGTCAAGAGAAATCAATCTGGACAGATTTTCTTTGGCTGCAGGAAATATTATCCCTCAAAAAAATGAAGTCTCAGATTTAAAAAGGTACTGTAGGAACCTCCCAGTGAGTGAGTAAATTTGGTATTTTGCAAGCCATGCACATATAGGGCCCTGACAATACGGACTGCCTCGGGAACTCTCTGCTCTCTCCCTCCAAAGGATTCTGTCATCTTCACACCAGATAAAGCTCTGTTTGTAGTTTCAAAAGAGTCTTATGTCATTTTGAAAGGAATACCACATTGTATTGCTTTGCTTTTATTGCTGTTCTTGCTGCTGGTAGACCTGGAGCCATGAGGAAGGGAGCCTGATGAATCAAATTTGATTGTCAGTGGACGTTTCCTTTTAGGCCACATGAAGATGGCATTCAGACTACATGTCAGCAACTGTTGGTTGTGCCTTTCCTCTGTATTCTTTTTAAAAACCATTGGTTGTTTGATGAAGAAACCTTTGGTTTTGAGATTTTAGTGTTTTTTCCCTGCTTGGTTGGGTAAAGGGTTTTTGTTTTGTTTTTTGTCATGTCAGGAGCAACGTAAGAAACTGAAAGTCGCTTCTGGTGTGAGAGAATTGGCCGTCTGCAAGGACGTTGCCCAGAGGACACCAGGTTGTTTTGATGTTTTACCATCCTTGTGGGAGGCTTCTCTCATGTCCCCACATAGTAAAGGTGTCAATACATTACAGAGCTTGGAATTTGTTTTGTGGTCAGTACAGAAATCCTTTGCATGACTTCAGCTATAATGTTCTCCAATTACCCCCAAAAGAACATGTTGTAGAAAATGTTATTTCTTGTAAAGTGTCACTTGCAAGCTCTGAAATATAAGGATAATAAAGAGTGTTCATAGCTGTGTACATTTTTCCATGATTCCCTTCGGGGAGATTGCTATTATTATTATTATTATTATTATTATTATTATTATTATTATTATTTGAAACACAACAAAATGAGTCCACAGCAAACAAGGTCACCCTGCTGGCTGTTGTGTTGGATCACACGTCGGACACTTCCCAAGTGTCTAGGACTGTGTGATGTATTGGTGAATAATGCGTGCAGATCCCAGTAAGGTGGCCTTCTGCAGGTGGCAGATGGTAATCTTGTCAGTGCCAGTTCTGTTTAAGTGCAGGCCATGGTCTTTAGGCACTGCACCCAGGGTGCCGATCACCACTGGGACCACCTTGACTGGTTTGTGCTATTATTATTATTATTATTATTATTATTATTATTATTATTATTATTATTATTATTATTACTACTATTATTATTATTATTATTATTATTATTATTATTGGATATGATGGCTGGGTGAATGGGTTGAAGAGCTTGAAATGGGAGAGATGGTCAGAAACTGGGATCTTGCCAAATGTTGAACCAAACTCTAACACAGTGTTTCATGTGTTCCAGGCTCTTGAAATAATAGTGACACAATTAACTCTTTTGTCAGAATGTTCCCATTTTTTTAATCTGTTAATGAAATCCTAAATATGAGCATTTGGTCAAGGAAGTTGAGAACTGCAATTTTGGTCAAAAATCAATCTATCTTCCTGTGATTCATTGAGAGTATTTATTTAAACCTGAACAAAAACTATGCACAATTAAGAATCAGAGTAAGCACATATTTTGTGAATACTGTTTTTTATACTTAAAGGTTTTATCTTCTTCCAGGCTTCCCTACTGTTTCAGGTTGCAGTTCTGTGTTGGAACCTCTTAATAAATGTGTTGGCATTTTTTAAAAAATGTATCTATCATTCCATCTTACATACATAAATTTCATTTAAAAATTGGACTTTCTTGTTACAAAAGAACAGGTCACTCTGCCAGATTAGTATATTAAGCATATGCCACAAGATCAGGCTTTGCATACAGTACAGAAAGGAGAATTCCATATCATTTTTGAGTACATTTGGCTGAGTTGGCCTTATTAAAAAACCTATTTCAGAGTTGATATTTACTTTCACTGGAATTTAAAGGGTGGCAATGAAGTGCCCCATGGCTGGAGAGTAACCAACCTTCTGTGAGGCTCCTTCTGGATTCTAAAATCCAGATTATATTGCTTTGAACTGGATTATATGGCAGTGTACACTAATATAATCTAGTTCAAAGCAGATAACATGAATTTCATATAACAATGTAGAAGGGGCCGGACATGTTTTGAGAGAAATATTTCTTCCATTAAGCCTTACTGCTTAAATTATTAGCCAGACTATTCTTTAGCCAGGGAAGGCTAAATTGATTGCATGGATTCTTAATCAATGACTATTGCTATATTTTATTTTTGTCAATTTTATATATCTGGTTTTAAATATGTTATTGTACTTTTAATGTTCATATACTATATTTTATATGTGGTCTGGCACAATGTGTGCTATTTGTAAGCTGCCCCAAGTCCCTATGGGAAACGGTGGCAGGGTATAAATAACAGTTTATTATTATTATATTATCATACAAAGAATATTGTGAGCAGGTACAGATTTATAGATGAAGTTACTTATTTGGACAGGAAGTCAGGAGACTTTGAAATCAATGTTTGTGTGCATCAATTCCATAAATGACATTCAATTTAATAATCACCATCACTTTTAAGAGATCCACTTTTTGGACACAAATATTAGGAAAGAATTCTGCCAACCTAGCAGTTCAAAAACATGCAAATGTGAGTAGATCAATAGGTACAGCTCCAGCGGGAAGGTAACAGCATTCCATGTTGGCCACATGACCTTGGAGGTGTCTACGGACAATGCCGGCTCTTTGGCTTAGAAATGGAGATGAGCACTACACCCCAGAGTCGGACACGAATGTCAGGGGAGAACCTTTACCTTTACCTATTAGGAAAGAAAGGACCAAACTATATACAAAATGAAATCTACTAACTAAAATGCTTACCTAAGCTTTAACAATTCACACCCTAAATCTTTAAGGAATAGTTTACTGTATGCCAGTCCACAGTTCTTAAGGGTTAAAAGAAACTATACAAAGGAGGAAGATGTTTTTTCGAGGAATCAAGGTCACTCAGCCACTACCAGCTGCAGGATGGAGGTTATCCAGATTCTGTGATTAACAGTAATTTCAATAAAGCTGTACAGACAACATATGTTCCATCATAATAAACAAAGGGAAAAAAAGAAAAGAGCAACTAGTAACAGAATAAACTGCAGATTTACTTATGGTAGCATAACTCAAACATTATAGAACAATAGTAAAAAACATTGTTATATCTTGTAGGACATAAACGGGTGCCAAGAAAAGTCCTTATTTCTTTCAAAAGAACTCATTACACTTAATATATACTCATAAGACGTGATTTCAGAACACACCCATCCCAATTTTCTACTATCACCACCAACTTTTTTTTTTGTCGTGTCAGGAGCGACCTGAGAAACTGCAAGTCGCTTCTGGTGTGAGAGAATTGGCAGTCTGCAAGGACGTTGCCCAGGGGACGCCCGGATGATTTGATGTTTTTATCATCCTTGTGGGAGGCTTCTCTCATGTCCCCGCATGAGGAGCTGGAGCTGATAGAGGGAGCTCATCCGCCTCTCCCCAGATTCGAACCTGCGACCTGTTGGTCTTCAGTCCTGCCGGCACAGGGGTTTAACCCAATGCGCCACCGGGGGCTCCATCCAACTCATAGAGGCCATCACCCATGTGGTGCTTACTTGCAAGGACACATTCAAGAGACCTGAGTCTGTGAAAACATAGGCTCTTAAAACAAATTTCAGCTTGTAGCACTTTATATATGATTTTTGCTATCATAAATTGTATATAAGACAAACATCTAGGGTCTTGAAACATCTCAGCCAATATCAGAAACAGAAGATCCTATGATCCTCTGGTCATAGATGTCACAACCTCTGAGGATGCTTGCCATAGATGCAGATGAAACGTCAGGAGAAAATGCTTCTAAAACACTGCCATATAGCCCGAGAAACCTACAACAACCCAGTGATTCCAGCCATGAAAGCCTTTGACAATACATTGATCCTCTGATCGTTTCTTGGAACTTGATCACTCTTTCAAGGATGGATGCTTGGGATACTTTCCCCTCAAAAACAGACTGGATATTGAAATTTGAAATGTTAGTCCCTCATAGTTTAAAGGTGGACTTAAAGTACATCCAACTATTTTAAAATGAAAGTTTCACATATCCCTTAAGTTTTCACTTTGCTGTAGAATTGTTATGATAAGGGCGACTTCAGTGCTCATTGAGAAAGAATTGGAACAGTTAATGCTCTTCCTTGTACCTTGCAAACTACTTGCAAAGCAGATATTGTGGGATTTTCTGCCTTGATATTCTGGGTTATATGGTTGTGTGGAAGGGCCCATAGACACATATATGGATTTTGTAAATTGCAACTGGGGGCCCTTCCACACAACCCTCAAGGGAGAAAATCCCATAGTATCTGCTTTGAACTGAGTTATTAGAGTCCACACTCAGATAACGTGGGCTTTTCTGCCTTGATATTCTGGGATATAGGGCTGTGTGGAAGGGCCCTAGGTCTTTTGTTATACTTTTAGTTATCTGTCCCTTTTTCTTTTAACATCCCATGAAGAAATATTTCCTGATTGAACTGCATTGTTTTTAACAATAGGATACTTTCATTTTTATCACCCCGAAACTGACTTTCTTTTCTACTATTCATCTTTTTAGTATTACCAATCCCCATTGTCTTGTGTTATTGAAATCCTGCAAGATCAGCTCAGGCATTTGTGTGGTGCTGACATAAATTTGGCCGGGAGAGTTGAGAATTACAACTGTTGATAAAAATCAAAGTCTATCTTCCATTGAAGAATACCTTGCAAAATTTGAATACAAACCTCATTCAGTTAAGAATCAAAATAAATCTGTTGCAAAGGGATTGCCTTCCATGTTCACACAGTGCCCTACTTTTGTGTTGTCTTTTGGCGACGGTTTATTTATTTTTGAAAACAATTCTAAATCTGGATCCTTAAAACAATTGTAATGATAAAGATGTAAGACCTTCATGTTTCTATCATTGTTCCTTAATCTGGTTGTCATTTTTTTCCTCAAATAAATACAAAGCTGATTTTCAATAGCACTTTTACCATTGTAAAGACTATATTTGACAATTTCAATAGAACCGAAGCCTATACGAAAACCTGCTGTGGCTGGGGAGTTTTGGAGGCTTTCCATTTCAGGTTAGACAAGATTAAAAAGAAAAAGAAAGCTTTCACATAAGCTCTTTTTAATGTACTTATGCTTGCCGCTCTGATTGAGCTGAGAGATTGCAAAAGGTTGGACATATTATGCTCCATTTGGAAGGCTTTGTCCAGCCTCCCTATTTCTGAACTGATAAATTTGATGGGTTAAAGCAAAGCTGGTTATCTGGATTCATCGCTGAGCCTGGAACCCCAGGTTTTGGGGTGGCCAGGGAAGCTTTTGCACAATTAAAACTTGTGCGCCAGTTGTGCCCATACCTTGAGAAGCCAGATTTGGCCATAGTGGTCCATGCTCTTGATACATCCTGAATAAAGCAACATATATACAGTCAGGTGAACAGTTGCATTGACTCACATTATGTCCTTTGAGAGAGATTCAAATGGTGTTCATGTGAAGTATCTTCTTCCAGCATCCCAGAAGCAGAAAATAATGTCTTGATAAGCTCCTACACAGGAAACCTAAATATTTATCATGTCATCAGCAACCATATCATTGTATTACATTTCTAACAGAACAAAACAAACAAACAGATAAAAAACACAAATTTTGCAAACTTGGTAGTTGATTAAATGTCCTTTGACCAGTATCCGGCCAGAAGCAACCAGAAGGAAACCTAAAGATGTAATTGTTTGTTTGTTTATTTATTTATTTAGGGTATTTCTACCCCGCCCGTCTCACCCCCTAGGGGGGACTCAGGGCGGCTTACATCCGGCACAATTCGATGCCAACAATTACAATAAAAATGCAATAACAATAAACACAATAGCTAAAACATACAATTAATACAATATCAACTAAAAAGCTGTTCTACAGCCTGCGTTTATCGAGTTCTAAAATCCGTCAATCCATTTAGCATTACAATAATCCTTTCCAACTCTAGTCATCATTACCTTGTTAGTCTGCCAGATTACCCAAATATCCATGTCTTCAGCTTCCTTCTGAAGGAGATGAGAGATGTTGACGACCTAATTTCCGCAGTGAGTGAATTCCACAGGCGAGGGGCCACCACTGAGAAGGCCCTGTCCCTCGTCCCCACCAGCCTCATTTGTGATAAAGGTGGGGCCGAGAGCAGGGCCTCCCCATTTCTTAAACTCTGCGGTGGGACATAGAATGGGATATGTTCGGACAGATACGCTGGGCCGGCACCGTATTGTTTCCAAAACTCCCAGACTCATCTAGCTTCTTGGATGTAGCACAACCAATCAGCTTTGTGCTCTGCATTTTTCAGTTAACATACTCACCAACTGATTTTACATGCTCCAACAAGTTACGTAGAAAAAAAAATCTTCTGAAGGGTTCCATGGCCAAAAAAGGGTTTGGGAACCGCTGCCCTAGAGCTTGCGGGCACATTTATTTTGAGATAATTTTAACTACATGAAACATCATTTACGATACACAGAAAACCTTTTCAACAAATACACTTATTTATACAAGAGTCCCACTGAATTTGGCAATAAAACTTAGCTGGAGATGGTACTCGTGACCTGCTGTTTCAACATGATGCCAAAGTGGTGCCTTAGGAAATCTTCATGTTGTCCTGGCAGTATTTCACTTGCAAGCAGTGTTTGCCTACTAAATGAGAGAGACCAAAGTTTTATAAAATGAGTGTGCTTCCCTGAAAGATCATGCCACTGTTCTTGGCTCAGAAAGTAGTATTAATTTTAAAATGTGATGTTTGAGAGAAAATACAATTTGAAATGTGACAAAGACTGGAAATAGCGGAAAATACTGTCTTGATTAGCTCCTACGCAGAAAACAAAGATGTAATTGTTGCCAAAACTCCCAGGCTCAGCTAGCTTTCCACACAGCAGAATAAAATCCCACATTATCTTCTTTGAACTGGGATATATGGCAGCATGGATTCAGTTATTCCAGTTCAAAGCAGATTTTGTGGGTTTTTCTGCCTTGATATTCTGGGTTATATGGCTGTGTGGAAGAGCCCCTAGTCATACCTCAAATTCCCTAGAATGTGTGGCAGACCGCCTTTCTATTAAACATGTTATCATGAATAGCAGATTTCTTACAACTCCCATGACCTCCAAACAGCACAGTCAATGGTGTGCAACTAGGGGCCCTTCCACACAGCCCGATATCCCAGGATATTAAGGCTGAAAATCCCATATTATCTGAGTGTGGACTCAGATAAACCAGTTCAAAGTAGACATTGTGGGATTTCTGATATCCTGGGATATATGGCTGTGTGGAAGGGCCCTAGGATTGAGGGAAGTTTTCCAAAGCAATTAAAGGGCAATCAGTTGAATAAGGCAAAGGCCCCTTCTACACTGCCATATAATCCAGATTATCAAAGCAGATAATCCACATTATCTGTTTTGAGTTGGATTATATGAGTCTACACTACCATACAATCCAGTTCAAAGCAGATAATCCGGATCCAATATGGCAGTGTAGAAGGGGCCTTAGAAAAACATTCATATGGGTTTATTTATTCATAGTGTCAGAAGCGAATTGGAAACATGAGGGAAGCCTCCCCACAGGATCATAACACCTCTGGGGCATCCCCTGGGCAACATCTTTGCAGACGGCTGATTCTCTCATACCAGAAGCAACTTGGAGCATGCAACCAAACAAACATTAATGTGGGTGATAGGCATTTTTCTTCTTTATTTACTAAAATTCATGAAGATATCAACTGAAATCTACACTAAAAAGAAATAGAAGAGGTAACATTTCTTTACAAGATGATTAAAATGTCAGAATCCATAGTACTGAAACAATTCATTCTCATTTGTTATGAACATATAGTCAGGAAGTCAGAAGACGTTTACTTCTTGGGAGGAGAGCAATGACCAATCTCAATAAAATAGTGAAGAGTAGAGACATTATATTGGCAACGAAGATCCGCATAGTAAAAGCAATGGGATTCCTCATAGTCACCTATGGATGTGAGAGCTGGACCATAGGGAAGGCTGAGTGAAGAAAGATCGATGCTTTTGAAATGTGGTGTTGGAGGAAAGTTCTGAGAGTGCCTTGGACCACAAGAAGGTCCAACCAGTCCATACTTTAAGAAATAAAGCCCGACTGCTCATTGGTGGGGAGGATATTAGAGGCAAAGATGAAGTACTTTGGCCACATCATGAGAAGACAGAAAAACTTAGAGAAGACGATGATGCTGGGGAAAATGTAAGGAAAAAGGAAGAGGGGCCGACCAAGGGCAAGATGGATGGATGGATGGTATCCTTGAAGTGACTGGCTTGACTCTGAAGGAGCTGGGGGTGGTGACGGCTAACAGGGAGCTCTGGTGTGGGCTGGTCCATGAGGTCACGAAGAGTTGGAAGTGACTGAATGAATGAACAACAATGAACATATAGAACATCCCAATCAAGCATGTTACATGATAGTAAGCCATTGCTAAAATTGATTCAGTTTCACAGAATATGAATTCTAAGAAAGGTGTTATTTCTTTTAATGAATGACAAGAGATACCCAATATGAAAGTATTTCAATATGTAGAAGCCCAGATTACTTCAAGATGTTCCTGGGGGAAGTTAATGGCAGAATTGAGAGAAGGGTCTTTTCAGGACACAAAAGTATGCATGCTATTTTTTTAATTGCATAACTTTGGATGTCTGGTTCCTCCTCTCCAAATACGGGGTGAGTGTTGTTTTTGCGGGGATGGCAATTTGTAAAGGGCTGCTGACTTTCTGTGGCTTACTGTGTCAGTATATTTCCACTCTGAGGACTTCTGGCATGTGGCGGGGATTTATGTTCTTTCAGGCAGAAACCAACATTCCATCCCTTCCTGCCTTGATAATGCTTTACCAGATGGAGATTATTTAACAGATTGGAACATTAGATGAGCCCAAAGCACACCCACAGTACCAAGGCCACACATCGGCGGGAGAAGGGTACACTTTAACATTGACCAGAGATCCAGGCTGCAATTCCGTTATCCTTCAGGAGAAAAGAGGGCTGAAATGTTGTTCACATTTCAATATATTTTATGAGAACACATGTCTCTATATAAGACCTGCTTTCCAGATCTTGTGTAATTTTCTGGAGTCTAATATGCTATATTCTAAAAAGATATTTGCCAGCTCAATTCCTTTTCTAGAACAGATGGTGTGTGCTTGTGAACTTAAATTGGGATTTGTCACCGGAGTAGCAAAAATAATTTCTCCCTATATGATCTGCCACCATCACCCCCAGAGTTGCTTCTACATAGGTGGACATATCCCCAAGGGTTTTCTCCCATCCTATCATCACAACAAGCATAGCAGTCAGAGTGTATACTGAAGGAGTGGCTAAAACAAGATGACCTAGTGACTTTTACAGCTGAGTAGGGATTTGAACTAGGTTACCCCCCTCAGATTTGGCACTATTGTTCTCATTGAACATTGAGAAAACCAAAGTGCTCTACCAGCAGGCACTAACCAATCCCTCTATAATGCCGGAAATACAGCTTAGTGGTGTAACATTAGAAATTGTTGATCATTTCTACTACCTTGGCAGCCACCTCTCCACAAAAGTCAACATCAACACTGAGACATTGCCTGAGCTCTGCAAGTGCAGCATTTTTTAATGAAGCAGAGAGTGTTTGAGGATCGGGACATTCGTAGAGATACCAAGATGCTTCTTTATAAAGCTATTTTCCTCCCAACTCTGTTATATGCCTGCAAAATGTGAATCGTCTACTGGCATTACACTCAACTCCTGGAATGATTCCATCCGCATTGCCTTTGAAAAATCCTGCAAATCTCTTAGGAGGACAGGCAGACAAAAACAAGTATTCTGGAAGAAGCAAAGATCACCAGCATTAACATGATGATCCTTCGCTATCAACTTCGCTGGATCATCCACGTTATCTGAATGCTTGATCACTGTCTCCCAAAGCCATTACTATCCTCCCAACTCAAAAATGGAAAAGGGAATGTTGATGGACGGGAAAAGAGATTTAAAGACAGGCTTAAGGTAAAGGTAAAGGTTTTCCTCTGCCATTAAGTCCAGTTGTGTCCAAATGGGGATTGTTGCTCACCTCCATTTCTAAGCTGAAGAGCCGGCATTGTCCATTGACACCTCCAAAGTCATGTGGCCAGCATGACTGCATGGAGCGCCATTACCTTCCCGCTGGAACGGTACCTATTGATCAACTCACATCTGGATGTTTTCGAACTGCTAGGTTGGCAGAAGCTGGGGCTGACAGCGGAAGCTGATGCTGCTCCCCGGATTCGAACCTGCGACCTTTTGCTCAACAAGCTCAGCAGCTCAGTGCTTTAACCCACTGGGGCATAGATACTGAGAATTGGGAAGCCCTGGCCCTCGAGTGTTGTAACTGGAGGTCAGCTGTGACCAACAGTGCTGTGGAATTAGAAGAGGCACAAACGGAGGACAAAAGGGAGAAATGTGTCAAGAGGAAGGTGTATCAAGCCAACTCTTGTTGGGACTGCCTTTAATCTGGAAACTGATGTACTTACTGCAAAAGACCATGCAAATCAAGCATAGGCCTCTACGGACCTATGGACCAACATCCAAGACTCTAAACTTGGAAGGCAATCATACTTGGCCACGAGGGATCACGTATGATGATAGCTACTAGTATGAAAGTGCTTATTTAAGGGAAATCTTTGAATCTCCAACAACATTAAAATATGTATATATGACCTCTGAAAAAACCTCTGATGATGCTTGCCACAGATGCGAGTGAGACATCAAGAGAGAATGCTACTGGAACATGGCCATACAGCCTGAAAAACTCACAGCAACCCAATGCATATATTGCTTTTAAGCCTTGGCACACAATGGTTGCTTATCACAAGTGTTGAAATAGGGCTGTTTCTCCATTCTTTCACAATTCCTTGGAATTTCAACTGGCATTTGCTGAGCATTTTATTGTACCTTCAGGTGGCTGTAGAACAGTGCTTCTCAGGCTATTTTGTGTGAAGGACTAACAGTTATTTTTTCTGATGTTCCAGGGAAAGACATCATATTTATTCGTGCCCATTGGCTACAACCTTTTCTTTCCAGGAAACCTGCTAGGGATTGGCAGCCAATATCTCAAGGTATAGCACTGATCCAGGGATCACTATTTTCAGTAGCTCCGGACTGTTCCAAAATTCTACCACCATAACATTTGGAACTATTTTGGTGTTATCCAGTCTGCCTTTCCCTTCTTCCGGTGTATATGAAGTAGATGTATGGACTCATTTAATTATTGCCTCATTCTTTTTCTGTTTGTGAACTGGCGAAGAAGTCTCCTGTATAGATATATGGATGTTTACAGTGAAAGCCATCGGAACCAAACTGCAGTAGACAGTGTTTGCATCTCCTTCTCCTCTTTGCTGCAGCTGTCACTATCGATTTGCTTGCTTCACTCATTGGGATCAGCTGGCATGGGCTCTTGGAGACACACAGAGAGAGGACAAGGAAAGAGACATTTCAGCTCCATCTCTTTTTTTACTTTTGTTTTTTCCTATATACAAAAGAGACAGATAAGTGAGAAGCAATTGCAAGGAGGAGCATCAGAGTCAGATGCTCCTAGGCTTGTCACTGGAATCCTTACTGAGGTGTGGCCATAGTAGGCACCCAGTGATATCCTATTTCCATGTTTATTAATGTAAATTTAAGACATTTCCAAGAATTAGAATTGACTTGATCAGTGTATTTTCAGTTGAGTTGAGAGGTAGTGTTTAAATCTGGCAATACATACAAATACAGTACACTAAGCAATTTGAATTATATACATAGCAACTAGTGGAGGCTTGAGAAGGTTCTTATTTCCAACATTATATACTGTAGCATCATCTGTGGGTGCTGCCAAAGGTTACAATCCACAGCAAATGACAAAAATGTTCAATACAATTGCAAAATAAATAATCAAGATAAAAGCAAATAATAAGTAAAAAGCAGACAATCCCCTTAACAATATAACAGAACTCAAACTGACAATTCATGTAATCAAAACATACAAGACTGTAAAGCAATGTCGAAATAAAATCCGCAATGCTTTGGAATATAAAACAAGATCGGTTGAGATTTCAAAACAATGACAAAAGGAGCAATCTTTAAATGCTCAAGGGGGCAATTCTGAGTTTATGGAGCAATGAGTAAGAAAGGATGAAGCTGAGCCAAGGAAGAGGAAACCCTTGGTTGTATAAGAAGCCTTGATTTCCAAGAATGTAGATCTTGAATCAGGCCAGGAAAAAGAAAGAAGTGAAAGATAGGTGAGCTAGGTTGTGTTGGGCTTTGAACATTAGTACAGTAAGCTAGCAAGAACCCATGAGGATTGAAAGTGGGGTAGCATGATCAAAACAACACGCCAAAAAGATACATTTAGTTGCAGAATTTTGAATGAAGACCAAAGGACTGAGATAATGCAAATCCAGTCAAAAAGTAGACAGTAATAATCAAGACCAGAAATAACTAAGGCATGAGCTAAGGTTTTAGAAGAGAAAGCAGAAAAAAGGTCTGATGTTAGCGTGTTACAAAGAAAAAAATTGACCTGACTTTCCTATAGTCTCAATGTGCCAAGCAAAAGACAAGGAGGAGTTAAAAATAAAGCCAAGATTATGTGCTTCCTTCTCTGGATAAATGGGAATGATATTAACAGTGATGGAGAATGGAAGTTGTAAAGAAGATTTGGGAGGAAAAATGAGTACTGTATATTCTGGTGTATAAGACTACCTTTTAACCCAAGAAAATATTCTCAAAAGTCAGGGGTCGTCTTATACATGGGAGTCGTCTTATACACTGGAGTGACCTTATGCATGGGAGTAGTCTTATACGCCGGGAGTAGTCTTATAGAGTGGGTGTTGAAACTACCAATCCAGATTAGAGAATCTGTGATTGCTGCATATTGTGGGGGGAGCTCAAAAATGGCAGTGGCCGTGTCCCTGCCGTATGCAACGACTGTATGAAACTATTAAGGGCGACGCTGTACAAGTATGGTAGAAGAAAATCCATTCATCTGGATTTGTGGACCTAATAATAATAATAAGAATAATAACTTTATTTGTACCCCGCTACCATCTCCCCAAGGGTCCTGATGGTGAGGTGAAGGGGCGCCTCACCAGGAAGATGTAAGTGAAGGGTAGAGCAAGTTGCAGGCATCCGGGGCACCCGGGGTATGGAAAAAAGAGATAGAGTGGCTCTGGGCCCAGAAAAACACAACTCTTTTACCTGTCTGGCCTGCCCTTGTATCCTATTACCATACCTCTTCCTCTGCCTCTCAGATCTTGCTCCTGAAGACTGCAGTGAAGTGGTGTAGGTGCGCATGTGCGAGATCTGAGAGGCAGAGAACGAGGTACAGTAATAGGAAAATTACCATATTGAAATCAAATCTGATGCTTTTAAAAATTTTATTTGGTGTGTGTTGGAAGAGGGGTAGTCTTATACGGCAAGTATATCCCAAACTCTATATTTTAACTGGAAAAGTTGGGGGTCGTCTTATACACCCAGTCGTCTTATATGCTGGAATATACGGTACTTCTGTCTTTGTCATATTGAGCTTTAGGCGACAATGAAGCATCCCATGTTGAAATAACTAAGAGACATGCAGCAATATGACGCTGGATTTCAGAAGGAAGAGCAGGAGTGAAAAATATAGCCAAGTATCATTGGCATAAAGATGATATTTGAAACCATGTGAAGAAATAAGATTACCCAAAGAGGGTGTATAAAGAGAAAACAAGAAAGGTCCAGAACAGAGCCCTGTGGAACTCCAACTGAAAGGGGAAAAGAAGAGACATGACTTCAAGCTATAGCTGCAATCAATAAAGCTGTAATCTCTCTTTCACAGATATAGTATGTATTGTGTGTTACTTTGTTGTGGTACGGAATTCACCCTGGACATGCAAATGCCTTCATTTGAAAAGTTAGCTGTCTGCGTTTTGAAGAACTCTTAATTTAATATGAATATTTTAGTCAACACTTCATAACCATACTATTTCAAATGACATGAATTTGTCCCAACATAATTAGTGAAGGAAAAATCCCACGAGAGACATTTAAAGAACACTGTTTACTGAATACTACTACTACTACTACTACTAATACATTTCATTTATATTCCGCTCTATCTCCCCGAGGGGATTTAGAGCAGATTACAACATACACATATATAGGCCTTTTATATAGTGAACAACAATGACAACAATACACAAACAAAGGCAAAGGTTTTCCTTTCCATCTCTGGCGTCTGGAGGTGATGCTCCACTCTGGCCATGGGGCAGTGCTCTTGTTCTATTTTCCATGCTGATGAGCCTGTTGTCCGGAGACACCTCCTGGTCGTGTTGCCAGCATGGCTGCATGGGAGCCTTTTTTAAACTTTCCCGCTCAGGCAGTACCTATTGATCTACTCACATTGCATGTTTTCGAACTGCTAGGTTGGCAGAAGCTCACCCTCACCCATGGCTTCAAACTGCCATATACAATCCAGATTATTTGCTTTGAATTGTATTATATGGCACTGTAGACTCATATAATCCAGTTCAAAGCAGATAATGGGGATTATCATATTTGAGAATCTGGATTATATAATATAGTATACTTTATTTATATTCTGCTCTATCTCCCCAAGGGGACTCAGAGCGGATTACAGGATACATATATGGCAAACAGACAATGCCATTGCACAATTAATAACAAAGACAGACAGTACATAGAATAGTACATAGACAGAGGCAAGGTTTCCCACTTTTCATCTCCGGCATCTGGAAGCTGTGCTCGACTCGGCCATAGGGGGTGTTGTTGTTCCATTTTTGATGTCGAGGAGGCTGTTGCCCATGGACGCCTTCCTGATCGAATTTTGCTGTCATGTTTTTCAGGGTTGCCTTTTACCTCCCCGCCTAAGCGGTACCTATTTATCTAGTCACATTTCTGTTTTCAAACTGTGAATTAAGCAAAAAGTGTATATGGCAGTGTAGAGGGGGGCGTAGTCATTCAGGCTAAATCTTGCATAAGCTATACACTGAACAAGTCCACCTGAAAACTAAGTTACATATATCTAATTTTTTTGTCCATTGTTTTTTAGTAAACATATAGATTTTAACGGTGATGAGACATACAGATGTTTGGACATAAATTTGCATACCTGTACTGCACTGTGAATTGCAAATGAAAAAGTACGATGGCAATCGAATTAGTGCCTAACTGACGTTGTAATCCTTAATGTATAAGATGTTATCAAGCTGTGAAATATTTATGGCAAAGTACTTTATGGAAAACAAAGTACTAATGGGAAAGCCAGTGGTATTACAATCATAAAAAATAAAAACACAGAAGATAGGTACCATGTTCATTGTAAAGGATACAAGCTGGAAAAAGTAAATACATTGTATCTCAGTGAAATCAAATCAGTTTCAAAAGCATATTTAAATGTTTAGGAGCTATCTTGATATAAGCAGAGCATAGAAATCATTGAACAAAGAGCAGTTAATCAGTAAGCTTTGGACCAAATCAGTTTGAACAAAAATGATTTGTAGTTTTCAGTGGGCCATTTTATATAATATCCAAAAACAGGCTGGGGAGGAGGGAGACAAAAAGCCTAGCAAAACGGATTGAGATTTTATTGGTTCTGGAGAGGAAGGAGTTTAGTTTGCAATATATCCGAGGCAGGGATCTGCTGCATTCACCGGCAGAAGCAGCATCCTCTGCTTCTTCTTGGAAAGTTCCCTCCTCCTCCAGAGAGGACTCTGGGAACTCACTTTCCCAGCAGCACTTGCATAGGGTGTCATTGGAAAGTTTATCTCTGAGCATGACGGGAGTATAAGTTTCTTTCTCTCTCTCTGTTTCTCAGGCAATAAAAAGCCTGGTGGTGTCCATTCTTTGATTGGCAACTACAATTTCCAGAACCATCTCTTGCAGTTTGTCTTACTTTAAAAAAAATGTTACGGTTAAAACTTAAAATAATTCTGAAAAATTAGTAGATTGGTGAATATTGGAGTGTGGTGGAGGCTCCTTCTTTGGAGGCTTTTAAGCAGAGGCTGGATGGTCATCTGTCAGGCGTGCTTTGAATGCTATTTTCCTGCTTCATGGCAGGGGGTTGGACAGGATGGCCCACAAGGCCTCTTCCAACTGTATGAGGCTGGATCTACACTTTTTTTTTGGTCGTGTCAGGAGCGATTTGAGAAACTGCAAGTCGCTTCTGGTGTGAGAGAACGTTGCCCAGGGGACGCCCGGATGATTTGATGTTTTTATCATCCTTGTGGGAGGCTTCTCTCATGTCCCCGTATGAGGAGCTGGAGCTGATAGAGGGAGCTCATCCGCCTCTCCCCGGATTCGAACCTGCGACCTGTCGGTCTTCAGTCCTGCCAGCACAGGGGTTTAACCCACTGCGCCACCGGGGGCTCCTTGGATCTACACTGCCATTATTAATTGGAAAAAGGTTGTTGGGAAAGTTTGGAGATTAATGCATTGCCTGCTTTAAGGCACTCACCAGACATGAGAGGTCTATGTTATTCTATTGCTATGTCAGTTAAAACCACATTGAATAAATCATATGGGAGTGATCATAGTGTGATCTTCCAGATGTTGTGCAACTGCAACTCTCAACAGCCCTTTTTAGCATGGTCAATGATAAGGAATATTGAGGCTCTCATCTAACATCTGGAGGGCCACACAATTCTGACCTTCTTATATATCGCGCATCTACATGTTGTGATAGAAAAATAGCACCGGTGGACATGTTTGTCTGCTAATGCTGATTTTTTCTCTCTCCGACAACAACAGCATTTATTTATATTGCCTTTTTCACCAAAGAGTGGAATGCTAAACATATACAGTCAGAGACAAAGACAATGGAACATATATCTATAAAAACATCCCATTAAGAAGCCACTAATAACATTCCAAAGGAAATCGGAATCCAGGACAATTCCACAATTTGGAAAACAATGCTGTAAGTCAGACTACAACAATGAAATAAGGTGGCTTTGCTTTAGTTTGCACTAATTTGGTTTCCACCTAGTTTCAGATAGCACTGCAATGTTTATGTTATACCTGCACCTATTTGAGAGTTTCTTCTTAGATCAAAAGAGTATTTTGGTTTTCACATGGTATGTGTGTGTTTTTCTTGAAAAGGATCGTTTCCTTGTCCTGCTGAAACTTCTAATCTCTCTCTACATGAGAGTAAACATGGATTTCCATTGTCTGGACCAAATCCTAGAAAGTCCTGATCGCTAGTTGGTTCCTGTGTTCTTCGATAGTCTTTGATATACAATTTGCTGTATTAAAAAAACAAGAAATTGATCAAGTAATAGATAGGATTTGACTTTCTGAGTTTAGGCAATGTTTCAGGAAAAAATGTGTGTTGCAATGTGTTTTGAAATTATAAGCTATGCAGGGCAATTTTTCTAGCTCTGTTAGAAGGACTTTGTGCTGAAATTTCCATTCCTTCCAGGCACTAGATAACCCTGTTTGGCTTCAAATAAGTTTTTTTGCCATGCTCCACTTAAAATTAACCTCAGGCTTTACTAATATAGAGGCTGCGGAGTTTCTCTGTACTTTTCCTCTGTGCAGAATCAGGAGGGCGGACAGACCAAGCATTTTGCTTAAATTAACACTCCTGACTAGGAAGACAAATCCCATTTTATCCCAGTTTGCTTCCTGTTGCTCTATCACCATGAGAAGAGGCAGAACTGTGTGAGTTGCAGCCAGGCACGTGTTCAGCAATTGAGATCCACCATTAGCTCTTCATCCTAGTATGCCTTGCTAGGTACAATCTGATGACTGTGTACATACCAATTATTCAGTTGATCTACATTTTGGGACTGAATCTAATTGCCAAACCTTTAGCTTCAATATCTGCCCAAATTTGATAGTTTTCTAGTTTTTTCCTTGACTTAAAAAGAAAATCTCCTAGGACCTCATCATGTTAGACAATTTTCCCATTAAATTGAAATTCCTCAGTTGCCATCACATGGCACAAGCCTATTTCTAGTGATTGCCTGATGGTCTCTGGCACTTTCATTTAATTTTTTTAAGTGTGTTATTTGGAGCCAGCAATCTGTCAACTCTAGCCATCTGTATGCACCTAGATGAGGGAAAAATCATGGATTTTCCCATGTGATGGCAAATGGTATTTTTTACCATTACCATGTTTGTGACATCAGTTGGCAGGCAAAAAGTGGGCAGTTACAACAGTTAACTGTAGATCTTCTCTCATTGCCATTACTCCCTCAAGTCTAACATTATTGTCAGTCCCTGCAGTTGAAGGAAAGTCCTCCGCTTAAAAGAAATGTTTTGCTAATCCCTCTCGCATCTTTATTAGCCAATGCAAGTTCCAAAGTAATTAAGTAAGAACTGTGGACCCCCGGTTTGGTAGTCAGGTGGTCTGAACACTAGCTGCTGGCACAATGTCATTCTTATTTAATTATCTGCCCCACTGAGGTTTCATCCATTTTCACACAGGAAAAAATGGTGGGGACAGTGGGATGGGCAGCGACGCCACCAATGTGTGTGATGACAAATTAAGCCAGTGAATCCAGTAAGAAGAACAAATGTGATGGCAGAGAATTAATTTTCTGTGTGATTTAAACATGGTCTAACACTGAAGACCATGAAGTGACTGGCTTGACCTTGAAGGAGGTGGGGGTGGTGACAGCCAACAGGGAGCTCTGGCGTGGGCTGGTCCATGAGGTCACAAAGAGTCGGAAACGACTGAATGAATGAACAACAACAACACTGAAGACTAATGGCAAAGTCTGGATTAACCCGAATCAACCTATATTATTTGTCTAATATGATGAGGTCCCTAGTTTGATGCAGAATTCTGGAGAACTCCAAGGCTTGGATAGCTATGAGGCGTTTTGGTTGATCTTATCAAACCACCAAATTTGGCCAGATATTATGGTACACCCTAGACCAGGGTTTGATTCCAAGACCTCTTGTGGATCTCAAATCTGAGGATCTATGAAATTTTAGAAAGCTACAGTAGAGTATGCCTATACATCAGTATGGTGCTGAATATTTTGAGAGCATGGCTGGTTGAATCCATGAATGAAGAACAGTAGGACGTAGAGAGACAATTGTAAATTGATTTCCCCCCATTCTTAGAAATTGATCTGTCTTTCTGCTCCAAACAGCTAATCCAAAGGTCCTGCTTTGCATCTGATATCTTTTGCCAAGAGATTACATTATTGTGTTTTTGTTCAATTCTGGCTTATCAAAAATATTGCAGGTTGAGTTTGTCTTGGTAATGTATTTTGCTTTTTTGCTGGTAACATTTACATAATTACACTATTATTAGGAAAGTTATGCCTTGCAGCAAATGTTTATGCAGAACATGTTCTTGTTAAAGAATCCAGTATGTACTTGTTTTTTGTTTTGTGCTTTTTAAAGTTTTATCTTAATTTTTAAAGTTTGATCCACACTATCTTCTTTGAACTGGATTGTATGAGTCTACACTGCCATATAATCCAGTTCAAAACAAATAATCTGGATTTTATATGGCATTGTAGGACCTTAGGGAATGCAGAGGATGTGTGGATTTCCAGATGATATTGAGCTACAACTGTTAACTATACCGGTCATCTCTGATTGTTATCATGATACAAAACATATGATGTGCCATACAAGTTCCTCACCCAAACTACACATTCCTCAGCTTCTGCTTTGGAAAGTCATGCTTCTCAGTATACGTAGCTATAAATTGCTTGATATGCTGCAATTAAATGCAAAAACACTGTCCCATGCTTTGTGATTTCCTCCTCCTCCTTCTTTGAGGTGTTTTGTATTTTCAGAAGAGCTGGAGGCAGGTTATCCCGCGTGAGATGTCAATGGTTTTCTTCCAGGATATGTTGGCTTGTTTCCTTGAATACTTTTAAGTGTTTTTAAAAATAAAAACAACAACCCCACAACAGATAACTAAGGAAGTGAGTAAGTTTCTTGAAATAAATACGGTAACTTGGCAGTGTTTAGGTATTCAAGAACCACATGCTCTTTGGCTGACCTCATCGAAGTGAACATCCTGATTCTTTAGAAATCGCCAGAGTGCTGCTTTGTGAATGTGAAAAGCATTTTTTAAAAAAATATCCAGTGTTCCACAAAGTGTATGGATGCGTATGGATGACCTCTTTGAGACTGGTATTCTTACTCGATGTGTGAGAGACCTGTACCGTATTTCTGCCCTTTAACTGGTTCTTTCTTTTTTTGGGAACTCATTGTGAGTTGCTGTGAGTTTTCCAGGCTGTATGGCCATGTTCCAGAAGCATTCTCTCCTGACATTTTGCCCACATCTATGGCAGGCAGCCTCTGAGGTTGTGAGGTCTATCGGAAACTATTCAAGTGAGGTTTATATATTTGTGGAATAATGTCCAGGGTGGGAAAAAGAACTCTTGTCTGCTTGAGGCAAGTGTGAATGTTGCAATTGGACACTTTGATTAGCATTGAATGGTCTTGCAGCTTCAAAGCCTGGCTAGTTGCTGCCTGGGGGAATCCTTTGTTGGGAGGTGTTAGCTGGCCTGATTGATTCTTGTCTTGTGTTGTTCTTTCTTTATTGTTCTGATTTTAGAATTTTTAAAAATATTGGTAGCCAGATTTTGTTAATTTTCATGGTTTTCTCCTTTTTTGTTGAAATCATCCACATGCTTGTGTAGTTCCATGGCTTCTTTGTGTAGTCTGACATGGTAGAGTGGAGAGGATGCTTCTGGAACATGGCCATACAGCCTGGAAAACTCACAGCAACCCAGTGATTCTGGCCATGAAAGCTTTTGAAAACTCACTGTGAATTTGTCACCAATGGCTTGAGTAGTGGTTCTGATCTATGGACTGCTGTGTGGAGTAGCAATGCTGTATATCATCTTCCATAAAGGTCTACCTGCTATGAAGTTCATAAAGTAAGAGGAATGAACATCTTGTCTTAAACATTTAATTATCATATAAGAATATATTCCATGATCCATTTTCACCAATGCTTCTGAAAAAGTCAAGGTTTGGAAAAAGAGAGAAATGGAGAAAACTTCCTTCTGAACTTTTCCATATTTCTATGAGTCCTCATCTCTCTGAATTGACTATGGGGACATATTAGGTTCTTTGAATTGCGTAGTGTGAGAACATGCTAACTTGCAGAATGATAGAATGGTAGAAGCAGGTTAGCACATAATTTAACACTTTTCCTTTAGGGCAGGCACAAGGAATAGGCAGCCCTCCAAAGGTTAGTGTATTACAATTTCTTTCATCCCCGACTAGCACACTTAGTGGTGATTGATGACAAGATGTGGAATTCAAGAGGATCTGGAGAGCCACATGGTTTCCATGTGCTGTAGAAAGTGATTTTTAAGGAAATGATTGATAGAGGTGTTGTATGGCAGGATATATTCCATAGCAGCAGCATTTTATTTATTTATTTACCCTATTTATATCCTGCCTTTCTCTACCCCAAAGGGGACTCAAGGCAGCTTACATATAGGCAATTAGTCAANNNNTGGCTCTATAGCCCGAAAAAACCCACAAGAACCTAGTGATTCCAGCCATGAAAGCCTTCGACAATAAATTAGTCAATGCCTTAAACACACATACATTTTGAATACTATTAAAATTAATGCATATTACGCATTTAAAGGCATTCCATTCCATATTAAAATCATGCGTTACTCACTTGTGAAGATAATATATATTTCACTATACATTGCAAAAGTCATTATAGTGTACAAGAACAACTAGCTGATATTAGCATACTTTTCATTAACAAGTTGCTGTCACAGTTTTGTTGGTATATTTGTATGTGTAATGCTATGTATTTCTGAAACTCATAGCCTTGAAATACGGAGACAAAGGAAGTTCCCGTTGTAGGTTTCTGCAGCAGCTGTATAGTGAGGGTGATTGAATGTTTTCATTTGCTCACATGTAGAAATAATGGATCTGACCGTTCATGTAAGCAGGTGAGCAAGTGGGGGGCAGGCAGGTGGGTGGGCGAACGAGTAGGTGGATAGCGAGTGGGGGGCTGATGACAGTGCATGTGTCAGTAGAGACAGTGCTTTGTTTCCCTTCTAGCACGCAATCCATAGGTTCGCCACCATTGTCCTAGACTGTTGTCATTTGAAGACTTTGCATTCATTTCACTTTTATATTGGCCCAGTAGCTGGAACACTCTACTGAAAGCGAATCCATTTAGGAAAAAAATATTTTTATGGTGAGTAGGAAATATCAAAAATGTCAACGAGCTTTATTCAAGCATCAGCCACCAGCTGTGGAATTTCCCCATTGTGTTGAACAGTGTTGAGATGACTGTTATACTCCTGATGAAGACAGAGTGCTCGGATCAAGGACAGCAATACTGATCTGTTTGTGAATCCTGTTATTAATATGTCTAGAAAAGAGTATAGATTCTCAGTGCCCCTGAATAGATGGGGATGACATCTTATTTTCAGGAAGCTCTCACTAAATTCAGATGATTAAGGAATCAGAGACTCTACTTCAATGTTCTGATTTTTATTCACTTTCATCATCTTTAGAGGAGGCGATGGCCATGACGCAGCTGGGTGCTGCATCAATCTTTGATATCATTAATCACTAGATTTCAATGGGTTCACTCCAGGATTTTAGGAGAAAATTGACCATTGCTTTAAGGCAGTGGTTGTCAACCCATGGGTCCCCAAGTGTTTTGGCCTACAACTCCCAGAAATCCCAGCCAATTTACCAGCTGTTAAGATTTTTGGGAGTTGAAGGCCAAAACATCAGGGACCCACAGGTTGAGAACCACTGCTTTAAGGAGATTCCTTCCTTGTGTATGTGTGTCTCTTTCTTCCATTCTGTGCAAATTAATGTGTGATGTACTACGTGGTTTTATGGAAACCTTGACTAACCTGCACTTATTTAACTGTTCACTTGAAGCAGCTTTTTGAAGTTTTTGGACAAAAACTAAAGGGTTAAGAGCACAAATATGTGTCTAATCCTTGTGGGTGGGCCTCATCTAGCCAAGAAATTGGATACTTATCCCTCTCAGGATAGAAGGGTCACGGAAAGAAGACGTTGCCCCTCAAATAAGTGTTCTGCCTCATTCCCCATGAATTTTCTTTTTAATTTCCAAATTTATAGTGTTGCAGTAATTTAAAACTTCATTTGAATATTCAGAAATGTGATTTGGGCATCCTAAAAAGAGAGGCAGCAAAATTAACATGGGAATATAAAAACATGAGATAGAAGATTTCTAGGTGTAAATGATTTTCAGTGTCTCGTTTTCTGTAATGCTAGAAATTTGGAGAGTGAAAAAAATTGGAAGGACAGTGTGCTGTCACACGCTGGGCTTATAGCAATTGTCTATTAACAGGACGTGGTCTCCATATGCCCAGCAAGATGCCCGGGGTGCCTCGGCTGAGAGGCCCTATGGATTTCCCTATACAAAGTCTTTAGAAGCTTAGAAAGTTTAACAAGGTTCTTTATTAATGCTTAAATCTTCAACAAATCAATCAAATACTTTAATACTCTGGAAAACTGGTGGCTTTCTTAATCTGCCCACAAGGGACAGGCAACTTGCTTCAAGAACTGTTTCTTTCTTCTATAAAGGAAATCCTTGACCCTTCCCTGGGCAATCTCTTCTTAGGCTGGCTTGGGGCCCTACTCCCAGTTCCAATTTGCTTTATGGGTAACCCGAGTAGACCTTACCGGCCAAGACTTTGTAGATTTTCCAGCTGGTGTTCTTTACCTTTCAGCAAAGCTGGCTGTATTTCTTAGTAAAGCTATGGAACTGCTTTCCCCCGAAGTTTGTGAGAAATGAAGTGTTCTACAGGTGGGAGAATCTCACACGTCCTGTTGGAAAGGCTTCTCCGTGATAACTGATCTAAAGGTCACTTTTCCCTCCAAAACCCTGGGGAAAGGGGTGGATCTAAGTGCTGCAACAATTATTGACAGGTTGCTGGCCCTGTAACTGCAATCTGGAAGAAGCTACCAAATTGCAAAGTGCATAGCCTTCAGGAATTCATGCAAACAAGCAAAGAAAGAAAAGGGAATTCAAGCCCCTGGCTCAGCCATGCCAGAACAGACAGTGCCTTCACTCCCGTTTCAACAGCCCAAACCCTTGTACCTTCTGTAATAAATCATAGCACCATAGATAAAGAAGCCCCTGATGCACAATGGGTTAAACCCTTGTGCCGGCAGGACTGTTGCCCGAAAGGTTAGTGGTTCGAATCCAGGGAGCATGATGAGCTCCCGCCTATCAGCTCCAGCTTCTCATCCAGGGACATGAGAGAAGCCTCCCATAGGATGGTTTTCATCCAAGTGTTCCCTGGGCAATGTCCTTGCAGACGGAGAATTCTCAGACACCAGAGTTGACTAAAGTTGCTCCTGACACGAAAAAAAAAAGTAGATAAAGTTTTTGGGGAGAGGAGTAAACTGAAAGGATTGTTTTTTAGGATCATGCATAGGTTGTTGCTTAAAAACGAAGGAGACTTGTCTGACCATTTAAAGTGCCGTCCAAAAGTGAAGTGGTACCATTACGTTCTGCCTATCTGACTGCTGAAGCTAACATTGTTAACTGGAACTGATGCAAGTTATTTCTTCCTTAGCATCTCTGCTGAGATTACATACTGTGCAAGTACAACAGTCCCACTGTATGTCTCAATGAATCCCAGTCTCAATCCATCCTGTCACTTGTGATACTATCCATCATGTCATTTTGGTATCCAGAGTGAAGTGTTCCAATATCATGTTTTGTGCCCAAATAGTGCTACGGCTTGAATTACACACAGTGGTCCCCATTTGCTCCAAATGTCAAGAGAGTTCAGAATGATCCATTTTAAACATGCATTCCAACTCTTGTTCATGCTGTGCGGAACAATACATGCAAATTCTTTTGTGGCAAAGTCGGCGCCTCTTGAATGGCTTCACCTCGTTTGTTCTGGTCTTTGCTTTATTGCACATTATAAGCTAATTCATGTGTGCTTTATGAGGAGCTCAAGTCTAAGCAATTCTGGGAACTGAAAAAAATTAATTTTATGTTTGCCAAGAAAACAACAAAAGAAAAGTGATGTTGCTCCTTCATTACAAGAAAAACCCATATTTCTATTTTTACTTGGAAGTCAGCTCATTGGTTTCATCAGAACTGATTTTTAAGTCATTGAATTATTTGAATATTGGGTTGTTGTAGGTTTTTCAGGCTGTTTGGCCATGTTCTAGAAGCATTCTCTCCTGACCTTTTGCCTGCATCTATGGCAGGCATCCTCAGAGGTTGTAAGGTCTGTTGGGAACTAGGAAAATTGGGTTTATATATCTGTAGAAGGTCCAGGGTGGGAGAAAGAAGTCTTGTCTGTTGGAGGCAAGTGTGAATGTTTCAATTGGCCACCTTGATTACCATTTGATGGCCTGACAGTTTTTAAGTGTGGCTTGTTACTGCCTGGGATAATCCTTGTTACTCCCTGGGATAATCCGTTGAGAGGTGATTAGATGTTCCTAATTGTTTCTTGTCTGGAGTTCCCCTGTGTTCTTTATTTACAGTTATAATTTTAGAGTTTTTAAAATACTAGTAGCCAGATTTTGTTCATTTTCATGGTTTCCTCCTTTCTGTTGAAATTGTCCACATGCTTGTGGATTTGAATGGCTTCTCTGTGTATCCTGACATAGTAGTTGTTAGAGTGGTCCAGCATTTCTGTTTTCTCAAATAATATGTCATGTCCAGATTGATTAATCACGCTGACCTCTCTGGTTGAAGTAGTCATGACTACCTATAAAGCCCAACAGTTCTGGCCCTGCTTATCTGTCTGGACGTATCTCTCCTTATGAACCATCTAGGTATTTAAGATCTTCTGAGGAGGCACTGCTCTCAGTCCCGCCATCTTCACAGGTTCGGCTGGCAGGGACGAGAGACAGGGCCTCCTAACATTTTGTAAAAAACGTCAAAACCTGGCTATTTGAGCAGGCTTTCCCAAATGCAGTTTAGCAGACAAACTCTGATCTCGGAATGACTGAACAATGTGACTGGATAATGATTTTGGTGATGAGATGCGGAGGATCTATGTTTCTATTGGTGTTACTATTAGTGAATTTTTATCTCTGTTTAAATGTTTTAACTTTTATATTATAGTGGGCAATGTGCCGTCCTGTAAACTGCAATGAGTCGCCCAAGTCACACATAAAAACTGTCAGGCCATCAATAATAATAATAATAATAATAATAATAATAATAATAATAATTTATTTATACCCCGCCACCATCTCCCCAAGGGGACTCGGGATGGCTTACATGAGGCCAAGCCCAACAATACATCAGTAAAACAACAAAGCAGTAAGCAAATAAACAATACAATTAATATAACTCACATATAAACAGTAACACACAAAAATTTAAAAAATCAAATGCTAATCATGGTGACCAATTGAAACATTCACACCTAGCTCCAACATACAAGAGTTCTTTCTCCCATCTTGGACCTTCCACAGATATATAAACCCCACTTGCCTAGTTTCCAACAGACCTCACAACCTCTGAGGATGCCTGCCATAGATGTAGGCAAAACGTTAGGAGAGAATGCTTCTAGAACATGGCCGTACAGCCCGAAAAACCTACAAGAACTCAGTGATTCCAGCCACTGAGTCTCTCTGAAATCAGGCACTGACATTATCCTCTGTGTGGTTGAAGTCCAGTCAGCCTTCCATATTTACTGGATTGGGATTGGGACGCAGGACCCCCACAAAAGTAGAAAAACCACAAATGAAAAAGAAATTAAGGAGGTCATCACATTGAGGTTCTCAAGCCGGGAGGACAGCAAGGGCATCCAGTGTGCAGCAGGGCAAATCTAGTGGGCAGCGGGGGAAACCATTGCTCTGTGCTTCACATCACTCCCTTTCCAATCATACAGGGGAAAGCATTGTCACCCAGCTTCCCTCCATGCTGTCCCCATTCTATGCAATAAAAACATGGGAAGCCTCTTGTGTTCTCGGGGCTGCTTCCTAGGATGCTTCCATCCTCCATCCTAGGAGGGAGTCTCGCCGGAAGTATTTGTACATCATGTGATGGGCTCTGGTGGACTCCATCCTGAAAGTATCCTAGGATGGATCTGGAGCCCAATGTGATGAGGTCCTAAGAAAATCTATGTCCTTCAATGTGACTCTAGAGTCAGTTTGTGCTGGGAGTTGACCATAAAGTTGGGCTGTAGGACCTAGAAAGATATTTTTCTCTAGGAATCACTAGGTCCTTTAGCACAACTCCATGGCCAATTTTCCATTGAAAATATCATAAGGTCACACTGGAAGACCTAAAGGTTCCTCAAGGCCATATTACCGGTAATCAGATCCACAAAAGTTAAACCCACAAACCTGGAGGGGCAATTGTATTCTAAAATATTGCATATTCCTTAAATATATAAATATCTGGAAACCGTAGGAGTAACCAAAAGGAGCCAACAAATTTAATTGAAAGTATTGTTGAAGACTTTCATGGCTGGAATCACTGGGTGGTTGTAGGTTTTTTGGGCTGTATGGCCATGTTCTAGAAGCATTCTCTCCTGACATTTTGCCTGCATCTATGGCAGGCATCTTCAGAGGTCTGTGGTCACAACCTCTGAGGATGCCTGCCACAGATGCAGGCGAAACTTCAGGAGAAAATGTTTCTAGAACATGGCCATACAGCCCGAAAAACCTACAACAACCTAATTGAAAGCTATTTTAATTATCTATTTCTGCTAGTTAACTTAAAAGAGGAAGAAACTTGTGTTTTGCCTTCTGGAGTTATCTCCTCTCCATTTATTCTGATGTGCCTTGAACAACAGTTATCAGGCAACCATGCAAGAAGAGGGGGACAAACATGAAGGAGGAAGGAAGGAGACTAGGCAACACTGTAATGCCAAATGCAGACTGATAACTGCAGAGACAGGAAGAATGGCTGGATGTAGAAATTCTAGTTTTGCTTCTTAGGCAGCTAGGGAAAGCTGAAAAATACAAATCCTAATAGAGCTGAGTAAGCTATATGGAGTGGTTACATCAGCACATTCCCACCTACAGCATATGGCGAAACGTCAGGAGAGAATGCCTCTAGACCATGGCCATATAGCCCGAAAATACCTACAACAACCCATATGTCTGAACGTTTGTAGAGGAATTTTTATGTCATTGTATTTTAAAATCTAATGTAATGCAGATATAAAATGCAATACATTTTAAAACCAGTGCTTAAAACCAGTGTATGTGATGCAACTCAGATAAAAATTTAAGTAAAGTTAAAACCATTTCGGTAATATAGCTTTAAGGACATGAAAAAAAAAACTGTCTTAGAAAGACTAACTAGCTTATAATGTTTAAGCAAAAAAATCCAAATGCCAAATGTATATTTTGAAACATGCTGCAGTTAAACAAGATTATAAGCAGTGGTATAAAAATAGCACATCAAGCAATTCCATTTAAATTTGGAGCGTGTCTGGGACCAGATTGAAAGTGTGGCGGGCTCAGGACCAGCAGTTATATAATAGGACTTCCTGTGTTCTCTCCAATTTTGAACTGACATGTGATATTTGTACACATGTCAACACACGCTTTACATTCTTGATAGTCTTAGTACCTCACTGAAAAGATGTAGAATAATTCATCCAAAGGAGAGAAGTCAAATGAGAACCTGATCAGTCATTCTTCTTGTGCTGCATACTCTGCAGGCACAGGAAATATAAAACCATATGTCTGAGACACGGACAGGCTCAGACAGTGAGCCAAGAAGAAAAAGAGAGAAATTCGGATGCATGCAAACACACAACTAAAAATGGTTCCAGATTTTGTTAGTATAGAAGGGTTATCTCTCATTCCTTACTTGGTGGATGGAAGTTAACTATGGAGTTATGTTGAGGACCTACAAGTGCTTAGAGCATTTCTCAACCTGGGGGTCGTGACCCCTGGGCGGGTTGTGAGGGGGTGTCAGAGGGGTTGCCAAAGACTATCAGAAAACACAGTATTTTCCATTAGTCAAGGGGGATCAGTGTGGGAAGTTTGGCCCAGTTCTGTCGTTAGTGAGGTTCAGAATGTTGTTTGATTTGTAGGTGAACTATAAATGCCAGCAACAATAATTCCCAAATGTCAAGGTCTGTTTTCCCCAAACCCTTCTGTGTTCACATCTGGGCATATTGAGTATCCATGCCAAGTTTGGTCCAGATCCATCATTGTTTGAGTCCACAGTGCTCTATGGATATAGGGTTTTTTTTGGTCGTATCAGGAGCAACTTGAGAAACTGCAAGTCGCTTCTGGTGTGAGAGAATTGGCTGTCTGCAAGGACGTTGCCCAGGGGACGCCCGGATGATTTGATGTTTATATCATCCTTGTGGGAGGCTTCTCTCATGTCCCCACATGAGGAGCTGGAGTTGATAGAGGGAGCTCATCCGCCTCTCCCCGGACTCGAACCTGCAACCTGTCGGTCTTCAGTCCTGCCGGCACAAGGGTTTAGCCCACTGCGCCACCGGGGGCTCCACTGTGGATATAGGTGAACTACAACTCCAAAACTCAAAGTCAATGCCCATCAAACCCTTGCAGTATTTTCTGTTGTGTCATGGGAGTTCTCTATGCCACATTTGGTTCAATTCCATCGTTGGTGGAGTTCAGAATGTTCTTTGATTGTAGGTGAAGTATAAATCCTAGCAACTACAACTTCCAAATGACAAAATCAATTCCACCCCCCCCCCCACCAACCCCACCAGTATTGAAATGTGGGCGTATCAGGTATTTGCGCCAAATTTCATCCAGTGAATGAAAATACATCCTGCATATTAGATATTTACATTATGTTTCATAACAGGAGCAAAATTACAGTACTGAAGTAGCAACGAAAAAAAAATATGGTTGGGAGGTCACCACAACACGAGGAACCATATTAAGGGGTCACAACAGGAAGGTTGGGAACCATTGGCCTAGA
>NW_026844366.1:171182267-171287711 GCF_025583915.1 Anolis sagrei ordinatus | reverse complement strand
GCAACTGTATAGTCAATTTCAGGTGGACCTTGACCATTGAATTGGGATGGAGGATCTACAAATGCCTTCAGAAATGTATTGTCAAAGGCTTTCATGGCTGGAACCACTGGGTTGTTGTAGGTTTTTTCAAGCTATATGGCTATGTTCTAGAGGCATTCTCTCCTGACGTTTCGTCTGCATCTATGGCAAGCATTCTCAGAGGTAGCAAGGTCATAGATGCAGACTAAGGGCTACCTCTGTGGATGCTTGCCATAGATGCAGGTGAAACGCCATATAGCCCCCAAAAACCCTACAACAACCCACCTTGAGAAATGTTCCTTAAGTAAAAAAGGAAAAGAATGGCAGTCCTATATTGTGGTATTTCCATTTTACCGGGGTCCTGCACCCCTAATCATAGTGACAATGGAGGGCTGACTGTATCTATGCAGAGGATTGCTTTGTTACTAAATTTTAGTTTGCAAGTTCAGTCACCCAGACCCTAAGTTTTCTGAGCCAAAACCTGAAACCAAGAATGGTACATGCTTGGTGGTGTCATTATGCATTATGTTCCAAACACAATTGCTCACACCTTGTCATTCAAACATATATACAGAAAATCTATTTTTTGTTTGGAAATTAAGAGAGAAATCTTAGCTAAAGGGACTGTTTCCAAAGCAAAGTGAAACAAGAAGATTATTCCTTGTAAATTACTTAGAGGGGGGAAAGGAGCATTTGATCTAGTCTACTTGCTTCTAGCAAAGACAAACGTGGGAGCTAATCAGATGGGCCCGCCTAGATTATTTGCACTTTAAAGCATCAAATCAAGTAAGCATTGTAAATTGTGGCAAATATGCTGCTTTGATAAGTGAACTGGAGATTTGCACCCAACTGTTTCATCATGCCTGGATCTGAGGGCCCTTCTACATTGCCATATCACACAGGGCCTTTCCACACAGCCAGAATACCAAGGCAGATAATCCATAATATCTGCTTTGAACTGGATTATCTAAATCCACACTGGTATATTATTCAGTTCAATATTGGTTTTTATACAGCTTTTGTGGAAGGAGCCTGACCCCCCCAAACTGGAGAATTTGTAAATCTGAGATGATCTATGCAAACTGGACCAGTCTTAGTGGTCTGTCAAGTGCATGCAGGGAGCGTACAACTCCTCTGTTGCGCCAGCTCTACTTGCTGCCAGTTTGCTACCGGGCCCAATTCAAAGTGCTGGCTTTAGCCTATAAAGCCCTAAACGGTTCTGGCCCAATTTACCTGTTTGAACGCATCTCTTCGTATGAACCCTTCAGGACTTTAAGATCGTCTGGGGAGGCCCTGCTCTCGGTCCCGCCTTCGTCACAAGTATGGCTGGCGGGGACAAGAGACAGGGCCTTCTCAGTGGTGGCCCCTCGGCTATGGAACACCCTCCCTAAGGATATCAGATTGCCCCCCTCCATTTTAACATTTTGAAAGAGCGTAAAGACTTGGCTCTTTGAACGGGCATTTCCAAATACAGTGTAACAGACATAGGAAAATTGAATGGTAGGACGATGTGATTGGACAATGTTTTTAACAGGAGACTCTAATGTTCATGTTTTTACTAATTTTGTGATGTTTTTATTATTTGATTGTTTTATTGTATTGAATTTGTATTTTATGGTCTTGGTACCAACTGTAAACCATCCCAAGTCGCTTTTGGGCTGAGAGGGACGGTATATAAATATAGTAAATAATTAAATAATTAAATAAAATTGTCATAGTCCTTGCCTACAGGAGTAGCATGGTCCAACTGCAGGAGTGTTACAGAATGCTCTTTCTCAGCCTCCCTTAAAGCGTTATGGCACAACTCTTTTATCCATGGATTTGATATCCATGGTTTCACTTACCCTCCCAAAAAATCCGCCTCTCCGGAAGTGTTTATGAGTCTCTCCAGAGCAGTGGTTCTCAAAGTGTGCTCCATGGAGCCCTTGGAACAAACATTTTAATCAAAATCAACCCAGAAATAAATACAGATATAAGCATATTTTATTTGTTTGTGAATGAGAAAGAGAAAGAGTAAGAAATAAGGTCTGAGCTTGAAAGAACTCCAGCCATTGTTGCTTATTATCTCTTGTTTTTAGGCTAGGTATACCACAATGCAGTTATGGCTAAAATACAATTCTGGATTTCTTAGGCTGCAAATTTGCTTCTGTTCATTTGAAAACTGGACATCTGAGCAAGTTATTGGGACCAGATGAGATGGTGGGGGACAGGGCTGGAATGATTGGTTTTTTGGTTGCATCAGCTATGAGGCTCCCCTTTGTTTTTCTGGAAGACTTGGCTTGTTGAAGAATAACTTATTTATGAAGTGTGTGACATCTTTGTATGCAAGGAAAAGAGGTGGAAAGACTGATGGATGGATGCGATGTTTTATACATAAGAAGGTTGCTTGTGAATCTCAGAATTAAACATGATTTCATGCTGAGCAGCACATCATCTCTAGCATATGATCTTTGGCCTAACCCACCTGCTCTCCATTAACAAGAGGCCATAAGGGAATCTAGGAAGGAAGGAAAGAAGGAAGGAAGGAAGGAAGACAGGTGAAGGCAATACTAGGAATTTCTGATCCATTGGTACTTGTTTGCATTTGCTTTTGTGTGCATGTGTGTATTTGTTTGTTTATTTATTGAAAAACTATATTCTAAAAAAAAGTAGATCTGTAACAATTAAATTATAATGGTAAGACTCTTAGGCATTATATATTTTTCTTCTCCTTCCCCTTCCTTTTTAGTAACAACCACAGCATAAGACAACACAAAACAAACAAACAAAACAAAACTGAAATACTTTTCTGGCTCAACTCTAGTTTGTTCTAACTCTTCTGAAACATTTAGTTTTAATCGTCATTGTACTCTAATCCCTGTATACTGGCTGAGCAAGGGCATTTTCTCCTTCATCTTCCACAGTCTAGACATAATAGAAGCCGACAGGATGCATTATTTGACATTATGTTATGACATCTTTGTGTTGCTCTAGAATACGGGTCACTGGCTTTGAAATGTATGTATTATTTCTTGTTTTTAAAAACTTCTAAAAACAAACAAAATCACATTCATAGAGCTCCATAAGTGGCTTTCACATCAAATGTGAAAGCACAGGATGGGGTGAGAGGGCACTGGAGTACAATAAACTTAATGTTGATGGATAGATTCCAAACCAAATACAGCTGGCACTCCATATACAGGGATTCTCCATCCATGGATCCAATCATTCACAGCTTGAAAATATTCACAGCTTGAAAATAGGCTCCTTTGAAGGGAAAAAAGGAAAGGCTCCCAGGAAAAGGGGGAGCATTGTAAGTTCCCCATTGCCACCAATGGGCTGAAAAGAACAGTTTTTTGGATGCTGAACAAAAACACCAATTTGACAGTGCACCCATTTTGGGAGGTACTGGAAAATGGATATGGGGGGCTTCCTGTATCCGACAAGGAGAAATGATAGCGATTCACCTGAAACGCATATACCTAATGGGTGCTCTAATCATCAAATATCTGGGTGGCTCCATATACCATTTGAAATAATTTACTACAGCTTATTGTGTTAGTCCCAGAATTTATGGTAGAGCAATTTGTGAGCAATCATCTGATATAAAATCCTGATTAAGACTTCTTTGAATGAGAAAACATGTACAGCCTAGGCCTTGGTGCAGCAAAGGCATCATATTTATTGATACCAGGTTCCTGAAACTTTGCAGCTAACAGTCAGAATGTTAGGTTTCTTACAGTACTTCATTAAAGTCAAAGCAATGATGGTGAGGCGGCAAGACCATCAGAGATGGGTGGTTCATAAGTTTGCTTCTGTGACTAATGTGCCTGTCATCAGTAGGTTTAAAATATTTCTCCTTGTTTATCTTGGTCTGCATGACTCTGTCCTACGGTGGGATTAGTCGTTCGGAGTTCTTCCATGGAAAACAGCAAAGGAAGGAAGCTGAGGGAGGATGGAGACTTCACATCCTGTGCCCTTCAAGGAGGAGTGGCTACAAATAATGTGAAGGATGAACTACTTTGTATATGTTTGGATCCAGATAAGCACTTGCTTTAAAGCACAAGAGGCTGTATTTATCTCTCTGGGTGGGGTAGGTAACAAAGGCAACAGGACTCTTTAGAATACCAAGGATTTTCTTGAAAGCTTCCTAATCTGACAACAAACAGAAGATGGAAAATGGAGAAGTACTTCTCAAGTGAATTCACAATGGTGCCAGTGAGGTTTCAGCACCATTTCCAAGAGCTCCTTCTTTCGGGAAGACAGCTTTACTTAAAATGGAGAGAAGAACAGGCATGTGGATAACAGGAGCCATCTAGAAGAGCCTTCATTGTTAGACTATTTCCAGATTATTATACTGATGTAAAATGGAGCAAAGGTGTTGGCACTGAATATCCTGTACTGCAGAAGTCAGGTAAGATGAGAAGGCAGCAAAGGAATCTTCGACAGGCAAAGGCAAGCATATAAGGCAGTCCTATTTGAATTCTCATTGCTTTGAGCTCCATTTGCTTTGAATTCTCTTTGAGTCAATGGGATTTACTTTTAAATAGGTGTGCAGACAATTGTACTGTCCTTCTCTTTCTTGATATGATTGGAGTCCATTAGAAAGTGTAACATCAGTAGGTTTGATGGCCTGAATTGAAATAAAAAACAATATTCCAACTGGGTTGTTGTAGGGTTTTTCGGGCTATATGGCCATGTTCTAGAGGCATTCTCTCCTGACGTTTCACCTGCATCTATGGCAAGCATCCTCAGAGGTAGTGAGGATGCTTGTCATAGATGTAGGCAAAATATCAGGAGAGAATGCTTCTAGATATTGACAAGCTGGAATGTGTCCAGAGGAGGGTGACTAAAATGATCAAGGGTCTGGAGAACAAGCCCTATGAGGAGCGGCTTAATGAGCTGGGCATGTTTAGCCTGAAGAAGAAAGGCTAAGAGGAGATATGATAGGCATGTATAAATATGTGAGAGGAAGCCACAGGGAGGAGGGAGCAAGCTTGTTTTCTGCTTCGCTGGAGACTAGGACGCGAAACAATGGCTTCAAACTACAAGAGAGGAGATTCCATCTGAACACGAGGAAGAACTTCCTGACTGTGAGAGCTGTTGAGCAGTGGAACTCTCTGCCCCGGAATGTGGTGGAGGCTCCTTCTTTGGAAGCTTTTAAACATAGGCTGGATAGCCATCTGTCAGGGGTGATTTGAATGCAATATTCCTGCTTCTTGGCAGGGGGTTGGACTGGATGGCCCATGAGGTCTCTTCCAACTCTTTGATTTTATGATTCTATGAACATGGCCATATAGCCCGAAAAACTCTACAACAACCCAGTGATTCTGGCCATGAAAGCCTTCGACAATACAATATTCCAATTAGCCAGCAAGAAAAATTCAAGTTCAAGGTTTTAATATCCAACATCAATTGAATGGTTTTAATTGTTCCCATTACGCTTCACATTGACTTGTTGAAATGACAGTATGTCATCTCACCAATTTTTTAAATTTTTAATTCAGGAGTTGCTTTTGCTGCTAAACCCATGGTCATTGTTCAATACTACAGAAATATGAAGTTGTCAAATATGGAAGTTTATTCCTACTCCTTTAAAAATATTTTAAAATATTTTGTACATTTATGAGAGCTTTTTTAAAAAACCCAGTTTTGATTTAAGTAGCCAAAACTGTTCACTTGTTTAAAAGCTGTTTCTTTGCGCTAATGTCTGCCGAAAACAAACACTGTTAGAGAACAACTCCTACGTGTTTCAGTTGGCAAAATGGAAACCATCCTTGTGAGAAGGTAATGAGTCATCTGGGGTCTGTTGAAATAGTTTACATAGTATTTTTTGTGAATTTCAAATGTGTGTCCTGTTGGATACAGGGTTGCTGAGGCTGTAGGGGAGCATTTCACTTTCCGTCAAAAAGCGGGATCAGGTTTTCCAAATCTAATCACAATTGGACAACGATCAATGATTTGAAGCTCCACCGATGTCAATATCAGTGTTTAATTTAGGTGCAATTTTATTCTAGTGAAATCATCTGGAATTAAACGTGTTAACATTTGACTGGTTCTTGTCAATGAAAAGTGGTGTGGTTTATCTTTGTTATTTGCCATTTGTTGTAGGTTCTGACTTTTGGTCATCAGTAGTTACATGTTGTTCATGCTCTTCCTGCTGAGGTTGCTGTTATTCTGTCTAATAAGATGAACAGACAATTTTTGAACTGTTTTCATGGAATATTAAGGATGCAGTGAAGATAAGTCAAAGCTTTCCAAGCAGATAAAATGTGTTTTTAATTGAAAAAGAAACAAAACAGCAACTAACTCATCAATTATGAGATTTTGCTAGAAAAGAAACATCACAATGGAAAGACAGAAAAAGAATGGAGGAAAGACTGCAGAACAAGTTGGTGGCAATGGTTTAACAAGGAAACCCGAATTACATATGTTTTTATTGATTTTATCATGATTTTATATTAATTGTTTTTATCGTAATTCTTATGCTTTGATGTTGACTGTAAACCACCCCGAGTCGCCTGTGGGCGGAGAGGGATGGTATATAAATATAGTAAGTAAGTAATTAAGTAAATAAATAAATATTGTACTGCATAACTTTTGCTCAACGAGAAGAGTGAGACGTCAAAGCAAATCATGGCAGGAGAACTGGGAAAAGGATGGGAATGGGCAAAGGCAAAAGAAGATAGATATTATTTATTTATTTATTTATTTATTTATTTATTTCGACATTTATATGCCGCCCTTCTCACCCCAAAGGGGACTTGGAGCGGCTTACAAGATATACCATATATACTCGAGTATAAGCCGACCCGAATATAAGCCGAGGCACCTAATTTTACCACAAAAAACTGGAAAAATGTATTGACTCAAGTATAAGCCGAGGGTGAGAAATGTAGCTGCTACTAGTAATCGTCAGTAGGTTAAATGTTTTTGAGTATTTACAAAGAACTGTAATTTGAGATAAGGCTGCCCAACTCAACCATTATTCTAACCTCCTTCAATGTAAATGTGCTTACCTATTACCTGTAATGATAGAATAAAATAATAACATGCAATAACATGTAATAAAAATAATAATAGAGTAAATAATGGAAATTTAATAATAAATAAAGTAATAAATGTAATAATAACAATAATAGAATAAAATAATAAATGTAATAAAAGTAATAATACAGTAAAATAATGTAAATGTAATAATAATAATAGAGTAAAGTAATAAATGTAATAAAAATAATACTCATAGCAGAGTAAAATAATAAATAACCTTGGCTCGAGTATAAGCTGAGGGGAACTTTTTCAGCCTAAAAACGGGCTGAAAAACTAGGCTTATACTCGAGTATATACAGTATATATATGCATACAATATATTATATTATTAGCATAGTACAATATCAGTATTAAATATTACTACATTGTACTATACCATTATATTGTAATATTAAAAAAGGTAAAGGTTGTCCCCTGACATTAAGTCCAGTCATGTCTGACTCTAGGGTGTGGTGCTCATCTCCATTTCCAAGCCAAAGAGCTGGCACTGTCCATAGACACCTCCAAGGTCATGTTATTTGTCTTTCTAATTAGGCTGTCTCTGAACACAAGAGAAAAGATGGTCCCAGGCTTCTTTAGGAGCCCATTTTGTGGAAACAGAGACAGAGGTGAAGGTTTGGCTCTACTATATTTTGTCTGGCAAGATAGGTGTCTCCTTCCTAGGAGCCTATAGGCCTTTCTTTATGTGATCTGTTTGTACTTATTGGTACAAACTTCTTGGTGCTGGCCCTCCATCTGTGGAACACACTCTCTAATGAAATCATGTCAGCCCCCTCTCTCCTATCCTTTAGGAAAAAGCTTAAATCATTGTTGAGAGACCAAGCATTCGAGCAGCAGATGCAGCCATAATAATGCAAATGAGTTATGTGATTGACAATGGACAGACCTCGGATTATGACTCTGGATTTGGATTTAACTTTTAAATGGATGTTTATAATTTGTTGTTTTTAAATAATGTTGCAATTGTGATTTTATTGCTACTGTTTGGCATTTAATAGTTGCTGGTTGTTAGTTGCCTTGAGCCCCCCCCCCCCCCCCCCCCAGATGAGAAGGATGGGATATAAATGTCTGAAATAAATTAATAAATTGTCACAGATTTTGCAGTTTTGCCTGGGTGTTGGGTATACTTTATACTTTGGAGGTTGATGAAGCCTGCATGCTCTTCATACTTGGACATTGGGGGGGGGGGCTTTATGGGACTTTGAGGCAAAGATGGCATGGGTCATGCCTAGATCAAAGGCAAGGGTTTCAGCTCAGCCTCAAGTACTGGAAGATATGCACAGTACTTTTTGCCCATGTGGTATCTAATGTCTGGTAACTTCAACTTGGTCTCAGCACACAGACTGGGTTTTTAATGCTTATTAGTTAACAGACGGGGCTTGCAATGCCTGAACCCAAACCCATGGAAGGAAAGCCTATAGAGCTGCAACTAACAAGAGCTCTGGCCCTGCTATATCCCAGTTGAGCCTGTTTGTGTGTTATTTCTCTCTAGCCTTAGCTGCAAGACATCACAAGAGGCTGTGATACTAGGACACAAGGCATATTCCGGCCAGAAGCTCTCCAGTTTGGAATCGGAACAAGTTCAGGAAAACAAGAGATTTGGAGGAGAAAGAAATAGATTTCAAGAATATTGGTTGAGTGATGAGAAAAGAGGAGTTGCTGTATTCAGGCAATGCTAGACTTGGATAAAAGGATAGTCTTCACAAAAGGAAGCAACTGATTCTCATCCGGTGCTCCCTGGGCACAAATCAGAAAAACACCATAGCCTTCAGTGTGATTAGCACACTAATATGAAGCTCTATGTAACTAGCTTTACTACAGTGGATATAATTTTTCATGATTTTTCCACTTTGAAGACTGTTGTTAGGTGGATAATGATGCCTTAATTAGATTGGTGGAGAAATCTTTTTTTTTTTTAACCACAGTATTGCTCATAAAAAGGTGGGAACAATTTCTTATCCTTGGTAACAGAGGAGCACTAGCATACAGTTACTGCTTTCCCTTCCAGCTTTGTAACCAGTCTGTTGCCAGCTTATGTTTTCAGGCAGAGTGAAGATTCCTGAAAGTATTGTGCTAGAATGATACTCAGAATAATAAGGGAATATGTTTCCTTGGTAACACAAGGTTGTAATGTAAGAAAGACAAGCTTAAAAATGTGAGTTATGGAAGCTGTTATGTTTTCCATTTTTTAAAAAAAGAGTGTATTTGTTGTCATGTTCATCATATGTGTGCTGTAATTACAGTATGCCCCCCACTTTCATGAAAGTGGAAAATATGAATTTAAAATGCATTTTTAAACTTTTAGAATCTCTAGCCTCTTCAGGGTGATTCCATGGTCAGACTCGGGCATTTCCAGACAGGCCCTATATCCCAGAACCTGCTCCCAGGTTTTCTGTTTATCCCAGATTATATGGCAGTGCAGACTCAAATAATCCAGTTTGAAGCAGAAAACCTGTTATAAGATCCTAGGATATAGGGCCTGTTTGAAAAGGCCCTCTGGTGAAAGTTGACCATAGAATTTCTTCTGAGAGGAGACTGATCATAGTGTTACCCTAGAGATTACTAAAGAGAACATATTAATGAAATCTGCAAAATTAAACCTGCAAATGCGGAGGGTTGATTGTGTTTGTAACAGAAGGGGGTAGAATCTGGATGGGGAGTAACAGTCTGGTTTTGGTTGTTGTATGTTTTTCCGGGCTATATGGCCATGTTCTAGAGGCATTTTCTCCTGACGTTTTGCCTGCATCTATGGCAAGCATCCTCAGAGGTAGTGAGGATGCTTGTTATAGATGAAGGCGAAATGTCAGGAGAAATGCTCTATAACATGGCCATATAGCCTGGAAAACCTACAACAACCCAGTGATTCCGGCCATGAAAGCATTCGACAATACAGTCTTCATTTTTTTTCAGTTGCCTACTTTTAATAATCACAAGCAACATTTTCAATAATTATCTACAGATAGGAGAATTGGACATTTTAAAATCTATGCAGCATGATCCACTTAACTACTACCTTTCTATGAGTATGTCTTCCTAGTTCCTTTTTAAACTTTTTATTTATTGCAAGTTTTACATATGCAGTGTTTAAACATTCTTATACTTATTACTTGCCCTTAACAAATTATATACAGAACATATATGTCTTAATACCTATAATATTTCATCGTTCCGCTTTATTACATTTATCCAATCACCTAGTGCTGACCCTTCACCCTAGACCAGCCAATTGCATTACTTATTTCCAAAATTCAGTTGTTTCTATTACAGGTTTGGTCCCCTTACCTTCTATATATACATATTCTATCAATTTCCCCATATCTTCCCAAAATTTTTTTTCAGTAGTTCTCTTTTAATCTTTATACTACCTGTCAATTTATCATTTATTACAATATCCCAGATCTCCCTATATACTCTTCCAATTGGCACTCCCCTCCTTCTTTCCATTTTTTAGCTATTAACAATCTTGCTGCTGTTACCAGATTGGTAATTAATTCTTTTAGCTCTTTTGATATTTTAACATTATCAATAAATGATAGCCAGAGGCAGCCTGAGGTAATTTTCAACGGTAAGCAAACAGTATTTTGCCCCCCTCCCCACGCAACCAATCACTGATATATATTTTCTGTTCATCGTGGGAGTTTGTGTGCCATATTTGGTTCAATTCCATCATTGGTGGAGTTCAGAATGCTCTTTGATTGTAGGTGAACTATACATCCCAGTAACTACAACTTGCATAAGTCAAGGTCTATTTTCCCCCAAGAGCCCCTCAAGAGCTCCCCTGGGCAAAATCAACTATACTGCAAATGCTTACTTTGTGTAATGAGTTGATCCACCCCTGATGATAGCAGTGCTATTTCCGGTGTTCCTGTTATCTCTATTTGGGTGATTCTTCTTATTTCTTGAAATACATTTTTTCCAAAATTTTTGAACATATTTACAAGACCACCACATGTGTATTTATGTACCAGTTTCTTGACAGCCCCTCCAACACTGCTTAGAGTGTTTCTTATCAATTTGATTTAATCTGACTGGTGTGAGATACCATCTCCACACCACTTTGTAATAATTCTCTTTTATTCTCATTGACATATTTTTAATATACGCATATTCCACATTCTTTTCCAATTTTGAGGGTGTATTACTTTATTACAATCTGATTCCCAAATTCCTTTAAATTGGTCCTGCTCCTGGACTCCTTCCAAGAAAAAAAGTCTTCAATATGAGACATGATCAGAATGGCCCTGAGAAAACACTTTGCTGAGAAACTATATCATTGACCAAACTTCTTCAGACTCCTAGATCCAATCAGTGCTTGGTTTGAAAGCTACACATTACACAGCGCTTCCCACTCTAACACAACTATCACTTTTTATATGTCTATACATTTACTGGTGATAAGTGCCATCATGTGACATAGACTTTTCAATGTACTACAAATATGGTTGATCTGCAGACTGAGAAAACATGGAAGAATTACAGAGAAATATATTGGATGATAATAGGATATCCTGAAAAGTGCATGAATAATGTTTGGAAATTCCACCCACTATCACTTCAATGAAATATCCCAAATATATAAAATGAGAGCCAATGTGACATAACGATTTCAACCCTGATCTCTGTGGAGATCAGGGTTGAAATCCCCACTTAGCCGTGGGAATCCACTGTGTGATCACAGATGCGTCACACAAAATTGTGTATTATGATTTATGATTCTGTGGTGACACTCTCTGAGCCTCAGAGGAAGGCAAAGGCAAATCCCCTATGGCACGAGAGTTGCCATAAGCTGTAAACAACCCAAAGGCACAAAAAGAGTATACAAGGTGCCTCCTACTTATTTATGTGAAATCCTTATAACAGTGATTCTCAACCTTCCTAAAGCCACGACCCCTTAATACAGTTCTCCTTGTTTTGGTGACCTCTAACCATAAAATTATTTGTAATTTTGCTACGGTTATGAATCGTCATGTAAATATCTGATAAGCAGGATGTATTTTCATTCACTGGACCAAATTTGTCACTAATACCTGATTTGTCCAAATTTGAATACTGTTGGGGTTGGGGAGGGGGCATTGATTTTGTCATTTGGAAGTTGTAGTTGCTGGGATTTATAGTTCACCTACAATCAAAGAGCATTCTGAACTCCACCAATGATGGAATTGAACCAGTCTTGGCACACAGAACTCCAGTGACCAAAAGAAAATACTGGAAGGGATTGGTGGACATTGACCTTGAGTTTTAGAGTTGTAGTTCACCTACATCCAGAGAGAACTGTGGACTCAAACAATGATGGATCTCGACCAAACTTGGCATGAATTCTCAATATGCCTAGAAAATACTGTGTTTTTTTATGGTCTTTGGCAACCTCTATGACACCCCCCTCACGATCCCCCCCCCAGGGGTCCCAACCTCCAGGTTTAGAAACACTGCCTTATAACAACCCTGCAAGGTAGATGCAGGTATGAGATTCACGACAAAATAAAGTCATCTGAAGAGTTTCTAACAGATAAGAGATTCTCACCATGGATTTCTTGAACCTAAGGTGAGCTGGCCACAGTAGACCAGATGTAAGGGATACCTCAGTTTACAAAGCTTCTGATAATGAAACTCATGTTTACAGTCTTTTTAGGTTCACCCAACCCCCTTTCACTCCCTCTATCATTCATTGAGACTTTTTAGCATCATTTCCATTGAGTAAAAGGTGAAAGATTTTAGAGATATATAGGCATTCACTGTTGGGTTGCAGAAGCATGTTGCAATAAACAATCCAGTGAACAAAAACTGAGATGGAAAACAGCAGGAGTCTATTATAACCAGTCACACTGTACTTATGTGTGCTTACCTATAATAGGAAAAATAAACAGCAGTTGCCTTCAGAATCCCTTACTGAGCATGTATCAACAGCAAAATAGAGAGAAGCAGGTTAGCCTGCCTTAGTAGCTTTCACCACCATATTAAAAATGCATAGATTAATAAAACTGACTGCCAAATTGGAAAACATAAGCAAAGCATATGCTAGTGAAAGAAAAGGTTTTGGATGCATTTCAGAGGAAGCCTTCAGATGGTCTCTAGGAGGTTCAATATGCTTTTGTTTAGATGAATAAGACTTACCTGACCTGATTGTTTCATTTCACATGTGCATATGGTTAGATTTGTATAAGATGTTTTGCTGAAATACGTTCAACTCTTTTTCTTTTTTCTGTGGCATAAGAATCAGGTGTATTCTTTCCATGTTATTTCTGCCTTTGATTCCATAGTTTCTGTTAAAGAAGCTATGTCCAGAATACATCTATTGTATCAACGGTACATAACTACCGTATTTCACCATGTGTTTGATGCATTTCTTATTCCTTTTCTTTGGCCAAAAAAATGGAGTGCGACTATTCTGCGGTGAAACATTGTCCCTCCTTTCAGCTACGAAAGTCCCCTTTGGAGAGATAAAGTGGGGTATAAAAAAGTTGCTGAACTTGTTGACCAAAAGGTCAGCAGTTTGAGTCTGGGGAGCGGGGTGAGCTCCCACTGTTAGCCACTGCTTCTGCCAACCTAGCAGTTCGAAAACATGCAAATGTGAGTAGATCAAATGTGAGTAGACCATTACCTTCTCGGGAAGGTAACAGCATTCCATGAAGTCATGCTGGCCACATGACCTTGAAGGCGTCTATAGACAATGCCGGCTCTTCGACTTGGAAATGGAGACCAGCACCACTCCGCAGAGTCAGACATGATTAGACTTAACGTCAAGGGGAAACCTTTACTTTTACGTTACCTTTAAATAATAATAATAATAATAATAATAATAATAATAATAATAATAATAATGCGATACTTGTCTACCCGCCCACTTCCTTTCAGCTTCACACTTTTGGAGTCAGTCATGTGAAACTCTGTAGCTGAAACGGTGCGGGTGGGGAGTGAAATACCATAGCGGAAAGACGGTGGGCGAAACTGTTGTTTGTGTAGTGTAGCAAGAGGTGAGGAGAGAGAAAGCTAGTTAGACTGTTGCAGGCCATCAACTGGCGGATACTTTGGGGCGATGAATCACAACTGCGACTATCATGTGATAATAGCATGTGGTAGTGCAGTGGGTTAAACCCTTGTGCCGGCAGGACTGAAGACCAACAGGTTGCAGGTTCGAATCCGGGGAGAGCGTGGATGAGCTCCCTCTGTCAGCTTCAGCTCCCCATGCGGGACAGGAGGGAAGCCTCCTACAAGGATGGTAAAACATCAAGACATCCTGCTGTCCCTTGAGCGACATCCTTGCATACGGCCAATTCTCTCACACCAGAAGCAACTTGCAGTTTCTCAAATCGCTCCTGACACAAAAAATAAATAAATAGCAAAAGTACCAATTTGGGGGGCAAAAGAGGAGGGAGTGCAATTATTACACGATGAAATATTGTTTGCTGCAAAATATTTTAAAGCAATTAGTAGTATTCAGAACACTTCTGGTTGCTCAAGAAGTGTGAGGAATGAAGGCTGAGTTGAATTGGCAGTTAATAATAATAGTTCTTTTTTAAAAAAATAACAGTTCAATCTTGTGTAAAACGCACCAGATAATTTCTTGCAGTGTCTCTGCGTGTGTCTGTTTTAAAACAGCTGGTTTCAGCGAGCAAAAAGCCTTTTAGACTAACTATAGTTATTAAATCAATACTTTTACTCTTGTTTATCTGCCTGGGGCTGATTTATTCAAGACAGAGCTTGAAAGTAAAGCATTATAGGTAACAGTGTTACTTCTAACACATTACTTTGCATATGTGTATATAGCAATAGGGCAAGAATATTACTCTGAAAACAGTAACAATAATTGGTTAGGGATGTAAAGTGGAACAGTTATTTGTTATTTAAATATGTTATTGTAAAGAGTGATTTAAAGGGATATTTGACCTTTGAGAAGGGGCATTTAAATAATAAATTTCATTTATTTATTTATTTATTTACTTACTATATTTATATACCGTCCCTCTCAGCCCGCAGGCGACAGGGCGGTTTACAGTCAGTACCAAAACCATAATATACAATTACAATACAATAAAAACATTCAGATAATATAAAACTATAGCAAAGTCAAGTATTTAATGTCGCACAAATAATATATCCGCAATATGGGAGTAATGTGTTGCATTGATTCTTAGAAGGGCTTCAAAATACCACCAAAATATCACATGATGGTTATGCAATCATATCTCCAAGCTTTGTTTCAACAGAATGGATGAAAAACTCCCCTGACCCCAAATTAGACAAAATGTTCTATCTGGGTTTGCTGCATTTCACACTCTTTCTGAAAGCTTTGAATCAATGAGAGAGAATGCAGCCCATGCCGTTCGCTCCACATTAAGAACATTTAATGGATGGGAGGAAAGCAATTACAGCTCTATGTACAATCTCCGATTACTTCTAGAGATCCTAAAGCAGCCCTTCCTTATGACCTCCAGGTATGTTGGATTAGAACTGGACCATCCTGGCAATTGGACTTGTTAGCTAAGGATAATAGGAGCTGTAGTCCAACACATTTGGAAAACCCCTGGTTGGGGCAGGTTTCCCTAAAATATGTTTAGATTAGTAGAAAACAAGATGTGTGTACATAGCTTGGGTAATGGGTGATCTGAGATGTCTTTAATGGCCATAAGTTTGAATGTGATTCAGGCATTCACACAAAGTTGCCTCTATCTATCTATCTATCATCTATCTATCTACTACATATATACCACCCCTTTCAGCCCAAGAGCAACTCAGAGCGGTTAACAATAGGCAACAATTTGATGCCGGTGCAGTTACAACAAAAGTAAAATTAAAACAATCATAAATACTTTAAAATACTAACAGCAATATAAAACATAAAAATCATACACAGCATTTAAAAACATTGTCAAAGCGTCTCCATCTCAAATCATTGCCTAGTTGCATCGTCAGTTGTCCATAATATCATATATCTATGCCATATCTGGGAAGGCCTGTTCGAAAAGCCAAGTTTTCATCATTCTTCAAAAGGACAGGAGGGAGGAGGCTGATCTTATCTCTCTAGGCAGGGCGTTCCACAGTCGAGGGGCCACCACTGAGAAGGCCAAATGCCAAACGCATCTGTGAGGAAGGTGGGAGCGAGAGCAGGGCCACCCCAGAAGATCTTAGCATTCTAGATGGTTCGTAAGGAGAGATACATTCGGATACGTCAGTTGGACTGAAACTGTTTAGGGCTTTATAGGCTAAAGCCAGCACTTTGAATTGTGCCCAGAAGCAGATTGGCAGTCAGTGGAATTGGCGCAACAAAGGAGTTGTATGCTCCCTGAGCGCCGCTCCTGTTAGCAACCTGCCTGCCGCCCGTTGGACCATTTGAAGCTTCCGAGCAGTCTTCAAAAGCAACCCCACCTGTCTGTCTGTCTGTCTGTCTGTCTGTCTGTCTGTCTGTCTGTCTGTCTATCTATCTATCTATCTATCTATCTATCTATCTATCTATCTATCTATCTATAACAATGGTGGAGGGGATCAGAACTAAGGAACTATGCCTCTAAACTAGACAGGTTATGAAAACAAACTTCAAAGCAGAGGTGAGACACTGTTGGCCTTCAGATATTGCTTCTCACACTTCATCTTTGAGAAATGTCAACTACTATGGTCAATGGTAGTGGGCTATGGGAATTGTAGTCCAGAAGTTCTCCACACATCCTTGAGATGATGGTTGGGAGTTGCTTGGCACTCCAAATTTTGTTGGATTGCAACTCCCAACATTCTTCACTATTAGCTATACTGACTGAGGATATTGGTAGTTGCAGTTTAACCATGTTTGGAGAGCTACATGAGAACCCAAATCTTCAAATGTCAAGTTCATACTTTGGCATCTGAGGATATGGTAATTATTATGTTTCTCTTCCCTGCGCTTCATGTTGTGTGCCTTCAGGCCATTTCTGACTTATGATAACCCTAAGGGGAACCTATCACGGGGGTTTTCTTGGCAACATTTGTAGTTCAGCCCCAGTTAAATTGGGTTCAAGGAGTAGTCTCCCTCTCCCTTGTAGATTTCTTGCACTTATCTTGCCATTGCTCAACTTTACAGTTGGTCTTGCTTCAGCAAACCTCTTTGCCTGATGATAGCAGTAAAATGAGCATGAACTGAAGAGTTGAAAAAATTGACTGCAAGCTGAAGCCTAAATGGAAATCATCCAAAGGGTTCTTGTCAGTGCACTTGGTTTTGTGACTCCGAGGCAAGAACACTGCTTACTAAACTACTAACCTTTGGCAGTATTTGACCCTTTAACTGCTTGGGTATATGTATATATATATAGAAAGAGAGCTGCTGACACAAGCTTAGAGTTCAGAGCCCAGTTTACAATTTCAGCTGGTTAGAAGAAAAAGGAGAGAATCATGTCAATTGAAGCTTCCAGGCTGTGATGAAATGATGAGGCAGCAGGCCATTTGTAGTTTAAGGGGGCTTCTCCCATCAACTAGAGGTGATCCTATGGCTTCAATAAAATAAAGAGATATATTTGCTGTAGACAACATTTCTTCCACTGCCTCTAATCAGAGGGTAATGGTTCTTGGATATGTGGCCAAACAACAAACTCTCTTGTGTAATATTCCAAGAAATAGCGTTGTTATGTGCGGATTTGTAAGAAACACCATGATTAAATGGGTTGATTGGAAAGACATGTGTCAGCAGCCGACTGGCTAAGCATGCCAAGAGCTAGAATTCCCTGTTCCTAGCTTGCTGCTGAGACAAATGGTTTTAACTGCCATTTTCACCTTGGAGAGTGAAGAGAGTGCTGACTGCATACAACCAGGAAGGAAATGGCTGCCAATTCTCTGAAGCCTGATAATTTCTAAGGCATAAAGCATATTTTAAAGACTGTTTAAAATAACTGTTTATTCCCTCTGTTCTCTGTAAGAATTTGGAGAGACTGCTCTATATATTGTTGCTCTGTTTCACCTTTTAAACTGAAGCAAAGTTACTGTTACTCGTTATACAAATCTGAGTGACACATTATTATACTGCAGGATATATATTGGTTCAGAACCTGTGGTAAAGCTTCTGTTTATTTTACATTTACAACCTCTAACATGTTAGTCTGTGACAGTATTAAAAGGTTCTTGTGGGTTTTTTCGGGCTATAGGGCCATGTTCTAGAGGCATTTCTCCTGACGTTTCGCCTGCATCTATGGCAAGCATCCTCAAAGGTAGTGAGGATGCTTGCCATAGATGCAGGCAAAACGTCAGGAGAAATGCCTCTAGAACATGGCCCTATAGCCCGAAAAAACCCACAAGAACCTAGTGATTCCAGCCATGAAAGCCTTCGACAATACAGTATTAAAAGGGCTGATGTAGCACCCTTGAGACTTAAAGACATTTGTCACATAAGCATTTTGTAGACTTGGTGCCTTATCACTTGAGGCAGGTAAACTGCAAGTGCATCTGTTGAGGTTCACTGCATGTTATTGTTCATCTTCTGTTGTTGTCATGTCAGAGATAATTTTAAACACAATTTATTCATGCCCTCTTTTCTCACTCCGGCTGTGCTATGATTTCTGGTGTGAAATTTCAATTGGGGGCAGGCTTTAGCAGAGCTGGTTAATCATCTTACATCTTACAAATAGAAAGGTTGGCAGTTTGAAGCCCGGGTCGGCGTGAGCACCCGACCTTCAGGCCAGCTTACTGCCCACCTAAGCAGTTCTAAAACAGTTGTGAGCTGTGAGTAGAGAAATTAGGCACCGTTTAAGTGGGGAGATATTTTACAGCACCATACAAGAAATACCAGAAAATGCTGGCAATCAAAGGAAGGAGGAAGCCTGTGATCAGGGCTTTTTGTCATAGAGGATGGCGCAACAGCACCCCCTGTGGCCGGAATGAACCACAACCTCCAGAACGTCAAAGTTGGGGAAAATATGGACAAAATACCTGTTGTCCTATCTGTTGTCTGTCCTGTCTGTTTAACAGCATTGGATGTTTGCCATGTATATATTCTGTGATCCGCTTCATCCCCTTCAGGGTGAGAAGGGCAGAATATAAATGCTGTAAATAAATAAATAAACAAATAAATAGGGATGTTTTAAACTAATTTTGCTTTGTCAGTGGATGTGTTTTGGGTGTAACTTTGCTTACAAGTGATTGGGAAGAAGGAGTTGTCCTTTCAAATTGGCAAATGGATTGGAGGCAGTGGATCTAAACAACTCCTTTGTTGCTATAATGTTATGATGATTACTTCTACAGTAGATTTTATCAGCCTGAATTTGCATTGGTTTACTAGTGTCCAGAGAACATAGGAAAGCACGCTATTGAGCTTTCATGCAGATTTCTTGAATGTTGGTCTAAAAATTTTGGTATGAGATATTTATACAGCCCTCTCTGTCTACTGCTTATGTTGCTACTAACAATTGAGAAACTATCAAGTTTTTCTTGACTCAAATGTTATTAAAACACAGAAAGAAAAGTCAATAGCATATGGACTCGGTTGCAAAATCTCACTGTCTGCTCTGTATCCACCCAATGCTATTATGTCAGCAGGGTTTTCTATGTTTTGCTTGTTTGGGGAAAAGTAATAAAAGATACATTTCCCAAAGGGCAAATGTCAGGGTAGTTATGGTAAAGGTAAAGATTTCCCCTGACATTAAGTCTAGTCATGTTCAACTCATCTCAATTTCTAAGCTGAAGAGCTGGTGTTGTCTGTAGACACTTCCTAGGTCATGTGGCCAGCATGACTGCATGGAGTGCTGTTACCTTTCTGCGGAAGCGGTACCTATTGATCGACTCACATTTGCATGTTTTTTTAACTGCTAGGTTGGCAGAAGCTGGAGCTAACAGCGGGAGCTCACCCTGGTCCCTGGATTTGAACCGCCACCCTTTTGGTCAGCAAGTTCAGCGCCACCAGGGGGGGCCCATTGTAATATGTTAACTACGTGTTTATATTACTTTGTTTTAAGAGAGAAAACTCCATCTAAAAATACAGAAATGTTTGGTTTGCTGAGGTTTGTCTGCATAATATAATGCAAACATATGTTCATATCTGCATTCACAGCATGCATGCTCCCACACACACAAGGTAAAAACATTCAAGTGTTCCTTTTAAGATAGCACTTTACAGTATTGTACTAATACAGCTTTTTTAAAATTATACAATACAGCATTATCTCAATATCTACATTGTTGGTTTATAGCATTTGTTTCACTGTATTCTGGTATTTTTTTTAAAAAAATATTTTTACATTTGTTTCTTTTTTAGGCCTGGTGCTATTACACACTTAATAGATGACGTCAATATTTTAAAGCTTTTATCTGTGCCAACAAGTAAAAAAAAAAAGAAATACTTTTTTCACTTTAAGACACTATTTGTTTTTTGCCAATTGTCTGGAACCCAAACTGCTGTTTTAGGCCCCTTCTACACTGTCATATAATCCAGATTATCAAAGCAGACAATTCACATTACCTGCTTTGAGCTGGATTATATCCATCTGCACTGGCATATAATCCAGTTCAAAGCAGATAATCTGGGTTTTATATGGCAGCCTAGAAGGGGCCATAGTGAATATGTCTGCCATGCTTAAAATAGTTTTTTTTTAGAAATGTTTGTTAAGCAAACAAGATAAAAAGTTGCATTTGAAAGTGCTTTTACTTCTCCCAACCTGCAACTGATTTGGCTGGTGGTATTATGATATATCACAATTTTATTCAGGGAAAAATTGTTTTCTCTTTCAGATGAGAACTCGCCAGCAAACTTCTGGGATTCCAAGAACCGTGGTGTGACAGGAACGCAGAAAGGGCAAATCGTATGGCGAATTGAACCTGGTCCCTATTTCATGGAACGTGAGTTATCCGATTCACACTATGTGAAAGAAGTCTTTCTGTGCTTGAGAAATGTTTTGGTGTGCTCTATAGTAATCTTTAGCTACAGTACAGAGTGGAAAAAACACTCCCTGAATGTTACTGCGATGGTTGGAAGTAACAGCACTGGCAAAATAGAATCATTCGAAAGTATTCCTCCAAAAGCAATCACCGTACGATTAACAAAATAAATACATTGACATGAGTTTTGAAACTGAAGCTGAACAGAGCATTGTGTATTAAGAATATATCCTATTTTCTTGAGAGAGAGATAGAAATTTGAATATGCCTAGAGATTTTCTTCTTTAATTTTTTTCCAGGTAATATGTTATGCTGTGTGTGTGCTACCTTTTTCTGAGAAATTAGCAAGTGACGCAAGAAAAAAAAACACAGACAGGACATATTTCCAGCAAAGCATAGTCACCATTTACTGTAATGATAACATCGGTAGTGTATTTAGGGAAGTTTCAGACTCTTGGCCTAATTATTTCAGGCCTGTGCTTTCTCTGCCTTTAGGTGTTCATGTGTGTTCCATTCAAAATATGCTAAGTCAGCCTTTGCTATATTTGGGGACCTCTCTGACTCAAAATCTGTTTATGTTTTTAAGTCCTGGATCCTATACGACAAGAAACTGACTCGCCTAGTTCTGGTTCAGTGACCATGGGTGGATCTGCACTGCGTAATTAATGCAGTTTGACACCGCTATGGTGCCATACTATGGAATTCTGAGTTGTCTACTTTGGTGAGGCACCATCACTCCTTGGCAGAGAAGGCTAAAGGCATTGTAAAACTTTGTTGTTTATTCGTTCAGTCACTTCCAACTCTTTGTGACCTTATGGACCAACCCACACCAGAACTCCCTGTCGGACATCACCACCCCCAGCTCCTTTAGAGTCAAGCCAGTCACTTCAAGGATACCATCCATCCATTTTGCCCTTGGTCATCCCCTCTTCCTTTTTCCTTCCATTTTCCCCAGCATCATTGTCTTCTCCAAGCTTTCCTGTCTTCTCATTATGTGGCCAAAGTACTTCATCTTGTATTGTCGAAGGCTTTCATGGCTGGAATCACTCAGTTCTTGTGGGTTTTTTCGGGCTATATGGCCATGTTCTAGAGGCATTTCTCCTGACGTTTCGCCTGCATCTATGGCAAGCATCCTCAGAGGTGAGGCCACCCTGCGCAGCTGCCGGGAGAAAAAGGGGGGGGAAGGGGAAAACCCCCCTTTTTCTCCTGGCAGCTGCGCAGGGCGACCTCACCTCTGAGGATGCTTGCCATAGATGCAGGCGAAACATCAGGAGAAATGACTCTAGAACATGGCCATATAGCCTGAAAAAAACCACAAGAACTGAGTACTTCATCTTGGCCTCTAATATCCTTCCCTCCAGTGAGCAGCTGGGCATTATCTCCTGGAGTATGGACTGTTTGGATCTTCTTGTCATCCAAGGAACGTTCCACATCATTGAGCCAGGCCTTGCAGTTAAAGTGGTCAGAAGGCATTAATTCTACAGGGCAGAAGCACTGTATGTTTCATCATGATGTTATGTCTCCTAAGTCTTGGCAGTCTAAGGCCCCTTCCACATAGCTGAACAAAATCCCGCATTATCTGCTTTGAACTGGAATATATGGCAGTGTGAACTCAGATAACCCAATTCAAAGCAAATATTGTGGGATTTTATGCCTTGATATTCTGGGTTATATGGCTGTGTGGAAGATTGTCTGCTTTGAAATGGATTATATGAGTCTACCTGCCACATAATTGGGAATTTGCAGATAATCTGGAATCCAATTTTGGGATATTGGGCAGTGTAAATCCTAGTTTAATAATATAAAATATAACAAAACTTTATTTATATACCATCCTATCTCCCTCAAGGGACTCAGGGCGGTGAACAACAAAGTCAGCAAACATTCAATGCTGCACAAAATTAAAATACAAAAACAAATAACCTTCCCACCCAAAACCCTCGCAGTTTAAGTGAATAAATTGTATTATGCCCATTTTTCTGGTTAATTGATTATTTCTAGTACTTTACTAAATGCCACAACATCCTAAGACAGTGGTTCTCAACCTGTGGGTCCCCAGGTGTTTTTGCCTACAACTCCCAGAAATCCCAGCCAGTTTACCAGCTGTTAGGATTTCTGGGAGTTGAAGGCCATAAACACCTGGGGACCCCAGGTTGAGAACCACTGTCCTAAGACATGGCTGGCTCTACAATGTTAGGCAGAGTCAGACCTTCACTGCTGAATGGCTGTTCATCTTGCCTTTCCACCTCTACATGCCCTGCCTTCATCCCCTAAATCCATCAGTTGCCCCTAAGTATGTTGGAGGTTGCCATTCTATCACTAGTATTGATGTAAAGATTCAACCGGGCATCCTGTTATATGGAGTTCCTATATGTGGAGGAAAGTGGCACCATGTTGTCCACCGCTTCAGGTACCACAATGCCTTGGCTGGCAAGAACAAGCATGCCGAGATTAGAAAGATTCCTGTTAGCTTTCTATCAAACACCCAGCTACCAAGAAAATCAGGATCTTTCCAGAACTCATACCTCCAACAAAGAATCCAAATCTGAATGCAAAGGGTGAATATAGACTTTAATGGTGCTACACAGAGAACAATGTGGAGGGAATGCAAAAGAAATAAAGCTGCCAAATACGGTGTGTTCTGATTACCATTGCAATGAGTGGGTGCTCTCAAACTGTGGCCTGCTAAAATGATGGCTGACTTTGTCCTACAGAACAAATGCCATCAGAGGTGTCGGAAAATGTCACTCTTCCTATTCTCTGGACAAAAACGAAAAAAAGTAATATCTGCACGAAATACCATATTCATTTTGACTGTGGGGATTCAGCAAAGGAGAGACTTACGTACACACAAAAGGCTCGCTGTACAATGAGAATGTGGCACTTCTGGAAAGAATGTTATTCTTTTTCCTGCCATATCTCTGGTGTGCAGTGGGTACTTTCTGTCCCCTTCATACAGTAAAATGATGGGATAAAGGGGTGTTAACTTTACTGAAAACGTTCACACATATCCATGTAATTATGGATGGATATACCTACTTTTTGCTGTTTTTTTGTCATGTCAGAAGTGGCTTGAGAAACTGCAAGTCATTTCTGGTGTGAGAGAATTGACCACCTGCAAGGATGTTGAGCAGGGGATGCCCAGATGTTTTACCATCCTATGGGAGGCTTCTCTTATGTCCCTGCATGGGAAGCTGGAGCTGACAAGTGGGAACTCGCCCTGTCTCGCAGGTTCAAACTGCTGACGTTCAAATCAGCAGTCCAGCCAACACAAGGGTTTAACCCATTGCACCACCGCGGCTGGTGCCGGTGCCACTTTGACATATATTGATTCTTAAGTCCATGCCATCCCATTTTCACATTCATTTGAAAAGTTTAAGTAATGCATGGAAATATGCATTTAAATACATACTTTTGTGTCTGTTTTCAAAGGAGACTGCAGTAAATAGAGCCGAGTTCTGCTTACTTGTTTCTGGATCCAGTCCAAGGACTTTAAACTCTTCCATTCATCTTTGATTTCAAAGAGAATTAAAAAACCTCTGAAATCAACATTTTTCAAAGAAAAAAAAAGAACTGTAGACCAAACAGGATTAATTGAATTTCATTTCAAGTGTGAAATTTGTGCCTTGAGGAAAATGATATGTTGATTAGATTTCTAAACAGAAATCTGCGATGTGTCATTGAGATCAGCCATTCTGAATGATGACATGTTATGGTTGAACTGTCCTTCTTGAATCCCACTTTGCTAGGCAGTATGTTTTTAGCTGAGCTCTTTCAAACATAGCTATTGACTTGGGTAACAGTATCCAACAACAGTAGATACTTGCTTAGAATCGAGGATGAAAGTCATAGCCCTCCATGTGTTTTTGGATCTATATTTCTGTGAACCCTCACCAGCATCATTCAAGGGTTCAATGTCCAAAGTTGTCCTAAAGGTGGATTTAGATTGACCTTCAAAGCTGGTATTTTGACTGTCCTTCGTAGGGATAAACACAAGATAGTTTAAGTCAGCAGTTTTTTGGGGGGTTTTTTTGTCATGTCAGGAGCGACTTGAGAAACTGCAAGTCGCTTCTGGTGTGAGAGAATTGGCCGTCTGCAAGGACGTTGCCCAGGGGACGCCTGGATGATTTCATGTTTTTATCATCCTTGTGGGAGGCTTCTCTCATGTCCCCGCTTGGGGAGCTGGAGCTGACAGAGGGAGCTCATCTGCCTCTCCCCGGATTCGAACCTGTGACCTGTCGGTCTTCAGTCCTGCTGGCACAGGGGTTTAACCCACTGCGCCACCAGGGGCTCCAGCAGTTACAACTGGTGTTCAAATCTACATTTATGTTGCACTCCAGACCAGGAAAAGCCCTCTGACTTTAAACACCACACAGTTGAGTAAAAATGCAATCTGTTTATTGAAGATAATTAAAAACCAGTAAAGTAAAAAACACTTTAAGGGACTTGGTAAATCCAATTAAGTAGGAAGATAAGCTGGAACAAAATAGTCCAGGGAATTAGTCCATCAAAGTCCATGAAAAACCAAGGCAGAAACTTCTATAATAAAATGCAAGAAACCAGGAAACATGAATCCAAGTCAAGTGAATACAAAATCATAGAATCCAAGAATCAAAACCATGAAACAAAGGTGCTTTAAAAATGAATCTTTTCCAAGCAAAACTTCCAAGAAACAAGAACGAGATCTTGACTTGATTCCAAATGATGCTTCATCTGACTACAGAGCCTATACTTGGGACTTTTATCTCCTTGTTAGCTATGTCCCAAGCACTCAGAAATTGGTTTCGCTTTAGCTTTGAATCTCTTATCTTTCTCTGATCTGGCAGAACGCCACTGCTCTGCTCTTCTGTTTTGACTAATCACCTCCCGTCTATCTATTTGCTCATTAATTTCTGCAGCTGGGCCAGGTGCTGAGCTATTCTCAAGCTCCAAATGATGGGAATTCTCTGGTAGCAATTCAGGGAGCACACCATCATCCCCACACCCTTCAGGGACATTCTCATGAGAAACTACACTTTGAACAGGGATCTCCTGGTCATTCTCTGCATCAGTATCATTGACCAGACCATTACCTTCTTGAAACTTACTGTCATCACATCCCACATCTAAAGCACCCTAGTCCTCAAACACAATCACAGGATGAGCTCCAACAATTTAAATAATATGAATTCCGGATTTTAGGTTAATGTGGACCCCTGTAGATATCATAATGTAGTTTTCCTGTAGACCTAGGTTTTCAATTCCCAGTACAGTGTTCTTTCATTTATCGCTGGTGTTACATTCCAGGACCACCCGCAAAAAGTGAAAATCCGTGAGGTAGGGATTATATATATATATATATATATATATATATATATATATATATATATATATATGCATTCTGAGGGTGAGGAAGAAGCGACATCTTTTTTTTGCTAGCTATAAGGAAGGGGCTATAGGACCATGATTTACATACTGCTTTGTATCTCTTCTCTCTCTCTTCTTTATTGATGGGCTGCCTCTCTCCTGATGGCGAGGGTGATATCCCCTTCCACACTCCATCGTTGCTAAGAGGCAAAAACCCACGAAACAGCGAGTCCTTGATAAGCAAACGTGAAGTAGTGAGGGAACTCTGTACTTTTTTTTGTTTTTGAACATCAAGAGCAACTGGTTGACTCTTGTGTCCATAGATTCAGCTGCGAGAATCAAAGTGAATTCAAGTCTAAAAATTGAATTTCTTTCCTGACTCTTAAAAAGATTCTGCTGATCAATGACCTGTTAGAGATAAAAATAAAATGTGATGCATTTTCATCTGATATAGAAGACATGGCAAATTGATAAATGAAAAAAAATTAACAAGTTAATTAAGATGATGAAATGGTATCTGTAGAACTCCCTTGCTGTTACATTATGGATGCCCATTAATTATTCCATGAACAGTCCTTTTAGGTCATTTTCCATTATTTCTTTTCCCAGTTGGTTTAGGTAGTCATGAATCTCTGTTGGAAATCCTGCTAAAGGTTTCTTTCTTCGATAAGAAACATCCTTATTAAGGACTATATTTGAAACAATCGTGATGGCAATTGTTATGTTAAAAATAACATGGATCATCCATACAGAATAACAATTTATCTTTGACCTTATTTATAAATAAGGATGCAAAATCCCATTTATATGTATTTATAAATTGTGACCCCCCCCCCCCCCCCCCAAAGATGTTAACAATGTTCTAGTTAGGACAAGTAATACAATTCCAGCCGGATTTTCTGTAGTGATTTTCATATAGTACTCCATCATCTAGCTTTTATTTATCTTTGTATGTGCATGAATCGGCTCCTGGTTTGGGCGAATTCCACAACAACAGTTATGGGTTGAAGGATGATTTCTAGTGACATCCAGCCTCCATGCTTGTGCTCACTGATGCCACCTTCTGAATAATCCAGCAATGTATCTGTCCTGAGTTGCTCTTCAAAAACAGCCTTTATACAATGTTGAAAGTAAAAGAAAAATGCTTTACTTCAGCAGACACAAAGGAAAAGCAAATGCAATTGAAAAGTGCAAAACAAAGCAAAGAAGTCTTAATCCAGACACAAATGAAGACTCTTACAAAGTCCCAAAAGAAACAGCAGAATTCCATCAGACAATAGGCAATGATCACTAAGTCCTTAGCAGCAGACACAAAGCAGATTCCATTGGAGTGAAAACATCAGTATCAGGGTCGTTGTTACCAGCGAAAACTGACTGCTCCTGCTTCTGATTTATAGCCCTGAATTCCCCACGCAAGAAATGCTAAGGTGTCTCCTAATTAGCTCAGCGTTTTTAGCAGCAATTCTAGGTGAAAGCCGGCTGTGTGCTCTGTCTCTTTTCATCTCTCTAGAAATGTGAGCACTTTCAAAACCTCATAGTCTGATTCTTCTTCTCCCTCCAATTCTTGAGCACTTCCCTGCTCCCCTTCCTCTTCCGAAGATGAGGAATCCCTAACATCATCTCAGCATGTACATCTTCAGAGTGCATCAGTTATGGCCATGACAATGGTCTGTGACAAATTATGTCTTAGTGTAGATTCTCTAAGAACGGCTTTGCTACTCTACCAGCCCTCAGCTGGATGGCTAATTTAGCATGTTATTTATTTATTTACTTCATTTTTACCCTGCCTTTCTCACCACACAGGAGACTCAAGGCATCTTACAAACTCTGGCAAAATTCAATGCCGCATAACAATAAAACACACCCCATCAAATTATAAAACAGTTAAACATATGAGCAATTAAAAACACATAAACAATAGAATATATTAAGATCATAGAAACCATGTAAAGTGCAGAGCCGTTATCTCAAATTTATCCGTAGTCATTTTCCAAAATACAGTCATTATTCAAGCTGTTGAAGTCTAATTCTGTAATATTCACCAAACACCTGTGTACAGAGCCAGGTTGTAAGCTTTTTTTCTAAAGACCAGGAGAGATAGGGCCAGCCTGATGTCACTAGGGAGGGAGTTCCACAGCCCAGTGGTCACCACTGAGAAGGCCCTGCCTTTTGTCCGCACCAGTCACACTTGGAAAGTGTTAGAATCTCCCATCACTGAATTTCAACTTCTGGACAGATGCTATGATCTTACTATTATTTTTTTAAATGAGATCACCCTTGATACCATACTTCATTATGTTCTTTATTATAAAGTATACAACATTACTCAGGGGCTAATAGAGATGTGATTATGGACCTCATCACACTGAGGTCTGAATCTGTGAGGCAGCTGGGGGAAACTGTTGCCCCGCACCTTGTATTGCCTGCTGCATCCCTTATCTCATGACACGGGGGAAGCATCATCACCTGGATTCCCCCCATTCTTCTCTACGAAACAGTTTCCTAACACACTATCAGGACAGTTCCGCTATGGAGCCCTGCTGGAAGTTGCCTTAGGTCATGTGATGGCGTCTAGTGGGCACTATGCAGGAAGCATCCTGACAGTGTGCTAGGATTCTCTCCATGTGATGAGGTTGTATGTCACAGAACAACCAAAACAAACAAAAGAGGACACTGACATATTTTAATGTAAACCTAACAGCTCTTTGCATCAGATCTCATTGCACAATTCTTATCGCTCTTTCTAGTTAGTTAAAACTGTGTCTTTTTTTAGCCTTTATATAAGATTTTGTTATCACAAATTCTATCTCTTGCAAGACTTTTTGGGCTGAGTGCCCTTAGTCCATTCCCATTCAAACTATTATCACTTGTAGTCTCCTTTGATAACTGGAGGCAAAGTTTGGATATGTTCAGCCAAGATATTCCTTTGAACTTTGGCCAGTGGGACCTTGGCTTTGCACCTTGTTTGTCAGCTGTCTACTTAGTTGATATTATGTGATGGTTTTGCTGACTAAATGTTTTGCTCATCCAGCTTTGTTATCTCTTTGTGGTGTTTGTGTATTTTGAGCTTGTTCTAAGATATATTTTTTTCTATGTGTTACAATTTATATCAGGGTCACCAATAAGTATTTGGTTAACTACATTTTATCTTGGCATACATTTTACCTGTTTTTGCATGCATCCTGAAGTTAACTGTTGGGCTCTCTTCCCAGAGCTATTCCCAGAGCTATTTTTGTAGAGTAAGTTTTATCTTGACTTTCAGTTCCAGAATTAGTTACAAATCATTTGTGTTATTAACTTGATATTATTTTCATTTTGATGTAGCCCCCTGGTGTCCTAATAATAGATCACCAAGCATTTTCATTTGCTTCTCATATAAAAATTACATTGGTTAGAAACAGGCAAGCTAGAAATCTTGCATTGGTCTCCCCCTTCCCAATCATAATATGAAAGAGCAGCTACAGGGGGTTCTATTAGAGCCTTAGCATTTTATTGAATTAGTTACAATTTGGCACCAGCAATGCTTGTCTTTCAACAGCTTAGGAGGACATCATCAGCATCTGTATAGGAGCCCGGATTTTTAAAAAAGTATTTTTCATTATTTGTTTCCTAGGCAAAAGTGGGCTTCCTAACACTCAGGTCCCTTCAACACTGCCATATAAAATCCAGATTATCTGCTTTGAACTGGATTATTTGGCAGTGTAGGCTCATATAATACAGTTTATTTATTTACCACATTTTTATCCCACCCTTTTCAGCCCAAAGGTGACTCAGGCCAGCATACAGACTGACAACAATTAGATACTGAACACATGATCACACATAAATATATTGTTTAAAACAAGTTAAATCACATATTAAAATTCATATAAAACAATTTATCTGTTTTGATAAACTGGATTATATGGCATTGTAGAAGGGGCCTCAATAAACCCAGCCAGGAAAGATTACAGAGAATCAAGAACTTTGGGCAGTTTGCTTGGTCGTAACATCTCAACCATCTGAACTCTTTTGGGAAATTGTTCTGCAGAAAAATGCACATGGTCTTTTGTGCAAAAAATTGTGTATTGTGGAAAAGAAAAAAAACAACCCATTATTTTTGAATGGAAAAAGCCTCATGTGCTTCCGGGGAAAGTTTTTGTGTGGAAAAAGGTTTTTGCATAAAAACATCTTGTGTGCAAAAAAACCATCACATTTTGCAAAAAAAAAAAAAGTCAATTTGTAAAGAGTGTTTTTACGTAAGCAATGTTTTTCATACAAAAACTATTTTTTCACAGAATCTCCTAATTTGCACAACCCTGCATTTGCTTTGAGATATTTTTTGTGCATGAAAATTTTATTTTCCACAGGAAGCCCATAAGTTTTACCAAAATGACCAACTCTGCAAAAAAAAGGAAAAGCATGTTTCTGCAAAGTGCTCCTTTTTCAAATGTGTATGTTTGCATTTGAAAGTATGCGTTTCATAATGTTTATGACATGTTTTCAGAAGTAGACATTGGTTTTTGCAAACACTCCCCCCCCCCCCCATAAAATATGTTTTTGGTACATTTGTTTTGGAGTAATTTTGAATTAATTTTAAAGCTTTCCCATGCTTTCTATGTAGGGGCTCTTCCACACAGCCCTATATTCCAGAATATCAAGGCAGAAAATCTCACATTATCTGATAGCTTTTTCATTTTCTGTCATGTTTTATTTTTATGTAGTTGCATTTGCTGTGATTTGTAGTCATCTGACAAATACACATTGTGAATATATTTATATAAATACATGGATCTGATTCACAGTTGACACTTTAGAAGCCAAATGATTCATTGCTACTGTAGCTTAAAGTTTTTCAAATTCAGAATGTCATCAATTTTGACTCAGCCGGGACAGGAGGATTATTAGAGCTCTGAATATAGTATTCTTCTGACTCAATTCTGGCAGCATTGTGGAGGAGTTGATATGCAATAAAATCATGTGTCCTTGAATAGGAGAAGTCTCTATGGCTAGGGCCCCATATATACTGCCAAATAAAACCCAGATTATATGCTTTGAACTGGATTATATGAGTCTTGATGTTCATTCGATCAGTCGTTTCCGACTCTTCGTGATCTCATGGACCATCCCACGCCAGAGCGCCCTGTCAGCCGTCACCTCCCCCAGTTCCTTCAGAGTCAAGCCCAGGCATGTAGCCGGGGGGGGGGGGGCTTGAGGGGCTTCAGCCCCCCCCCGAAATTCTCATGTTGGTTCGCGAAAAGGCCTTACTGGTGCATTATTTAAACTGTTATGTTTATTCATATCATGATCTGATCACCCTCTTTCACTCAGACTCAGCCCCCCCCCGAAACTCAGCCCCCCTGAAACCCCCCCTGAAAAAAATTCAGCCCCCCCGAAACGAAATCCTGGCTACGGGTCTGGTCAAGCCCGTCACTTCAAGGATACCATCCATCCATCTTGCCCTTGGTTGGCCCCTCTTCCTTTTTCCTTCCATTTTCCCAAGTGTGATTGTCTTCTCTAAGCTTTCCTTTCTTCTCATGATGTGGCCATTTGAGTCTACATTGCCATATAACCTGGGATAATCAGGCAATATGGATTTTATCTGACAGTGTAGATGGGGCATAACTTGTGTCCAAGATCTTAGGGAACCAAAAGCCAAAATACATGTTTCATTTTCTGATGTTGCCCTTTTCAGATGTTGCATGACTATAATGCTCACCAATGCTTTCAAGCATAGCCAACATTGTAGAATGCCAAGGATTGGAGTCCAAAAACAATGAGTTGTTTTTTTCTGTGATTAAAGATAAACATAGTCTTAATTTTTAATTATAGTTTTATTTGGTTATATAAGTAAAATATATATAAGTTAAATATAACATTGTCACAGTCACCTTTACAAATTTCCCCCCATATATTCTCATCACATTCTGTCAATTCCTGTTTTCCTATCCTTTATATTTCTATACTTATTTGCTACTTACACATTTCCAATTTTCCCCCTTCCTTCTTCCTTCACCCCTCCCTCCGGGAACTCTTGTACCTCTATTCTATATATTATTGTATTTGTTTGATCATGAAGATTGTCTGATTCAATTCCTTGCATTTTCCTTTCCCTTTCACCTTGGCTATATTCCATTTCCATTTTGACTCCTAGTTCTCCTTAGGATGTCCATTCATGTATTTAATTCTTCTTTTGGTGATGTAATCTTGGAGCATATAATCTGACAAGTATTCAGACAATTTTAAAGTTCCTATTTCCTATGCTCTACCATTGCTAGAGTAAAGATAAACATAGTGATTAGTGATGTAACTCTACACAACTTGACAATGGAAGGGTGATCAATACTGGTATGTTCAGCAACAGTAAGTGAACTAGAAGCAAGGACTCTTAAATCCTCTTGCTTTCGGTAGGGTTTAAGGACCTTATCACAGTAGCCACCAGATTCACCACGAATCGTGGCAAATCATTGGGGGCCAGCGTGGGGACCCCGTCGCTCTGTGCCCCGCATCGCTCAACTTCCCCCTTACCCCATCCCATGGGGGAAAGTGTCTGGAACCTGGCTTCTCCCCATTGCTGGTAATGCAACATGGGAATCCTCCTATGTTGCCGCTGTGGCTGCGTATGCCAGTTCCTCTTCTCTTTTGCCATGGAATTTCGCCGGAAGTAAATTTACGTCATGGGATGGGAGTCATCGGGCTTCATGGTAAAAGTGAAGAGGAATCAGTGTACGCTGCCAAATTTGGCCCATCTGATGAGGTCATAAGCAACTTTATATTGTTACAGAGCCTTTTAGATTGTTGCTATTAGGGTATCAATCGCAGTCTTCTCCAGACAGGATAATTTGGCAAGTTTCAAGTAATATACAGTCATCTCAGTGAACTGTGATCTAAAGTACTGCTTCTTAAACTGTGGGTCCCAATCTCAAATAAGGTCCTGCTAACTCAGTGTTTGAGTTGCAAAAAAATTGACAACAGTGAAATGTTTCTGAATGCCAACTAGACATTTACATAAATCTGATACCAACAACATGCAGTGTTAACAGTGGCCTCTGTAGAAAATGCTTTAGCTCTACTTCATAAAAAAGGAAAATCAGCTTGTTTAGCAACTCTTGCAAATGCTATTATCAGTGAATGGTTAATTTTATTCCTGTTTTATATACTGATATACCAGGATCGCGTTGAAAAATTATCATGTAAAAAGGGCTCATGAGTGGAAAATGTTTAGGAAGCCTTGATCCAAATTAGCTATTCCATTGCTAGTTTATAAAAATTCTTTCTTTCTTTTCTTTTTTCTTCTTTCCAGCTGAAATAAAGATCTGCTTTAAATACTATCATGGTGTAAGTGGAGCCCTGCGAGCAACAACTCCATGCATCACTGTGAAAAACCCTGCTGTGATGGTAAGTATATCGATTTGTTTTTGACATGAAGGCTAAGTCTCTGTTTAGCAATGATATTAAATCTACTAATTTAAGATGGCAGCTAGCATTTTCCAGTAAATGATCTGATCTAATGAAGTTGTTCAAAGGGAAAATGTGATAAGTGAAACCCTGACGTTGGTGGCGTTCTGTTTATGGGTAATTGTGAAATAAGAACCTTTCCTCCACTGTTTTAAGGATTTGTTTATCTTATAACTTTCTGTAATCTCAAGCCACAACAAAATAGAAATACGACTTGTGAATAATCTAATAAGAAAATAGATTTAACTTAAACCAACTAGCATGTCTCTGTATATCTATCTTTTCATTACATTTGGTATGACAAACTTTACATGTTAAATATTTAAATGTCCTAATGCAACTTGATCCCCAAAAGGGCCCTAACAGGTCATGGTGTATTTATTTATTATAAGTGAAGTACAAAGAATGCATGCAATAATTTTCATTTGTTTATGGGTTCTTTTTAAAATATGTATACTAATGTCACATGCAAAAATAACCACAAAATAATAATATCTCTTTATAGATCGGGGCTGAAGGTACGGAAGGTGTTTCGGCAGGTCAGCATAGTAGAAAATTAGTTAGCTTTACACTCTCAGGTAAGGCAGTTTTTAAAATTTTTTATCTCACTTCTGTTACTTTTAAATTAAGGAATGTTGATGAAGAAACACAAGAACATGAGCAAATGTCATCAAATTATACTATATATGCAAAATGGGATATACATATGTAATCATTTTCTATCCATCACCTGCCGAGAGCAATGGGTTGGATCCTACACTCACATTCAGTTTCATTCTCCTGTATTGGAGAAGTGAGTCTCGATCTACACTGGCATTTATTCCAGTTCAAAGCTGATAATCTAGGGGCTGTGGTGGCGCAGTGGATTAAACTACTGAACTTGCTGACCGAAAGGTCGGTAATTCAAATCCAGGGAGCAGGGTGAGCTCCTACTGTTAGTCCCAGCTTCTGCCAACCTTGTAGTTTGAAAACATGCCAATGTGAGTAGATCAATAGGTACCGCCTTGATAGGAAGATAAATGGTGTTCCATGCAGTCATGCTGGACACATGACCTAGGAGGTGTCTATGGACAACGCAAGCTCTTCTGCTTAGGAATGGAGATGAGCACTACCCCTCAGAGCCAGAAGGGGAGGCCTTCATCTTTATCTTTGTTTTGTTGTTTCTAGGTATTGAATACCTAGAAACAACAAAACACAGATAAACTGGCCCCCGGTGACGCAATGGATTAAAGCGTGAGATGCTGAACTTGCAGACCGAAAGGTTGCAGGTTTGAATCTGGGGAGCGACATGAGCTCCTGTTGTCAGCCCCAGCTTCTGCCAACTTAGCAGTTCGAAAACATGCAAATGTGAGTAGATCAATAGGTACCGCTCCGGTGGGAAGGTAACGGAGCTCCATGCAGTCATGCCGGCCACATGACCTAGGAAGTATCTACGGACAACACCGGCTCTTTGACTTAGAAATGGAGATGAGCACCAGCCCCCAGAGTTGGACACGACTGGACTTAATGTCAGGAAAAACCTTTACCTTTTACCTTTACTAAGTATTGAATGTTTGCCTTTGTGTTTGTATATGCTGGAATCCGCCCTGAGTCCCCTCGGGGAGATAGAGTGGAATACTATATAATAATAATAATAATAATAATAATAATAATAATAATAATAAGTATTATTATTATTATTATTATCATTATTATTATCTGGATTCAGAAATTGGATTATACGGCAGTGTAGATGGGGCCTGAAAAGCATTTTCCAGATTTCTTCTTTCCAGCTTCTCCATTGTCTCTTTAAAAAAAGGAACCCCAAGCAGAAAAACACTGAAGGAGGTGCTGCAAGCTGCAGAGAGAAAGGAGAATGGGTGGAAATTGCAGCCCTGCTTACTTATCTTAAGAAGAGACTTCACTGGATCTTTATTCTTTCTTTCCATGGAAGATGATGTCTGAATCTTAACTCAGCAATTCAACAATAGGTAGTTTAATATTGTCTTAGAAACAAAACAATTAACAACCCCCAAACTACATGTGGCAAATCAATGATTCAAAATGAATTCATATAAAATGGGAGTGATATAAAGATGGAAAGAAATGCAGTTAAACTGTGTGTGGTGGAAAAGGTATTTCCACATCAACCATCTGAAGGGGTTAGACTAGATGGCCCTTGTGGTCTCTTCGAAGTCTATGATTCTATGAAGATGCAAATAATTGGAAAAAAAAACAGAGAAAAGCCACCTTAATCAGAAGGAAAGAGTTACATGCATTAGGTCAGTGGTTCTCAACCTGTGGGTCCCCGGATGTTTTGGCCTTCAACTCCCAAAAATCCTAACAGCTAGTAAACTGCCTGGGATTTCTGGGAGTTGTGGGCCAAAACACCTGGGGACCCACAGGTTGAGAACCACTGCATTAGGTAAATTGTGCAAATGAACGCTCATATTTTGGAGCAGTTTCCAACCTCATCACATTTCAACCTTCTACTTCAGCTCTTGCAGTTTCCTTGTCTTCATTACTGGTTTGAATGGAAAGAGAGCACAAATTTGGTTGTCTCACAACCTCCTGCTCCTTCTCATAGTTTTTTTGGAAAGATCCTATGAAGCACCCCTGTACCCTGCTTTATCTCTCAAATTATTCAGACTTGCTTTCTATTAAGCTTCCCTCAGCTGCACGGGCTTTGATTTATTATTCCTTTGAAGTCTCAGGGAACATTTTAAAATTTTGCAACTGCTTCCAATCGAACGTTCATCACAATCTTTCTTCCACACAGAAAAGCCATATGGGTAGTATCTCGGTTCTAGCTTTCACAGAACCGCAATCATATTTCATTCTTCCAGTCACTAGGACTGCCCTTGCTTCTGCAGTAGCAGATAGATGCTTTCTCTCTTTGAAAGCTAAATATGATTAATCTTTTACTTTGGACAGTAAACATTTTCAGGATGCCTAGAGAACTTGGCGTAAACATGATTATTTTTTTTCAAAGGAGTGCCTGCAATATATGACATTTTTGGAAAGCAGTGTTCCTGCATTTGGTATTAACCCATCATGAGACTAAGCACATAAGATGGCAGAAGATGAGTCAGTCAGAACTGGGCTAGTGCACCCTCTCCATAAAGCAGAAGAGCATAAAGTTCATTAACATTTGGGTTTTATTTATTTATTTACTATATTTATACTGTGAGCCCCTGGTGACACAGTGGGTTACACCACTGAGTTGCTGAGCTTGTTGACCGAAAGGTCGCAGGTTCGAATCCGGGGAGCGGCGTGAGCTTCCGCTGTCAGCCCCAGCTTCTGCCAACCTAGCAGTTTGAAAACATGCAAATGTGAGTAGATCAATAGGTGTGGGAAGGTAATGGAGCTCTGTGCATTCATGCCGGCCACGTGACCTTGGAGGTGTCTACGGACAACGCTGGCTCTTCGGCTTAGAAATGGAGATGAGCACCAACCCCCAGAGTCGGACACAACTGGACTTAATGTCAGGGGACAACCTTTACCTTTTTATATTTATACCCGGCTCTTCTCACCCCGAAGGGGACTCAAAGTGGCTTACAGATTATGGCAAAATTCAATGCCTCATTATACATACCAATAATAAATATAACATTTCAAATTATAAAACAGTTAAAACATATAAATACAATAAAACAGATGAAAACATAGGTTGTTGTAGGTTTTTTCGGGCTATATGGCCATGATCTAGAGGGATTCTCTCCTGACATTTTGCCTGCATCTATGGCAAGCATCCTCAGAGGTAGTGAGATGAAAACATAGTTTTGCAATATCCCTTTCCCCACAGGCCAAACATAAGCCTGCTAGTAAAAGTGCTCTTATGTGTTATTACCATGGGTTAAGGTAATATAAAGTGCTAGTTAGACAGCTACAAGAGTAGGGTACAGGTGCCACGATTTTAAAACACAAGATCTTAAAGTTCAGGAGTGCTAAGATGGAATGAGTTTGGCTGCAGATCTCCTCATGGGTAAGCCCAGGGTCGAGCAAGACAGCAAAGCTGGATATCAAATGCTCAGGGCCCCAGGGTTTCTCCTGCAGTAGGGCCCAACAAAGCTCTCCCAGGCCTCTAGGTCAGTCCTTTGATGTTCTCTCCTTGGAGGCTGTTGGGTCCGCTGGCTGGAATGAGGGTGATATTCTCCATACTTCTTTTCCCCTCTGGAGAGGAAAGGCCTCTGAGATCTGATGGAACGACTGATTTGGAGAGAGAGATAGAGAGGAAGGGTAGGCAAAGAGTGAGTTTCACATGCATTCCTTTTATATCTTCCTATGGACATGTATTTTATATCTTCCCAAAGACATGAACATTTCTGTTTTATTTCTATTGACTTTCTACAAATTTCACCTACATTTTTTTCCTACCATGCGGCAAGATTTTGCATTTTTTCCTCTAGCCTAATGAACACGGAGGGTGTGTTAATATGAATCAGGAGATGGAGCTATTCTTTAATTCTTTGCTCCTGTTTGCTCCAGGCTCATCACAGAGCCTAATAGTTCTGCCTGATGATTTGCCCTCCTGTCTTGGTTCATGTTCGCTTGGTTGCTTTCCCCCTTTAGTTCATTCTAAGAAGGATTGTATTCTGCAAGGTCAGGTATCTTGCACTGAATCTATGTGATACTATCCATAAACTGACAGAGGAGATAACTCTATGTTAGAAGCAAAAAACACTCAGCATGTGTTCTGAGATGGTGACCTAGAATGTCCAGCTGTGCCAATGCTGCTCACACTTCTCTAGTCTTTATTCGATGTGCCTTTTTGCCTCTACAGCAAGCTGTTTTAGAAGATTAGTTCTTATAACACTATATAGTACAAATCCATATGTGATCATGTAGTCACTGTATTTTAAAAAAAGATATACTATAGCTTCTTAAACTATATCATTTTTGTTTTGTGTGCAATTGACATGCATAAAGAATTTGAATTTCTTTATCTTTTTCATTTACTCATCCATTTTGTTTTGGGGTGTACATGTCTTTGCTTTTACCTTTCTGCTAATAGTTCTTACATATTGATTAAAGGTGGAAATGTGTGTTTGCATGATTAATATAGATATAAAATACATCTGTTAAGATTTCTATTTGCAACTGGAATCTAAGGACCTCATCACATTAAGGTCAGTAAGCCAGGCAATAGTGGGGGATTCATCAAGGATTGTGGTTAATCCGAAGAGGGTCGGCGGAAACCCATTGCCCTTTGCCCCACATTGCCCCATACGGTGGAAGCTTTGCCACCTGGCTTCCCACCATTCTTCTTTATGCAACATAGGAAGCTTCCCGTGTTCCCGGCACTGCCTCTTGCTACAGTTTGACCTCACTTCAGGCACGGAGCCCAACCGGAAATAGATCTATGTCCTGTGATTGGATCTGGTGGGCTCCATCAAACTGTTGTAGGACTGGCAATTTTGCCTTTGTGATGAGGTAGTAAAGCTTTTTCTAGGACTTGTTCACATGGATTTTGTAGCCTGCACTCACTGTGCAGCCCTCGCAACAGGGACAGCCCCCAGTGGCGCAGTGGGTTAAACCCCTGTGCCGGCAGAACTGAAGACCGACAGGTCGCAGGTTCGAATCTGGGGAGAGGCAGATGAGCTCCCTATATCAGCTCCAGCTCCTCATGCAGGGACATGAGAGAAGCCTCCCACAAGGATGATAAAACATCAAATCATCCAGGCATCCCCTGGGCAACGTCCTTGCAGACGGCCAATTCTCTCATACCAGAAGCGACTTGCAGTTTCTCAGGTCGCTCCTGACATGACAAAAAAAAAAACAAAACAAAATAAAAAAAACACCCAGGGATAGCAAGGTGATGATCCTGCCATGCCAAAGCAGTCTCAGTCCTGCTGAATTTTGCCCTGCCCCTGCTACAGGTTGTGGGGACAGTGTATAGCTACCTCCAGGTTCACTGTTTAGCATTACTGCTTTGGACTGGCCCTGGAATAAGAGGCCAGTGTTAATGAGCCCCTTGACTTCTAACTTCTTAGCACAGTCAAAAGACACTGTGCATTTCAATTGTTCTTTCTTCCTGATCTTCACTAGCGATGTTATCACACTAGGGCAGTGGTTCTCAACCTGTGGGTCCTCAGATGTTTTGGCCTTCAACTCCCAGAAATCCTAACAACTGATTAAACTGGCTGGGACTTCAGGGAGTTGTAGGCCAAAACACCTGGGGACTCACAGTTTGAGAACCACTGCACTAGGGTTTTAAAGTGGGCAGCCCCACATTTTTGCCACCTGCAGAATTCTGAGAAATGTACTTTAAGGTGGAGTCTTTTGAATTCTCAGCTACGATGTCCTCACCTCCCCAAACTACATTTCCCCGAATTGTGCAGATGGCAGAAATGTGAAGCTACCCGTTTTAAAGCCCTGGTGTAATAAAGTAGTTATTTATTTGTGGTGAAGAAGATGGTGGAGAAAGCAGTTGCAAGACACAGTAAGGTTTTGAAAAAAGGAGGGGATGACAGGATCTGGATTTCTTGCAAAATGTCATGTTTGAGATGGGATGACTGCACAATAAAAGCCCTTAAGCGACACCGGAATTGTTTGCCTGCTTGCACTTTTGGAGCACCTTTTGAACACATACCACCTCTGCAAATTTAAGATGAACCCACAATCATTTTTCCCAGTACAGTTGCCACCCATTGGCACATGACTCTAGAAAAAAAAAGCTACATTCATTTCCTGTTGCATTTCCGTTTCATTACACCAAGTCATTGTAGGCCCTTAGAGCACTGTAGGTATAACCATTAAAAAGTTGGAACAAGTTTGAAAATGCCATGAGCCCATCTTCTGAGACAGCTGATACTCTCTTTTAGGCTATTAATGGAAAAGCTGCATATTATTGCTTTACTAGAAAATCTTGTAAAAAAAACATTGCTTGATAAAGCAATCAATCTGCCACAAGATCTCTGGGATTTTGTTTATCTTGCTCCAAAGTAATGCAAAATTAAATCAACAGTGTGCAGAGTTGAAGAGAGGCATTAGAATTGCGTTTCAGTAATGAGATCTGTCTGCGTTATGAATGTTTTGCCTGATAATTGACCAAGGCATATGGAAGCCTGTCTTTCAACAGAGGGAACTACACGGCCTAGGAACAAAAATCGTGTTACATGATGTTATTAGTAGCCACAACCCAATTTAAAATTTGTTTTCAAATGAGATGGGTGGTCAATGGATGGTCATTCTGAGCAGGCCCGTAGCCAGGATTTTGATTCCGGGGGGGGGGGGGGGGGCTCAGGATCTACCCTAGCAAACTTTTTGTATCATTATCCCAATACCCCCATGCATATGGGATATATTGAGCATGTGATAAGATCATGATATGAATAAACATAACAGTTTAAATAATGTACCAGTAAGGCCTTCTCATGGACCACCCTAAGAATTTCGGGAGGGGCCTGAAGCCCCTCAAGCGCCCCCCCTTCAGCTACGGGCCTGGTTCTGAGTTTGTTTGCCATACATACACTCCTTCCCAAACAATTCCCATCCAAATGAATTGGACTACAATCTTCATCATCAACAGTAAGCTTGGCTACTTTAATGGTTGTGATTGATGGAGGCTGTAGTTTGAACCAAATCGGGTGATATTATTTTAGGTAAGTAGTGCATCCATAATAGACTATGCAGCTTTATAGAGATAGAAACAAATAGTATGATTATAGATTTATAGGCAAAATGCAAGAAGTGAGAATCTTTGATGGTGAACTGAATAAAAGGCGAAAGCAGTTGGTAAGAAGGAATGTTTTTTGATTTCCTTTTTTTTCTTTTTCTTCTTCTGTCTTTTAAAGATATCAGGGCAGTTGGACTCAAAAAGGGAATGTTCTTCAATCCTGATCCGTACTTAAAGATGTCTATTCAGCCTGGAAAGAAAAGTACATTTCCTACATTTGCCCACCATGGCCAGGAAAGGCGGTCTACTATCATCAGTAACACAACCAACCCTGTTTGGCACAGAGAGGTAAGCGAGAACCATCGAAAGAATGTTTTGAGTTGATGAGGTTGTGCAAGTGAACTGGTCTTGGTTTTGGTATCTTAAGTCTTGCTGCATACTAAAAAAAGTAGTTGGTTATTGGAATTTATTTTCTGGGCATCTGCCCATTTATCTGAGCCATGTTGCTGTCAGCCATTCAACTTTTTCTCCTGGCAGGATAAATGTTTCATGGGTTCCTTGAAATGCCAAGAACAAATTCTAATAGGCAGCTATTTTCACAACACAACAAGACATTTTAGGGGTCTATCTAAACATTACATACAAACACAAATAATTTAGGTTACAGTGATTCCACATGAACACAGACCAGTCAGGTTTTTTTCTTAGGGAAAAGCCACTTAAGGGGACGTTTTGTGTCCAGAAGCAGGAAGTGTGAATGGGAAACTGACTGATCTGTGACCACTAAATTATGGCCTCTATTCTCTGTAGGATGCTAAGTGGAAGGGATTGCTTAGCATTTAGGGCAAGGGCAATTTGCACGCCATTGTTGTAAAAGAAGTCTGAGAAGTAAATGTGTCCCTGGACATCACTGCTTTAACAGATAATGTGGTACACCACTGAAAAAAAAGGGCAGTTTAACATGTTACTACAAACTTTGTATTCAAAACTAACCATATGCACATGTGAAGAATTGGGCCAGGGAAGGCAAATATATATTTAACATTATAGAGCAGGGGTCCTCAAACGTTTTAAACAGAGGGCCAGGTCAAAGCCCCTCAAACTGTTGGAGGGCCGAATTATAATTTGAAAAAAAAAATGAATGAATTCCTATGCACACTTAACATATCTTATTTGTAGTGCAAAACACACTTAAAAACAATACAATAATTAAATGAAGAACAATTTTAACAAATATAAACTTATTAGTATTTCAATGGCAATTGTGGGCCTGCTTTTGACTGATGAGATAAGATTGTTGTTGTTGTTGTGTGCTTTAAAGTCATTTCAGACTTAGGTTGACCCTGAGCGAGGGCCAGGTAAATGACCTTGGAGGGCTGTATCCAGCCCTCGGGCCTTAGTTTGAGGACCCCTGTTATAGAGAGTACCTGAAAGTTGATCCAGTTTTTTTCTTTCCATGTATGTTCTCAGACTTTGGAATAGATAGATGATGATAATAATAACAATTTTATTTCTTACGCACCTCTCCTTGTGGCTCGAGGCAGGGCACAACTTAGTCAAAAACACATCTTCCTAAAACTTTGTGTAATATACATATATTAAAATGTATTTCTATGAAACACATATATTAAAATACACAGAACAAAGATTACAACGCAGTAAACACAGGATGTGAGTTTTAAATTCATAATTAAAATTGACTGGGTATGCTTGCTGGAAGAGATAAGTCTTCAGTTAGCTGTCGGATCTCTTCCGGCAGATTGTTCCACAATCTTCTTGGGGTGGCCGATGAAAAGGTCCTCTGGGTGACGGGCCAGTTGGGTTCTGGCTGGTTGGAGTAGCCACCCCCCAGAGGACCTAAGTGTCCTAAGGGGCAGATTATATAGGAAAAAGCAATGCCATAGGTAACCTGGACCCAAACCGTGTAGGGTTTAAAGGTCAAAATGAACCCTTTGTCCTTTGCCTGGAAACCAATTGACAAGTGGAATGACTTTAATATGGGTGTAATATGCTCACTCCTAGATGTTCTTGTAAGTAGTATGGCTGCCATGTTTTGAACTAATTGGAATTTCCGAACTTGGTACAGAGGTAACCAATATAAAGTGTGTTGCAGAAGTCCAGCCTTGAGGTCAGCAGCATATGCACTACCATCTTTAGGTCCTCTAAATCCAAGAAGGAGAGGAGAGAGAGGGAGAGAAAGCAACTTGTTTTGCATGCTTTGCTGTTCACTTCTGCTCAGTAAAGGATTCTGAAGGCAACTGCTGCTTACCTGTTATAGGCTGTGACAGCAAGACTGGCTAGAGCAGAAGCAATGCTGCAACCCAGAATGGAATGTCTGTGTTTCTCGGGTTGCCTTGCTTCATCCTTTCACACATATTGGTTTTTCTAATTGACATGTGTCTGTATTTTATTAAGTATAGCAGACAATATCTAGACCAGCTTTCCCAAGCTTGGTTAACACCCAGTGCCTTGAACTCGAAGTCCCAGCATTACGAACTATTAACTGTGTTTACTGGGGTCGATAGAAGCAAAAGTCCAAGACATGGAATGTTCCCAGTCCCTGGACTGGGAACGTTCCATGTCTTGGACTTTTGCTGGACTGGGAACGTTCCATGTCTTGGACTTTTGCTGGACTGGGAACGTTCCATGTCTTGGACTTTTGCTTCTATCGACCCCAGTAAACACAGTTAATAGTTCGTAATGCTGGGACTTCGAGTTCAAGCTGGTTTAAAAGAAATTATTTCATAACAGGTCAGCTGGCTACTTGCTGATGGTCACATGGCTGAACTCATTTGTCTATAAGGACTAGAAAACTGGGATGTAAGATACCCTAATAATGATGGTTAAAAGTTTCCTTATTTAAGAAAATCATATTGTCTTTTTAGGACTGCCATGAAGGCAAAGAGTATCAATATTCTCATTTAGCTACCAGTTTAGATTCTGTCTTCCAAGTCATGTGGAAAGTAGGCTAATTGGATTATTTTTCTTAGTATGAAACACTCTTTTTCTATTGTCCTGCGGCATCTTCCGGTGATTTATTTCTTAAATGATGACTCATTTAAATGGAACACATGCCATTTCCTCGTGCTCTACGATGTTCTTTGTAACAAAACCTATTTATTTTTATGCATGCCTGAAATGTATTATACTTTCTTCAGTCTGCCTTCGTTGTTGGAAATTTGAAAGTCTCCAAATGAATTGATTACTTTGCAAATATATGTTAAAGAATTGGGCAACAGCACCCCAAAATAAATATGATATAGAGGAATTCAAGTAGTTTTATTGTGTGTTAACTTTAATTAATAATTTCTCATTTGACATGTTGAAGATTTTTCTTTTAGCATCTGTAGTGAAACTAAAGGCACTTCCATACAGGACTTAAACCCACTCTTGAGTGGGTTTAAAAAACCCACTTCGGCATGGGTTTAAGTCTCCAGTACCCTCCAAAAACCTGGGCTTTAGCGGGGTGTATGTGTGTCTACATGCCATCCCAATAACAATTGGGATGGTGTGAAGCCACCCTGAAGCCCCCCCCCCCAATAACCCCTACATATTGTAAATAGAGTTGTCTCTGACAAAATTTAAGAGCGTTTTCTTTTTGCTGGAGATAAGACAATATCATTTCTGACATTATCTGCTTTGAACAGGATTATATGAGTCTACACTTCCATATAATCTAGGATAAGCAGATAATCTGGGATCAGATCCTGGGATATAGGGCAGTGTAGAAGGGGCCTAAGATTTCCATAACACACAAGTTGTCTTTATAAGAAGTTATGATAAACTTGGATGAAATACCATGTCAACTTGCTTCTTCCATGGCTAGATATAGCAGTGTGCTGGACATTTGTGCTTTTTATCTTCATTGGTCAAATTCTGGGAAGCTTTTCAAGTAAAAAAAGTTTACATTGCCAGAGAACATACCATGGTCATGCTTATTGTAATATGTTTAGTTTTTCTGTTTTGCTTTCTGTAGCAATATTCCACAGATACCCATGCATATCTCCCATAGAGTGTATGTAGAATGTGCAGTGTATGTGGAATGACGAACTGTTACCAAAACTCATAGCAACCCACTGTAACCATACATCTTTAAGTATCTGACTAATTATATATTTAAACTGCTCCCAAGTAAATCAGATATGCTGTATTTGTTGATTACCATGGCTTCTGATAGTAACTGTGTTTTTCTCTTTACAGAAGTATTCTTTTGTAGCACTTCTAACGGATGTCTTAGAAATTGAAATCAAAGATAAATTTGCCAAGAGCCGGCCTATCATCAAGCGGTTTCTTGGGAAGCTCACTATACCAGTCCAGAGGCTGCTGGAAAGGCATGCAATAGGGTAAACAAAAACAATTTCATTGTTTATCTTAAATTGGTCAAGGGGGAGAAAGATTACGTTTCCCTAACAAAACTTCACTATTCTGTAATTGGCAATCCTGAAAATTCATTTGTTTTACAGGAAAGTTAAGCCCTTTCCTATTCTTACAGTTTGGTTGAATTTATTTTGTGTTAAAGTTTCTTTGTCCCCCCAATTTGTAAGCATTCCCTTCTTTTTTTTCTTCCTAATGCTATATATCATGGTACAAGTTGGGATTATTTTTTCTTTGCATCGAAATATAAAGAACATTGAATCATAATACACAGGTTAATGCAGTAGTGTGCAAATTTATTTGGAACATGCTTGATCTTGTTTCTTATATAGTTCAAAAATCAAATTATTCTTTCATTAATTAAAATGCATCTAATTTCAGTGAAGACTAAGATAGCACTAATATATCAATTGACTCTCATGCTCATTATAAATTTATGAACTTTTTGCCACTTCTATTCTTCAGTTTATTAAACTGAATTCGTTTGGTTCTTGCATAGCAAGTATATATCTTACCTGATACTATCTTTTTATATTTACAGTAAGAGACTAATTGATTTTAGAGTTAAGAGGCCTGATCATGCAAAGTGCTCTCACAGTAAAAATATGCTAATCATTATGCATGTCAGGCTGTGAAATATATGTGTATATATTGAAATTAGTGTGTCCATGCAAGCTGTAGGACCCAGGAAGTTACAGTCCTCAACAAGTATTTTTTCCAAGTTTGGACTGCTACTTTACTACATTGTATTACATTGTTGGAAATAAAGAATGTATACATTAAGGAGGAAGTGCACCATATTATATCTCTGAGGCCTTGCCACACAGAACATGAAATGTAGTCACTATAACATTTATGAAAAACATTTTCATAAATATTGTTAGGAGCCACATACGTGAAGACACTGGTGACAGGGCAATTCCCAAGATCCACTGGAGATTTCAGTAGATGGTCCAGAAGCTCTGTAACACTGCTTCTTCAACCATGGATCTTGAGTCCAAATGGGGTCCCCTCAGTTCAACATTGGGATCATGAAAAAAAAAAGGTTTGGCACTTAGTGGCTTCTTTAGACATATACATGAACTTGTTAGCAACATGATGCAGTGTTTACAGCAGACTCTGCAGAAAATACTTCAGCTGTACTTCATAAAAAGCAAAATCAGCCAACATGTTTAGCAAGCCTTGTGGATGTTGATTTAGTATCAGTAAATGTTTGATTTTTATACCTATTTTGCATACCTACATGCCTGGGGTCACGTAAAAATTTTTGCATGTAGAAGACTTTGGCCAGGCCTGCACACTTGTAAGAAGGCAATGTTTTGTTTTTTTTTTTAAAAAAAAAAACTTATGCAGGCCTCTCTTCCTGCCTTTCTATCTCACTGACCAGGAAGACAGGCATGGGAAGAGCCGGCCAGCGAAGGGACTGTATGTGGTGTAGGCCTGACTTAGGCAGTACCTCACAAATGTGCTTTTCTTACGATATCATCATATGGGGCTTACTTTGGTAGCCTACACTGGTTCAGCTATAGTTTTCCCATGGAGCCCACCAGCTCCCATCCCACGGTACAGAGGAACTTCCAGCAGAGCTCCATGGGTAAACTATAGCGGAACCAGTGTTTGTCACTGCAGTGGCAACATGGGAGGCATCCATTATTGCACCAGGAACAATGGAGGAAATCCATTTGGTTAACGTTTCCCCTAGTGAGATTGGAATGCTGGTAATCTGGGTGATGCGGGGTGTGGGTTCCCCACGCCCTTCAACAGGCACCTCCAGATTCGCCACAATCAGTGACAATTCCAGTGGCTTTTATGATAAGGTCCTCAGTAAGGTAGTTTATTGCTGGATCATGTATATTGCCTGTGCTATTTTTGCTTTAGTTGTTCAGAAGAGCAATCCCCTTTGGGAGAGATCAGCATGACGTGTGTATATCATAGGTGCTGTTTCAGCATACTAGATGCACATTTTCCATCTGGGAATACACAGTATAGTTGTTTCTTAAGTTGACTCTCAGTATGTTATAAGCAATATGCTGGACTGTGTTCAGGAGGCTGAGTACACAAGTGCTGTTTGACCATTTGTGTGAGAGGAGCTTCCATTCAGACATGGGCAGGAAACATTCTGAGTGTTTGGGACAAATAGTTCCTTGGTCCACATTTGTTGAAATCCAAAAGTGTTCTGTCTTTTTGATTTCATCTGGCTGCTAGTCCTTCTTTTTGCGATACTTCATTTCACACATTGAACCAGAGCATTCTTAATACACTTGATACTCAAAAACAACAGGCACCCAATAGTATAAAAACAATGCTTCTCCTCAGTTGTGTGAAATTTCTAGTTTGTTGCAGTGTCGGCATGCTGTCACATGGCTATCAAGACTCAACACAGCTTGTAAACAAATGGCCTCCTTTTTCACAGATTTCCCCACCACAATAACACGTTGCATAAATGGAGAAAGACACAATCAGTTTGAAAACAATTGTCAGCTTTTTCCAAGGTGGTATTGATGCAGGTAAGCAAAATACATTGCAGATTTGACAAGGTAGGCCAGGCAAATTTTGGCTCTGCTTGGCTCACAAAAAGAGAGTCCCATTGGGCCGATTAGCTTAAAACATTCAATCTTATTCCCAATGCAGATATTTTTTGTTCAAAAGGCAATCATATTCAAATTTTGAGTACTGTGTTTCCTTTTTGCTCCAGTAAAAAAACAAAACCCTAAAATTCAAGAGTTGTGATATCCAAATTGAACAGTTGTTTTGAATGAGTTTGCACACTGCTGGATGTTAGAGTATTATCTTTGTGCATTATAAGCAAGTTTGGGGATATTGTTTAATTGATCACATGCTTTTTTAGAACTAAAATTATAATCTCTCTCTGTTATACTGTTGGTATCACCTAACATATGGCTCAGAAATGGTTTTGAATCATTTTTCTTAGTGCAACCCTTTCAATACTCCTACGATATCATCATATGGGGCTTACTTTGGTGGCCTACACTGGTTCAGCTATAGTTTTCCCATGGAGCCCACCAGCTCCCATCCCACGGTACAGAGGAACTTCCAGCAGAGCTCCATGGGTAAACTATAGCGGAACCAGTGTTTGTCACTGCAGTGGCAACATGGGAGGCATCCATTATTGCACCAGGAACAATGATTAATAATACCTGGCCAGATTTCTTCTTTAGGCTGGTATATTCGTTGATGGGACGGAATCCCTAGATATCCATGCAAGATGTTTTCCTCAGGTATTCAAGCAGAGCTGGTTTACAGTCTATGGCTGCCATCTGGAGGTCACTTTTATTTCTTCCATGTCACATTGGGTGATAGGGATCCAAAAGAACAGATGCAGGCAGTCTCCGAGTTACAAACATTCAATTTACAAATGACTCATAGTTACAAATTGGGGGGGGGGGGGAGAGAGAGAGAGACATCAGGAAGTGAGAGAATTCTACCCCTTGGAAGGGAAATCCACTCCTGAAAGTGCTATCATGGGAATAAAGTGTCTCCAATCAAGCGTTCTCATCAATCCTTGTTTCAACAATAAACCACATTATTCAAAATCCAATTCTCTCAGGGATATAAAGTGAGGTGAAATCCTCTGAACAGGGGCACAGGCAGTGAAACAAACTCCTTACTTACTTAGGCAATCCCTCGTTGTCTGAGTAGGATTGTCTTCCAAGATTGGTGTACTGCCGGTACGTAGGTGACTGTGGAGCCCTATTCTTGACCTGCATGCTCTCCCGCAGTGAGGGCATTGGTTTCCAGGTGGAAGATGGTCCCGGTCGGGGTTGGCTTGATGCGCCTTCCTCTTGGCATGTTTCTCTCTTTCACTCTCCATTCGTGCCTCTTCAGATTCTACAGCACTGCTGGTCACAGCTGACCTTCAGCTGGAGCTCTCAAGGGCCAGGGCTTCTCAGTTCTTAGTGTTTATGTCAGAGTTTTAAAGGTTGGCTTTGAGTCCATCCTTAAATCTCTTTTCCTGTCCTCCAACAATCCGTTTTCCGTTCTTGAGTTCGGAGTAGAGCAACTGTTTTGGGAGATGGTGGTCGGGCATCCGGACAACATGGCCGATCCAGCTGAGTTCATGGCGGAGGACCATCGCTTCAGTGCTGGGGGTCTTTGCTTCTTCCAGCACACTGACGTTTGTCCGCTTGTCTTCCCAAGAGATTTGCAGGATTTTCCAGAGGCAGCGCTGGTGGAATCATTCCAGGAGTTGCATGGGACGTCTGTAGACAGTCCACGTTTCGCAGTCATATAGCAGGGTTGGGAGGACAATAGCTTTATAAACAAGCACCTTGGTATCCCTACAGATGTCCCGGTCCTCAAACACTCTCTGCTTCATTCGGAAAAATGCTTCACTCGTAGAGCTCAGGTGGCGTTGTATTTCAGTTTCAATGTTGACTTTTGTGTAGAGGTGGCTGATATATATATATATATATATATATATATATATATATATATATAGAGAGAGAGAGAGAGAGAGAGAGAGAGAGAGAGAGAATGTAACTCCATATGTGTGTGTGAGAGTGTGTGTATAAAAGCTGTCTGTCTGTCTATCTATCTATCTATCTATCTATCTATCTATCTATCTATCTATCCATCCATCCATCCATCCATCCATCCATCCATCCATCCATCCATCCATCCATCCATCTATAGAGTCCCACTTTTCAAATGTACCTGTTCCAACTTACATAAAATTCAGTTTAAGAACAAACCTCCAGAACCTATCTTGTTTGTAACTTGGGAACTTCTTGTATATTGTTCTTGTGGGAAAGAGTTAATAATTTTGTAGTATTTCAACTTGCTGCCAGAAAGCCGATAGGATAAAATCTGAGAGATCCTCATAATCCCAAAAATGCTCTTAAAGGCTAAATATCTGGAATACCATCTTGAAGCCTGAATAAAACAAAATATTTTATATGTTTTTTTCTGCCAATAAAAATAATTGGTGTTGCTGTCTGTTGTACAATCTATAATAACTACACTGACAAAATTGTTAAATTCCAAAATAAAATAGTGTGATGTTCAGCTCAGGTATATGAATACATTTGTCAGAGCCACAAGAGGGCAGAATATTTTCACAAAGCAAGATTTTGCAATTTTGAAATATACCCCCCCAACCTATTTCCTCCTTTAATAGTAATAGAAGAAAGAGGAAAGGTGATAGATTTGTTTATCATGATGTGTGTCCTATGTCCTGTGACTGGTAGTTCTTCAGTTCGTTATCTTCTCTCCTGCAAACAACTTTTGTACTCTGTTGCAGCAATCAAAGTCAGCAAAAGACCGGTGGGAATAATTTTGGTGGTCTGTGAAACTCCTTGTGAAACCTTTTTCCAGCTTTCGGCTAAAGATTAATACATTTTAAGGGTTTAGAAAACAGATGGGTTCACTCTTATATTTTTCCCTTTTTTCAGAGACCAAATTCTCAGCTATAACCTTGGTAGAAGACTTCCAGCTGACCATGTTAGTGGCTGCCTGCAGTTCAAAGTCGAGATTACGTGTTCCATCCACGAAGGTGAGTTGTTTTTATATTTGGATTACATCTGCTTTACAGAACCTGGGGTCATGTTTGATTTATAGTTGACCATAACTGCTTTGTTTTCACAAAACCGCATTGTTTTAAATTAGATTGTGAACTGCCTTGAGTCCCATATTTGAAACAAATTGGGAAATAATTAAGCAAATTAATCAGTGCATGAAGCAACAGCAACAATACATAAGAGATATTCATTAGAATCCTTATAAACAAAAAAGAAGAAGAAAAACCAGAAGTAAAAGGAATATTTCTTAAATAATCCGAATTGTATCTCTGCTTTGTCTAGAACAGCATCCCAGCCCTCGACGAAATAGAAGTACACCTCTGTGAAAAAAGTAGATATGTTTTATATCCCCCTAAGACTGTATAGAAAAAAAGATGAAAGGCTACATCTTCCTTGTTGCCTTTCCATGTATACTTTCCCTCTGAGATCCTAACTGATATATTTATGTCATTACTTTAAATCAGAGGTGTCAAACTAATTTTCATCAAGGGCCACATCAGCTTCATGGTTGCCTTCAAATGGCCATTGAAGCCATGGACAGAGAATCCGTGGACAGAGAGGGCAAACTTTAATTTTCATACGTAGTGGTCGATGTTCTTTAGGGTTTACCCAGTTTGGGTCTTCAGATGTCCCATCACTTTTTATCATCTGCCATGGGGACTGGGATTCCTGTTACTGGGGGTAATGGGAATTGCAGCCCAACAGTACTTGTGACTGGCTCTGAGGTTGGGGAAAGGTTAGAGGACATGTTAAAGTTATACATCATACCCACAAGCCCTGTATTCAAAGTCAAACCCCACTCTCCTGACTCAACAGAACAACCTGCAGCCTCCCAGATGTCCCTATATCACAACTCCCATCACCTCTAGGCATGATGTCTAAGAAAGAGGGATACAAGAGTTGTAGTCCAGCATCTGGAGGAGGGCAACATAAAATGACATAGTGGGCTGGATTTGATCCACAAGCCTTGAGCTTGACACGTGTGGTTTCAATAATAATTACACTATGTAACACAATTTTTATTCCTGGGTTATAAATGTCGTTTACTAATTGGTTCTATCATAAAAACATGGGAAACATATATTAAACTGCAAAAACTTTGTTTTTGTGGTTGATCCTGCCGCACATTTTGATATAGTTTTTCAATTAATGTCTCGAGTCTCAGACAATTCAAGTTTGTGGCAGCCACAAAAATGAAGTTTCTGGAGTATAGCAACTACTTTCAAATTAATAAGGAATAACTCTTTCAAACCAGGAACAGATTTTTTGTTATATAGCATTATCATATCTAAAACAGTGTATTAATGTGGTGCACAAAATAACAAAAAAAATCACAATAGAGCTCATTAAACTACTATTACTTATGAAGTTTTAAATAAAGGAAGAAATTGAAGTTGTGGTTCTGGGACCAGGCTTTTGGACAACAGACATAGATAGCACTTTGGACATGGAATTGGATATGGAATTGACTGGAATGATGATACGGCTATTAATACTGTTTTTTACTGTTTTAATGAATGTTTTACTTATTGTTTTAATTGTTATTATATTGCTCTGTTATATGTAGTGGCATCGAATTGCTGCCAAATGTAAGCCGTTCTGAGTCCCCCTTCAGGGGTTGAGAAGGAACGGGATAGAAATACCAGAAATAAATAAATACATACATACATAAAAGGCTCACAATTATTTTCATTGTTTGCACACTTTTTCATTAATGTCTCTTGTGATGAAGGTTTATGTTGTTCCTCTAATATAGAACCATTCATATCTTTTGAACCCTTGTGCCGGCAGGACTGCTGACTGATAGGTCAGCAGTTTGAATCCAGGGAGAGTGGGTTGAGCTCCCTCTGTCAGCTCCAGCTCCCCGTGCGGGGATATGAGAGAAGCCTCCCACAAGGATGGTAAAAAATCAAACATCCAGGTGTCCCCTGGGTAACGTCCTTGCAGACGGCCAATTCTCTCACACCAGAAGCAACTTGCAGTTTCTCAAGTTGCTCCTGGCACACACACACAAAACTTGTCAAGGAAACTTTTTCTTTTTGTGATTCTACTTTGACCTTTCTTTATTTGTTTAACAATTGCTGTTTTCTCATACGTATTCATTTGTATCACACTGTTATCTAGCATATTCTGATTTATATTGAGCAACTCCTTCATGCTGCCTGTGTTCCCGTGATAGATTACACTAGCCAATACACATTTTGGTGCCTCAAATGTTAGACTCGTTTCTGGGTATATTTGACCTGCTGATTCCAAAAATTATATCAGTTTCCCCCTATCAGCTCTAGTTTTTGAGATTTGGAACATATGCCATATACCAATCATCTGCTCTTCCATAGAAAACAATGATAACCAGATCTAAGAAATCCGGGTTGATGTGATCTATCCAATACAATTTTTTTGAATCAGCAACCCAAAGAACCTCAGAAACAAGCCTAAAAACCAAGACAGCGAGATTTTTGTTTGTGTTGGGTTGTGTAATGCTTCCAAATCTATTTTCTAACTGCCAAGTCCAAACAGAATGAAACTTAAAACTAGTGTTATTGGAGGGTGTGCTCAATCTCCCTCTCATTACTCCATTAAATATTAAATATGCCAATTAATAAAAACAAATGTGCCATTCTTGTTGGGAAATGGTACGTGTTCTAAAACAGTTCTCACTTTCCTTTCAATCCTTGGTACATAATATCGTTGTAAGTTGATATCGACACTTCTCTTTCATAGGTTACTGCACTACAGCATGTGCCCAGAGTATGTGGCCCTCCTGCATTTCACAGGCATTGTTTTTGTTTTATGTTGTGAAAGTTCAACCTCATATTCCCATTGCTACATCACTATTCAGTTTCCTGTGAAAAGGGGTGTGTGTTCCTTGATCATGATACATGTGCTAGAAAGAACTGACAGCTTGGAGAAACTTAGACAGTGGGTGAATTTCATAAATGTAAATGTAGATGTTTAATAGTTTTTTTAAAAGGAGACTCAATGGGCCAGTTTGTTCTATGGGTTGATTCCCCCCCCCCCCAATTTTAATTATATTTCCTCTTCCTTCTCAATTGAAAGAGCAAACATTTCAAGAACTGCATAATTAGGATTTGTTATAAGTCTTTAAAGATAAAGGTAAATGATTCCCTTGACATTATGTCTAGTCGTGTCCGACTGTGGGGGGTGGTGCTCAACTCCATTTCTAAGCTGAAGAGCTGACATTGTCCGTAGACACCTCCAAAGTCATGTGGCCAGCATGACTGCATGGAGTGCCATTACCTTCCCGCAGAAGTGGTACCTATTGATCTACTTACATTTGCATGTTGGCAGAAGCAGGTTGGCAGAAGCTGGGCTTAACAGCAGGAACTCACCCCACTCCCTGGATTCGAACCACCAATTTTTCAGTCAGCAAGTTCATCAGCTCAGTGGGTTAACCCGCTCTGCCACCATAAATCATGAATCTTTATGATAGGTTAAAAAGAGCTATAAAATCATCAGGCAAATGAGATAGTACTGAAGTTCTGTATGTTCTGTTGAACCAAAGCTTTTGAAATTTCTCCCTTAGTAAAGTGCTTCTCCAAATTTCTGAATTTTGTGCAATAATTTCTTTCCCTCTTTCTCTAGATGCTTCGCCAGAAACTGTGGGAACCATTCTCGGAGTGAACTCTGTAAATGGGGACTTGGGTAGCCCATCTGATGATGAAGATATGCCTGCAGGACATCATGATTCACCTCCGGTTTGTTCAAATGGCCCAATCTCTGAGGAATCATCTGGAGAAGCCATCCAGCGGCATTCTCTGAGGACTAGTGCAACTCTAGAAACAGATCCAGAGGATTTGAACTCTATGGCTTCAGGATCATTGGCCCCCAGAGGCCGCCAGGACTCCTTGAATGACTACCTAGATGCAATAGATCAAAGCAATCATTCTAGATCTGGGACTTCCGCTTGCAATGAACGTGCTATTGGTGCATCCCCAAAATTAAGAAGTAGCTTCCCTACTGACACTAGACTTAATGCTATGCTTCATATTGACTCTGATGAGGAGGAGCATGAATACCACCAGGCTCTAGGATTCCAGCCATCACTCGATGATGATGGTGGTGGTTTAGTGATGTTAAATGGTGCCACCAGGAGTGTGGAAGAAAATTTCTTAGATTGTTCATCAAACCAGATGCCAAACCAGGGCCCTGATGAAAATGATCCAGTACCAGAAATAGGAGAGTCCTCACAACCTTCAGAATGTCAGCAGGAGATCCTGGAAGGACCTCTAGAATTGGATCTGGGAAGAGAAGAAGCTGGAACCCCTCAGGTGTCTCAGGACAGTGAGCCAGTAGATCTGGCTCCCACAGAAACATCTGCATCTCAGGAAGCCGAGCTGCCAAATGCTCTTCTGGATGCTGAAACATCTGAGTCTGCTCCTGAAGACAGAAGCAGAATGACAGAAGCCGAATCTGTGGATCAGGGATCAGAACCTTCTCAGATTTCATCAGAAACTGAACCGAGTGACCCTGCTCGTACAGAAAGCGTTAGTGAATCAAGTACCAGGCCGGAAGGCGAGAGTGATGCGGAAGGGGCTGATGGCTCCTGCCATGAAAGCACAGCTACCCGACTCTCGTCCGTTGATACTCGATGTTCTTCCTTCGAAAGTGCACGGTTTCCTGAAATGCCAGCCTTTTCTTCTCAGGAGGAGGAAGAGGGAGCCTGTACAGCGGAGGCCACTGGCAGTGAGCCTCCCTCAGAGACTCAGGAGGTGATATGCACCCAGGCATCTTTGCCTGCAGTCAACATACCAACTGCTTCAGAGGATGGGCAGTTGCTTGAGGCAGGTGGACTGCAGGATGGCGATGAAGCTGAAGAAATCTGGCAGCGGAGGCAAAGTTTGCAGGCTGCAGCTGCACATAACCAGTCTCAAGAGGAAGAGGCTAGTGGGTCCCAGGCGGCTTGTGAGGGAGCTGCTTCCGAGGTGGATGGAGCCACTGGAGGTAACAACTGCAAAAATGCATGCTTGTTGTCCATGGTGAAACAGCTTTAGCTGAACTGTATGCTACTCGTCTCCAAATTTGTTCTACGGTGGAATGCACTTACCCTAGAAAATTAGCCACTAATATTGTGTTCATAAATATATATTTCTGATACAAAACACTGGTTGATATCCTGTTGGTGAATTATAATGCTATAAATTGGGCTTTGCAACTCATGTTTGTGGCCCTTGTGGCAATCAGAATTCTATACTGACTATATAGTGAGCAAAATCCTACCCAAAACCCACCTTATAAGCAGCACTGTACAACACAGCTATATCCATGCTGTCAGATAATAGATGAATCACCACTTAGCTAACTTGCTATACCTGGACGTACTGAATGGATGTCATCCACAGGGTCCTCATAAAGAGCCCTGGAAATGGCTGTCACAGTGTACCCAGCTACAGAAAAATGGACAGATACATTCCTTATTAATCACTCTACTCTCTGACAATATTTTTGTTTTGTTTTGTTTTGAGTTTTTTCACTCTAAGAAAGAGCTGCTTTCAATCTCTTTCTTAGAGTGAAAAAACTCAAAACAAAAACCAATATGATTAAAACCTAAAAATATGTAAAACATGAACATGAATGGCATTAAAAATAGTTAAAACTTTTAAAACCAGTAAAAACCTATTAATAGCTATGTTCATGTTAGAGAGAAGCTGTCATACTTGCAAGGTGGTTTTTGAAGAGGGTAATATTAGGAGACATAGCTGCGGAGGTGCAACTGAATGATACATATATACTTCACGATGCAGGATCTTGGTCAGTGGCTCAGATAACAGCCATTGACAAAGCTCTTAACTGAAGTAATGGTCTGCTTTCACATATGTGCACATAGCCATTTTCTGGTAGATACATATTGTCTGAGAGCCTTGAATAAGGAGACATTTCTCTCTTCCTCTCTGTGGTCAGTTAAGTATTGCCTCCATCCTTCTTGTGCCTCTGCCTCTTTGTGCAGATCTCTGTTCTCAGGTAGTCCTGAAGAAAGACCCGGAGTCTGGGACAGATGTTCCTCTTCCTTCCCCATTAACATCACACAAAGGAGAAGAAAACAGCACTAAAATGTCCCATAGAGCTCTGTCCCTTTGAGTTTCATTTTCCTTTGGAAGATTTCAGACTATTTCTTATTTTAATGTTAATGGACTCTTTTGTTTTTTAGGTGCCCAAGCCAATGGTCATCAGCCTCTGAGAACACTTCCGTCTGTTCGTCAGGATGTTAGTCGCTATCAGAGAGTGGATGAGGCTCTGCCACCAAGTGAGGAACTTTTATTTATTCATTTGAAGGATGGAAAATCAATACCTCACACAAGGGAGTCGAAAACAACCTCTTGGCATTGTGGGGAAACATTGCTTTAAACAAGAGATTCTCAAATGTTTTCAGCCACAGAGCCCTTTTTGAAGCAAAAGTTTCTTGTGGAGCTCCAAGAAATGTTTATATAGTATATAATATAAGAATAATAACAGAAACCCCCAGAGCCATCCAGTTCAACCCCCTTCTGCCGTTGTTGCACTAGAGCCCTGGTGCCTCTTTTCACCACAAACTGCACACTGTCTAGTTGATCCAGTTTATTAAAACAAAGTATAATAAAAGCTGAGTATATTAAAATCAAGTATATAACAAAGGGAATCAAAGCTCAAAAGGGTATTTCCATAAAAGCCAAAGGTCTAAAATAAATCCACTGAAATATTCCAAGACAGGATACATAAATCCAAGGCAGGCAAAACTATGACTCACAAGACCAGAATGCAGGAATTGCTTGAGAACTCCAGGCCCATGAAACTGAGAGCTGTTCACCTGAATGCAGCATTGCTCTCACAAGGAATATTCCAGCAAGAAAAGCCCAAATCCCTCCCATGGGGTCATTTCTCCTTGTACCTTCTGTCTTGTGCCTTATCTCTAAGTCACTTGGAGAAGCGAGTCTGTCTTAATTGTAGGCCCTGTTTCCTCAACTCCAATATCTCTGACCTTGACAAACATTCATCTCCCACATTCTGCACTTCTGGCAGTTTTCCATGGGAATGGAGACCACCTTCACCTTTCTCTTGGGAACTGCCAGGAGCGGGAGATTCCAAAACATCTCTCTCTGAGCCACTTCCAGTCTCCTCTGGGCCCTCTGAATCTCTCCCATCATCCCTCCTCATCTGAACACTCGGAATCTGATCAGGCCATGTAGTAAAGGCACAATCAAAGCACCCCCTGAGCAGTCGGGGGGCGGGATAGGGTTTTGGAAGCAAGGAAGGCAAGGGGGAAAGGATTTAGGTGGCAGGGAGGCAGGGGGAGTCTTTTGGGGCAAGGGAGTTGGGAGATGGGGAGGTGCAGGAAAGAAGAGGATGTGTTTGGAGTGGAGGAAGGGGAGGAAAGAGGAGGAGGAGGAAGAGGGAACTGTGGAGCCTCTTAGCATGCTTTGTGGAGCCCCAAGAGTTCTACGGAGCACACTTTGAGAACCGCTGCCCTAAACTATCCAGTCCCTTATGCTTTCCAATGTTCCTTCATACCTTAGATTGGGAAGCCCGTATTGATAGTCACGGGAGGATATTCTACGTGGATCATGTCAACAGAACAACAACGTGGCAGCGACCTACAGCTCCTCCAGCCCAACAAATTCTTCAGCGTTCCAACTCCATACAACAAATGGAGCAACTGAATCGCCGGTGAGAATTATTTAGATTGTTATTGTTAAAGCTGTAGTACAAAAGAAGGACTGCGTGTGCTGGTACGGCTGTACCAGGAGCTCCAAACTCCCTTTCGTTCTTTGAGCGTTTGCATGTGCTTGTTCTGGCCATGCATTTTGCAGTTGGATGGTTCCTGCTAGGCTGCAGTCATGGGCTAACCACCTGTCTATCATCGTTAAGTTTTAGTTCCACCCTTTTTTCCAGGTTCAGGAGGGAAAAGGAACCATTTTAGTTCAGTCTTACAGTTGGAAGCTCAGCTACAGGACGTGAAAGTTTTCTACCTGTAGAGAAGCTTCGTTTCTTACAGTCCCAAAAGCTCTGGCTGGGGAATTTACAGCCTCAGAGATTTAAGAACAATCTCTAAAGAAAGGCTTTTAAGAGAAACAGCTTTACAGCACAACCCTTGTTGGGGTTAGAGAAACGGACCTACAACTTTCGTGGGAAAAATCCTAAGGACTCCAGCTGGAAATTTTTCAGAGCCTTGGCTGGTAGGTCTACTCGGGTACCCAAGAAGCACTTTGGAGCTGGGAGTAGAGCCCACACCAGCAAAGCCTAGAAAGCAGATTGCCCAGAGAGGGGTTAAAAAGGGTTTTCCTCGTAAAGAAATAGTTCTCCAAACAAGTTGCCTGTCCATTGTAGACAAGTTAAGAAGCATTTGTTTGATTTGTTGAAGATCTAAGATTGTTTGTTGAAGACCTAAGCAATAATAAAGAACTTTGTTAAACTTTTAAGCCTCTAAAGACTTTGTATAGGAAAACCCATAGGGCCTCTCATCTGAAGCACCCTGGCTTCCCGCTGGGCACAAAGAGCACGTCCTGTGCAAAAGCCAATTGCTATAGGCCCAGCGCACGACAGCACACTGTGAAATATTCCCCTCACTGTTTTTTGCCTGGCAGCAGTCAAGTTTCATTATAGCAAAGCATGCAACTTCTTTGTATTAGCCTAATGTAGAAATGTTGAGCTGCCTTGAATAACAACAACAACAACAACAACAACAACAATTTCCAACATAGCTAAGGCTTGGCATTAGCTCAGAAACATGACATTGAGAGACATTTCTAGTTATTTGAATTAACGGAGGAAAATGTGACATAGTTTGACTTACTGTTGATACAAACCAAGGCGTAAAGGGAAGTTTTCATAAACATTTTTTGTGACTACTGAAATGGAGCCTCTATTTTCAGCCATGATGGAGGAGGCATGGTTGCATCATTACATGGAAAAATGTTAACAGGATATTCCAGAATTACTTTAAAGCTTTTGCATTTATGTGCTTTATATACAGAACTCGGTCTAAATAAAAAAGTGTATGCACAATGCAGCTATATTTGGCTTTAATGATGGTGTTGTATATCTAAGTCTTGCTTGAGTCTGGCATGTCATCCTATTCAGTACATAATCCCTGATTTCCTAATTTCATGACAAAAAGGAAGTGTTAAGTCTGTTTTTACTTCATGTTTCCAAGGCAAAAAGGAGGTGATAGCAGACAGGGAACTATAGTGGTGGAAAGGTGTCAAAAGGTATAACAGAATAGACAGCAGTGTAATATTTGGAATGATGATATGTCACAGTCCTTATTTTTCATATTTAAAAACTGCAGCTTTTAGAATGAAATAAAAATATTTCCGAATCTGTAGAAGAACTAGTATAGTCTTATTAGACCCTCATTTATTGGTTATGTTATTAACCACTCACTACCTTTCTAAATTTATAATTATTAGTTTTTGTGCGTTAAAGCTGATTATCCTTTTGAATTCTGTTTATGGAAACAAGACATCAGAACAGATGACAGTAAGCACAAAATGATCTCTGTGGTCTCAGGAAATTAATCTTAATAATATTTTTATAAGTATTTTTGTTTTCTTCTCAGCTGAAAAAGTCTTATAAAGATCTGTGATAGTGTCTAATTCATGCTTACATTTGAAAAAGCATGATACAAAAGGAAAATGAATTTTGAGAGAAGAGGAAACGAAGCAAACTTGAGCATTAATTGGTTCTTAAGTATATATTTTTTTTGAAATCAGCATCTAGAACAGAAACAGTTCAATGAGAGGAAATAAATGTAACCAGTATGCAATTACCCTGCTTCTCTTTTCTTCTGCTCTTCAACAACAACCAATTAACATTTTGCTATAGTCATATGTCAATATTTTGGGTGTGCTAGCAGAAACGCCTGCAATATTTTTGTATGCTGTATGTAATGCCAAATTTTGGGATTTCAGGTATCAAAGTATCCGCCGAACAATGACTAATGACAGACCAGAGGAGCACCCAAATCCTATAGATGGAGCTGGAGATGATCCCGACTTCCACCACCCGAGTGCAGGCAAGAGCTTCCTTTATGGCCTAATTGCACATAGTACTTTCCCTCAGATTCCTTCAGATTCAGAGTGACTCACATTTTAATCAGGAAAACACAAAATACAGCATGCAAACAGACATTTGAGATATATAAAACTACCATGACTACATCTGTGCAGCTAGTTTTAACTACAGATGGTTTGTGCTTTAAACTGTATTTTTATTTTATTTTATGTGTTGATAGTGGTTGTTTTTATAATTTTATGTGATATTGTTTTTATACTCATGTGCCGTTTATGTTGTATACTTATTTATTTCATATCAAAAGCATTGCATAAATTAGTATAAAATTTATATGTTATATAGTACACTTGTAGTATCTTGTAAGCTGCCCTGAATCCCTTTCTGGAGATGGTGGTGGGATATAAATAATAATAATAATAATTATTATTATTGTTATTATTATTATTATTATTATTATTATTATTATTATTATTATTACTGTATACTACAACTAACCAATTCTAAAAAAAAAAACTATAAACGTACCTCTCCCTGTCTAATATTTATTAACCCTTCTTAATCTACTCCCTTTACCCAATAATGTATAATGAAACCTCGTCTTAAGATCATCCCAACCTAAGAGCTGTTGCTTGGGCCAGGATTCGCTTTGACATAAGAACAGCTTTTTGAGTTAAGACCTAGTGCCGGAGGGAGTGCTAGGTCTAGGTTATCTTTTTGAAACCTATAATCAGAGTGGGGTCTTATAAGTATCTTTTATAATGGTGTTAAATTTTAATTAATATCCTAACCTAATGTCAACACTGTACTGATGTGACTGGATGATTGTAAGGTGGGGTTCTATACTGGTCGCAGACTATAAACATTTATTTATTTATTTATTTATTTATTTAGAGCATTTCTATCCTGTCCTTCTCAACCCCTGAAGGGGGACTCAGGACAGCTTACAGTTGGCAATCATTAGGTGCCGACCAAGAAACAGAGCACAACAATTAACATGAACAAACCAACAGCTATGAAAATACATTAAAGAGGCAATAAAATGCATTAAAAATATTGGCCCTTAAAATATTAACACAACCAAGTCTGAGTCCACAAAGAAAAGATTTGAATACTGTCCAGACCAATGGTTCTTCATTTCTACCCTGTATTGAATCAGTGGCAAAAACAGGCATCTGGCAAGTTTTGAATTATTTACCCTTTCTTTTCCTTTAGGTCCTGCCACATTCTTTATTTTTCTGCCATCTAGAATACCCCTTTCCCTCATTTTTAAATTAATGGTTTTCCATTCAGTTGCCCAAGGGGTGATAATTCAATGTATTCAATTATCTTTTATATGTTAAAAGCAGATCTGCTGCATACTGAAAACGTATAAGTATTTCAGTCTTCCTGCCCATTATTATTCAGCTTGCATTCATTACACTAAGTAAAACAAATTTTGTTCCTGGGTTGTAAATGTCATTTCCATGAGTTCGAAGCCAGTCCGGGTCGGAGTGAGCTTCTGACCAATTTGTGTAGCTTGCTGTTGACCTTTGCAGCCCAAAAGACAGTTGCATCTGTCAAGTAGGAAATTTAGGTACCGCTAATGCGGGGAGGCTAATTTACAATGCCATAAAAATCTCCAGCAAGCATGCAAAGAATGAGGAAGTACTTCATCAGTGTAACAAATGGACGGTGAAGTGACAGCTCCCCTGGTGGCCAGAATACCCTCATGAAAAAGCTGGAATGTTAAATAGCCTCTGTGTGTCTGTCTCTATATTTTGTGTGTCTATGGCATTGAATGTTTGCCGTGTATATACAATGTACGTGTATGTACATTGTAATCCGCCCTGAGGCCCCTGCTGAGGTGAGAAGGGAGGAATATAAATACTGTAAATAAATAATAATAAATAAATTGGATCTATCATAAAAAACATGGGAAAAGTTGATGAAACTACAAAAACTTTGTTTTAGTGGGAGATCCTGCAGCACATTTACTATAGTTTTCCAATGAATATCTCAGAGAGTCTCAAGCAATTCAACATAGTTTGTGGCAGCCACAAAAACGAAGTTTCTGGAGTATAGCAACTACTTTCAAACTAAGGACTAGACAATTAAACAGGAATAATGCTTTCCCATCAGGAACAGACTTTCCCCCCAAATTTTGTTATATAGTGTGATTCACCTGAACCAATGGTATAACTGGCATGCTCTGTTCACTCTGCTTGAAGTTTCAGTGCATATCGGTCAATACTAATGAAGGGCAAAAAGCCTACAGCCCATGTAAAGAACGTATGTGCTTTACGTCTCTGGAACTGAAATTGTTACACTAATTGGTGATGGTGTTCCTTGCAGATTTCCGAAGGGAGAACGTGCTGCCTCATTCTACCTCCAGGTCCAGGCTCACCTTACTGCTACAGTCTCCCCCCGTGAAATTCCTCATCAGCCCAGAGTTCTTCACAGTGCTGCATTCTAACCCTGTGAGTACCACACACCTGTCACGGTGCAAACACATTGGAAAGCAGGACTGGCTATCTGAAATACTGAACATTTTGCTCTGAGACTACATCTGCAAGGCCCTGGCACAAATACAGCCTTGAAAATGAATTACCCTATTCCAACAAAACCATGGCATTGAAATCTCATTCTATTTCTATTAATTTTTCTGTCTTTTCTTCCAAGTTTTATATTTCTTATTTATTTTCTGTCATTTCACTCAGTGACTGTCTTAGTTCCTTGATTTTTTTCTTATGAATTCCTGCTTCAACCCCTGATTTATGTCAACTTCCAATTTGACTGGTTTTGATATTTTCGGCACTTTCTGTGACATTTCTGAACATTTTGAGGGAAGCTCAGTTGATTCTTCACTCAGTCTATTTGGTGTTGAATATAGTATCACTCATTTTAAAAGCAGAGATATGAAAAAATAGCTATAATAATGTCATCAAAGGACCAGGAAAGCACATCTACTGTGCTCCCTGACTTTACTTCTACGAAAGATATATAAACCCCACTTGTCTAGTTTCCAACAGACCCCTCAACCTCTGAGGATGCCTGCCTTAGATATGGGCAAAACGTCAGGAGAGAATGCTTCTGGAACATGGCCATACAGCCTGGAAAACTCACAGCATACTAGCTGTAATACTTTTTTTTGCCACCAGATGTCAATCCTATATCCTAACTCTACATGAAACTTCTGTTTACGATGTGTCTACACCAGTGGTTCTCAACCTGTGGGTCCCCAGATGTTTTGGCTTTCAACTCCCTGAAATTTATTTATTTATTTATTTATTATTTATTTATTTACCTTACTTATATACCGCTGTTCTCAGCCCGAAGGCGACTCACAGCGGTTCACAACAAATACGAACAGCAAAAATTCAGTGCTACAGTATAAAAACAGTTAACGATCTAACACATTACACAATAAACAGTTACTACAATACCCATTCACTGTCGTCTCATCATCAAAAACATGTTCCAGATTCGTCATCCATTGTTCCATTCCAGTGTTCATTAACCAATCATTGCAGTAATTATTTGAACGCCTGCTCAAACAGCCAGGTCTTCACTTTTTTGCGGAATACCATTAGAGATGGTGCTAGTCTAATGTCCGTAGGAAGGGCGTTCCACAGCCGAGGAGCCACTACCGAGAAGGCCCTATCTCTCGTCCCCGCCAGCCGTGCTTGAGAAGCAGGCGGGATCGAGAGCAGGGCCTCCCCAGAAGATCTCAAAGTCCTGGTGGGTTCATAGGCAGAGATGCGGTCGGATAGGTAGCTTGGGCCGGAACCGTTTAGGGCTTTAAAGAAACCCTAACAACTGGTAAACTGGCTGGGATATGTGGGAGTTGTAGGCCAAAACACCTGGGGACGCATACGTTGAGAACCACTGGTCTACACTGTCCATATAATGCAGTTTCAAACTCACAGCTCGCAACAACCTAAGGTAAACAACCCTCATTCTCAAAATGTTATTTTTGTCTTGTTATCAATACCCCCTTCTTTTCATCTTTTATTTAAAAGGCAAAGTTTCAAATGTCAACATAAGGTTATTTTTTGTTATTACTCATTCTCTCATAGTTGGGCAGATGTATATACCACCCCAGAACGGCTCTCTTTAAAATATATATATATATATATATATATATATATATATATATATATAATATCCACATGGTTTAGAAAGTGGGATTTGCAAGTCTGAAGCCCATTGGCTGCTGAAAGGAAACAGCTGGGTTTTTCACAACTTGGCAGGCTCTTTCCTAGCCTCCCCCTCCTCATCTCATTCATAATTGGCCATCACTACAATGACAATATTGTTGCCATGGACAAGGATTTCTAATATTTCTGGGCATTTCCTAGGTCTCCTTTTAATCCAGTGAGATGCTCCCTCTAATCAAATGCTTCAGAGATTGTAGATCAGTTGCGAAAAATGCTCCACCCTCTGTTGCGGAGTACTTATAAGTGCCAGCTTTTAATTATTAGTGTGTTTTAACATTTTTAATTAGGCATCTTCAATCCCAACCCCAAAGACATTATGTAAATCAAATCAATAAGACAAACATTCAGAAGGGGTTGCTGCTCTTATTAGAGTGGTGATGGACAAAATGACCACAGACATTAAAAAAAATAGAAGTGAAAGTTTTGTCACTTCTGCTTTTCTCTTCTTATTTCAACAACTTTGCTACTTTTTTGCATTTCACAGCCTGGTATAGATTGTGGCACCTGCTGAGGACAAAGGCCTCCCAAGATTATCCACTTGGAGTGAATAGCAAACTTGGAATATAATAATAATAATAATAATAATAATAATAATAATAATAATAATACTCCTGACCTCACAATCGTGTTCAAAAAAACACAAGTATGGATCATCGATGTTGCAATCCCAGGCAACAGCAGGATTGAAGAGAAACAGCTGGAAAAGCTAACACGATATGAGGATTTAAAGACTCCAGCACAAGCCAGTCAAGGTGGTCTCAGTGGTGATCAGCACACTGGGTGCAGTGCTTAAAGACCTTGGCCTGCACTTAAACACAATTGGCGCTGACAAAATTGTCATCTGTCAGCTGCAAAAGGTCACCCTACTGGGATCTGTACACATTATTCGCTGATATATCACACAGCCCTAGACACTTGGAAAGTGTCCAGCATGTGATCAAATACAAATATATATTACAATAATAATAAAAACCTTTATTTATATTCTGCTCTATCTCCCCAGAGAGACTCAGGGCGAAAAGCCAGCATAGCGATCTTGTTTGCTGTGTACTAATCTTGTTATATTTCAAATAATGATAATAACAACAACAACAACTTTATTTTTGTCCCTTCCTCCATCTGTCACAGTGTGCCTAAAACAATGCATAGAATAAACACACAATACAATACGAGGTAAAACCAATAGCACATAAAACAATAATTTAAGCTCAAAATAGTGCCCAAAACTCTATGGTGAGGACTGTCATAAAACATGGCCAACTGTAAACAAGAACAAGGGAAGGATAGTGCAAGTAGTAGCTAATGAACTAGGGCATGGGACAAAAGTGCAGTGCTGTGTCATTAACTGCAGAGTAGATATTCTCAAAGGCTTGTCCAAACATCCATGTGTTCAGTTCCTTCCGGAAGGAGGACAGTGTGGAATCCTTGTTATTATCTTTCTGAAAACCCATAATATTTCTGAAACAGATATTTTCTGCAAACTTCTTTGGTAAATATTATTTCTTCTCTCTTCTCCAGAGTGCCTACCGCATGTTTACAAATAATACGTGTCTGAAGCACATGATCACCAAAGTCCGACGGGATACCCATCATTTTGAGCGCTACCAGCACAACCGGGATTTAGTGGGCTTCTTGAATATGTTTGCCAACAAACAGCTGGAGTTGCCGAGGGGCTGGGAAATGAAACATGACCATCAGGGCAAGGTAATAAAGGAAAACCAGCTTACAAGCTGACCTAACCTTATCTGAGTCCAAATATCAATGGAATTTAGAGAGATGCTTGGAAAAGAGCAACTCCACTGACACTTTCCCTCTCAACAAAATTGTGTTAAAATTATTAGAAGTTTGCATTTTGGACTTTAGAAAGAAAACTATGAACCACCAGCTAATAATTTCCAGTTTTGCTATAGAAATGTTATCTATCAACACTGTCTCATATACTGTCTCATTTGAGTTATTTGATAAAAGGAGTTGAGTTTGAAACAAAAATATTAGAAGATTATCCAGTTATCCAAATAGCTCAGTGCTAGAAGTCTACTTAAAGATAATTTATGTCTTCGTGCAGATGCTGAGACTTGGATCTCATTACAAGCAAATGCTGTTTCTGTTTGTCTTTTACCCTGTATTGAACAGTTGTGTTGTTGAATGGTTTATAGGAGTGTGGAAGGGGATTGCAAAGGGTATCTAATGATTCATTAGTCTGGCAACATACTAATGAATTTGTAACTAAGTTGTAACAGTGTTACAACTCTGTGTTATTATTCTTTTATCACAAAGGACTATTCAGGGGAGTAAAACATGTAGAGGTGCACTGGGTTTGCATCATGAGGGCATCAGACTCATGTGCTGTGTTTAGATTATCATAAATTGGCATAATACTTTTGCTTCCCCACTTAGACCTGTCTCTTCTACCTTAAGCCTCTTCTACACTGCCATATAAAATTCAGATTATCTACTTTGAATTGGATTATATGGCAGTGTAGACTCTTATAAATTCAAAACAGATAATTTGGATTATCTGATTTGATAATCTGGATTATATGGCACTATAGAAGGAACCTAAGGGCCCTTCCAGACAGGCCCTATATCCCAGGATCTGATCCCAGGTTTTCTGCTTTAAACTGGATTATATGAGTCCACACTGTCTGATAATCTGGGATAAACAGGAAACCTGGGATCAGATCCTGGGATATAGGGCCTGCCTGGAAGAGCCCTTAGATGCCTACTGCTAGATGCTATACTTCCCCCCTTTATTAATTAACAATTACCTGAAAACAGGGTTGCTGTACGTTTTTCAGGCTATATGGCCATGTTCCAGAAGCACTATCTTCTGATGTTTCACCTGCATCTATGGCATGCATCCTTAGATGTTGTGAGGTCTCACAACCTCTGGGGATGCCTGCCATAGATGTAGGCAAAACGCCAGGAGGGAATGCTTCTGGAATATGGCCATACAGCCTGAAAAACTTACAGCAACCCAGTGATTACAGCCATGAAAGCCTTAGACAATACCTGAAAACCCACGGGAAAGGGTTACTATTTGGAATAAGGATTTGTTACCTAATTCTTTCCTTTGGACTCTAGCTTTTTCCATCAATTTTACCTGTGGCTAAGAGCTATGCAGCAATCACATGTTTTGTGACCATCTTCATCCTCCCTCAAGACAAAAACAAAACAGAGGAAGCTCTTGCGCAGAGGTCTTATGAAACATACTTTCCTGTTGCAAGGGTTATGAACAGCTGGGGTGTATGTAAGGGAACCCATCGATAAGTTCATTTCCTTGGCCACCAGCCAGTGAGGAGTCACACTGGAAGAGTTTACATATCAGAACTATCAGCATTAGTGTGACTAGACAAGGCGTTCGTTGAATGCTGCAATTGATTTTGTAAGTTCAGGGAACTGGCAGGAATTGCTCCACATCTGAGTTGCAAGAGAGAACCAGTGTGGTCTCCCAAACAATGTTCAGATGTGACTCAGGGATATTTAGCTGCAAGACAGGCAGTCACTGGGTGACCCTTGACAAGTGACTTTTCATTTTAAATCAAATAAGATAAATGTGTAGTGCTACATGGGAATACAAAGTGTTATTTACTGTTCACAATACCAGAAAAGATAAAATAGAAAGAACAAAAGAGTTTTCACAAACTAACTGGGACATTGTTGTAAAGGGATAGGAAGTGCACATTTTAAGCACTGAATTGTAACTGAATTGTAACTTTTTGATTGTTGCATACTCCTCTACCGGGACTACAGTAGCACATGTCTTTGGAATGTAGAAGTGGGGTGAGCAGGGAAGCCGCTCTGTTTCAGTTCCTATTTTCTTCTGCCTTTTGTAGTGCAAATATTACCTTGCTAATGGAGTTTTTACCTCCTAACTAGGACTGGGAGGGGCAGTGGACTTAAATTTTGACAGTAGTACAGTGCTCCCTCATTTATCATGGTGGTTCCGTTCTAAGACTATCCGCGATAAGTGAAAATCCGTGAAGTAGGGATGCCATATTAATTTTAATATTTATACATTATTTTATATATTATTTTCTTACCCGTGCTTCCTTACCCGCCTCCCAGCCCATCCCAAGGCCATCTGCCTGCCTCCCTGGCCCTCTGCAGACTTTCCTGTGCCTCAGGGTCCCTGGCCTCCCTGGTCTCCACTGGATGTAAATATTTAATATTTTTATTAATATTTTCAAAAACCCGCTAAAAGCAAACCACGAAGTAGTGAGGGAAGTAGTAAGTTCTATATTGACTGTTGTTTAGGATGTCATACAAGTACTGCTCCCATGTCCAAACCTTCCCCCCTCTATGTATATAGTCCAACCGATGATCTGTTTAGCCCAGTGGTTCCCAACCTTTGGTCCTCCAGGTGTTTTGGACTTCAGCTCCTATAGTTCCTAACAGCTGGTAAGCTGGCTGGGATTTTTGGGAGTTGAAGTTCAAAACACGTGGAGACCCAAAGGTTAGAAACATCTTTTCCCATGGAGAAATGCAGGCATAACAATGACACATCCTCTTAATGTCACAAACATGTTTCATAGGCAGTATTCTTATATAACCTTCTCATCTTTGTTAAAATTCATTCATCCTTACAGTCAGTTTTTTGTTTTGTTTCTGGTAAAATTATTCAGACTTTTTATGTTTTCAGATTTTCATCATTTCTTTATTTCCAGTGTTCAGACTCTCAGGGCTGTTGCTTATGCATCCCAACTCATGCTACTTACATACCAGAAGAAAACCATTGTGGAGAATCCGGACTTAGCTAAAAATAGAAAATGGAAACCCCTTTTCTTATGTAAAGCCTAAGGGAGAGGTGGAAATCCCTTAAAACAGGCCAATGAGAACTCAGCAACAAAACCAGCAGCTTTTTAAAATATGTTTTTCAGGTACAACCTTGGTAGTTTATTTAATTTTTTTGGTATCAAGAGCAATGTGAGAAACTGCAAGTTGCCTCTGGTGTGAGAGAATTGGTCGTCTGCAAGAATATTTATTTATTTATTTATTTATTATGGCATTTATATGCCGCCCTTCTCACCCCGAAGGGGACTCAGAGCGGCTTACAATATATATTTTCATACAATATATTATATTATTAGCATAGTACAATATCAGTATTATATATTACTACATTGCACTATACCATTATATTATAATATTATTAGTAATATTACATGTAATGTAAATATATAATTATAATATCGTATTATTATTACTAGTATTATATTGTATTATGTTATAATATTATAAATATTATATGCATATACAATATACTATATTATATTATTAGTAAATACAGTAAATACAATATACTATATTATATTGCCCAGAGGATGCCTGGATATTTTACCATCCTGTGCGAGGCTTCTCTCATGTCCCTGCATGAGAAGCTGGAGCTGACAGATGGGTGCTCACCCCACTCCCTGGATTCAAACTGCCAACCTTTTGGTCAGCAGTCCTGCTGACACAAGGGTTTAACCCATTGTGCCACTGGGGAACAGGTCATGGAGGGTAGGACAGAATGACTTGGTAGGTATCATGTGTGCTACACATAGTCCATCCTTGGGTTCATACTGTATAGAAAGGAGATTCCATCTGAACATTAGGAAGAATTTCCTGAATGTGAAAGCCATTCAGCAGTGGAACTCTTTGCCCCAGAGTGTGGTGGAGGCTCCTTCTTTGGAAGCTTTTAAACAGAGACTGGATGGCCATCTGTCAGGGGTGATTTGAATGCAATTTTCCTGCTTCTTGGCAGGGGGTTGGACTGGATGGCCCATGAGGTCTCTTCCAACTCTATAATTCTATGAATCTATGACCACAGATGGAGATTGCAAGGTCTTACCATGTATTACCATATCAATGTTTTACAGAGCCCCTGCTCACTAGTGAGAAGGAAGAGCTGCTTTTGAGTTTACCATTTAGATCTAGAGAAGAATTCAAGGGCACCCGGTATCTGCAAAGTGCCCCTTTTCTGCTTGTTCATTGTCTCAGCAAGTACTGCAAATAGTGTACATCTGTGACACATCTGTGCATGCCATCTTCATGGCCTACTCAAAGAAGAAGTTGTGTTTGAACATTGCCCATCTCGGTAAAACGCAAACCAGAATATCCTGCTTCTTTTCCCAGTTGGCTACACCCTTGCCCTGTGGCCGGTGGAGAATATAAAATTAGGTCTTTAAAAAAATGCTTCAGCTCCCTTTCCAGCTGTGGTGCCATTGTCCAGATTAGCTCAAAGCTTTGAAGCTCCAGTGACTTTCCTTTTCTCTAATGAAGCTTCAAAGCGGCAGTTCTGGGTTTCATTATGTGGCAGACTGCTACCGGCTGGCCTCAAAGCACTTGTGCTTAACAAGATACGATTGCATTCATTTAGTGTAATCCTTAAACATCTTTCCCATTTGGTTAAGTGCATGGCATAAACGAGTGCTAAATGGCCGTGTAAAAATATGAATTGTGCATCGCCAACGTTGTTCAGATGGAAACATTTGTTTCCCCGCCAGACAAACCCTCACTGAATTTATCTTTCAAGTTATATGCTTGAGTTAAAGTTCATCTGATTAAGATGATTTGAAGGCCGGTGCTCTATTCTAAATGCACTAGTCTGAATTATATAGAAGAGATATCAAGCAGATTCATAAACCAGTTAAGCAAGACTGCTTAAAGTAAACTGGACTAAACAGGATCCGAATACAATGGCTCTGGTTTAATTGGGTGAATGACACAAATGGCTGGATCTAACCTTATCACAAGTGTGATTCCCCAAATGAATGCTTGAATTCCTAAGATTTTAACTAAAAAATTACCATATATACTCAAGTATAAGCCAAGTTTTCCAGCCCTTTTTTAGGCTGAAAAAGCCCGCCTCAGTTTAAAGTTATTTATTATTTTACTCTGTTGTTGTTGTTATTATTATTACATTTCTTATTTTACTCTACTTATTATTATTATTATGTTTATTACATTTATTATTTTATTTTATTGTTACATTTATTATTTTACTCTATTATTATGTTTATTGCATTTATTATTTTACTCTATTATTATTGGAAGGATTGTTGTTGTTCATTCGTTCAGTCGTCTCCGACTCTTCGTGACCCCATGGACCAGCCCACGCCAGAGCTCCCTGTCGGCCGTCACCACCCCCAGCTCCTTCAAGGTCAGTCCAGTCACTTCAAGGATGCCATCCATCCATCTTGTCCTTGGTCGGCCCCTCTTCCTTTTGCCTTCCACTTTCCCCAGCATAATTGTCTTCTCTAGGAAGACAATTATGCTGGGGAAAGTGGAAGGCAAAAGGAAGAGGGGCCGACCAAGGATACATAAGCACATTTACAATGAAGAAGATTAGAACAGTCTTATCTTAAATTACAGTTTTATGCAAATACTAGCCATCCCCTGCCACACATTGCTGTGGCCCAGTCTGTGTATATGTGTTTTGTGTGTGCGCATATATGCGTGTACGTGTGTATATATATCTGTGTATATATGTGTGTTTGCATATATATACATGGGTATATATATGTGTGTATATGTGTGTATATATTTGTGTATTTGTGTGTTTATATGTGTACATGCATATTGTGTATATGTGTGTATATATTTGTGTATATGTGTGTGTTTGCATATATATATGGGTGTGTGTATATATATGTGTGTGTGCATGTGTATATGTAAATATGAATGTGTATGTATGTCTGTATATGTATGTATTTGTGCATATATATATATATATGTATGAATGTGTGCATGTGCATATGTATATAAGTGTATTTGTGTATGTAAATATGATGTATTTTTCGGGTTTTTAAGTCTGTTCCACTGGGGTTTTGTGTGTGTGTGTGTGTTCATGGGTGATGGACACTTGTTGGACTGTTAGGTGTCTTGTGTCCAAATTTCGTGTCAATTCATCCAGTGGTTTTTGAGTTATGTTAATCCCACAAACGAACATTACATTTTTACTTATATAGATTAAAAAATAACCTATGGATGCCTTAATTAATGTAATTTTATTGGTATCTATTTTTATTTTGAAATTTACCAGTAGCTACTGCATTTCCCATTCTCGGCTTATACTCGTCAATATGTTTTCCAAGTTTTTTGTGGTAAAATCAGGGGCCTCGGTTTATATTCGGGTCGGCTTATACCTGAGTATATATGGTTCTTGTGATTCTCACATTTCACTTGTTTATTCTCTGCTAGTCTCAAACATAGTGCTTCCGACAATCGAGATCTAATTGAAAAAATCCCCTTGTTATGGAAGGATGCAGCACCAGGCACCTTGTGCCTTTTTCTGTTACTTGTAAGATTGTAAGCATTGTGGAGTTTCTGTAATATATCTGGTGTCTGCTCAGTATACCAGAATAAAATCATGATAAATAGTAGGTTTTCATGTGTCTTGTAGTCCTAATTACCAGGTAAACATAGACAACAAATATATTTAAGTGTGAAAATGAGGAAAGTGTGTCTTTTAAAAAAATGTGTACTGTGCCAGAGCTGAGAGTCTGATACCCGTTTTGTAGTTTTTGTAGTACTTTGGAGACCATGCTTCGTTCAATGTTGTGCAAGTTGATTTTGCAAATACCGTGAACTGCTTGCAAGTCTACTCACATGGCCCCAGAATCTAATCTAGGGTGTTCCCCAATTCTCTAGAAAACATTTGTGTGAAATAAAAGAATCTATCTTGTTATGAGTCAGATCTTTGACTCAGTATTGTCAATTCTTACCTAGTTGTTGCTGTCCAGGATGTCAGGGAAAAATCTTTCCTGTCTTTATCTAGAGATCCTTGGTGTTCTTTATATATACATGAGATATAGATATAGATATATATAAAGGGAGAAGAGGGAAAACAGGAAAGATAAATAACAGAGGGAGGTGGATTATTGTTAGTAGATCAAACCATGACAAATATTAAATATGCCACAAGACATCCTTGATCTTTACTCGTGGGATGCACAGTCACCTTGAACCACCTGAACATATCAAATCCTACCTAAGTATGGTCAGATTCCTTAGTACTTGAATAGGAGACCACAAAGGAATCTTAAGGATCTCCAAATTCGACAAGGAAAATAAACTCCGGGGAGACATTTTGACCAGTTCGAGTAAACGGAATTGAGCCAGACAGACCAATGACCTCATTCACTGTATAGCAACTTTCCATTTCCTGTGAATGCCAGAAGAAAGACAAAGGTTTTCACTGGGTGACGTCTCTCCACCTATGTACACATGTAATTAAATTTCACTCCCCGGGAGGAGATGAAAAGAACTCATGGGTGAAATAAAAACAACATTAAACAACTCAGGAAAACTCCATATTTCTCAGTATTCAAAAGTACAGTAGACTCTTAAGCAGCAGCCACGGGGATTGGTAGATGCTGGATAAATGCAGTTTCTGGTTGCTTGAGAGCTAGTATTACTATCATTAATGCAGTACCCAACACTATGCAATTCCATAAACTCTGTATTGACTTGATAATAATATCGGAATACGATAATTAAAAACAAATAAAGACTTAAGTTAAAATAAATAAATAAAGACTTCATTTAAAAGTCACATTGTTTTACTGTATTCTCGATATAGTTTTTTTTTCTTTGAATAATTATTTATTTGATTTTTTTTGCCAGTTGTTTGAGCATTCCCGTTGCTTGAGCAGACTGGGGCCCCTTCTACACTGTCCTATATCCCAGGATCCTATCCCAGATTATCTGTTTATTCCAGATTATCTGGCAGTGTAGACTCAGGGCCCTCCCAGACATCCCTTAATCCTGGAAGGAACTGATTTATTGTATCCCAGTTCCTCCTGGGATTGAGGCCCCACACCTCTCTCAAATCCTGGGTTTTCCCAGGGTGGGGGCGGGTGACTACATGCCTTACTTTTGACATGCCAGGAGTTTTTTGATGGGGGTTCCTGAGCATGCACCCAGGCCTCTCGGGTAAATTTGGAGGTACATGGAGTGCTGGGATGGGAGGGTGGTAGTGCCATTCCATTCCTTTGGGCCTTTGGAGCCTGAGGAACTGGGATTGCTGTGGGGATTGACCTCCAGGATTGTGGAAGTGGTCCCAGGAGTCAATCCCCACAGGACCCACACCTGGAAAGATCCGGACCTTACATTAAGGTCCAGATCTTTCCAGGTCTTTAATTAATCCAGGGTAAACTGGAAAATCCTAGTTAACTCTGGATTAATTCAGGTTTACCCGAGGCATCATTTCGATGCCTCGGGTAAACCCAAGACTGGTCGTGGGTTATCAGCCTGTCTGGAAGGACCCTCATATAATCCAGTTCAAAGTAGATAATCTGGGATCAGATCCTGGGATATAGGGTAGTATAGATCCAGCCTAAACCACTGAATTAAACCATGGGTTAAACCACTGAGCAGCTGAACTTGCTAGCTGAAAGGTTGGTGGTTCAAATCCGGGGAGCGGGGTGAGCTCCTGCTGTTAGCCTCAGCTTCTGCCAACCTAGCAGTTCAAAAACATGCAAAAATGAGTAGATCAATCGGTAGTGCTCATATGGGAAGGTAATGGTGCTCCATGCAGTCATGCCAGCCACATGACCTAGGAGGCGTCTATGGACAACACTAGCTTTATGGTTTAGAAATGGACATGAACACCACTCCCCAGAGTCAGACACAACTAGACTTAATGTCAAGGGGAAACCTTTACCTTAGATCCAGCTTAAGAGTCTGCTGTAGTATATAAATATTTCTGCTCTGGCATTTGCTGCATAGATAGCCTATCCATTGGTCAGCCACCGAGCTCCTGATTCACTGGCACCTGGGAAGAAGATGCTTTTAGCTTGGTATTGACACAGAGGCTTTCAGAAAGAGACCTCATTACTGAAAAGAAACTCCCGGTCATCCCAATCCCTATTCTCTGTCTGCAGCTAACGAAAGGGGTCCAAACAAGTCTGGGACCCACATATCACTAAGTGAATGTATAGTGCTACTTTGGATTTCTCCTTCAGTTCCCTATTTAAAAACAAGCTTTTCCGTATGGCTCTGACTCAACTTCCTTATTTCTCATTCATCAATTTAACTTAAGATTTAAATAGCTTAACATATTATTTTTTCCTCCCTCCCTATCTTGCACTCCTCATTGAAGTGCATACACTCTTTGGGCACAGGGACCTACTTTTTGCCTGTGAACCTGCAGAAGGAGTTCTGCATCTACATGGAAAAGGCTAGTTGCACGGCTGGATATGTAAATGACTTGAAACAATGAAGAGGCTCACGGCATCTTAAAAACTAACGCATTAATTATGGTAGATGCTTTCTTGGACTAAATGTTTTGGAATCCTTAAAGGTGAAGTGTCAGCTTCCTGAAGTAGTTCTACCTGTTTGTAATCGCATAATGCAAGTTTCTAAAGTAGATCGAGTTGTTAGGTCAAATTCCCAAGCATGCTTTACCTGGAAATTGGATCAAAGTGTACACTTGCAAGTAAACAAGTCTGTGACCGGCTGCTGTTTCACAGGCAGGTCGTTTTGATTGTGTCTTCGTTGTACCCGAGGATTTTCTGGTTTAGTCAAGTGTGTAGCTGCTCCTCTTGGCATTTGAAAATCTGCTTTTGGAATCCACTTCTTTTTTGGTTACCCAGATTTTCTTTTTAAAAAAAGGAAAGTTGTGCCTTTGATTGGTCTACCTAGAATAGCCTTACTCAGATTGCACCAGGCATGCTTCAACCTGTAATCATACTGTGCTGGGGAACATAATCAGATGTTTCACATGCATGCTCATCCATTTGTGGTGGTGATTATACAGTAAGCAGTTGGGGTTTTGTGTCTTTTAAAAAAATGTAAGATATTTTAATGAGAAGCACTTGTATCATCCTTCCCAGATGCACAATGGAGGACCTTCTTATAGTAACACCAGAGGCACTCCAAGTGGCCAGCTACTGGTCAAAGGGCATTTAATCAACTACCAAGCCTGCAAACTTTGTGTTTTGTTTGTTTGTTAAAAAATGCAATACAACTGTTTGGTTTGCTCCTGACACGATAAATAAATCCTTCCCAGATATAAGTTGAGCTGTCGCACGCTGGACCTGTGCATAAGACTGTAGACAGGACATAAATTCTGTGTGCCCAACGGGATGCTGGGGCTGCCTCAGATTAAAGCCCTTTGGATTTCCTTAAAACAGAGTCTTTAGATTGCTTAAAGATTCAACAAAGTTCTTTATTAATGAAAACAAACAGGTACTTTAAGGCTTTCTTAACAGTCTATTGGCTCTCTCTCAATCTTGTCCACGGGGAACAGGCACTATCTTCATAACTGTATACTAACTAATGGGGAAATCCTTAACTTCTAATCTGGGCAGTCTGTCTTTGCCTCTGTTGGCATGGAGCCCCTGCACCTGGTACCAACTGCGTCTGGCTTCCGCGAGCGACCCTTGCCAAGCAGAGCTTTGTAGACTTCCAGGGAAAAAGGAGTTCAGGTTTCAGTGATGGCTGACTGAAGTCCCTCAGCAAAGGAGCTGTAAGGCTGTATAACCACGGCCAAGCTGTGGGCTGTATATCTCCCCAGCCAAGCCGTAGAAGATGAAGCTTTCTACAGGAACTCTTGGTATTATGTCCTGCATGGAAAGCTTCTCTGTGTGGACTGACCCCAAAATGGCTCCTATTCCCTCTAAAACCCAAAAAGGGGGTGGGACCAGGGAACCTAACTATAATTGACAGGTGGCTTGCCCTATGATTGCAGCCAAAAGAAGACACCTATCTGCAGAATCCCTGAAACTTGGGACTATAACAAACATTAAATGCAAAGCAAACAAAATTGGAGCTCCTGGTACAGCTGTACCTACACATAAGTGAAACCAGACATCTATAGGTGAGGATTTGACTAGTTGTCTTAAATTAATATGGGACATGTAGCTTTTCTCATTTTCCCCTCTGCCAAAAAAGAGAATCTGTTCTTGTCAGTAGGCTTTGGGTGACATCCTTATTGTTTGAGCACAAGCCCATTCCACACTGCCATATAAAATCCAGATTATCTGCTTTGAATTGGATTATATGTCAATGTAGACTCATATATTACAGTTCAAAGCAGATAATGTAGATCAGGGGTCTTCAAACTTTTTAAACAGAGGGCCAAGTCACAGTCCCTCAAACTGTTGGAGGGCTGGATTATTATTTGGAAAAAAAAATGAATGAATTCCTATGTACACTGCACATATCTTATTTGTAGTACAAAAACCACTTATAAGCAGTACAATAATTAAAATGAAGAACAATTTTAACAAATATAAATTTATTAGTATTTCAATGGGAAGTGTGGCCCTGCTTTTGGCTGATGAGATAGGATTGTTGTTGTTGTTGTTGTTGTTGTTGTTGTTGTTGTGTGCTTTCAAGTTTTAACAGACTTAGGTTAACCCTAAGAGAGGGCCGGGGAAATGACCTTGGAGGGCTGGATTCGGCCCCCAGCCTTAGTTTGAGGACCCCTAATGAAGAGTATGTGATCTGATGATCTGAGTTATATGGCAGTGTAGAAGAGGCCTTAGAGCCCTTCGACACAGCCCTATATCCCAGAATATCAAGGCAGGACATGCCACATTATCTGAGTGTTAATGCAGGGCCCTTCTACGCAGCCCTATATCCCAGAATATCAAGGCAGAAAATCTCACAATATCTGCTTTGAACTGGGTTATTTGAGTCACACTCAGATAATGTGGGATTTTCTGCCTTGATATTCTAGGATATAGGGCTGTGTGGAAGGGCCCTCTGATAACTTAGTTCAAAGCAGATAATGTGGGATTTTCTGCCTTGATATTCTGGGATATAGGGCTGTGTGGAAGGGCTCTCAGTCTCCATCCCATCCAGGGGTGGCTCAACCCATTATGCAAAGTAAACATTTGCAGTATAGTTGATTTTGCCCAGGTGCGCTCTTGAGGTGCTCTTGGGGGGGAAATAGACCTTGACATATGCAAGTTGTAGTTACTGAGATGTATAGTTCACCTACAATCAAAGAGCATTCTGAAGTCCACCAATGATGGAATTGAACCAAATTTGGCACACAGAACTCCCACGACCGTTGAAAATTACCTAGGGTCGCCTCTGATCCCATCCTCACCATTTGTGAATGTACTTGCTTCTCTCTGGTCACATGTTCCAAGTCCTCTCCTTTTAGGCCCCTTCTACACTGCCATATAAAATCCGGATTATCTGCTTTGAATTGGATTTTATCACAGTTTAGACTCATATAAATTCAAAGCAGATAATCTGAATTATTTTGCTTTGATAATCTGTTTTATATGGCTGTGTAGAAGGGGCCTTAGACAAACTCACTGTTCATGTACTTGACTCTTGCGAGAATCTTAGCTATATTTTAAAGACCTTCCTAGCATTAATCCTGTATTACCAAAAACAAAAACACACGACTTCCAAGAGCTCTCTGTTGCATGAGAAAGCCCAGGGCTTAGCAGTCGGTAGATTTGAGACTTCCTGCGTATGTAACCACCCGATGCTTTGCCTCTCACAAATGTAGGTTGTGCAGGAAGACATGAAGTCAGAAATACCCACAATCACAGTGAGGAAAGACAAGTAATGCTGTCTGCTTTCTTTTCTTGTCTCGCCGGGCTTTACCAGGCTTTTTTCGTTGACCACAATTCCCGCACCACCACGTTCATCGACCCACGGCTTCCTTTGCAGAGCAGCAGGCCAACCAGCGCATTGGTCCACCGGCAGCATTTGACAAGACAGCGTAGTCACAGCGCTGGCGAGGTAAGCCTGCTCTGGGCTCAGTATCTCTCTAAATGTGGATTTGCCAATCTGGATTACAGGCTGCTTCGTTTTACATCCATGATTTGTGGATGACGTATTTCCCGCTCTGCACGTACATGTTTCTGGAACTGAGCTTGAAACCTTTGGATGTAAAGCCCGCCTACTGAACTACAACCCTTTCCAATAACTGATAAAGCACTTCTTATCTGTTATCTTGAGGTCAGAAGGCACCAATATCCTTCTTGGGCTCCTTTCTGTCTTCCTAGCAATGTCACCAAAGGCATTTGTTGTCTGTGACAGTGGTGAGCTGCTTGGACTAAGCCTGCCGTGGAAAACTAAATGTGTAAACACTTGAATTGCAGTGATTAGCTATCACACACAGTCAAGGTGACAAGTGGCAAGAGATCTCAGGTGCTGCTGCTTATAAAGTCTGAGTCAGATGACTTCAGGTTGCACTCGCTTGGCAAAAGCAACCTGATCTTTGTACTAACAATATTAAAAGGTAAAGGTTTCCCTTCATATTAAGTCTAGTTGTGCCTGACTCTGAGGGGAGGTGCTCATCTCCATTTCTAAGCCGAAGAGCCTGCATTGTCCATAGACACCTCCAAGGTCATGTGGCCGGCATGACTGCATGGAACGCTGTTCATAATAATAATAATAATAATACATTTTGCAAAAATGCCCTTGTCATCTCCCCTTGATGCCACTGGAGGGCCCTTGCATGCAAATAGACTCACAGAAAAATAGCAGCATAAACAGCACTCTGCTTTTTCACATCCTGCTTTTTCAAGATGCCTATCTGTTTCACCAAAGGGTGCACTGCCAGTCAAAAGGTTGGTGCATGGTGGGTGAGAAGGTGCTCATGTTTAATTCTATTTAGGAGATCACATCTAAGCTCATCGCTGCAGTGCTGGAATCTTAAATAATTTGGGCAAGTGTGTATATTGGATAGTGAGTCCCCGGTGGCACAGTGGGTTAAAACACTGAGCTGCTGAGCTTGTTGACCAAAAGGTTGCAGGTTCGAATCCGGGGAGTGGTGTGAGCTTCCGCTGTCAGCCCCAACTTCTGCCAACCTAGCAGTTTGAAAACATGTAAATGTGAGTAGATCAATAGGTGCGCTCCGGCAGGAAGGTAACGGCGCTACACGCAATCATGCCGGCCACATGACCTTGGAGGTGTCTACGGACAATGCCGGCTCTTCGACTTAGAAATCGAGATGAGCACCACACCCCAGAGTCCGACACGACTGGACTTAATGTCAAGGGAAAACCTTTACCTTATATATTGGATAAGCATGCATTTATTGGCTTTTAATCTTTTTTGGGCTCACAGCACACTTAACTCTACTTCCTGTGCATTGCTAAACTGGTCTGCCTGCACATATTTCCTGCCACACCTAACTATATTCAAAGTCACAATGCCAGAGAGCCAATCAAAAGTTTGGGGAAAATACTAACTCTACAATTTCTAGGAAAATCCATTTTGGTGCAATATGTGTCCTAAGCCGCAATGGTCATGTGAACTAGAATAATCTGATTCTGTGAACACATTTAATGCCAGAAATGCACTTTGGTATTGAGTTGACTTCTAGAAGGGGGAAGTGTGGTTTTCTAGACCAGTTGTTCTCAACCTGTGGGTCCCCAGATGTATTGACCTTCAACTCCCAGAAATCCTAACAGCTGGTAAACTGGCTGGGATTTCTGGGAGTTGAAGGCCAAGTCATCTAGGGACCCACAGATTGAGAACCACTGTTATAGACTAATTGGAGTTTGGATTAAAACAGGCGACTCTGGCCCCTTCTATGCTGCCATATAAAATCCAGATTATCTGTTTTAAACTGGATTATATGGCAGTGTAGACTCATATAATCCAGTTCAAAGCAGATGCTGTGGATTATCTGATTTGATAAACTGGATTATATGGCAATGTAGAAGGGGCCGGTGATGTTAGCAGGGTCAAACCTAGACAGGGCAATGCTCACTGGAGCTGGCATTCAGCCCAAGACCTTAAACTCCATTGTTGCACACATATTGGGTTGTTCTATGTGGGGCCAGTCTGCTAAATGGCATTTACCTATAGAATAGATGTCCCTTCCTTTGCAACCCCTTTGCTTCTCTCCCCCAAATCTAACCTGAAAAAAATGTGTGACGTTATGGGAAGGCAGTGGTGCAATAGGTTAAACCGTTGAGCTGCTGAACTTGGTGATCAGAAGGTTGGCAGTTCGAATCCGTGAAACAGGGTAAGCTCCCACTGTTAGCCCCAGATCTTGCCAACCTAGCAGTTCGAAACCATACAAATGTGAGTAGATCAATAGGTACCACCTCGACAGGAAGGTAAATGGCGCTCCATGCAGTCATGCTGGCCACATGATCAGGAGGTGTCTACGGACAACACAGGCTCTTTGGCTTAGAAATGGAGATGAGCACTATGCTTCGGATCCAGAGAAAGGGGAAAGCCTTTACCTTTATCTGTATTTCTGTTATTTCATTATTTTGAGGCATTGAATGTTTGCCATGTGTCTCTCTATATGCTGGAATCTGCCCTGAGTTCCTTTAAGGAGATAGGGCGGAATACAAATAAACTGGATTGTTGTAGGTTTTTCAGGATGTATGGCCATGTTCTAGAAGCATTCTCTCCTGACGTTTCGCCTGTATCTGTGGCAAGCATCCTCAGAGGTTGCTTGGCACACAGATACAGGCGAAACGTCAGGAGAAAATGCTTCTAGAACATGGCCATACAGCCTGAAAAACCTACAACAACCCAGAGATTCCGGACATGAAAGACTTCGACAATAAATTACAAATAAAGTGTTGCTGTTGTTATTTCTGAAGTTGTGTGAGGAGAGGTGAGAGAGAGAGAAAAGAAAATCTTGCTGTGTGAGTTTAAATTCATTGCATGTAATACTGGATGTACTGTTGATTCCACTGAACAATACTTCCCACTTACTTCATCACACTTGAGAATGAATCCACTTTAAATCTGGTTTCTGCCTCCTGCGGAATTCTGGGGTGTGTAGTTTACTGAGGCTGTTAAAGACTTCTCCCTAAACTACAAACCCCAGAATTCTGCAGGAGGCAGAAACCAGATTTAAAGTGGATTCATTCTCAAGTGTGATGAGGTCCAATGTATTTGGTTTGAAAGCCTGAAAGAGGGTTATTTTCCATAAATGGGAGAAAACATGTGAAAGACTTGAAGTTAGCCCTACTTGCATTTCCATTTCTTGGCGCAAGCTCCAGAAAGGGATGTTCTTTCTTCTCTTTTTTTTTCTCAAGAAAAAGAAACTTCTCCCCTACTCAAGAATGTACAAATCTAACTCTGGGAGATTCTCAGTATTTTTGCTTCTTTGTGGCTCTTCAAGGCCGGTTTAATCTGAGTTTAATCTATTTCAAATAAATTAAAATTTGTGGGAAAATGATCTCCTGCTTGGGTGAAGATTTGCTGTTATGCATGATTCTCACACTGAGAGGACACAGAGTGCAGTGAGCATTTTTAAAAGCACAAACAATGTGTTTAAAAGCTGTAGTGTCTGCAATAAATGAACAAAGACTCACTGGAGCCAGGAAATTGCAGAAGTAAAGTTTGTTCTTAAAAAGTAGACTGCACCCACTTTGTGACAGTTGTTGGCTTTCTTTATGGGACTCGAGAGTGATATACAGCCCTTAATATTTTTATTACTTCAACTTCAGCAAAGTTTAATGAAGTTTAGAACTGCTGAGGGTACATGACGTATTGGCTGTTTATCCTTGTGCCTATCACATGCTGAATTTTTTTCAAACCTAGATGAGAACTTCCAAGCTTGCACCAGTTTGCAGAGGGAGGTGTAACTCCGCTGGAAGTTTTGCTTAATAATACACACAATGAAATAAGTGTCTTTCCAACTAAAAAGCTAGAGCAACATACATTTCATGGCTAGCAAGTAGATTAACAGTGTGACCCGCTCATGTTTATTTATTTACCGTATTTATATACCGCCTTCCTCAGCCCGAAGGTGACTCAAGCCGGTTTACAGTCAGCAATCTATGCCCCCAACAATATAAATATCATAAGGAACGTTAACATGTAATATAAACCATATAAAAACAGTAGAAACAATAAAAACAATATCTTCCCCACCTTGCTGCCCTCTAAATGCTATATTGGACTGGAACCTCATCACTATGGCTAGTCAGCTTGCATGGCACTGGCTATTAGGCTTGTGCAGTATGGGTAAACTGTGATCTGTTTCGGTGTCCTGGACTTCAATGGGGATCCTGATCCATTTTTTGGGATCCTCCTGAATTCGGGAGGATAGAATCTGGGAGGATAGAATCTGTTTTCGGGAGGATAGAATCTGTTTTCAATCTGGGAAGCCAAAATATTTGTTTTATATCCAGCCTATTATGGAGGAGGGGGAAGGGACTTCCCAGGCTCCCCTTCCCATCGCTTTGTCCTTATATTCTTCATTAAGACCTGGATTAAAAGCATCAGATTTAAGATATAGCTCTTTCTGCGATCCTTTCCCTTCTGTCTGTAGAGGAGACCAAGTTTAATGCTTAGGTCAGGCCTGTAGCCAGGATTTTGATTCGGGGGGGGGGGGGGTCAAAGAGGGTCAAACCTTTTGTATCGTTACCCCAATACCCCCATGCATATGAGATATATTGAGCATGGTGATCGGATCATGATATGAATAAACATAACAGTTTAAATAATGTACCAGTAAGGCCTTTTCACAGACCACCATGAGAATTTGGCTACATGCCTGGCTTAGGTATAGTTCCTGTAAGTGTGTGGCACTCTCTCCTTGCAGCATGCAGCTTTCCAAGATGTTTTAAGGAGGCTTCTCCATTTCCCAGGGAATGAAGAGTGATCAACCTGGAGCTATCCTACCCTGGGCTTCCTTTAAAAAGCCCTCTCTTTTCTCTTGGTTTGCAGGCCCTGGGTTGGTGCCYCCCCCCCCCCCCTTGTGCTTTTCCTTCTAGTGGCTTCCTAACTCACACTCTACTTGTAACCAAAGACAGCCAGTTTTCAAAAGCCACTATTCTGTTGTAGCCGAAAAAACATGGAGACTGAGCCCTTGCCATTACGGTCAACTGAACAAGCTAGACCAGCTGGATTAGCCAAATCGAATCCATGCACAAGCCTACTGATTATGCTGGTTATAACTTATTGGAGTTGTAGTCCTACGGATCTGGAGAATACCAAGTGCTTCAGTGCATGTTGGTGCCAGTTACAATAGAATTTTTAATTTTCTGAAACAGAATTTATGTATATATTTATTATTATTATTGTTATTATTATTATTGTTATTATTATTATTATTATTATTATTATTATTATTATATTTATACCCACTTTATCTTTCCTGCAGGAGGCTCAAAGCGGCTTAACATAAGAGCATCAGCATACAATTTTAAAATATACAAATATACAAACATTAGCAGGATTGGGTTGTAGGTTTTTTCGGGCATATAGCCCATGTTCTAGAGGAAATTTATCCTGACGTTTCGCCTTCATCTATGGCAAGCATCCTCAGAGGTAGTGAGGTCTGTTGGAACTAGGAAAAAGGGTTTATATACCTGTGGAATGACCAGGGTGGGACAAAGGACTCTTGTCTGTTGGAGCTAGGTGTGAATGTTTCAATTGACCACCTTGGTTAGCATTTGATGGCCTGGCAGTGCCTGGGGGAATCTTTTGTTGAGAGGTGATTAGATGTTCCTGATTGTTTTCCCTCTGCTGTTTTGCTATTTTAATTATAGAGTTTTTTAATACTGGTAGCCAGATTTTGTTCATTTTCATGGTTTCCTCCTTTCTGTTGAAATTGTCCACATGCTTGTGGATTTCAATGGCTTCTCTGTGTTATCTGACATGGTGGTTGTGAGAGTGGTCCAGCATTTCTGTGTTCTCAAATAATATGCTGTGCCCAGGTTGGTTCATCAGGTGCTCTGCTATGGCTGACTTCTCTGGCTGAAGTAGTCTGCAGTGCCTTTGTGTTTGGGTGCTGCATTTTAGCAGGATTGAATATAAACAATATTTTAAAATTCCCATTTGAAAACTATTAAAACATATTCAAAGTTAAAAGTTGTATTTTGAGTTTAAACGACCCAACTGTTGTATGGCATCAAAAGCAGAGGATATCAATTCTCAGGTGGATAAAGCATCAATAAGATTAAAAATGGTCTTAGAAAAGGTGTAATAACTTTCTATGTGACCAATTTTGTATACCAACATAATGCTATTTTTTCCTTTTCAGGTAGGGGAAGATTCTCGCCATTCGGGGCCTCCTGTTTTGCCACGGCCGTCAAGCACATTCAACACAGTCAACAGGGCTCAGTACCAGGACATGGTTCCTGTGGGTATGTTTGCGCCGTGGGGCCTCTTTAGAGTAGCATGCTCTGCTTGTGTCTTGCATGCGAAGATTGTATGACCTCTTCTGCTAGAAGAATATATCTCAAAATATTAGCTGTTTCAAAAATAAAAGCAAGACCATTTAATTGGAAAATTAACAGTTTACTATAACACTTGGACATTGTTTCTGTGTACAACGTTTGATTATGTAAATTAGAAGGAATTCATCGGTCTAAGAATGGGTTGGTTGGTTGGTTTCCATATAGAGCCATTTGCTTCAGCAACAGTGTTGACTTTTAATGAGTTAAGTTGTCTTGGAAACTGCTTCTACCCTTGATTCTTACACATGACAAAACACATTGGCTTCAGCGATGGTGATTCATGGCTTTGAAGAACAGAAGTTTATTCACTGAGTTTAGCAGCTGTCACATTGTGGGGAAGACACTCAGAGCCAATTAACCTGATGGAGTGGCTCGATGTTTGTTCAGCAGCACTGCTTCTTGACAGGCACGGCTGATTTAAACTTCTGTGGCTGCCCAGTCCTTCCGTGCTACATATGGTAGTGCTTTGAAAAGGCTGCTCTACTCAAAACCCAGCTATGGGTGGCGGCTAGACCTTTTCATTGGGGTATACATTGGGAAATAGATTTATTCGGGACTCATGATTCTTTGCGTATGATTATTATCAATTAACCTTTTTAAAAAGACATGTTGCATGTGAATTAGTAAAATTAGCATTTCGTTAAATGATAGATTATCTTGTTTAACTATGGTTCTTGCCACAACAGACACCATTGTTGCAACTAGGGATGATGTCATAGGCTCCCATTGGATCACTGCCAGAGGGACCACAAATTCCTCCATCTGCCCCCCCCCATGGGTGTTCACCCCTTTATTCTATGTAGATACAATGATTAGCTAGGGGGTCTTAGTTAGAGCTGTCACCTAGGAAGATCCAGATTATGCATGTCTTGAGAAGATATGTTTCCGACTCAAGGAATGGGAAGCCAGCAGGGAAGACAATTGTTTATTTATTATTTTATTTTATCATGTCGGAAGTGAATTGAGAATACAGTTATAATGTATAGAAAAACCACAAACTAAGTTAAAAACGTGGCATTTTACTAAATTTCCTTTGACCAGAAGCTGGCCCCTTGGATTGCCTCTGTTGTGGCTCTAAGAAGGTCCTCCATTGTGCATGTGTTAGGGTTCAGACTGCATTGTAGTAAGTGGTCTGTGGTTTGCTCTTCTCCACACTGGTATGTTGTGGACTCCACTTTGTAGTCCTGTTTCTTAAGGTTAGCTCTGCATCTTGTGGTGCCAGAGCGGTCTGTTCAGTGCCTTCCATGTCACCCAGTCTTCTGTATACCGAAAGGAGAGTGTCTCATCTGGTATCAGCAGGGGCGGCTCAACCATTACGCAAAGTAAGCATTTGCAGTATAGTTTATTTTGCCCAGGGGCGCTCTTGAGGTGCTCTTGGGGGAAAATAGACCTTGACATATGCGAGTTGTAGTTACTGGGATGTATAGTTCACCTACAATCAAAGAGCATGCTGAACTCCACCAATGATGGAATTGAACCAAATATGGCACACAGAACTCCCACGACGAACAGAAAATATATATCAATGATTGGTTGTGGGGGGGGGGGGGGCGGCAAAATACTGTTTGCTTACCGTTGAAAATTACCTAGGGCCGCCTCTGGGTATCAGCCACTGATTGAGGTTCTGGGTTTTAACCTGCCACTTTTGGACTCTTGCTTGCTGAGGTGTTCCTGCAAGTATCTCTGTAGATATTAGGAAGCTATTTCTTGATTTAAGGCGTTGGCTTGCTGGCTGATTTCCGAACGGAGGGTGGGCCAGAGATGTCAATGCCTTGGTCCTTTCATTACAGGATGCTACTTTTTAAATCCTTACGTGTTATTGTGATTTATATTAATTGTATTGTTTTATTTGCTTATTGTTTTTTGTTTTATTGGTGTGTTGTTGGGCTTGGCCTCATGTAAGTCACTCCGAGTCCCCTCGGGGAGATGGTGGCGAGGTGTAAATAAAGTTTTATTATTATTATTATTATTAATTATTATTATTATTATTATTATTATTATTATTATTACTACTACTACCCGACGTTTATCAGGTGGTACGATAGCAGCTAAACAGTGTAATTTCCCCAGTGGTATAGACCTCCTGGGATAATACAGCATCGTTATTATTATTATTATTATTATTATTATTATTATTATTATTTCCTTGCTTTATTAGTCCTGCAGGAGACTCAAAGTGGCTTAACATAAAATCATCAGCATACTATTTAAAATATACAAAGTCTAAGTGCGAGCAGGGGAAGAAGTAAGGCCGTTGTACTGTATGTTACCCAGAGCAACAGATGAAACATTTGTGAAGATAAATTTGTAAAGAAAAAAAAGCATGAAAAGGGGAATGGATGCTCACCCAGTGCATTGCTGGAGCTAATAAAATTGCCCCAGTAGAAAAGAGACTTACTCATGGGATGGCACCTATCTGTGAGGGGCTCTAGATATGAACATAACGCTCCTCAAGAAGGTGAATTGTAGTTTTATATTTTCAGCACAATACTTTCTGTTCTGTTTTCAGCTTACAACGACAAGATTGTTGCATTTCTGCGACAACCCAATATCTTTGAAATTCTACAGGAACGACAGCCAGATCTTATCAGAAATCATTCACTCAGGTGAGTTGTTGGCTTTTCCCCTGTATTGTTGAAGTTCTTCATTAGTGCAATTTTAGTGTCTAAATAAAATATCGATGCCATTGAAATGTAACATTAATTATTAAGTTTATTGTTAGGTGCTTGCACCTCAGGCCAAAACACTCCTCATTCTCCTTTCCTTTGATGTGGTTGCAAGGACAACAGGTGTGTACACACACACACACACACGTATATACATATACATTTCCATTTCCCTCCCACACACATACAAAGGGCTGTAGATTGAAAGGTTGTGTAAAAGAAGAAGAAAAGGCGAGGATGAGGATAGTGGATTTATTGTTGGTAAATTAAATCTTTACACATATCTAATATTTATTGATTATTTACTTCATTTCTCTTCCGTCTTTCTCACCCTGTTGGGAACTCAAGGGGGCCTACGAACTCCAGCAACATTCAACGCCGCGTGGGCATAACAATAAAACACACCCCATCAAATCATGAAAACAGTTAAAACATAGGAGCAACTAATACATATAAACAATAAAACAGATTAAACCATATCATAGAATTATAGAATCATAGAGTTGGAAGAGACCTCATGGGCCATCCAGTCCAACACTCTGCTAAGAAGCAGGAAAATTGCATTCAAAGCTATTGGCCCCATACTTATCCAAAATTCATGATTCGGAGGAGGTCGGAAAGGTTTAGGGGACTGGAGAAGAGGCGATGTACAAACTTATAATTCTTACATCTATTTATTCATCTCTATTACACTTATACACATTACTTAAAGTATTAAATATTCATATATCCTCTATAACAAAGAGAGGAGTGATACTGTCAACTAATTTTAAGCCTGGTAGGCATATCTTTTTATATCATCTTGTATTATCTCATGTTCTTTTCTTCTCCTCCGGCTCTCCATTATTCTTGTCAAATTATTTCTTCTAAATCTTTTAGCTAATTTTAATCATTGCCTAAGAAATCTAAAAAAATAATTTTATCAGGACAACAAGTTTTTGTTTTGACTCATATAATCCAATTTAAAGCAGAAAACCTGGGGTCAGATCTTGGAATATAACAAATGAGAAGATAAGCCAAATTTCAGATGTAGCATCAAACTGAGGTCCTTTCTACACATAAAATCCACATTATCTGTGAACTGGATTATATGACAGTGTAGACTAGGGGCCTTTCCACACAGCCCTATGTCCCAGAATATCAAGGCAGAACATCCCACAATGTCTGTTTTGAACTGGGTTCTCTGAATCCACACTCAGATAACATGGGATTTTCTGCTTTGATATTCTGGGATATAGGGGTGTGTGGAAGGGACCCTAATTTACACTGTCATATAATCCAGTTCACAGATAATGTGGAGCCACCTGTGGCACAGTGGGTTAAACCCCTGTGCTGGCAGGACTACAGACAACAGGTCGCAGGTTTGAATCCGGGGAGAGCACGGATGAGCTCCCTCTATCAGCTCCAGCTCCTCATGTGGGGACATGAGAGAAGCCTCCCACAAAGATGGTAACATATCAAAACATCCGGGGGTCCCCTGGGCAACGTCCTTGCAGACGGCCAGTTCTCTCACATCAGAAGTGACTTGCAGTTTCTCAAGTCACTCCTGACACACACACACATACACAAAATCAGATAATGTGAAGTTTATGTGTAGAAGGGGCCTCAGTTTGATGCTACATCTGGCTTATCTTCTCATTTGTTACTTGAAGAAGTGAGTTTCACAAATCAAGATTGAAATTTGGCTTGTTGTGGCAAGCATTAATGAAAACGAACCACAGTTTATCCAGGTTTGAACATAATGCTAAACTGTGGTACATCAAAAATAGACCGAAAAAATCTTCTTGAAGAAATACTAGAAGAGGAGAAGGGCGTTGGGTACAGCTCAACTCGAAAGCATGTCCGGGCCTTTTCATATAAGAGTAATCACAATCATATTCATTTAGATGATCACAGCCATAATACACAATTATGTTTAGATTATACAAACTTCAGAAGCTGATTCTTGCCACCAGACATAATAAAAATAAAGAGCCAAATTCACACAGGGGGACTTTGCTTCATGTCAGATACTGTAATGGGAGTCCTGTTTGTACGACTCCTACTGAGTAGTTTATACATGTTAATTGGCAATCTGACTGCGCAAAGTTTAAGAGAACTATGGAAATGCAGCCTGGAGCAGATGTCTGGACAGGGACCAACAGGAGTCCCTTCAACAACCCATTCAAGAACACCCAGTTGTGGCAGCCAAAATGTGGCCAGGAGGCATGCTCTTCCCATCTAGCCAGCACTTGGCAGTGAGATCTGTTACTGATCTGTGGCGACAGGAGAAGAAAAACAACAATAGCTACATGCTTCTCTTTCAGCAACATGAATATTTTAGAGCTAGCATGATGATCAGTAACAATGCCGCACGAAAAGGTGAGAAATAAGAGAAGGAAGCCTACTAGATGCATTTACTTGAAGCCTGAAGGGAAACAGCTTGGTCTTTTTTAAAAAATTAAGAAAACATTGGAATTGCTGCTTTCTACTAAAGGAGAAGCATTAGAAATGCCTATCAAGAGACCTAGTAGAAGGGAATAGACCTGATTTTGAAACCAAATAATATTTTGCTAATAATGAGTGTAACACCTTCACAAAGCCCAACTGTGTTATCTCATTGTGGCCTTGAGCTCTCCGTGGCTGTGCCAACAGGGCGCAACCTCTGGCAGCTTCCACCAGTTGGGTAAGGCTTCAAGTGACAGCCTGGATGTTTGCTCTCCAAGGACCAGCCAACGTATTACATAAGGATTTGGCCACAGACGTTTTGGCATCGGTGGAGGAAGTAGCAATGTGTTCTCCGTGTTCTCCATCCTCTCAGGCAAGAATGGATAATCATACCTGCAAGATCAGCACATGAAGATTTCTGTGTTCTTTGTGTTTCGGAAAATAGAAGGAACAAGCACAGAAGTACATGCTGTTTTTCTGTGCAGAAATGTAGTTCTTGTGATGTTTCACAGATGAATAATTCCCAAAAGTGGATAGACCCACACAGTAGCCTCAAAGCTCCCTATATTCTACCCAGTGTAGTTTCCCAAGCATCTTGGGCCACTCCTGCACTGCCATATACAATTCAGATTATCTGCTTTGAACTGATGTGGCAGTGTAGACTCATATAATCCAGTTTAAAGCAGATAATGTGAACGATCAGCTTTGATAATCTGGATTATATAGCAGTGTAGAAGGGGCCTCATCTGAGAAACAAAAGAAGTTAACATATTTTCCATCCCCAGGAGGTACTAGCTATACCAGACATCCTCAAACTGTGGCCCTCCAGGTGTTTGGGCTTCCAACTCCCAGAATTCCTAGCCAATGAACAAGCTGGGAAGGGCTTCTGGGAGTTGGAGGCCAAAACAGCAGGAGGGCTGCAGTTTGAGGATGCCCGAGTTATACCAAAGAAATACGGGATCTTTGAGATAATGACTTCAGATAGATAGAGTAACAATAAGAAGAAGTGTACATGAGATAGAGCCTCATGGCGATTTATAGCATTGAAGGACTAAGGCCCCTTCTATACTTCCTTATATTCCAAGATCAGATCCCAGATTATCTGGCAGTGGAGACTCTTATAATGCAGATAACCTGGGATCAGATCCTGGGATAGAAAAGAAAGGATTAAATATTTTAAAGAAGGTTACATATTGTTATGGCCTAACTTTTTATGAAGTGGAGTTCACTTCATTTGATATATGCAGTCCACAAAAACCACGTTGCAATACATATGCTTGCCTATGCTGTTGCAAAACAAAACCAACCCCAACATGTTGCCAAGGCTCATTTTAATAGACTGTAATAACCACACCTCTATAAGAACTTGGGCTGTTTAAAAACTTCAGATGGATCCATAGTGTAAAAACTAGAATTCCTCCAATACCTATGTTGTGTCTTTGTCTCGCCATAAGTTTTATTTACAGTTCCCTTGACATTTCTTCTGACCAGTTGGGGAGGAAGCAAGTGCATACTTATCAAATGGTTTTCTTTATGAACAGCAGTATCCTCCTCCAGGACTCATGATGGTGCTTCTTGAAATTCAAGGCCATATCTAGGATTAACCCAAAATATTATTTTTCAATAGTCATCTTAAACATCTGAGAAATAGAAGAGGAAAAAATATTCTTCTGTGTGTATTAGTTGAGGGCATGGATAGGTCAATGTGCAAATGAGATTGGTTGCAGAATTCTTCCATCCATTCAGATACTGTGTCAAATGTTGGGAAATGGTATCTGTGATTGCCTAGAGGTTTTTTTTATAGATATCCAACAATTTTTTCTTGCTGTCCTGGTGTACGTTAGTGCCTTACTTGTAAGAGACGTTTTGGAACTCTTTGTTTGCATCAACAGGGAGAAGATCCAGTTTATTCGAACTGAAGGGACCCCAGGGCTGGTGCGTTTGTCCAGTGATGCAGACCTTGTCATGTTACTAAGGTAAGTGTTGCTGTTGGTCAAGGAATTTGGTACAGAACCCGTCTTTTATCTCATTGGCATATTTACATGAACCAATACAGTGACTTTTGTGATCTCAGTTTTGAGTTGTTTGAAATACATCTGGGAGAGCCACAGCAGAGAATGTAAATGATGGAATTATCCATGTCAGCTTACTTACAGCCATTGTTCATTTCTATGTATGTAAATCTCTGTGCAGACATGAACAGAGAATGAAGTTGGCCAAAAATGGTCATGATCCACTCACACCCAAGGCTTTTTATTCATCAGCATTGAGATTTTTCAGAATCTCATTCATCACTTCAACAAGCTGATGACATCCTTACTCCATCCTTTCGAGAAGTCAACGCTTACTCGTATGCAACCGATGGCATTATCATATTAGAACGTAATATCTGTCTGTATATATTTTTGGGAACAGAGGTAGAAGTTATACAAGATTGTCACCAAATCTTCACACAACCTGTAGTACTCTAAAATATGAGATGTAATATCAGTGTGTTTTAAGTTTCCCTATCCCTGCTCCATTTCATTGATATGTGTGTGCACGTACACACACAAATACATGGTGTGCTGATATAGGCGAAGATCCTATTCAACTGCATGGGGAGCATAAAGCCCTGTCAAAATACTTGAGTTCGTGGGGAAGCATGGTTGCTCTTTCTTTTCTGGCTATGCAATAGCAACCATTGCAGGTGAACTACACACAAACTACAGCTACTGATTACACAGGGTTACACCTAATTCTTGGCAGTGTGGAGCAGTGGCTAGGGTGCTGGAGCTCAATTTGGACTACTCAGGTCCCTTCCACACAGCTGAATAAAGTCCCACATTATCTTCTTTGAATGGGGATATATGGCAGTGTGGATTCAGATTTAAAGCATATATTGTGGGCTATTCTGCCTCGATATTCTGGGTTATATGGCTGTTTGGAAGGGTCCTCAGATGCAAGTCTATGGGCTGATGCCCACCGGCCTCACTTTCTCAGCTTGATCTTTCAGGAGTCCTGTCATGATTAGTTAATATGGAGTAGAATTACATTAAACCATTTTGTTCTCATTTGTTGACAGGAGAAGCATAAGCATAACTTACTGTTCTCTCAAATGCCCAAGAATTAATTGCTGAGGGCCTGAACATTGTTACCTACTCTGTTTCCTGGGAAACAGGTTTATCGAGCAAAGAGTTGAAATATATATATATATATATCAGCATCTCTGATATGGAATACTCTACCACACTAAAACAAAAACATTAATGGAGTTACTTCGAAGAAATGAGCACATTTGTTTTATTTTTTTCTATTTTCCCCTTCCTAGCTTATTTGAAGAGGAAATAATGTCATATGTACCACCACATGCCTTACTTCATCCCAGTTATTGCCAGTCGCCACGAGGCTCTCCAGTCTCCTCTCCTCAAAACTCCCCAGGTAAGGCTTGATGCAATGACTTGAAAGAGTTTTAGAGAAGATAGCGAGTAGGGTTAACTTATTTTCATGGGATTTCCCCCCCCCCCCCCCCCAAGGCTACGTAGAAAGAGAGTACATTCATGATTGAGCCCATGCTAATTCTGTGTTGTAAACGTCTTAATATACTTTCTCATAAAGCAGTTTCTTCATAAGGGAAGAATGTTCCCAACTGGTTGAGTTTTGAACACACTGAAAGCATTTCATTTTATTGAATAATAATAATGATAATAATCCCAGATGACAGCAGGATTGAAGAGAAACAACTGGAAAAGCTGATATGAGGATTTAAAGATCGAACTGCAAAGACTCTGGCACAAGCCAGTAAAAGTGGTCCCAGTGGTGATCAGCACACTGGGTGCAGTGCCTAAAGACCTTGGCCTGCACTTAAACACAATCGGTACAGACAAACAGCTTTGAGTCCCCCCAGGGGTGAGAAAGGTGGTATATAAATACTGTAAATCTATATAAATAAAAATGTAATGTTAGTTTGTGGAATTAACATAACTCAGAAACCACTGGACTAATTGCCACCAAAATTGGACACAAGACACCTACTAATCCAAGGAGTGACCATCACTCAAAAAAATTGAATTTGTCATTTGGGAGTTGTAGTTGCTGGGATTTATAGCTCACCTACAATCAAAGAGCATTCTGAACTCCACCAATGATGGAATTTAACCAAACATGGCACACAGGACTCCCATGACCAACAGAAAATACTAGAAGGGTTTGGTGGGCATGGACGTTGAGTTTGGGAGTTGTAGTACATCTACATTCAGAGCACACTGTGGACTCAAACAATGATGGATCTGGACCAAACTTGGCACAAATACTCCATATGTCCAAATGTGAACACTGGTGGAGTTTGGGGAAAATAGACCTTGACATTTTGAGTTGTAGTTGCTGGGATTTACAGTTCATCTACAATCATTTTCCAGATCACCAGACTGGGCCACAGCAACGCGTGGCAGGGGACGGCTAGTAATAAAATAATAATAAAATTACCATCTGCCACCTGCAAAAGGCCACCTTACAGGGATCTGCACACATTATTCTCCGATACATCACACAGTCCTAGACACTTGGGAAGTGTCCGACGTGTGATCCAATACAACAGCCAGCAGAGTGTCTGCTGTGGACTCATCTTGTTGTGTTTCAAATAATAATAATAATAACTTTATTCTTATACCCTGTCACCATCTCCCCGAAGGGACATGGGGGACATTTCCTCTTATACAGTCTTGAGATGACTGTAAGTTGTAAACTGATTTCCTCTTTAAACAAAAGAGCTGTGAGACTATGCTCAGGAAGATAGATTAGCCATTTCTTATGTGTTAAGAAAGCAATATCGTATAGGAAGGAATACTTTCTCTTCCTTTCACCTTTTATCTATTTTTTTCTTTTAAAAATAACAATAAAGTGAATTGTGATGATTTTACACTAAACAATTTTGAGACTGGACTGGTAGTGTTATAAGAGTTTTGTTGTTGTTTTTAATAGGTAATATTTCTCTTAGGGTCATATGCCTCATTAATCTTTTTGCTGAAAAACCACAGAATGCTGAAAAACCAGCCCTCTATTAATTTCCTGTGATAGGATAAATTTGTGGGCTTGAACGTGAATGATTCATAAATCATTGGGAACATAAACTCTAGTTTCTGTCGGAACAACTTTGCCTGTCTGACAATGATCACGTCTAGGATGTTGAATGATGACAACAGAACAATTTTCCCATCAGACTGCTTTACACTCCTATTTGGATAACATCAATACCTTAAAATGCACACATATAGATAGCTAGAGGTATCATGTACTTGTATAAGATTTCCCCCCCTAAAAATAATCCTTCTATTCTTCAGTTTTCTTGAGGAAGGAATAATTGCTCTAATTGCCCCTGAGATCTTTGACAGTGACATTTGATTTGTAATAAGAACTTGTCATGAAGGCTGAAGGGATAATTACAGGTCGTTTATGAAATGTGAGGAAACGTGTCCAAATCTCACTTGTCATATTAAGTTGCTAAATAGGTTTGAATAGCAGCAATACAAGTTAGTACTAGTTAAAATATGTAAAGGATTCGTCTATGGCAACAACCTCCAGCTATAGATCTCCCAAAAATGTTGAGGAGAAAGTTCTTAAATATAATGTCTGTGCTCTTGTGGATGTATGTACTTTATGCTTTCATAATAAAATATGGGATTTTTTATAAAAAACAAACAAGAATACGGAGCTCCCGGTGGCGCAGTGGGTTAAACCCCTGTGCCAGCAGGACTGAAGACTGACAAGTCGCAGGTTCGAATCCGGAGAGAGGCGGATGAGCTCCCTCTACCAGCTCCAGCTCCTCATGCGGGGACATGAGAGAAGCCTCCCACAAGGATGATAAAAACATCAAATCATCCAGGCGTCCCCTGGGCAACGTACTTGCAGACAGCCAATTCTCTCACACCAGGAGTCACTCCTGACACGACAAAAAAAAAAAAAAACAAGAATACAAAACTTTTGCAGCCCTCTGCAGGGTCATATAATTGTGCTACACAGTGGAACCTCGACTTAAGAGCATCACAACTTAAAAGCGTTTTGATGCAGAGCTATTGCTCTGCCCGGTTTTGACATACAAGCAGCATTTTGAGTTAAGAGCTAGTGCTAGAGGGAGTGCTAGTGCAAGAATACAGGGCTTTTTCGGCTTCAAGGGAGCAGCCTCCATGCCTCATCCTTTGTCCTCTTTGCTCTTATCTGCTTTGAGGAACTCTGGGGTAGTTGATTTTATGTGGTTTTTATTCCTGGTATGTTTGGCTTCATGAAGAGAAAGAGGGAGGGAGGCTGGAATAAGTCCAGTATGAAGAAAATGATGCTTCTGCCTCTTCACTTTGTGCTTCCTTGCCACAACTTCATGCTTCAACCATTTTAAAGTTGAGCTTTCTTTTATATTGCTCCATGTGCATTTGTGCATTATTTGTTATTTATAAAGTACATTTTCTTATTAAAAACACATAACAAAATACATGGTGTGCGTGTGTGTGTGTGTGGGGGGGTGTATTTGGGTAGTCAGAACGAATTAATAGCATTTCAGTGGGAAAATTCACTTTGAGATAAGAGCGAGTCCAGTTAAGAGCTCGGTCACGGAACAAATTCAACTCAAGATATCACTGTATATCTGTTGGCGTACAATCATACTTGGCCACAAGTGATTGCTTATGATGATATCTGTTTGTGTAAAATAAATAAAATATAGTATATTGTGTGTATGTATATATATGTGTGTGTGTGTGTGTGTGTGTGTGTGTGTGTATATAGTAAGCTGCTCTGAGTCCCCTTTGGTGTGAGAAGGGCGGCATATAAATGTCGTGAATAAATAAATAAATAAATAAATAAATATAAAAAAATAAGAATTCACCTGTTTTAGTGAGCTTGATAAACTCCACCTTGACTATATCTTAGGTGTCCTGGCCTGTATTGTTTGCTGAGCTGTCATTTGTGCTATGCTATCAATCTTGTAACTGCAATGTTTTACTTATTAATTCATTTATTTAAAACATTTATATGCTGTCCTTCTCACTCTGACTCAGGGCAGAGCACAACATATATATGACAAACATTCAATGCCGGGACATAAAACTATAAATATACACAAACATTAAAATCACTTATGTCTACTTTTAAATCATCTGTTTAAAATCAGCTGTCCTGGGCATTATATGCCCAAGACAGCGACCATTATGACTGTATAACAGAGTAATGATACAACCCAGCGTAGGAGAATCTGGAAGGCAAGTATTTGAATCTTAAAACAGAAGAAGATACCTCATTGTTTTGTTGGAAGGCAACTTCTACAACTCCAAAGTTCGAATACCCACCTTCCAGATCCTCTTGAGGTCAACACAGCCGTTGCCATCACTGTTAGATTCCTTTAAGCTGCAAAAACTAACCCTTTTCCATGTGACCCATTTCAAAGCCAATCACTTGCATCAGATACAGAAAGTTTGAAAACAAGGCTCATGGGGCACCACACATTGCTGGAAAGACTAATAGTGCCTGTAGGAGAGGCAACCAAACCAAATGTTAAATGCTGTCCATAATAGGAAAATGGATTGCGTATGTGTACACTGGTTTATGATAGCTGCCTTCAATGCCATTTTATCTTGCAAGAAATTAATGTAAACAATGTCAACATGATGCTGAGAATCAGACACCTCATCTATGTTGTTCTTAAGGACATCATGCATCAGCAGTGCAGTACTTTTGCCCTGTAATGCCATCTATATTGCCTGCCTTGTCATGTCAAGGCTGGGTGTATCTCTTACTCATGATGTGTGGTTTATCCCATCTTTTCCTCTGTAAAATGTTTCATTGTATTTATACCTTTCTCCTGGAGGGGAAACCAAGGCAGGTCAAAAAGATACTCGTGAAAACAATGAAAAGTGAACACATTCAAACAGCATCACATCACTCCAAATCCTATTTGCTCAGAGTCTTATCAAAGTAATATGAGATATATAAACAAGCGACCTGAGAAGAATGAAGCTTCTGCCAAACTATTTTCAGCTCTGTTAAAAACCATTGCCTCTACTATCAATACAGTGCAGTTCTAAACACGTTTATTCAGAGGTTAGTCCCCTTGATGTGTGTACATTTATAGTAATTTTACATTTATGGCTCAAATCCCATTGCTAGTGACAAATATAGTAGACTCAGTGAATTAGTAGGATTTGCATAAATAATCATTTGCCATGATGCATTGGGTTTACTCTAATTAGAACTAGCAATTGGATTTAGGCCCTAGGTTTTTGTGCTTGTTTTTCCATTATTCTGGCCACACAAAGGCGGCCTTGGGAGAGAGGAGCAGGCAAACTTCCCGCTGCTTTTCAGCTATGCCAGGTTCACCATCGCCCCCGGCATTGGGCTCTTGGCGTTGCAAGGCGAGCCAGAAGCAGAAAAAAAGGCCTCGTCTCTTTGATTTTTTCCCCAGACAGGGGTGCCTCAAGAGCGCCCCTTGGGGATTCACGCTATACGCAAATGCATATCTTGCCTATTGCTTCAGCCGCCCCTGTGGCCACATCATTGTCATCAGCTGAAAACATCTGTCTTCTTTTCTTTCATTGGGTTGTTGTAGGTTTTTCGGGCTGTATGGCCATATTCTAGAAGCATTCTCTCCTGACATTTTGCCTGCATCTATGGCAGGCATCCTCAGAGGTTGTCAGACCTCACAACCTCTGAGGATGTCTGCCATAGATGCATGCAAAACATCAGGAGAGAATGCTTCTAGAATATGGCCTTACATCCCGAAAAACCTACAATAACCCAGTGATTCCGGCCATGAAAGTCTTCAACAAAACATTTTCTTTCATTGCTTTCTCCTCTGCTCTCTTGTTCCATTAGGTGGTCTGTTGTTTCTTTTTACCCATACTAGAAATGGATAAGATATTATGAACCACTCCAGATAAGGAATGAAGTGCTAGTGGAGTTATTGCCACTAAATCAGACTTCATAACTTTGAGTTCTCTTGTTCTCTCATATACCTCTACATGGAATTCTTCTTGAGCTTTCCACTTTGGATGTGCACCATGCTATTAGTATACACAACCCATTCATTAAGTGTCATTTGGATAAGGAGCTGTTGCAGTTCCTCCGATCTGATTAGATTAGAAGTTTTAGATATCAGACATCCTAGACAATATTGTAAAAGCTGCAAATGGAACCTGTCTGAGCAGCCATGTCAGAATGTATTCTACTTTTTAAAGTGAGATACTTAAAATAGGAAGTGGCTTCAGAAGTTTCCTGCAAAGATGACAACCCTTGTGGTTCATTTACCTGCTTTGCTTACGGAGTTGCAGTTACCATCAGCACAGTGGCTGTGGGTGATTTTTCATACGCAGGCTTCCTTTGAGAGACACCAGGTTTCCAGTCTAATAATGAGTTTTGTTATGTGTCATTTTATACCAGAAGCTGAAAGTACATTTCTGAGAGCACAACTCAGTTACTTGTGACTTTTAACATTTGCACAGTTGACTAGAGGAGATTAACTCAACCCAGAGTTGAATGTTTTCAAAAAGAAATGCTACTCTTCCAGCAATACAATCTTGAATATATTTATCTGCATTAAGTTTCACTGAATGGGATTTAAATATCCTTTATATATTTGAGACAGTTGTACTTAGAAACTGTGGTCCCATGTAACCAAGCAGGGTTTGCATCTGACAAGATATGTCGAGGATTGAAGTGTTGGAATGTATTATTCCTTTTAAAATAGAATTGTTCTTTTCCACCACTTTTGTCCCCTCACCCAGCCCCCAAAAATCCATTTGAGAGGATTGTGTGTATATTTAAGGTGCTTTTAACAATACGTGCTCTCCTTCATTCAGAAGTGTGTATCCAAATGTGTTCTCTGGGCTGAAAAAAATTTCATGTGCAATTCAAGTCTGATAATAATACACTTTATTTATATTAAGCTTTATTTCCCCAGTGGGACTCAGAGCAGATTACAGTACATATAAGGCAAACATTCAATGCCATTTCACATGAACAACGACATACCCCGACTCGCAGCTTTGAACTGTTGACCCTCCGGTCAGCAGCCTTTCCTGCAGCTAGTGGTTTTAACTGCTGTGCATTTTTCCTTCCTTATGGTCAATTATTTTTGCAATTGCTGTTGTTTCTTTCATGATGTTAAAACAGATCAAATAGCACATTTGTACAAAGCAAAAGCTCTCCTTTCCTGTTCTGTCGATCCATTTTTAAACTACCCACTCAGTAGTGTTGGGATGTCATCAGTCTTCTGTGGTTTCTCTTTTTATTAACTAGAGTCCCTGTAGTCCAGTGTTATTAAAGATAGAGAACAGAGCTTATACTTAGGATTTCAACAGTTAGGCCTAACTGATTTGTGTTAAGGAATTTAGGAAGACTAAGACTAAAGACTAAGACCTGTAATATTGATCACACCATGAATCAGACCAGTTTATCAAAAAATCATTTTTAAGAACAAGAAGAGGAATAAGTATTATTTGTATTAGTATTATACTATTCCAACAATTGGTGGGCAACCGTTAAATTGGTGGGTAGTATGTATTTCCACCAACCGTAAACAAAGTTTGTCAACATTTCCTCCCAGTAATTGATGGAATATTCGAGAAATGTATCATTTTTGTAATTTTGAAAGTTTCTGGTGGAAAGGTCAACAACATTTTTTTTCTATTTCTCATGTTATTTCAGGTACTCAGCGTGCTAATGCTCGAGCGCCAGCTCCTTATAAAAGAGATTTTGAAGCCAAGCTGAGGAATTTCTACAGGAAACTGGAGACTAAAGGATATGGCCAAGGCCCTGGAAAATTAAAGTATGTACAAATGTTGTAAAGATTTGGTTGTCTTTCAGAGGTATCAGAAATATGGTACAACCTCCATATCTGCACAGGATACATTCCCAGATATGCAGAATTGCAGATAATAGTGAGCCCTGTTGAAATTGAGGAGTTCTGGCTCAATAATATTATAGGATCACACTGAAAAAAATTAGAAAATGTCTAGAGAAGTATTTTTGACAGATATGGATAATTGAAACTAAGGGTATTTGTTCCTGTCGATATGGGGCGGGGGGGGGGGGGCAGGGGGATGTCATACTGTACTAACACCGGTCAAATTTTTCCCATTTAATGTAAGATGCTTTGAGTCTCCTTGGGGAGGGAAAAGGGTAATAAATAAACGATGATGATGATGATTATAATGATGGAATCATGAAAAAATTGACAACCGCAGAACGTTTCTGAACACTACCAAGTAGTTGTTTTTGACATTTAAACAGAAGTGTTAACAATAATTGAGGACATTTTATTGATCAACAATGCAGTAGACTCTGCAGAAAATACTTCAGCTGTACTTCATAAAACAAGAAACAGCCTGTTTAGCAAGGCTTGTAAAGAATGTATTACCAGAAGTTTGATTTTATATCTGTTTTATATACCTATATATACCCAGAGTCATGTAAACTTTTGTTGGACAGAAAGAGGTTATGAGCGGAAAAGTTTTAAGAAGATTAGTCTACACTGCCATATAATCCAGTTCAAAGTAGATAATTGGGATTTTATATGGCAGTGTAGATGAGGTCTTAGATTCTCTATGCAGAATGGCAAGCAGATGCAATCTGATCCTGTCTTGAACTTCTCTTGGAGTCTTCTTCTCCTTCCCTTCCAGAAATGCCCATCTTGCAATGCCCTTCTGTATGGTGCTATGTCTGTATTCCAGGCCTCTGGTATGATGTTGTTTATATAGAATCTGGTGTGACACCCATAGATGAAAGGCACTAGCATTGCCCAAGTAGCTCACACAGCTGCTTTCCTGGAGAGAACATCCATTCACTTTATCTGGAACAGTAACCCTTATCTAGAATACTCTGACATCATAGGATGTTGGTGGAAACCCAGAAAAATTCAGTGCAAATAAGTCCAAGAAAAGATTAAACTACTGACCCTGATCAAAGATTAGGTTGGGTATGATATCCAACAGTAATTTGCCCAGGCTATCTAAATATAACAATGAAAAATAAACATTGTGATTCCAACTTGTGAACTGCTGTGATTCTACTTTTCTCATTGTACAGATTAATTATCAGAAGAGACCATTTGTTAGAAGATGCCTTCAATCAAATTATGGGTTATTCGAGAAAGGACTTGCAAAGGAATAAACTGTATGTCACATTTGTCGGAGAGGAAGGGTGAGTAGAAAAGGGGAAGTGGCCACCAATACAGTGTGTACTTTATACCATGTTTTGCAGCTGTGTTCAGATATTTAATTGCGTTCTTTGTGGTCTAGAGTGAAAAGAGGAAGGATTACAGCCAGGAAATACTTCATATAAGCCTAGAACCAACAGCTGTACAAAAATAGTTTCTCTTTGTAGCATGGGAACTCCTCTTTTTGCAAAGCATCAGTTACTGTGTGAACGTCTTGAATTCTTTCTTAATCTGATTCAGAAGGAAGGGTTCGGCCTTCAATTTTCTGTAGTTATTCTCCCCCCCCCCCCCCCCCCCCCCCCCAACCCTTTGCGGTAAATGCTTAGGCATTGTGTGGGAGAAGGCTGACATTGCAAATTAAGGCATAATCCACACCAGCAGAATAAATCAGTCCCAGCACATAATATTCTGCCTCAAATTGTCTCGTCAATGTCTCGCCTACTCCCAATGTACCAGACTGAAGTTGTATTGATAGTCTGTACAAATTCAAATCGGAATTGCTTTTATTTTTATTTCTCATTGGGACTAGATATGGGAAGGTCTGGAAAAACCCAGAAAAATTGAGAAAAATTGAGAAAAATGGGAAATGGGGGGGGGGGGGTGGACACATTGGGGGGAAACTGGAAGAATTTTCCAGGTTTTTTCCAGGTCTTTCCATTTCTAATTGGGACCACCACTTAGCCCAGCCATGAGATCAATGATTGGGGGGGGGGGTCAACTTGGCTACCCATCTCACCATTGATCGCATGGCTACATGCCTCACTTTGACTGATTGCATGACTACATGCCTTTGGCCACTGAACTCCAGAACAAGGAGCTTCAGCAGTACAGCTCTGCTGGGAAGGTGCTTGACCAAGAAGGCTGTTGCAGTACTTGGCTGGATTTGGGTGGGTGGGCATGGATTTCTTTTGCTAGTGTGAATGAAGCCTAGCCTTGGATGATGATGAAATCTGACATTGGACGTCTGCATGATTTAGAGATCTTACATTTTTTAGAATTCTGACTGAGATAGTCTTGAATCATGAGGACAGCTAACATATATAGATCAAATTTTCTACTTCAGACTTTCCTCACTCCCAATGCATGGGAGATGTATGGTGGGGACAGGAGAGTGGGAGTAGTGAACATGGTGCTTCGCCCCACCCCATGACTAATCGATTGGCGCGGAATGGCCAGATTGGTCTCTTTTGTGCTTTTTGTCTCTTTGTGTATGCTGTTACCACATTGGCATTAATGCCTTTACTTCCTTCCATTTGTTTGTTTACACACTGTGGTTATCATCCTTATAGGCTCTCCCTCATGGCTGAGTATGATTGCCTTCCAAATGTAAGGTCTTGGTGGTGGGTCTGTACTTATTATTTATTTATTTACAAATTTTATACCCCGCCCTTCTCACCCTGAAGGGGAATCAAAGTGGCTCACAGAACACACGTATGGCAAACATTCAATGCCGATTATACAATACATTTAACAAGGACAACACAAACAGAGGTAAAGGCAGATTTTTCCATCCAATTTCTGGCATCTTGGAGGCAAGGCTTGACTCCAGCCACTGGGAGGGAGGGGGGCCTTCGCTCCATCTTCCATGCCGAGGAGCTTCCACTGATCAATGTCTGGTTGGGTTGGTTAAAGCACTTTATTGCACCTTGCACTTTAACATCTGCTGATACGTGAAGCCAGTAAATTGTACC